>JAUTXW010002049.1:1582500-2235000 GCA_030620095.1 Kuschelorhynchus macadamiae | reverse complement strand
CAACAAAAGGATCCTATAAAAAAATCTAACACAATACTTGCCCCACAATTCTAATTAAAAGTTTTATGCAACTCTGGACGTGGATTTCTATTGTTAGAGTTACTGCTTGAATAAAATATTAGAAAGATGATTTAAATATTTAGCTATCACAGTTAAACTAAGAAAATCTCTTCCGAAGCTTCTGTTTCTCAATAAAAGAATGGCGGTAATTGCCCTAAAACCTAAAAATATAGGAAAATGATATAATAATGCAATTCCCTTGAAAATGTACATGACATAAGATTTGTATTAAAACTATGGGATATTCAATAATCTAGGCAAGGGAAGGATTCGACTAAAAAAAAAAGTTCTTTTTTTTCTGTTTTAGAGGAATAAATATAATTGGGTCACAAAAAAAAGGTTCTTACTTTATATTACTTATTTCATTTTAAAGATTTAATGGAGTCGTCGGTCACATTTTAACAAATAAATGAAAACGCAAGTTTTACTTTGTTAACTGTCACTTATATGTTCGCAAATTGGATTGTTTAGAAGCAATAAAATGTATAAACACCATAAATACCCAAATGATAAATTCAAATTCCCAAACAGATGTTGGTAATACCACCCTATTAAAACCTTTTGACCATAAAAAATGTACAGTTGGTTTTCCCTAATCAAACTCTTAAGAATTTTTGTCTGTGTATATACCTAACTTGTTTCTAAATATCTTCATTGCATTTTAAAATGTACTAGTAGTACGAAACTGCAGTCACACCTAGTGCAAAAATAAAATAAGTGACAGTTAACAAAGTAAAACTTGTGTTTTCATTCTAGTTTTAGTACAATTGGCTCTGCGAGGTTAAGCCCCAGACCCCCCTTACATTCGCCACTGGCACATAAAACAACACCTTTATTTTCCTCGTGGCTTTTATGTCGATGCCCTTACTCTTAAAAACAATAAATATCGATGTTCTTTTATCTTCAACATATGATTTGTACTTGTTTCCTAAAAAAATATGGCCACCGTATTCAATCGCTAAATACATAATATCAAAAACTCAAATCGATACACATAGAAATGCAAATCCTTATTCCCAGTCCCCATAAAACGCAAATAAAAGTATCGCCCAGGTAAGCATTGGGAAAAAAGAAGAGAGGGCAGGCATCCTCCCGATCTCATAAATTTTAATGTTGCTTGCCTGCCTGCCCTATCTCGGCGGCTTTTCGTGGAAGGTAAAAATGCCGAGAAGTATGAAGGTGGTTGGCCTGAACGAACCTCGGCTCGGTTGGCGTCGTGAGTGCCGCATGCCGCCACAATAGTTCAATGTAGGCTCGCCAGGGTTATTGTCTTTGTCGAGATTGTACTATCTATAGCAATCTAATTCGTGGTTAATGGCCTTACTATAGTTTCACATTGTTAATTTACCGATAGTGTTAAATCCGAAAAAAACAAAAAAGCAAATATGGATCTGCCAACTTTTTATACTATTGTGATCACATTGTTAGAAGAAAAAATACTAACAAATTTTAACAAGATTGTTAAATTGATTCGCTATGCACCATTTAATAAGAAAAATTAAACCTTATTTTTTTTGGGCGGACTTTAGGCAAATTATATGTACACCCAGTACATCAAAAAACCAAATCAAATAATACTCTAGCCCCCTGCTAAATGCATAATACACTTAATTAGAATACAATTCACAGTCTAAAACAAATGGCAATCCTGTCACATTCTATCACAACTATCTATTCTAAAATATCCTGTTATTAAAATCGATCACTGGTGCCCGTTCTATTGTAATATTCACGGATCACTGGTGGTTTTGTTTTCGAAATATGCATCTTGGATTTAAAACACTATAGTTATTTATTTATGATTATAAAAAATAGCTAAATTGCAAAAAATCGAAGTTTAATAGTGGTAACTTGCAAGAAATAGTAGACAATAATTATCCAATATGTTTGCTGCTCACTTCTTAGATAGGCATATCCCGAGTCATATCCCAACAAATTCTTCAATTTAAAGAATAACTGAAAAAGTCAAAGAAACTTAAAAAAACAGAAAACTTAAAGAATATTACTGGACCAGACTTAGACACGATAACAATAATAATGCTCAACAGCATGAAACAGAACTTGGAAGTAAAAATATTTCATAATTCTAAATAAATCAAAAGCTATGCAATTTTAAGCATCTAAAAACTACGTACTTTTAATTTAATATTCAAATAGTCTCCCATTAACCGCCAAACAATATCCCAAGCGATTATAAAATTTATTTCTAACATTGCTCAGCTGATAACATGATATCCTGTCCCATTCTGCGCGAATCAGATTTTTTTATTCATATAAAATATCGTATCGGACATTTCGGGAGAGTCTATTTTTTAAATAGCCCCATAAAAAGATATCGTTTGGAGAAAGGTCCAGAGACCTAGCTGGCCAATTAATGGTGTACTTTGTACCAATTACGTTGCCTCCAAAGGAATCCTCTAAATGTTCTCTAATTATTCGAGAGTTGTGAGCTCGATATCCTCATTTGGAATCAGGTTTCTTGATTTTCACAGACTTCTTTTATGCGGGTTCGACATATTTTTGTAATAATTTCAGAAAAGTTAACGATGACACTTTTCCTTCAAAAAAAAAAAAACCTGTAATATGCTATCCAAAAATTCCAGTCCAAATGTTTACCTTCTGTGGATACTGTGTCCTGGTAGACGGCGCTTGTTTTTTTTTTCTGCAATATCGAAAGTTTTGAACGTTCGGTTCGCCGTTTAATGTAGAAGTAATATTTGTACTTTTTTACGGTTCGCAATACAGTTGATTGGTGTTTCAATAATACATCCCCTAAACTTGTACTAACTCCTATATCTTCTACATGAAGTAACACCACCGAATTTCTTTCCTTGTGCCTATTGGTGTTTTCTGGTTCATTACAAATGCATTTATCAATTAAAGTGCCTTTGGATGCAAATTATTCTTTGAATTGTAGAATTTGTCAATCAACATAGTGAGCAGCAAACATATGGGATACGGCGGTTACGTTATTTCCAGCAAAATACCTCTTAATAATGGTTATTTTTTCTTGGGTTAAAAATTGGCGGAGAACTGCTGAATAATTGTATACAAAATGAATTAGCTCATTAAAGTTACTAGTTTCCTAAAAGAGAAATAACATATTTCTGATGTAGCTTCCTATGGAAATACCCATCTTTAATTTGTGTGTACGATAATTAGGCACAATAGTCCTTCGACATAAATTGATAATAAATAAACAATTATTTAATGTCTTCTCTTATGAGCTGTATATTTAATTAAATAATTGATATACCAAAAGGTTAGATGGAAGCTATAAATACTTTCTCGGAATAAAGCTTAAAACCTTTTGCGTTCGACCCTAAACTCCTTAGCGATAGATTTTTTACGACTATTTGATGTAGTATAATTCAAAAATGAAACAAAATCAAAAAAAATACCAGAGCTTAAGTTTAAGACCTAAGAATTAAGTGAAATGTTAACAATTTGATAAAGATTATTCCTAACTTTAACAATTTTGCCCGTCACTAGACAGCAATTTGTTGTTAATTTAAGAAGATTCTTTAATAAACAATAATTGTTATGTAGCAATGGCTACCGCAGAAATTAAGTCATATACGTTTTAGTTCGTGTTTCAGTGTCGTGGCTGGTCCGTTCCGTTAGTGAGAACGTCTCTTAATACTAAAGCCTCTCAACGTTCTTAAATTTCATTTAGTTGAAAGTTTTTTTATCTTGCTTCTGTAATAATAAAAATATTCGCATAAGTACAAATATATGATAATATTATAGTAGGATATACGATAGGAGCAGATAGTGGGTTGTATGTTGTACATTGTTGTGAAAAATGTGTTGTGTTGGTCAACTTTGTTTCTGTACATAATCAACACCGACATCCTTTTAACCAAAAAAATCGTTTTGGTACGCCTTGAGCTAGTGCGGAATCTGTAAAAAGTGTATTCGTTTAATCTCCACTGAATTTAATGAACCTTGAACCACAAATATACTTTTGCGGCAAGCGTGCTTTAAAGAAGGAAATTGTTTCTTTATTACAACCACCCAACCAAACATAGATTTACCGGTCAAAAGTGGAAAACAAGCATCAAAACTTGGAGAAATTGGCGCGAAACTGTCCCAATCGGCTGATGTATGGAGATGTAGAGTGCAGTGTATGACCTTTGTGTTTCTGAACGTACCATTTCGCGACCCGCAGTATGAGACGTGGCGTGCCGGAAGTATGTCCGGTTTTGGAGTGAAACACCTGATACATAGTTATTTAATCATAATATTGTAAAAGTGTTGTTTTTCTCTGAGGAGAGCTCTGTGTAATTAGGTAAGACACATCTGTCTGTAAACATATTTAACCAGAATTTCCATTATAATTAATGCCCTTTTTTCGTGAAAAGTGAAAGTTAACACATTGTATTATAAGCAGCATTCATTAGTAATTAATAAACCCTCCTCTATACTACAAGCCACATAAATAGAATATACATGTGTCTATACATCAAGTGTACAGATTTTTTGTACTATGTACTATGATCAATTAAAGTTCTTCTTAACCCTTTAACAAGCCTTTGATCAGAAAATCAATCATAACAACTCAACTCAACTACGCATTTCCAATGTCATTGTAATTAATCGATAGATCAAAGAAAAACTGCTGACTGTACATTCCTGACATTCCGTAAACGCTTCAGTACAATTACCCCGCGGTCGCTAAGTGCCGTCTCGCCAAACTCGGGAGAGAAGTCGGGCCGACCGACGATGTCTAGCTCCTTTTTTCTCGCGAGAAGAGAACGAGAAGGCAATGCCCCTCGGTTCAGTCGCGATCCAATCTTGAACTTTTATTGTCTGACCAGGTTCGCTTATTCATTCGAGGCCGATCGTAGTTCATGCCGTATTTGCAGGGAAATTACTTTTCTTTCTTACGATTTTCTGGCCTTTTTGCTTTATTCCGTCCCGTCGGTGTATTTTTCGAATCGAAACCGCTTTGTACTTTATGTCCGCGGCTCTCGCTCTAATTAAAAAAACATTCTTTTGTGTCGTAGGAGAATAATTTTTCCGTTTGCCATAAACGGCAGAAGCAGATTTTTTTGTCCTGAAGCAATAAAAAGAGGGCTAGAATTTGAGTATATTGTAACTTTTGTTCTATTGTTTTGTCACCGATAGCTATCTAAACTACAAGGGTAGGAAAATTACAAAAAAAAAACTGAGAACATGTAGAAGTCGAGTGGGATCATGTCCCCATAATAACAGTGACAATAGCAGTTCCAAACATTTTAAAGTATGCACAAAATAGAACGTTTTGGACATCCTAACTGATTGCAGTTATTAACAAATTATCATTTGCGTAAAACAATTGTGATAAAATCTAGGTAAATCTGAGTGAAGTAACTTACACCTAGTTATAACTCATTCAATGGGTATGTATTTGTACAATCTTTGTACTGGAAAAACTTCCTAGAAAAAATAAAAAAGAATTATTTTTTCGATTCCTGTGAGGCTAGCGCCATCTACTACCTTAGCCAAGTAGGAAATGAAACAAAAAATTCTCATGCAAATATTTTTGTAGAAAAACATGAACAGTTAGGTTAAGTGCTGGGATGTGTAAGCTTTTCTATACAAATAATTGGGTAACACACATGAATATATAGATTTTGTAATTTGTGAATTTATATATTTATTGTTTATAATAATATTTTATAACGATTTACGATAGTCCGTTATATATAGGTTTATTTAGGACATTTTTTCAAGCGATATTCCCAAAATCTACCAGTAAGACATTAAAAAGGGAGTTCAGTTCCTCTTTACAAGGGAAAGAACCCTTTCAGACACTCACGTTTTATTAGTTTGTGGTTCCCCCACACTCTCTTGATATAACCCACACAAAGTAGTCTGGTTTTGAACAAAGCATCACACTGACAAGACCAAATGCTTGATATTTTTGTCTACCTTGCCACAAAACCTGCAGTATGAATCATTGCCAAATCCTGCAGTATGAATCATTGCTAACCCTGTTAGTCATAGAGCAGCTGCAAAGGCCTGAAAGAAATACTGTTCAAGCTCTGATTGTTCGTGCCCTTCAGCACTAAAATATTCAACAGCGTAATCCTGGACCTGATATTTGAAGCAACAATTCCAAGAGCAAGTTCCTGTCCAGTAGAGGCATTACCTCAATGCCCTCCTGATCAGGGACACAGATTGGACTATACATATAGGACTTACAGAGCCTCTCTAGAATTTACCTTCATTTGAGTGTAAGTAACCTTTTGGTCCTGCTAGAAGACAGAGCCTTAGTCGCCGGTTGATCGTCTCAGCATAATGCACATATTATGTAGGTATTTTTACATGATACTCTCTGGAAAGGTCCCCCTTTAGACAGGACGACACTGATGTAAGCTCATCCTAACATATATTACAGATACATAAACATAAGACTTCCAAGAACAAGACTTATTCTTGCCCTAGATCGTTTCCCATAGACTCTAGTTACACACCCCTCCCCCAGAGTCATCTATATACCAAACAAGATTCTCCGTGTACAAAGTCATATTAAGAATTTCTATGGTCTGATGGTGATTTTACCCCAAGCTTTTATTACTATCCACTTGGAGTTAAATATTTTTTTGAGCTGTACAGACAGACTAACAGACTGACGGAAAGGCATGGGAGAACATATTTTTCAAAGACCAGAGACCCGAAAAACGCACAAAGACCTGTAAAAATATCAGAGGGTAATTTTTTCACGATTACAATACTTCTCTCTTAAAAAGTGTTCCAAAATTTAATATAATAAAATGAATGTGGATTGAATTCGTCGAATCTAAAATTTCAGTTTTTATTTAATTGAAAAGCACGACATAAACGCGATATGAAAAATAAATCAATTCGCTTGCTATATTTATAAAATGTAGAGAATTTTCTTTAATTATCTTAATGCTGCCAGGCATTCACGTCATTTAACACTAAAATGTGACCTGTTATTTTGTTTCCATTTCCCTCATTATTATTCCTATTAATAAGATAGTAATGGGTACAATAATTGCTTTATAAAATACATTTTCAGAAAAATCGGCTTTATAAATAATATTTTTGGTGGAAGCTGCAAAAAATACTACTAGTACCAATTTAATATTGTAGATAAGTGTAGCAGAATATTTATGTTCCACTTTATCCGTTTTATCACATTTGTGCCAATACAGATGGCGGATTTTTCAAAATGACAATATAGTTTTGTTTATCTTTTTATTTCTCTCATGTAACAAGGAAATATTGTTTGTAATCGTGAAAAATCACCATCCGAGATTTTTGCAAATATTTGGCTTTTAGAGTCCTTCGACATCAAAAAACACGTTTTCCTATATCTATTGGTCTGTCGGCCTGTCTGTACGTGCATAGCTCAAAAACTACTAATTCTATTAACGTCAGATTTTGGTAAAAATGCAGTATGACAGAACAAAAATAAAGTCATTATGGCGTAATAAAATGGCGGCCCAATGAAATATTTAAAAACTCAGTTTAGCACGAATATCAAGTGCGAAACAGGGATACACGGTAAAATTTTAGTGCGAATCCGATATGGCAAAACAAAATGGCGGCCTAATAAATTGTTTAAATATTCGGTAAAATTCGGTTTCCTGGAATAAAACCTTTTATTATATAGAAAAATAATAAAGAGCAATTTTTTTATAGAGAAATAAATAATAATAATTAAATTAAAAACAAAAGAAAAAATGAAATAAATTACAGTTTATAGGATTTGTATAGTCATTACCAAATTTCGGAAAAATTCGGTTTCCTGGAATAAAACTTTTATTATGCAGGAAAATAATAAAGGGCAATTTTTGAATGATTTGATTTTATTTCAAATTTTCAAAAACTACGTTCATTTAATTACGAACGGAGAAGAGCAAAGGAAACGAAACTGGAAATGTACTTATCTAATTAACGATGAATATTGTGTTACACCTTGACATAGCTTTTTCTAAATATATATTCACTTCAATTCAAACAAAAAAAGAAAATAACCGAATGCAGTTTCGAGTGGTATTTGGTGGAATATTTCCCGATGACTGGTGGCTGGGAGTTATTATTGTCGATAAAAAATAATTTGACACTGATATTGATTAATTTCAATTTAGTAAACCTATAATATGAGAAACCATGAGTCAGCAGTATATATAGATAAATATATATATATATATATATATATATATATATATATATATATATATATATATATATATATGTATATACTTCCTAGAACCTCTACATTTTTAAATATTCAATATACTTCAAAATACATTTCGCATTAGTTATTAACGGTAAAATCAGTAGAAATAATGAAACCTTATCAGTAGCATTTTTCTCAAAAACCGATAAATACCATCAAAAACCATCTGGCACGTGGACGTCGATATCACCTGGTTTTTGCATCTGGCTTATTAAAAAACTTTCGGTGTTTTTGCCTTTACCCAACATTTCGATTCAATAAAAGCCCGAAAACGATGACACCGAGGGCAGGTGCTGCGCTTCAAGAGAATGCAGTTGTGAAACCAGATTGTTTTAGTCGGGCAATATTTTCACCCCACGTAGGTAATTCCCTTTGGAAGGGTTACATACGTCAACCTGAAGTGTCAGTTATATAGATACACACTCAAAAGCTTGTTTTAATTTTTGAAGGGTATGCGTTGCTACTAGATTATAATTTCACGATATTTCTTTTCTCTCATGGCAACAATGCCTACAAAATGGTCGTTTGAAATATGAAGCAGCTTTAATTATTGAATCAGCTGTTCGGAAAAAAATGTTAATGTTTTTAAAACACAAAGGGTAGGTTAGGTAAATAAGTTTGGGACGATTTTGCGGCACCAGATATTAACCTTAAGCAAGAACTTTTTGACCCTAAATCAAATTATTAACGGATAAATTTCAAATGAATGGCCTTTTTTTTAATCGGTTTATTATTTTTTATTTGTTTATATTTAAAAGAGAAATAATACTGCAAGTGGCATGTGAGGCTTTTCCAAGCAAATCAAACTGATGCTCATACTACTCAATAACCTCGTTCTGTCGGTGTTTTCTCAACTCGTACGTTTTTTATTCTGTGATAAACCAAAAATGTTTGAATTTTAACCAAAGGTTAGGTATAAATTAATTTAAAATGAATAAAACTAGTGCTGCATGATAAATAAATACGATAAGATAAAATAAATACTATTAATTTCATTTTATTCATATCAAGGAATATTTTCCTCTGCCCTTGATAAAACTTATAGAACTGAGATGAGTTTATACCTCCCTGTGAATTCTGCGCCCCAATTGAGACTGGCTTAGGGCCCGCCCGAGTGGCGACGTAAGAGTTGTTCTGTCGGATTGGAATTGTTTTAATTTTTACTTCCCTGGTAAATGGAAGTATTGTATTCGTAATAAAAAAACTCGACCTCGGAGATTCTTTCAGCTGATGTTTCAGGGTGCCTAGACGCTTAAAAACGTGTTTTCTCAATTAGTCGATAGGTCTCCGAGACAGCTAAAAACCACCTACCCGAGCACCTACCCAACATTTTGGTAAAAATGCATATGGCGGAACAAAATAACGGCCCAGTAAAAAAAATATTAATAAAAAACCGCGTAAAAAACTATAATCCAATTTACCTTAAATTTTTTACAACAATCAATTGTGACACGAATGAACTGGAAAAATTTGGTACGAATCCAAAACAGCGGAACAAAATGGCGGCCAAATAAAATATTTAAAAAATCATCGTAAAAAAAATTATTCATTTAACTTCTGCATTCAATTAGCTTGAACTCTACGAAAATTA
Organism: Kuschelorhynchus macadamiae; assembly: GCA_030620095.1. NCBI lineage: Eukaryota > Metazoa > Arthropoda > Insecta > Coleoptera > Curculionidae > Kuschelorhynchus > Kuschelorhynchus macadamiae. Next base: position 2,225,152 of record JAUTXW010002049.1, on the reverse strand, counting down.
GAAGTTAGATAGGGATTAGGATAAACTGGTAACATTATGGTACGAATTTAACATGGCCGAACAAAATGTCTCAATATATATTTTTGTAATCAGTTTTAAAAAATTAATTATTTAATTGATTTTAAATTTTATCAAAAAACAAATCAAATATGGTAATCTTCCTATATATATATATATATATATATATATATATATATATATATATATATAAATATATATATATATATATATATATATATATATATATATATATATATATAAATGTATATAAATATATATATATATATATATATATATATATATATATATATATATATATATATATATATATATATATATATATATATATATATATATATATAAATATATATAAATATATATAAATATATATATATATGTATATATATATAAATATATATAAATATATATAAATATATATAAATATATATATATATATATATATATATATATATATATATATATATATATATATATATACAATGGTAAAGTAAACTCTCCAAAAGAGCTACAATTTTTTTTGAAAATACCTCAAAACATATTGTGTAAATAAACGATAGGTACCTGTGTTTAATAACGCTTAAGTGATCTTTCAAATAATGTTATAAGATGAAGATTCCTAACAGACAGTTACTTGTAAAATGAAAATGTCGGAAAATCAGAAGCGAAAAACAATTTATTTAGTACGGTGGGTATTTATACAAGATTCGTCACTCGATTCTCCCTTATGACTGCGCCAATGAAATCCGGAACAAAATGTGTTTTTGTTTTATGAAAATTTTAGCCCTCTGTTCTGTTGTAGAAAAAATATTTCGTACACAGTTGAATTATATTTGGATCCAAAACGACACTATTTTTGGAACTGTTCTGCCTACTACACTACATATGTCTCGACACATGTCCCTGTCTATTCCTGGAATTTTACCAATTTGCGTCAAATGTGTGTTTCGGAGAACTGTACAAGGCCACAATATTTCATGGTCGACATTTTTTTACTTTGTTTTTTCTTAACCAAAATATTCACGCAGAGAGACCAAAAAGGAGTCGTAAATTACTGCACATTGGTTAGAAAAATAAAAAAATGTGTGTAACGTGTGACTGGTAAACCTGGTAAGCGTTCTGAACTAGAAATAACACGTCTTTGAAAAACGGCTATCAGAAATATTTTCACTTCCCTTGTTTGGGTGGCAGGGTAACCGTCTGAATTAATATTTCATAGAATGTAGAATCTGCTTGCTGATAGCGACAGCCTCGACGACAGCTAACAATATTCTGTTTAGATTTTCTTTAGTAATTGTTATTTCCTTATTAATAATTATTGTTAATCGAATTTTATGGCAAAAGTAAGGGTAGCTGATAGGTATTTAACTTATCTTTAATTTCGCCCAAATACGTTGTTGAAAATAAAAATTATAATATTGCTTTATGAGAAATAGTAATGTGTCAAATTTTAACGATCTACCGAGCGATTTACGTCCTATTAGTATACTTACAACATTATCAAAAGTTGTGAGAAAATATCATGCATAAGCAAATCTCTGAACATCTAAAATTTTATAATAGCCTTGTTCAACATCACCGACGACTTCATTAGAGCTACTACAGACGCGGGTACATGTACTGTTCTTGTTCTATTAAATTATTCCAAAGCATTCGATCAAATGTCATGAGCTGCTTTTGTCCGTTTTAAAGTATGTCGATGACACTTAATTATACTACTCATTTTATCCGTCTGATTGTCATGAGGTAAACAGGGCTTTGGAGAATGATATTAATAATTTAGTGCTATTCTCTGAGCGTCACAACCGCAAATTAATCAACAAAAGTAGACAGTTATGGTATTTTGTAAAAGCACAGACTAAATTGAATCTGTTTTGACAATAAGGATAGGTAACGACATTTTACCCTGTAAAAAGGTAGCAAATATCTAGGTCACTACCTAGGCACAGACGTTTAAAACTCACATTAAAAGCTGTTTGCAAGGAGCCCACTCTAACCTAAAAATCCTATATCCACATCGTCATATTCTCAACCAAAACCTTAAAATTAAATGAACCGAGGCTTTGGTGTTAAGTAATTTTACTTTTGTGACATTTTATACTCCCCATGTCTAGATTTGGAAGAAAAGAACGGGTTCAAAACTCATACTTTAGATATATTTATGGAATATGAAAATTCTATTCTGTATCACGTAAGCTAAAAAGACATGTGGTTGGCTTAACATGGAGTAAAGGTGGGAGGAGCTTCATTCCTTTGGTTTTGTTTCACGAAATAAAAAAAATCGGTAACTACCCTTACTAAATATAATTGGCAACCGAACGGACGCACACAATCTCAATTTACGATTTAAAGGTTTGATCTCGCCTCCGATGATAGTCAGTTATACCAAAGTTTACTGATTCAGTTATACTACTAGTCATTTTATCCGCGGCAAGCAAATAGGGCTTTGATTAATCGACAAAAAACGTCAGTTATGGTCTTTTGCAAAAGCAAAGACTACATTGAATGTGTTTTGACAATAAGTTTATATGTCTGTCTGTCGTTCTGTGTCTGTTCGCGGCACAGCTAAAAAACTACTTATCGGATCCACTCATATGGGGACGAAAAAAAACATTTTGGTAAAAATCCAATATGGCGAAACAAAATGGCGGTCTAGTGTTAAAAAATTATTACTAAAAAATTACTTATCCAGTTCATCTGAAATCTTGCACAAAAATCAAGTATTACGTAAGAATCAACTGGTAAAATTTTGTTACCAATCCAAAATGGCGGCTTAATAACATATTTTAAAAATCAGTCTGAAAGAACTACCTTATTATTAGATTGATTTCAAATTTTTTATAGAGATGAAATGGTAAAATTGTGATACAAATTCAAGATGGCGGCTAAATAATATGTTTATAATGGCGAAAAAAATCACCTTTCCTGATTTTACATATCTCCACGTTTTAGCGTCCCAGACCCTAGATGCCAAAAAACATGTGTTCCGTCAGTCTGTCTATCAGTTCGCGATAAAAAAATAATACTAAAAAACTAATTATCCAGTTTGCCTCAAATTTAGCACAAAAATCAAGTCTCGGTCATATATAAACAAACTGGTACCAATTTGGTGCGAATTCAAGACGGCGACTTAATAAATATTTAAAAAATCAGCCTAAAAAAACTATGTATTAGATTAATTTCAAATTTTGTGCATTAAGTGAGGTATAAGGTAAAAATTGCGGTACGAATACAAAATGGGGGAACAAAAGAGCGGCCAAATAAAATGTTCAAAAAATCAAGGTGAGTAGATCTTCTTATTTAATTCTCTCCAAATTCTGCACAAAAATTAAATGTAATACAAAATAAACTGGCGCAAATGCAATATGACGTAGTAGAATTTGGTGAAATATTGGTTCGAATCTAATATGGCTGAACGAAATGGCGCCCAATAAAAATATTTTAAAAGGCAGTACTATGTGCGGAACTAAATTGGGTCACTTTTCACTGATCATAACAAAATGAAAATACATAGCGAAGGAAGTTCCGTGTAAAAGAAATTTACCGATTTTTTTCATTCATTGATCTGCTTTGTAATATAAATACTAACATGGTACTGTAATAATTTTGAAGTGCAAACATAAATGTATTTTTACTATTATTATGATTGATAACTTGTAACTCGTCGTTAACCTCTGCAAAAATATGTACTTGCAATTTCGTATCTTTTTAAATCTGTTCGAGGATATCAATTAAGCCTGGGCTATAGATTGAACAAAATTGCGTATTGCGACGTCCGTTTGAGCTAAGCGTTTACACTGGCTCTTAGCTAATCTTATAGATTGAAATCGTTTGCGTTTTGCGTCTCCTGTGGAACTAACCTTACTTTTGTTTTCATATTAATGATGCCTACTAAAGACAAGGCATTATGGACTTGTTAATGTGTGCCGCAGCTGCAAAATTGTTAAAGAAGAGGCAGCAAAGAAGGTGGCGAATTTGTCCAGTTAATTGAGGTAGAAATACCCAAAACTCCTACCAGTATTTTCTTAAAATTAAAGACAATGACCCCAAGCATTTTTTTAAATGGACGAGGAGGTTATCTGTACGTATTAATGTGATCAGTTTATTACGAAGGACGAACGTTTTGAAAGGTCCTCTAAAATCCAGCAATTTCATTGGTTGCAACTCAACGCCAACGTCGATTTACGCTACCCGCTTCCGTTAAAGTTAAAGATCCCCATCTTTTCGACGGCTAGGGGAAACTTAAACGGATGGCGGCAAAAATATAACCATACTCATTGCTTTACGTTAAGTAGACTTCAAAGATGGCGGGATAAGCCAGGCTTTACGGATCAAAAAATTTTGACGTTTCCGGCTTAACCGGAAGCTAATGACATTTAATAGATTATAAAACTGGAAAGTGTAAGTCATTTTACTGTAATCTAAGTGGCTCAAAATGCTAAGTTTGAGTCAACATCTTCTCTAAAACAGTAGAGAACATGTTACATAAAATGTTGTTTGTTTTATTGTACCTATTTTATAAAAATGTTTCACCAAAAATTACTGTAAAGGTAAAGTTACCGTAAAATTTAATGTAAATTATTAGTTATTTAATTGGGCAACTTATGAAGCGGTATCATAATATCCATACAAAGAAAAATAGAAATATTTTCATAATTTAGCATCTACTTTTAAAAAATTCTTAGAGTGTAAAGTTTTAAGTCAATCATCTCAGTACAAATAGTTAAATAAAAGTTTTCTCCTGTTTAATTGAAAAAGATTTTTCCATGCAGAGTATGTATGCTGGGTTGGCATACGGCACACTCGCGATTAATTTGTTTCATTAGAGGTCAACAACCCCGACCGCCTACCATGACATTAAGCTGGCAAAACGTGCTTAGAATTCCAGGTGTGATCTCGTCGGATTGTTTTATGCTATGCGAAGTAAATGACGAGTTAACAGACAAATTCTGCCAACGACCTGGCAACACTGAGGCATGTTACTTAAGAAATAAAAAGTAATGTGATTATTATTTATTGTTCTGTAACCCGCAAATGGGTGTGGATACGACAAAATTGTCAGTTAGTAATTCATTGACTTTTTGACCAATATATTTCTAGTTTTGCTTTCGTACGAGGGTCCAATCTCTTGGCGGGAAAATTCCTTACGCGCACTTTGACGACGTATAAAAAATTCATTCAGGATTGCCAATTTTTGCGAATCAACAATGTAATAAAACCCAAGGATTTGAAGCCGGTATGCAACAAATGTTTCCGATAACGAATGGCCCAACAACCTCTACGTCCATCCCTTGCCCCTCTCTACCTAAACACGTCCACAATAGGGCGAATGCACCGCAGCCGACAATTCGGCTGGACGCAGTGGTCCGAGAAGCGTAATCAAATTATCAGTTAGGCTTAGAATAATTATGCATTTGCATAATTGAATATGCATATTTTACTAATTTTCGTAAATAAATGTATATTGGGCAAAATTGAGATATTTGTGTTTCCCAAAAAACATCAGCAACCAAAAAAAGATTGTAACAAATTTTATTAGGCACCATTTTATTCGTTAATTAATCATTTCGAATAAGGCAAAAAAGATGCAGATACCAATAAAAATTAATTTTAAATAGGTCATTTCGATCATAACAAAAAAGGTTTAATTCTTACAAACCAATTGGCGATTTTAATTCGTGTTCCATCCAAGGTTAAGATCTCGGTTAAGATGAATTAAATCATTTAAGTTCATGATTTTCAAAAAATTTCCGACAAAAATTGATTAAATGTATATTTGTGAAAATAAGAATTTGAAAATGCTTTCTGTAAAACCAAACATAAATATAGCATCTTTCTAATAAACTCTTATATCTATAACATAATAATATAATAATTAATCCATACGTAGAAAATATTCATTTCAAGTCAGAAGAAGATGCACGGGCACAAACAATGGGAACAATTATTGTATTGTAGTTATTAGTACCATATCGATTTTTGGGAATAGCTGCTTGAGATCTTCACTACTGTAGTGCTGTCACATTTTGTAATACTTCGCTAGAAGACATGGTTTTCGAAAATTGGTTTGATATGGCTTCTAACCTGATTATTAATGGTATAATAATCTTGGGTTTGGGATATCAGAACCAGCTTTTTTCTTCGCTTGATAGAAAGTATTTATTTTTATTTCTGACAGGATTCAGTAAGTATGCCAAAAAGTGAAAAGGTTTTAGAGTTTGATTATATCTTGTTTTGAAGATCTGATATTGATGTAAATTTTTTCAACATTATAAAAAACAGCCTTAAGTTTTTTCCATGCCTCAGCTGCATTAGAAAAAGAGGCACTTTTTGCTGAACCATATCCAGTGTCACAGACGCCATTCACCATTGATATGAATATTCAAGATACTTTTTGAAAAATCACTGATATAAATTTCCAAGCAGTCAGAAACTGTATTCTATCGAACATCTTGTAGTAATATTAGTTTTTTTCCTACTTTTAGTTTGTACCAAGCATTTGGCTAATGGGTATTTCGAAATCATGAACGTGGTTTGTCAACTGACCCGCAACTGTAATTTGTGGTGAAAACTGCTCTTGCTAGATGCTTGTCTAGTTCTTTCTCCTTTTCTTGACATGCTCTTACAACAAAAGAGGAAAAGGAAGTTAAACTACTGCCTCTTTCACTACTCCTAAAAATCCGCCGGCGTTATAGTTATAGCATGTTTGTTTATTTACAGACTGGAAACTCTTCATCACCTAACTCGACTAGTCCCTGCATTTCCTTATTACATTTTTTCATATATTTTGTACAACATCCAAGTTTGCTCGTAACTTTTAATTTGACAAAATGTTCGCAAAAAGTTTGAGTCTTTTCTGCCTCCACCAGCGACTGATTTGTTTTAAACCATGATTTTTCTCAACCCTGGTTGCGCATATCGGCTTTTAAGATTTCCAATATTTAGAAATATTTATTTTATTCAGATTTAGTTTAGTCTTTGTCGTTAAACATCCTTTAAAACGTCGAAAGAAACACAAATGCCGTGTTGAATCAGTTTCTGACATTTTCCAGATTTTATTTCTGATGGAGATGGGCCGTTTTGCATATACTGTGAAGTAACTTTTACCGCCAACATAAAACTCCAATTTAGTCAAAATATATCAACTGTAAAACATTACAGCCAAAATATTAAAGTCTGTTCGAAAACAACAAATTTTGATCAGCATAGCCTTTTTAACCAAGACCCAAACGTTCGAAGTTCAATGAAAACTGCTGCAAAACCTTTATCAGCCTAGATATTCTATGGACTAAACTGAGTAATCCTATCCTGAAAAATTGGTTGGAAAAGTGTGACGTCAATTCCACATGAATCCACTTTAAAAAAAAACATTGTGCTGTATACCAACAGTATTAATGAATTTCGTTGGAAAAACAAAAGCATATGGGTTTCGCTAGATGAATCAACTGATATAGAACAAAGATATGGCGCTAATTTTGTCTTTAGCACATTGGGAGTGGAAAAAGAAAAGACCAAATCACATGACCTTAAAAGTATTGGACAAAATGAATCATTCAACTACGTTGCATTTTTCAATGTGGGCCTAGTGGCATCATTTATGAAAGTGTTAGTGATAGTTACTTGTCTTGCTCATGGTCTTCATCGTGATGCTAAAGAAGTTCGAGCGCTTTATCCGCAAGTTAACGTCTGTGTGTCTGCATCAGTGAAAAAGGTGTTTTTTTTTAAAGCTCCATCCGGGTGGAAAAATGTGTACGTGAAGAATGTCTTTAAATGCAATAAAAAATAAAAATATTTATAATAATGAGAACGAGTATTTATTGAGGATAAATAATCTGCAGTTTTTAACAACCAGCGATTGTTGTTTGTTATTATTTTGTCCAACTGTCGCCTGTGACGTTGTGGAGAAAAATTGAATTTGAGAATTGGTTAGGTGCATCATATGGTTATCAAAACCATAATTTATTTAATAGTATAGATTAGGGCGGTTGCTTTTTACAACCTTACTTTTTACTTTCCGGTTATTTTTTAATGTATACCTCGATGTATATAAATCTTTCTGTTTTGTTCTTTCTGTATAAAATTAACGGGTATTGAACATTGTTTCAATATCTATTTTTTATTACAGTATTTTATAGCCACACATTTTCTGTTTTATTTGTATATCGCCCTAACGTTAACGTATATTTAACTGCATATTTTCATAGGCATATTTGAATGCACATTACTTGATTTTTAGATGCCTAATTATCCTAAGCCTATATCACACTTCCTCAATTCGGATAAAGTATTATTCACTCATTTATTATCAAAGATAATGAGAAAATTGATAAACGGTCTCCCACCGGATTACACTATCTAAATTTTTCTGCTTAAAAAAATAATTATTTTGTTGATGTATGTCTAAAACTAGCGGCAGTGCTGCCAGATTTTCTGAGCCTTTGTCTCCAACATACCAACTAAAATTCGCCAAAAGCGCGACCGAGCAAGAAGATAATACGTTTTAGTATACTGTTAGTCAGATTTTTAAGACGTCACCAACACGTATTCCAAAAGTCGCCCAAAAACGTAACGAAGAAAAAACTTGGGCACATTCAAACATTGCCCCGAAAGAAAATACAAATTAAATATAAAAATTTCCACTGTTTTTCCTTCTTTATATTTTCGGTTTACGGGTCTTTTTTATTTCAAAAATCAAATAACGCTTTTTTTTAAATATTGATTTTTTTAACATTTTGATTTTTGTCATTTTGTTGGTTCATAATATTGGATGTTTAACAAAATGGTATCATGGAATATGATAATTGATTTTCGACCAACATTTAAAGTCAATCGAATAGGTAGTTTTTGAGATATGCCGCGCACAGATAGGACGTAATTGTTTTTAGGTCATTAGATATTATGAATGACCTGCAAAATACTCGGAGTGTGATTTTTTCGCGATTACAATACTTCCCCTTTACGAGGTAAAGAAAAGGATAAATTCAATTTACTAAAAACTCCCTGCTTAAAAAAACACTTTCTTATATTATTTTTACATGTAATAAAATAATCAATTATGCAAGCATAAATTATGTTAAAATTCAATTTTCTTGACAAAAAAATGAATGACATAAGTTCTGGTTAAAACAAGGGTTGATATTAGTTTTTCCTAATTATACAGAGAAACTTGTTATACTTAAATAAATCATTCGCTTTATTCACAAAATGGAATACAAATAAAAATTCAAATAGGATTTTTGTTTAGTGTCTTGGGAAACTCTCCAAAAAAACATAGCTTGGGAAACCCCCGGAGAAAGCATAGCAACTTTAATCTTTTAAAATAGAATACAATTTTTTTTTTCAATAAATGTGCAACTTATTTTTTCATGATGTCAAAAAAATGTATATTTTGACCATGTTACCCCATTTTTTATATATATGAGCGTACGTACACCCACGCACACAGACACAAAAGGAGCTTTTACAAATATTAATTACTAATATTAATCCTGATATGAAAATACTCCGATATTTAGGCATTACATCCACTATCAGATTATTTAGAATCAAAGAGCCCTTCTAAAATGTTGATAAACGAAATATATATTGATGTTTATCAAATATGTAATTTTTAGGCTGACATCTGGGTCAGGCAGACCACCACCTTTTAATTTTCCATATCCCACTAAATTCGGCAATAAGATTCAAAAAATACAGATAAAGAGATTTGAAAGAGGAAATGTTATTTTGTCCATCCAGACTGATAGCGTTCAAACCACTGTGCGGCGGGGGTGAGCCAGACGCGTCGCGTCGCGCGAACGATCAATGTCCCGCCGGTGCTGGGGGACCACGCCGTCGTCATAGCGACCGATCGAGGGTGCAACCCCCACCACGTCGCGCTGCAACAAGGTGGCTGGCCACGGCACTCCGGAAGTGAGCAGACTAACCCCCCTCCCCCTCTGGGACCCCTAAAACAAATTGTATTAATTTCAGGGACATCAAACGTTTTTTTACGCACGTCTTATTTTGATTAAGGGTAATGCATGAGTAATCAGAATCAGCGAATAAAGAGAGTGAAAAGACGATTGGACCAACGTTTGTTAATTTTAATACATCCTCTTTCTGTTTTAGTTTGAACCTTTTTTTCGCGTACGCGATATGAAATTCAATTATATTCGAAAGAAAAAAAATAAAATTTTCAACTGAGTAATTTGATATCTAAATTTAAGTTGAAAAGAGTTCACAAAATTAAAATTTTACTTCCTTAAATGTATTTTAACTTATTTCTCAAGTAATTCGGATCTTCTGTCACAACGAATTTCACCACTCACACATAACATAACATAGGCACATATATATATATATATATATATATATATATATATATATATATATATATATATATATATATATATATATATATATATATATATATATATATATATATATATATATATATATATATATATATATATATATATATATATATATATATATATATATGTTGATTTTACTCCTTCACGGATGGAAAAATACAATGTGTTTTCATTCCGGGTGTACATCCGTTCACTACTGTCGTTCTGAAAAGAACAGAACATTTCTGACTCACGTAAATTCAATCCACCCCAGAATACAATTTACTCTAGAGTTAGAGGAAAACAACAAACTACGATTTTTAGATGTTTTGGTCACAAAACTACATAACGGACATTTCGAATACACTGTGTATAGAAAACCAACACATACAGACAGATATTTAAATGCAAAATCACATCATCACCCAGCACAAATTCAAGCTGTGGCAAATACTCTAATATCTGGATCCGTGCGACTAACTGAAACACAGACGAGACAAAACGAACTTAGGGTAATATCTAGTACTTTAAAGAAAAATGGCTACACAAATCGCACCATAGAGAAAGCTATTAATGCACAGGTTTCCCGAATAACGAACAATAAAAAATATGAACCGGGAAAGCAACAGTATTAGTCTTACCATATGTAAAAGGCACAACAGACAGAATCGGAAGAATTCTGAGGAAACACAACATACAAACAATACACAAGCCACAAACAACTATAGGTAAACTACTCGGAAACCCAAAAAATAAAATCAAACTGGAAAACCACGGAGTGTACAGTATTCCGTGCCAGGACTGTGAAAAGTTGTACGTAGGGCAAACTAACAGGCGAATATCAGCAAGAGTGGAAGAGCATAAACTCAGCATCAGAAATAAACAAACAACCTCAGCTTTATTCCTACATCATCAAGAAACCGGCCATAAAATAAATTTCGATGGGTGTAGGGAGATTGCCAATATAGAACATTATAAGACCAGAATAATCCGAGAAGCCATAGAAATTGAAAAGCAAGGTGATTTGAACAAAAGGGACGAATCATTAAAACTACCAACAGTATGGAAGACAATAATCGACAAATCTAAAATCGCAAAAACTCAAGCGCAATTAGCGCAACAACAACAACACCACCCGGAAAACATAAATAACGACCAACGCCTGGGCAGATATAACCTTCGGCCCCGAGTGGGGGTATAAAAGGAAGCGTCGCAGTCACCAACACTTCAGTCTCTATTCGAAAGCGAGAAAGAAAGCTTCAAAAATGCCAAATGTGATTTTGGCGAAACGTCAGCAAAACTGTTCTTTTCAGAACGACAGTAGTGAACGGATGTACACCCGGAATGAAAACACATTATATATATATATATATATATATATATATATATATATATATATATATATAATATAATGCTTGATAATATGCATAGTTATTTACCAAATAACCTCGCAAATAACTAAACTGTGTTTTCTGTGTGTGGTGGAATACATTACGAAAGATTCCGGGTAAAGGCCAATTATTTGCCTATTTTTTAAATTTTTTTTTGTCTTAATGCTTCTGTCTTTTGACGTATACATAGAGGAAAACAATTATTGGTGCAACTTATAAAAGTCTCAGGGCGTCATAACATATTTTATAAACACAGCAAAAAAATATATATTTTTACACTTTTTACTACAATTTTATGCTGGGCCTATAAAATATGTTATGACGCCTTAAGACTTACAAGTTATACCAATAATTAGCAATAATTGTTTTCCTCTGTGTATACGTCATAAGACAAAATAAATTTTTAAGTTCGCGGACGGGGTAAATTTTTTTAAAAAATTGCTAATATTTGGGACTACCCGTATACTATAATAAAAAAAATGTATGTATATGATATATATTCTTTATTTCGGCCAGAAAATGTGTTTATTGACGTTTTATTTTTATTTGACAGAGCTTTCGAAATATTTTAATTACTGAAGTATGACAAAAAACTGAAAGTTTCAAATTTAAAGGTGAGAATGAGAATGTTCATATTTGAAAAATTATTAATAAGAAGGATATTGTTTAAATTTTAGGTAAACATAATATATATAGGAATATAGGAAATCAAACTTTAGGATCATTCATATAAATTAATTACAGTTATTATTATAAGTGGAAAATTTTGTTTTGATCTAAAAATAATATAAGAGTAAATTGGACTTAAATCTTCGATATATGTTTTTTTATTAATTGCCAAAGATTTTTTTTCATTTCTGTCATTTCTAATAATAATAATAGCACCAAAAGAACGTTTTTATAAATAGCACAAATAAAAAATAACCTTTGTCAATGAATAAAAAAACTGATATTGATTATTTAAGTTCAATTTACCACAAAATTTTCCACAAATAAAACAACTATAATTAATTATATGAATGATTCTAAAGTTTGTTTTCCTATACATACTCTTACTAGTTTAACCTAAAATTTAAAAAATATCCTTCTTATGACATTTTTTAAATATGAATATTCTCTTTCAATACTTCAGTAACAAAAAACAAATTATAATAATTTGTTTTTTATTACTGATGTATGGCAAAAAAACATATATTATTAATATTGTTAACTAAATTAAATTGATGAGGAAACAAAAATATTTCGAAAGCTCGGTAAAATAAAAATAAAACGTAAATAAAGATATTTCCTGGCCGAGTTTCCCGTTACTGTTGGGCAAATGGCGTACTACTGTATTGTTCTAGGCAAACAAAGCTAAGAAATGTCTCACTAATAAAAATCGGTCCAGGCGTTATTTAGCTTGTAGGTGGTAATTAGGGTGTAACAATGTTACATGACTTTTTATGACATTACCTTCCTTTCCATGTGCAATACGAGAAAAAGATATATTCTTTTGAAACAGTGATTCTTCCTATTAAAGGACAAACATTACGTAGCCAAGGATCCGTCGTTTCAAAGTCGATAAAATAGTAGGCAGTTCTTGTGACAACATTCATTTATAAATTGAGAGGTAATGCGGAAAAAAAGTACATTAAAAACAGTGATTCTTCATTTTATAGGACAAAAATTACGTAGCCAAGGATCCGTCGTTTCGAAGTCGATAAAATAGTAGGCAGTTCTTGTCACAACACTCATTTATAAATTGAGAAGGTAATACGGAAAAAAGGTATATCCTTTTAAAACAGTGATTCTTCCTTTATAGGACAAAAATTACGTAGCCAAGGATCCGTCGTTTCGAAGTTGATAAAATAGTAGGCAGTTCTTGTCACAACACTCATTTATAAGTTGAAAAGGTAATACGGGAAAAAGGTACATCCTTTTAAAACAGTGATTCTTCCTTTTATAGGACAAAAATTACGTAGCCACGGATCCGTCGTTTCAAAGTCAACAAAATGGTAGGCAGTTCTTGTGACAACATTAATGTTTAAACCTTCAGAAGGTAATACGGGAAAAAGGTACATCCTTTTAAAACAGTAATTCTTCCTTTTATAGGACAAAAATCACGTAGCCAAGGATCCGTCGTTTCAAAGTCGATAAAATAGTAGCCAGTTCTTGTCACAACATTAATTTATAAAATGCGAAGGTAATACGGGAAAAAGGTACATCATTTTAAAACAGTGATTCTTCCTTTTATAGGACAAAAATTACGTAGTCAAGGATCCGTCGTTTCAAAGTGGATAAAATAGAAGGCAGTTCTTGTGACAGTATTGGTTTATAAATTGAGAAGGTGTAGCTGTACCAAATACCAATACCAATTTACTTTAATTCAGTTAATATTTCGAGATATTGATATATTTGCGTAATTTATACACAAATCCCACATAAATGTTAAGCATTTCCTGCTTGATGGTGCTTTATAAACTCCTTTGTAACTACTGAATCGTAATAAAAATACACCAACAAGGTTGGCAAAAATTATAAAAATATTAGAAATATTTACAATTTGGTTGACCAGAATTAAAACCACTCATCTAACTAGATATTTTGTTTAAAATGATTGTTTATTGTATTTTAACATCGAACAGCTTTAACAGATTTATTGTATCCAGCTTGGAAGAAGTGATGACCTTTAAATATCTAGACTCAAAGAACATAATCAACAAAAATCTAAAAGAGGAGGTTCCTATGAATCTAGTAGACATGCGTAAGACCCATCATCACATATCCCAACGAACATTTTTAGTCCAAATGTGGTCAATTTGACTTGCAACAAAGCCTTCGACCAATTTAATATTGGTCAAAATGTCCGACGATTCCCTGCCTTTTTCCCTATTTGGAGAATAAAACAACAGTCCCTTGGAAGTAAAAAAAAAGGTCCCTTAGTAATTATGTCTTCGAGGTTAAAGGGAATTTATTCCTTAAGTAGGTCAGAATATAAGACTATAGTAGACATGTTTTCGACATTTATTCCAAAAAATGCTCTTTCTAACATCCATTTACGTGTTGAAAAGAGAAAGAAATTATATTTTGCTATTGTATTAATATATTAAACAACGAACACGGCATAAAAAATGGACGGATTGAAGATTCAAGTTCATATCAAAGTAAAGATGTCTGCCTGTGAAAAAATAAACAACTAAATCACGCTCTAACATAAGGAACTTAAAAATGTACCTTCTCGGCTACTCCTGGTAGGAAGCTACTTAACCCTGAAATTTTTTCGTTTAGTGTGCATATGATACCACCAAAATTAAGTAGCGCGTACAAAATATTGCTTTTTTATGGAAAAAAAACTATAATTTGAACATTTTTAGGTTAGGAAAAAATTTAATTTTTCCGCAAATTATGGTCCGAGAGTTTTTGAAACTGTACATGTACAAAATATTTGTCCTTTTTCTAATTTGCATCAAAAAATAAAATAAAAACATTTGTTTTATGAGAATGTCAACAAACATGGCGGCCTCGGCATTTTCGCCTTTGAAGTTACATTTCCCACTAGTTGTGAACCTCAAGGTAAATCTGTGTTGAACTAAAGTCAAAATTTCTACCAAATACGACCTCGAAGTCCATTTTTGTATAATTTGACCTGGAAGGTAAGTTTAAATAATTACAATGTTCGTAATCTATAGATGTTACTAACACTATTATCGATAATATTTTTTTCGATTTTAGAACAAGTCAGTATTATTAGGTTGAGAAGTAACGTTTACACTGTGAGTTTACTAGATACTCGCCAGCTAGTTCAATAACACAATAAGTTTCAAGTTTTTTCCTGTTGATGTGGTTTTGAAAACATTTTGTTTTTTGTTGAACCGTGACGTCATACGTCTCCCGTATTTGACCGTTTTTAAAAGCATCTCGGAGAACGGTTTGAACCTGTCACATTTGTGCGTCTTCTCGTTTTTACCTACCAGCATATATTATGCACGGTGTCCCATATAAGAATGCACACTACATAAAGGAATCTCGTAAACCAGAAGAGATACAAGGATGATTAAATTAGAGAAAAGTTGCGCCTTGCTCAACCCTACCGCGTCATTTTTCGAAATCTAAAAAAATCCCATTACTTATATTTGGGAAAAACCGAATTTTCCCGATTTCATTTTAATGTTTTTCTGGCTTTATTTGAAAAGATGTGACAATACAAATTTTATATTCCCATTGCTACTTTTCTTGCTATACAAGTTGATGTTATTGGATTTTCAATCTGACGTTTCGTTTCCTAGCAATCATCATCATCAACTTTGTTTTTTTAAATAAAAGAAAAAAATGTTTTGCCCCTGAAAAACTCTAATTTCATTTCTAACGACATATCGCTCCTTACATTTATCCGACGTTTCAGAAGAAAAAAACCATCATCAATGTTATTTAATAATGATTACGAAGGAACGAAACGTCGGACTAAAAATCTAACGTCATCATGTAGGGGACAAAAAATTGCATAGAGTGTACATTTTATGTTTGTTTAGAGAATGAGTGATTCAATGACTTTTTGAACATAAGGTTAAATAAGATTGTTTTAATTAATTTTTTCTTACTTATAAATAAAAATATTTTATTTTTTGATGTTAACATTTTGCTTACTTGCACTAGAAATAGGTTATAGATTCAAAAGATCTAAATATTCTTAATGCGATAACCATCATATCATAATTTATTGATTATGTCTTGATCTCGGGTTGTACTAAATCATTTCGAGGATCATTTGATGTTGAGGAAATTTTCAAATGATTTATGACATTACTTTTGGCCAGCTTTTTAATGTTTCTATGATACTCTGAAGAATATCTATATGGTTTAATCACACCTTATTTATTTGTTTCACTTTTGTGTTTTGGCATTTTAGATTAGAATTTCATGTTGATGTATAGTATTATGTATTATATTACCAATTTGGAAGGGAAACACTCCGTTCTGTGACCTTAATGACACAACTATTTAATATTTTTCTTTGGAGAAATTATTTTAACAAGTTAGCAACCAACAGTTGGCCCACTTTTCTTACAAGTCAGAAAAACTAGGAATGTTTCCTTCGAGGTTATTAAAATGGTTTAAAATTGGTCTTGTTTCTTACTAAAAAAAGCCTAGCAGTCCAACAAGGATTTTAAAAGGCTAAAATATCTAATATTTCAACGTTAACCATGAAGACATTATTTGAAGTAAGAACTTGGAACTATTAAAAATGTCTTCGACTTCGAAGGAAATTTTTTAGGTTAGATTAAAGTAAGAATGTCTTCTTTTTTGCCCAAAATATCTTTCGTCGTTAAAGTCATTTTAGTATGTAATTATTTGGAGATTTAAACCATTAAAATGGACCTTAAAGTATAGAAACTTTAAACACACAATTTTTGGAGTAAATGTCCACTGTTCAACCAAAAGTTAAAACCTCTTAGATTTACTGTCAATTAGGAAGTTTTTAAAGACAAAAAGGGGTAAATTTTATTAAATTGGAGTTAATTTTTCGAATATGCTGGTTAATATGGCTTAAAATGTTGCTTGGGATGCTATAGATATGAGAGCAGAAACAACGGACAACAAACGAACCACGTGGACATAATGGATAAATCCCGTGAAAAAAGAAAAATACAAAACCTCAAGATTTCCCAGCCGACCTCCAAAACGATGGTACGAAAGTTGGACATCGACATCGCAAGACTGAAATATACCACGAGGGTTGAGCTCAGAAATTACAGAATATATTCCTAAAATAAGGAGAAGAGAAGACGGTTTGTTGGCCGCACATCAAATTTTTGTCTACTTACTCAAAAGCAAATGAAATATATAAAAAAATTATAAAAAGGTTCTATTGCTTTCCTTTGTAAATATTTTTTATGTTCTAATAAAAGTGCAAACGTACGTCACCATTATTCTATTTTTACTTTTGGCTACCACAACAAAGAAAGTATCACAATGGATGGTTCACTAACCATTGACATTGAGAAGTACCGAAAATTGGCAATGAAAATAGACGGGTGTAGTTCAAACGCCCGGTATTCTTGTACTGGAAAATTAAGTAGGCAAAACAAACACGAATTTTATTTTCGTCTATTTACATTCTAAAAATACGATCTTAAAATTTTAAAATAACTTGTGCCAACGCGCGCACAAGCCAACAACCTCTACTTTATATATAAATTATAACAAATTACCTCTGCAATAAATCTGAGTGGCGTACCAAAGGTGGGTTCCTCAAATTAACTTTGACAAATTGTTTAAGTAAGCTTACATTTTACTTAATGTAAACAAATTACCACATTTGTTTAGAGGGGATATTAGGCTCTTCCAAATTACTTTTTAAAACCTTTTCCAAATGTCATGTGCTACTTATCGTTCGTAAATAAAACTTGCCAGACAATCTCAAATTTGTCGCTGAAATATGCTTTTGAGAAAGATCAGAGCCGCAATATCTAGCAATACCAATTTATTTTTTGTGAATGAGGCGAATTTAATAAAGAAAATTGGCCTCGCAAAATGTTGTTTTTAGCTCTGTTTTCCATATTGCTCCTGGTACAAAAAGTTAATCAAAATACCACAAAGCCAATCTAAAGCTTACTGTTTTAATAACAGCTAAAAATAACGACTTAGACCTAACTTAATCAATCTTGCCCCAGCAGTCTTTTGTTCTCGGGTGATGTTAAAGAGAAAAAGAAAAACAACTTGAGATGGGGTTTAGTCACAATCCGGTATTTTTAGCTCCACCAACCAGCCTTTGCCGGTTTAATGGTTCTCGAGTATTTAGAACAATAACATGACTATTTTATTAGTTTATTGGCAGATGGCGAGACAAAGGTCGGGGAGGTACTTGCAGTGGTGCGACCAGAAAACATAATTCGATTGGGTTGATGTTTGCAAATCGAGTTGCGAATATGCCTCGAGATAAAGTTCATTCGCTAAGCTCAAAGAGAGGCTCAAAATATTATTTGCTGTTATATAGTAGTCTTCTATTTTGTATTTCTTAAGCAACAATTAAGTAATGTATCTTAATTATTAATATATAAAAACCACGCTTTATAAAGATAACTCAAAAATAAAATTTAACATAAAAATTAGGCAATATACACTTGGCCTCAGTTTCTAAACGAAAAAAGGTGCAAATATGAACACTGCGTGAAAAAAAGTGGAAGCACAAAATTACGCTATTTTTACATTTGGGCATTCTGGTCATATATTGAATTTACTTTCCAAGGATTCAGAAGTTAGACATGACAAAGATCATGTAAGAAGCTTATATTACCACAAGATGGTTCTATGGAATACAGTTTCTAAGTGCCTAGAAATTTAAATCAGTGAGTGTCCCAAAGTGTTTATGAAAAAGACAAAGATGACATGGATTCAATGATTTCGACCAAAAATATCAAATTTTCATATCAAACGAATTGCTGAAGATTTTTTAACTTAAACCAATTTCTGTGTCAGTGGTTCAGAAAAAACTTATAGTTGTTTTTGATAATGTCGAAAATGAGGACACAAACTTACATCAATATCAGCTCTTTAAAACAAAATATAATTACGCTTTAATACCGTTTTACTTTTTGGCATACTTACTGGTTCCTATCAGTAACATCAAGTGAAGAAAAAAAGCTGAAAAACAGGATTATTACCATCAATATTCAAGTTAGAAGCCAATTCAGACCACTTTTCGGAAACCATGTTTTCTGGCGAAGTATTACAAAATGTGACCTCACTATAGTGGTGAAGATCTCAAAAAGCCATTCTACAAATCAATAAGGTATATACTACACATAACTGTTCCATTATATGTGCCTGTAAATCTTCTTCCGTTTGAAAAAAATGTTTTCTACATATGGTTTGTTCATTTTGATATTAGCGAGGACATTTGAAATAGATTTGGCAATGAAAAAGCCTAGTTAAAAAAGTGAGTACTTAATTGTTCTGGTTGAAAGCATACTTATTTCTGTATTTAATATTATTTTCTATATATATATTTAAAACACTAAGCCACATTTTTCAGCTAGTTCGTGACAGAGTTGTACTGCACTAATTTATATGATTTGTTTTTAAATAATCGTCTGGTTACCAACACCTTTCAACACTATTTTTTGTATTGTTTTATTGCGTATTTTTTCTAAAGAAACAATATGTTTTCTTCAATAACAATTCTGTACGATCTGGTGTATGCGACCGATATTTTTATAATTCCCCTAGAAACTCACGCGCCATCTAACGGAAAATTCAGAACAAGGTCTGCAGGGTCAGCTAGTGTAATGTTACATTAGACATTTAGCTATTTTGAACTTTTGTTATGTTTTAGTTAGTCTTATATGTTATACATATAAGATTTTATTAGAAATATGCTATATTTATGTTTGATTTTATTGAAAGCATTTTCAAAATGCTATTTTTGATAGATACCGTTTTTTTGTTTTTTTGTCGAATCGGCACAAACGTCAAAATCTCTCCGGCGCGGCGTGTTGTAGCCACCATTCAAAGTTGTGAATTCCTAATTTGCCCTTTTTTAATAACTCCAGATACCCATTTTCAGTGGAATCTGCACAAGGGACCAAATTATACGAATATACGAAAATGCAAGTGACCCTCTCGCCCCTTTATCCATTACAAGATTTAAACCAGATATACCGTTCACATACAAACATTCCCATGCAATGTAGAAGAAATTTTGGTTTAGACAATATTGAAATAAATAAGACCTGTTTGGTAATCATTTGTTTATTTGCATTGCCTGCACTTCAACAATTACTTTACCCTCGATTTTACCTGTGTTTACTTTAGTGTGAAATATTGGTTATTAGTGGTCAATAGAGTCCTTCACTAGTCAATTAATCGATCAACTGGACCACGGTCAAATACTCGGTTAAAATGTATTATAGGTTGCAGCTCCTGTTGAATAATGGCGACTGCGCGCACTGCGGCGATATAAATAATTAATCTTCTGTTTTAACTTATAATAAAAAAAGTTTTTGGAAAATAAAGTATAACGATTGTTACTTTAAAATATTTTAAAGTAGTTTAATAATTTTTCATATTCCAAGATTTTTATATTACTTTAGATCCATGGGTGCATGGTCCAAATCTTAAGGTCAAAGTTTATTAATGGTAATACGAAAATAAGTTACTTTTTAAAATAAAATTTAGGCAAAGCTGGTTGATTAAACCGGTCAATTGACCAAAAATGTATTGACCGGCCAAATGCACTACTCTAGTGACGATTAACAAATATAACAAATACTTACATCAAATATTTAAACATTGGTTTTAAAACTTATTCCAATTGCCCCCCGAGACGGAAAATATCAATAGGTAAAATCGGAAATATCGATATGCCGATAGTTATCGATTTATCAGTCATAATAAAATTTCCGATTGCATGCAGCCATCCATCGGGAACTTACCTTAAACCTCTCGTAAAACCATAAGAAAGCTCGCAATATAGTAATAAAATCGGTACAACATTTATTGACAAAGAAAATAGAGAAAAAAAACACAAAAACTATTTTTGTTTATATTTCTGTTGAGATTTTAATATTTAGTTACATAATTTATCTGAAACCTGTTAATAAGTCACTTTAATTTTAGACACGAGCATTTTCCCCGTCAATCCCTCTCCTAGTGTTTCGGATTCCACGAACCGCCACTGCGAAATACAAACATCATATTATACCATTTCACTTTTTTTTTAAGATGAATAGCATAGCACAGAAAACACAATCTGTGACAGTAAAGCTCTCGACTAACAATGCCAAACAACAGCAATCTCAAAACACACCGCAAGTAGGTTTTCTGTTAAAGCACAAGAGCAAACAAACTGGGTTTTATATTGGCAGTTAAATTAAATTACGTTGGGAAGTAGAGTCGGCTTAACCGGATATTTATTTACGTTTTCTAACATTTTTCTTTTATGCAACGAGAAACGAGTTAGAGAAAAACTGGGAATAACCACTTCAGTTCAGGCTTTAAGAAATGAACTGAATTATACGTTTAAGTCGAGGTTTAATAAGTCTATATTTACCATAAAGTGAACCAGTTTACCAGCAGTCAGCGCGGAATGCCTCTTTAAAAAGAGAGTTACGAAAATTGCCGGCGTTCTAGAAAATCCAACTGTACTTTACGAACCATCAAGTTTCAACTAGAAATGCCTTCAGCCTGAAGGTAAAACCAAATGTTCGCATAGTTCATCAGGCGCTTACCTTGCATAGCAGTTTAATCGTACCACTAGCTCGCATGCTGGCTACCTTCTTCGAAATATTTAAAAACTATTGAAAATTAAAAGGCAAAACAAAATTCGAGGGGTAAACCACTGCAGGAAATCTTTGGATGTCTCTGTGTGCGTGAAAGAAAATCTTCTGGTGGTCTTGGGCTTTCTGTGGAAAGTTTGGATATCCCTGGAAATCTTTGGAATTCCTTGTGGTAACCTTTTGAAGTCTTGAAAACATCTGTACACCCGTAGGCATAGCGATTTACCCCTGAACAAAATTGTGTTTTAATGAGGCAAGTAGGCGCAAATAGGATTGCTAATTATATAAAAAGATCGATTTAGGATGTATTTATTTTCAATTTGTTAGTAACTCTATTAGGAGTATAGTCGATCTTTTACATGAGATGGTTCGTTTCTTCAAACTATTATCTGTCTTCTGTGTTACCCAGTTTTCAACATATCATAGCAGGTATTCTATACCCCACCCAGAATTAAACTCGTATTTGCCCAAGCCTGTTTATGGAGTGTTTACAAGAGACAAAACCATTTAAACAGATGACTTCTACAGAGTGTTGTACGTACACAATTTATCGTTTTAGTCTAAATAAACATTCATTATCATTCGATGACTGCATCAGTGTGAATCACAAAAATGTATCATATTTTTCCGAATCGATCGGTTTATGTTTAGTCTCGGCATTGTCGATGTTTCTCTGCTCCTTTCAGTGTATATCAACTTTTAAGTCACCACAGGAAATTAATGTGAAAAATATAAGCGAAGCATTTCTGTGGCTGAGCTTTAAAGGAGAGAGGGGATAAATAACAAAATTCAAAACAAAAAAAAAGAAACCAACATGAGCTTTTTATATAACTGAATGATTCTATCAAGATTAAGCAATATCACTTTATACTTTTTGAGGCATTTAGTCTTCATTGAATGATGAAGTTATTTTATGAATAAATATACTGCAAACAGTTTTATGAAGTTTTTTTTAACAGTGCTGCCACCTCGGCTGCCGCGGACCAACGCACTCGCTTGCTTAAACCGAGATTCAAACTGAAACTCTATATATTTCATAAATTTGTTCACCTGAATCTCTAAATATTAGTGTTAATAGTTAATTAATCAAAAAAATGTCCTTTAAAAGTAAAGAGATTGCCACAGTTCTTTTCTTTGTACAACAAAACTATTAATATGTATTATGGCTTTAATGATTTTATTGACGAACCTGGTGCTAACCTAGCAATATAGGTTTTGCAAAAAAGTCTTGGTTTTAATATGGATGCACTTTTTAACTTCAACTCAGAAAAAAAAATCTAATCAAAACACCATCCAGTCCACACCGAGAATTTAACAAACCTCGATTATACTCCGCCGAATAAACTTATTTTTTAACTGCCATTTTGTTCCGTCGGCGTCGCGCGTCGTGTCGAATTCGTACGAGTTTATATCACGTTTAATTCTTCTGAGAAATTTAATAAAAAGATTCTGTTACGTTGATTTTTAAAAATATTTCATTTTTTTGATTTAATTGTAAGACATTTTATTTGGCCGCTATTTTGTTTCGCGATATTCAGCTTTACCAGTTTATCTCTATGCAACACTTAAAGCTTGCATTTAATCTAATGAGTAGTTTTTTCGGGATGATATTTTAAATAATTTATTGAACCGGCATTTTGTTTTGCTACTTTCGTACCAAAATATTCCAGGTTTATTCCTATATCGGTAAACCTCGAGCTTTGTGCAAAATTTGAGGTAAACATAACCCCTAATTTTTGACCAAAATGTAAAGTCAATCGGTTAAGTAGTACCTATGCCGCGATCTGACATGCAGACTAATAGCATTGGGAAACATAATTTTTTGGCATCTACGGACGCTAAAACATGAAAATATGTAGTACCTGGGATTTTTTTACGATTACAAACATTTTTTAGCCGCCATTTTGTTCCGCCATCTTGATTTCGTACCACAACCTTACCAGTTCATCTCTACACCACAATTTTTGAAACAAAATTTTAAATCAATCTATTGAGTCGTTTTTCAGACTTAATTTTTAAATATTTTATTAAGCCGCCATTTAGTTTCGTCATCTTGGATTCGTACCAAAATTTTCCCAGCTGTAATACTTGATTTCAACATCTGGGGTAAATTGGATAAATGTTTTCTTGCCACATTTTTTTAGTAATAATTATTGTTTTTCACTAGGCCGCCATTTTGTGTCGCCATATTAGATTTTTACCAAAATGTTACCAAGTAATTCCAGTATGACCTTTAATTTTTGAGCAAAATTTGAAGTAGATCGAGTAAGTAGTTTTTTAGCTATGCCGACAGGCCGACGGAATTGAGAAAACATCTAGAGACCCTGAAACATAAAGACCTGAAACAAATTCGGAGGGTGATTTTTTCACATTACGATATTTCCCTTTTACGAGGGAAGTAAAAAGAAAATGAATATGGGTTATGACATCTGAAGGGACGGGGCAGTAAAACGCATAAAAACCAAAACACATCGCTTTGTGTGTTGTTGGCACTCGACAAATCTGCCGGTTTATTCTACTCCTCGGATCCTTTAATATTTAAATAAATATTATTTTTTCTCGACTTGTGCGTCAGACTTTAATATACAGGAAAGTTTTAGATTTATATTATTTGAGGTCAAATAATTCGTAGAATACTTAATAATTTTAATTCTCATTAACGAGTTGGGTGTGAATAATAAAAAGGTTATTTCCGAGGTTATTTCAGAATAATTATTTCTATCTAATAAATATAAAAATTTCCGGTCGACTGGCTATTCCGTTTGGAAAAAATACTCGGAATGTCACGCGCTACTTCCCTCGAATTAAATAGTTCGTTGGACGAAAACAAGAAAAACGACCGAAACTAACTTATAGCCGCCATTAAACTTTATAATTCTTATTATCTAAGCAATGGAATGTCCTTGAACTTGGAAAATAAAAATTACATCATTAAATTTGAAATGTAATCATTACACTGGCCGCGCCGTAACTGGCGAGGTAACTAGTCAATTTCAAGGTCAGCTGTAAAAAGGAAAAGGATACAACGTGCCTATAGTCGGTCGTACCGGGTGAGCCAAGACGGCTTCTCTGCGGTATCTAACATTTTAGCCAGCAGTGGCGACTCGTGAAATTATAACTATAAAGTAATATACATAAAAATAAGTTCATAATAGCAAATTACTAAACACGTCATCAAAAATAATAAGTCATGTTAAGCAGTTACATTCTTATCTTATCTCTTTCCCCTTCTTACTTCCCTGGTTCTAGATTCTAACCCAAAAAAATCACGAAGCATCCGTGATTTTTGCAGATCTTTGCGTTTCATGGTTCCTAGATGCCTACAAAACTTGTTCACCCATTTCCATCGGTCTGTCGTTCTATCTGTGCTTGGTAATTGAAAATATATAAATTTTAATAAATTTAACGTTAATTTTTTTATAAGAAAAAATTTTTAAAAGCTAATTGTCAATATTTATAATAACGCATCATCAGAAAAAAACGTCTTTTCAAATGAAAATCAAAAAATGGAATGTGTTATAAAAATTTGCAATCAAAAAAAGAATATTCTCTGAAAAGAAAGCTTCTATATTTTTAATAGTTAAAAAAAGGAACAATCTGAAGGAAAAATTATTAATTTTTCAGCTTGAGACGATTTTTTAAAGTTTATCATATCATCCCTTAACTTCTGGCCTTCCTTTCTCCATTAACTTCAATAGTAGCAAAAAGTATCTTATAGATCGTTTATATATACAAGTTCAAGCTCTAAAACTTTTTCTCCTAGCTCTTACCCTCTTTGAATATTGAAAAACAATATATTTAATTTTTTCCCACCCTTAGCGGGAGGTTGAGATAAAAATTACTTTCACTTATCGTTATCAGATACCTCAAATTAACTTACATCAAAAATTCAGAAGGTTCGTTTAATTGGACTATGAGGTAATTATGTAAATAAAGTTTTAAAAATAAAAGTAAATTAACAACAAAATATAGCCAATGGTATACTGGGATATCAGATTCGGTATCAAAGCAGTGGTTTTGAGTAGGTATGTTATTATGTTACGTTATGTATGGGAGGTACATTTGTTCGAGTTTAAATATTTGTTAGATATTTGATAAAGTATTGTCATTTACATTTGCACATGTGCAAAAAGACCATTTACTTAATAGAATCGTTACATTCGGCTTGACGAAAACAACATAAAAATGTAACAATAATTGAAACAAATTGGTGAATTGTACTTTATACTCGACTTTATTCAGAATTTAGCTTGTAAAGAGTTCCATCCTCGGTTCCATCCCTCACAGTTTATAAATGCATATAGTTATTTGGCATTATAAACTGTAGCATTTAATTTTTTAATATAAGGAGATTTATATTATTACGAGTATTATTAGATTAGTTTCCGGTACTTTCTCAAAAAAATAATAATGAAACTTTCGTCTACAATTTATATAAGATGTATATAGCTGGGAATAAAGTTATAATAGGATATAATAAACTGTGTTATATTATTGTGAAATTCGTTATGAAAGAATTCCGGGTCAATTTACTGTTTTTATGTATGTTTTGTTTAGTTTAGAAAAGATCTTTTTCCGGAGGTTTCTCGTTTCAAAATTTTTAATTTTAAAGTTTAAGGTGTCTTTTAAATATTTTTTATAGTTTCACTGATAATGTATTAGCATTTATAAAAATGACTTATTTATAAACACGATAGAAAACATTGAACATATATTTACTACCCTGGAAAGCTAGCTTGTAAGTAACAAGCCCTATAACAAGGAATTGAGGGGTAAACCACTGCAGGAAATGTTTGCCTGTCTCTGTACACCGCTCATAAGGAATTCTCTTTTACATATATATATATATATATATATATATATATATATATATATATATATATATATATATATATATATATACAGGGTGTTCCTTAATGACATGCTAATATTTAAGAGGGTGATTCTTGGACCCATTTTAAGAAAAAATCTTCATATGAACTGATGTCCTAAACGTCTTAACTTTTGAGATACAGGGTGCTAAAGTTTTCAGAAAAAAAATTATTTTTTTTAATAACTGTGATACTACTGTAGATATCTTTATGAAATTTGGTACACGTGTTCTATGCATCAAGATGCATTTTCTAATGTACAAGCAATTTTATTCTTTTTACCAGTGGCGTCCGTACGCGTTTTGCTTAGAATATTTTTGGAGAAAAAAATGGTACGCCACTGCTTTATCTTAAAATAAAAATTATTTTTGGAATTCTCATTCATTTCTGAGCAAATTCGATCTTTTGATTTTCTTTCGTCCGACGCATAGTTTTCGCTTAAAAAAATAAAAATCGTTTTACTTCAGGGTCAAATCGTTAAAAATCTGATAGGGTGACTGTTGTGTGGAAATCGCTTATTTATCGGGTGAAAGAAAATTATGACATCGAATGTGTTCATAAACGAAAAAGTTTTCTCGTCTGATGGTCCGTTCTTGATTAAATAATTGAGTTAAAATTGCTTCATAATATCTCAATACCAACTAATAATAATTTTTAAACCCATAAATCTAGTAGTCCTGGAATAAATTACGTTTTTACAAACGTCGATGTCAAATGACTTAAAGTAAGCTGTTGGTGTTCAAAACCATCTCAGTGTGTCATCTCTTTGGTTTTTAGTGTTTCATTGAAGTTATTGAAGTTATTTTCGCCGTTTTTTCGAATAATATCATTAAATATGGTAAATTATACGAATGCGGAAATGGCGGCAATGCATTACGCATATGGCCTCGCAGATGGTAATGCAACAGAAGCCAGACGCATTTATCAGGAAAGATATCCTAATCGTGCCTTGCCAGATAGCCGAACCTTTTCGAATATTCATCGCCGACTTAGCGAAACAGGTAGTTTCAATAAAGGTACTTCGGAAGGCAGACCTCGAACTGTCAGAACACCTGAAGTTGAGGAAGCGGTGCTGCAAGAAATCGACGAACATCCTGAGACGAGTACGAGGAAGATCGCTAGAGCTTTGAATATTTGTCACCAAATTGTTTGGCGTATTTTAGTTGACTTTTTGTTATATCCATATCATATTCTAAGAGTACAGGCATTACTCCCCAGGGATTTCCCACAGCGTGTGAACTTCTCTCAGTGGTATCTTCAGAGTATTATACTAAATCCGCAGTTTGAGTCACAAATTTTGTTCACAGACGAAGCAACTTTTTCTAGGAATGCTATTCAAAATTTCCATAACAATCATGTGTGGGCGGAAGAAAACCCGCATGCCATAACCGAAACCCATTTTCAAGAACAAGTTTCGCTTAATGTTTGGGCAGGAATTATTAGTAATCATCTCATAGGCCCATTTTTCCTACCAGGACGTCTTGATGGACGCTCTTATTTGCATTTTCTCGAAGAAGAACTACCTGGGTTGCTTAAAGATGTACCAGTTGCGTTAAGGCATCGCATATGGTACATGCACGATGGAGCACCGGCTCATTTCAGCGTAATTGTCCGAAATCATTTAGATACAGTTTATCCTGATCGTTGGATAGGTCGCGGAGGACCTCAGCAATGGCCAGCAAGATCCCCCGATCTCAATAGTTTGGATTTCTTTTTATGGGGGCACCTTAAAACTCTAGTGTACAAAACTCCCGTTAACACTGTAGAAGATTTAAGAGAGCGAATAGTTGCCTCGTGTGAAACTATACGGAATACGCCGGGAATATTTGAACGAGTGCGCAATTCCATGCGTAGACGGGCGGAAGCATGCATATTAAGTGAAGGTGGCCACTTCCAACAATTTTTATAATTAATGTTAGTATTGTTAATAATTAATAAAATTAAGCCGTTTCTGTAAAATTTGTTTTCTGCAAGCTGAAATCCCCGCTGTAATTTATTGGCACATGAAAGTTTTTTAAAAATTGTTTCCTAAAGTAATCAATCCTAAAGTAAAGTAAATCAATTACTTATTTCTAAATTAATTAATATTTATTATTAAATGAACTGAATAGCACGAAAAAAGAAAAAAAAACGCTTTCCACACAACAGTCACCACATCAGATTTTTAACGATTTGACCCTGAAGTAAAACGATTTTTATTTTTTTAAGCGAAAACTATGCGTCGGCCGAAAGAAAATCAAGAGATCGACTTTGCTCAGAAATGAATGAGAATTCCAAAAATAATTTTTATTTTAAGATAAAGCAGTGGCGTACCATTTTTTCTCCAAAAATATTCTAAGCAAAACGCGTACGGACGCCACTGGTAAAAAGAATAAAATTGCTTGTACATTAGAAAGTGCATCTTGATGCATAGAACACGTGTACCAAATTTCATAAAGATATCTACAGTAGTATCACAGTTATTAAAAAAAATAATTTTTTTTCTGAAAACTTTAGCACCCTGTATCTCAAAAGTTAAGACGTTTAGGACATAAGTTCATATGAAGATTTTTTCTTAAAATGGGTCCAAGAATCACCCCCTTAAATATTAGCATGTCATTAAGGAACACCCTGTATATATATATATATATATATATATATATATATATATATATATATATATATATATATATATATATATATATATATATATATATATATTGTATTGCACTGTTGTATGGTTAGGAGGCGCCAAGGCGCCCTATTCACACGAGTCATAACAATATTTGAAAGAGGGTGGTCAAAAAGTTAGTTGAAATAGCAAGGCCTGTTTTTGACTTATTTCATTTACTATCAAAGCAACAAAATTACGCACTGTACAACAATTTTTTCGACAACATTGTTAATATGTAAAAAGTCACATTACTCGTGTAAACTGATCTTTTTGAAACTGGACAAATTTCCGCACTAAGTCCTCGTCGGAAAACTTACCCTTTCAACACTTGTTATGTAATATACTCGGAATATATACTATTTCATAAATCTAGATTAAAACAACTCATCAAAATATGAAGACACACACATTATCAAACCGTATAGTGGTTTCCAAAGAGTTTTCGGTAAGTATACTACATAAACAAGCACATAAATTAATCCAATAGAGAAAAGTGGAAAGTGGCTCCTCCAGTAGCTTTAAGTCGAGCTCTAAGTTATCCACGATTACTATTTTTAATTTCTCATTTGTTATGTCACTGTCAAATAAAGAAGTAGAAACAAGTTCTTTATTACTTCCTTTTTTAGACAGGGAAACACGGAAAAGGTTTTTCCGAAGGATTTTCCCGAGGTTTTCTCTTTGTCTTTCCACAGATTCAATTATAGGGTTTTGCCTTTGTCATGTCAATTTTATTAAAATATTATTTCCGAGATTAGTAATAATAATAATTTCAGCTAAAAACTATTTTTAGTCGAAAATAAATATAATTAAATAAATATAAAAAGTTTTAAATACACACAATTATTTTTAAGTAGATCTGAATATATCTGAATGCATTTGAATACATGTAAATACTTTTAAGTACAATTAAATCCTTTTAAAACAAATATATACATATAAATACTCTCAAATATACATAGATTTAAATACAATTAATTACTCTAAAATATATCTAAATACATTTATTTATTTTTATTTATAAATAGGTGTACACATTTTCACAAGTGACCTTCCCCTCGTAAATAAACAGATCTTAAGACAGTTTTTTTTCCTTGTGGTATTATTGTGTAGTTAGTTCTTCGTTTGTATCAAAACCATTTTTTTGTAGTTTTGGGCTTCATTAAAAACAAGAACTACATGTATCACTTTCTATTTGATGTTCTACTTCTGTTCCGTTTTAGAGAACTGAAAGTTCAATTAGTGGATCCGATATGAAAATAGACGATAAAAACGGATTGATCCGATCTAAATTTTGCGTTAGAAACCTGGTCAATATGGCGCGGTTTAAGTAATGACTATCGTGATCCAGCCACCTCGAGGAGAGAGGAGGACATTATTTTTAAAAAAGTTAGTTCTGATAAACGTATTTTTACCCCCATTTTAAAAGATTACGAAAAATATTTTTCTACCTAAATAACGCAAAAAACACCAAAAAGTCTAAAATATTTTCAAAATGAAATGAGATATTGAAGAGCTGTTCTCTCCATAATTAACGAGTTGATTCTGGTTTTAGCAGGTCGCAAGGGATTTATTTAGACAGACAGTTAAGTACGTACATAGATGTTATAGTTTATTTCTATAACACACTTGATTTTTGTACAAATTTTGATATTTATTTTAATATTTTTTTTTTACATTTTGGTTTTTGACCAAAATTGAAGTCAATCGGTTAGTAGTTTTTGAGCTATGACGCGAACAGACAAACGATCGAAGTGGGAAAACATGTTTTTTGGGGTCTATACTACAGTACTTCCCATATACAATAAATTATTATATATTATACTTCTATTTAAACAAAAATATCCAATTTATGAATTTTCATTTTGTTTTCTTTTCTTAAACATTGGGATGAAGTTGCGTCTAACAACTTTAGATCTAACTCTCCAGAGTTATTAGATAAAGTGCCCCAAAACATAGGAAAGAAGCGCAAATGTCAACGAAAAAACACTGACGTCTGGAACACAATGCAAATCCTTAAACATTTAACATAAAAATAACCAACAAAGACGAAACTTAAAAAGGAAGAACACGTTGTGGTACAAAATTTGTTGATAATTTTAACGTTGGAGCTAATTAATATAAAAGGTTTATAACCTATATTTAAAAAAAAAAACATCTAACAAAACACCAAAAAAGACATAAAGAAAAATAACGTTTGAAGTAATATGCTCGATAACATGCATCGTGTTCTCTCATTTCATCTCCTAGGTACTGTTTCCCTTACCCAGTCATTTTGATGGGTTTTGATGACACAATATGTCAAGAGTTCACAACTCTGAGGGCTGCTTATCTTCGAATAAAGTGGGGCAAGAAAAAGAGGAAAAACCGTAATGTTTAGAATATCAAAAAATGGGTGACTCTTAAAAAGGAACGTTACTATTACTAATAGAGTTATTAAGAATCAAATATTTAATTTAGCATTTTATCGATAGGCCATTAAATGAATTATAAAACACTAGACAGTAGATTAAAGAAAAGATTCGGTACCAACCGAAACGAGATGTTTTTTTATATAAAATAATTAATGGATTTTGTATTAACTTCGTTAAGTTAAGAGGGTGGAATCCGCCCAAGATATCTGCAACCGACAAAAGAACGCGCCTAAGTAAAAACTATTTTCCTCACAATAATTAAACAGATACCAAAGATTTGAGTTGCTTTGTTTTTCTTACTGGTATACCAGCAAGGGATGTGCTTAATTAACATCAACATTTAACAACATTTATAAATTCGCGCTATAATTTAAGTACCTAAGTAAATAAAAATAAAAGTTAGAATTTTAATCCCGATTTTAATATTTAAAACTAAGGTACCTAGGTAAACAAAAAAAAACGAGCAAAAAACCTGATCTAAATCAGATCCCATTGCGAAACTCAATCTATAAATTTTTGCTTGACTTTTGCACTTAGGTACATTAATTCTGTAGCTATTTTGCCATATCTACTTATATCTAATCTTAAAATATTATTGAGACACCATATACAACATTTCATTCGGTTCATTGCCTTTGTTTACCGACTACTAACTAGCAGCCATTAACATTAAACACACTAAACAAAGAAATTAAAGTTTACCATAAGACATTTTATATAATACTAAGTATAAATTAATAAATATTCATTACTTGGCAGTTAGCCTAACAATAAGTTAGGATGAATCTAATCCATTCGCAAGAAAAGAAGCTTATGGCAAATTTATTATACCTAGGTTCTATCGAGCTTTTTTAATCCACTGGTATTTAAACACCCGAAAATAACACTTAAAAACTAGATAGGTTATACATCCTTACAAAAAATTTGGGTAGAAGGGTAGAAAAAATAGGCATTGGCAGAAATAATTAATGACTGTCTACAATTTTTGCCTGAAATCCCTTCTTGCAACTCTAATATCATATGCGAAGCAAAATAATCCCATACCTACCCACTATAAAATCAACTAGGACCAAGAACGAATATTGGAAAAGAAACCTCGAAAAAAACGACTTTCAAGAATTATAACCTCAAAAAATCTTAATCTGACCTTACTCGTGTAAAATTAATGGCTGTCGGCATTCAAGTAACCGCCAAATTAACGGTTTCTTGTTCAAACGAGGAAAATCATTCCTTCATTGTACTTAAACAAATGAATGAAAGAATAATGCCAATTCTACTGAATAACCGAACAAAAGAAAAATGATTACTGTTTATAAATCTTGAGCCATAACCTTAAGTAAATAACGGAAACTAAGTAAATCAAGTAGGTACATTGTACATTATAGCATGAGAGCAAATAAGTATTTAACATCGTCTTCAATATTTGCGATTCGTAAAAAGCATAAAAATAACGAGATAAAAAATATTTACATTTTTTTCCTCGTAGGTAACACACGTGAAGAAATGTATCCAGAGAAACGCTTAACACTGTCGCACAAAGGAGGTTGTTGGAAGTACTTACGTAAACATAAAGTAAAAACAAAGCAAAAAACACAGTCACGTTGCCGAAAAACTTATCGAAACATCAAGATAACACTAAACACACACACGCGAATTATTTTTAGCAATTTTTTTTCAGTCTGTATTCATCGTCTCACGATCTCCTTCCGTACGTTTAACATTCTTTCGACTGGCGCGGCGAATGAACATGAACGATTTTTACCTCCCGCCTTCGACAACGAGCAGATGTTAAATAAAATAAGACAGAGCTAGTTTCGGAACCGAGGACCGCCGACCCTCCGTTTCATTCCGAGTTGTTTGGAAGGGTCCCCACCTCTCGCTCGCTTGCCGTTAGGGTTGTTTAGGCACCCTTTTTTCGAATATCCTAGAGTTACTAGCTTTTGGGTGTAGGATGATTATGGGGGATTTTGTGAATCAAGAACAAAGAAATACCGTCTCAAGTTATTGATTTTCCCCTGCAAAGATGTAAGAAAGGAACAGGTAGTTTTGGAGATCTCGTTTTTTTTTATTTTTTACAAAATAACTGTTTTTTCTTTTAATTTAAGTGTATTTTCTTTTAGAATAGCTCTTATTTGATTTATTTTTTAAAGATTCATATGCTGGCATATAGGTAGATACATTTTAAACTTTTTTCCATACAAATTTACACCATCTTGATATCGTCAGTATCATAGTTTCCACACAAAATGACATTTTTTCCCAGAAGCGTAAATAATAACAGGGGAAAAAACGAGTGCCTTTTTTGCCTGATCATGGCCAGAATGGGAGGTAGGTAAGTTAAACTAAGAAAAAAATGTTATATTAACGGGGATTGTCAAAGACTTCGTTTTTAAGATGCAGGGTGTTAAAATGTTAATTAAGAGATAAAATAAAAATAGTTAAATCAAATTGGCAAGTAAACGGAAAACTATGAGTAATGTCAATAAATCGGACTAAATACTGTTTTCGAAAAATTTGCAGGGTCAGGGTATGATTTTTTTTCAGGGTTGTGATCCCTTAACCCTCCTAAACATTTTACTACGCAGAAAATGGTCATTTTTGCAAAAAAAAATCCAATTCCCTATTCGGTTCTGTACAGGGTCGGTTTTAAAAGCTCCCGGGCCCTAAGCGACAAATTTCGATTTGCCCTTTGCCATGATAAAAATATTTTCAAGTCTATAATAAAAAAAGAAACTCGTAATTGCAAAAATATTTATACATTTCATATACAGTGTGTCCAAAAAGTCATAGTATGGGCTAATATTCCACGTACTAGTCAAGATAAAAAGATTCAAATTTTGAACCTTTTCTCACGCCTTCTGGCGGAAATGCAATCCAATAGCGAATGTTTCCTTATTTTGGAGTCTAAAAGAAGAACATTTCTGCGCAAACCAGAGGACTCTATTTCGATCCGTTTTTGAACGGTAAGTTAGAAAAATAAGAATTCTAATCGAAGAATTAAAACTGTTATTTTTAAATTTATTAATTAAAGTACTCTCGAATTCCCTTCTCACGGTTTGGAGCATTTAAGGCGTCACGCTAAGGCAAACATCAATACATTTTTTGTTGTAGTTTTTGTAAATTATTGGGTTTTGTAAAAAACACTCTTTTTGAGTAAACCCATAAAAATAAATTAAATGGAGCAAGGTCCGGTGACCGGACTAGCCATTTACCAGCTCAACGAAGTTCAATGCAGAGCGCCCACGAAATTCATTATGAAGATACTTTTTGACGGGTGAACAAAAGTGCAGGGCGTTCCATCCTGGAGTTGTTTAGCTGAACTCAAAAACTGTTTAAGAATGATCTGTAAATTCTAACATTGTGAAAACGAAGAGGTAACTTTTATAAATAAAAGAAAAATTGTAGGCATGACATATTAATATAAAAATGTCCTGAGTGACATGTTATCTGAACATCTCCGAGTTATAATAATTGCGTAAAAGATCATTTGTATCACATTTTTTTACTACTCATCGAAGTTTATCGTAAATATCTATATTTTAGGGATATAGAACACACACGTTTACTTTAGCGAAACTTTTTTAACAATATTTACATGTAGTACGAAACCTTTCACGGGTGGACTCAATTAGCAAATCATGGTTCTTCGGGTTTAGACCGTGTCAAATTGGAATTACTTTCCGACGTTTCGCCTGCGATTAAAAGAATCATCTTCAGAGATCTTCACAAGATCAAAACAAAAGTTTATTCGACCAGAACCATAACTGTAGAAGATTTCTTTTTCTTTTTGTGCAACCGACACAATCTAGAGCTAGGCAAAAAAAAACAATTTCCAGCGGTTTTGAAATATTTTCTTCATTTACAGGGTTTTTTAGAAAAAAATATTATTTTAAAAATGGTCTGCTGAACGAGCCTACTTATGGCAATCAGATTCAGAATGATGTATCAAATTATGAACTGGGTTGGTACCCTTAAGTATTCCACCATGAATATTGTATACAGGGTGCACCAAAAACTCTACCGATTTTAAACTTTAACAATGTTGAATTTCTGCTCCGCAAGGTATATACTTTGTTACCCACTGTATTATGGGGACATATTCTCTGTTAATTCGAAATGATGAGTAAACAGTTAAAGCAAGTCTGTATTAACAAAAATAATATGTGAAACTGTATTTTATTGGGAAAAAGAGAATTAATTATATCTATGATAAAAGGTGATTTTTCATTTTTTATTAAAAAATCAGTTTTAAATTAAAGGCAATATCTGAAAGAACTAGAGCAAATTTCAATTGTAAAAAAACTGTTTCGGTAAAAATCTCCATTATTACTAAAACTGGCATTAGAAGCAACCTTGAATTCAAGATTGGTAGAAAAAACCAAATCCAACCAATCACTGTTTAACGTCCACCTCTTAGCTATTGGTGAACCCTGTATAGAATATTCATGTTAGAAAATTTAAGGTTACCAACCTTGTTCATAATCTGATAGATATACCTTTAATTACCACATCTTTGTTCAGCAGATTATTTTAAAAAATAAACTTTTCGAAAAAACCTCGTATGTCGGAAACGAAGAAAAAATTTGAAAATCGATAGAAATAGTTTTTCATACCTAGATCTAGATAATTCTGGTTGCACAAAGAAAAATAGAAATCTTCTATACTAAGAATTCTGGTCGAAAAACTTAAAACGAATGACAGGGTCTTTTATAACCCCTGTATAAGACGGTTTGCTAAAATTTAATTTTGAATTTCCAGTAAAAAATGTTTTGCTACACTTCAAAGAACCCTGGAGCAATAGAGATCAAAAGAAAAATATTCCAGGGAGACGCGTTAAAACCCTCATGGTCCTGTCTTGCTAAGCCATCAACGACAATGCTCAATAACCTCAACAAGAGATGCCCAATACCAGCGAGATATTCAGATAAGTCATCTATGACCCGAAAATTTTTTCTGCCAAAAAAGAAGATCTCCATCATATGCTGAGCTGCGTAGGCCGATTTAGCAGCGACATTTACATGAAGTTTAGACTGGATAAATGCAAAATCAGCTGCATGAAGAAAGGAAAATGGACGGAGCACACCGGCTAAAATGTGGGAAATGAGCAGGGAACAATGCTGGGAATGGTGGAAGCTGACTGTTACAAATACCTAGCATATCTACAAGGTCGAGGCATAGCCCACAAAACGGCTAAAAAACGCTGATAACAACCTTCATAAAGCGGCTAAAAAGTCTATTCTAAAAACTAAATTAGATGCTAGGAACATTACAACTCAATTCATATGCAGCATCTGTGCTCACTTATAGCATCGGAATACTGGACTGGACTAACACCGAATGGAATGCACTAGACATCAGCATCTGGAGACAATTCTATAAGCATATAGAAAGATTCCATCTTCCGTCGGTCCGTCTGTTTGTCTGTCTGTCAGACTGTAAACAAAAACTACTCACCCTATTGACTTCAAATTTTGATAACAAATTAAGGGTCATATGGGGATGATCTGGCAATATTTTGGTAAAAATCCAATATGACGAAACTAGTGAAATGGTAAAAAAAAATTATTAATAAAAACTACTTATCCAATTTATTTCAAACTTTGACAAATATTATGTTGAAATCAATTGGTAAAATTTTGGTAAGAATCCAAGATGTCGGGACAAAAAGGCGGCGTAATAAAATATTTAAAAACTCAGACTAAAAAAAAATTGGATTGATTTCAAATTGTGTGCGATAACTAATTTTGGTATAGGAACAAGTAAACTGTGTTACTAATTCAAAATGTCAGCCAAATAAAATGTTTGTAATTGTGAAAAAATCACCACACATTTTCATGTTTTAGCGTCTCTAGATGCCAAAAAAAATATGTTTTATCAACTCCGTCGGTTCGTCTGTCGGTCTGCCTGTCAGTTCGCGGCATAGCTTAAAAACTACTTACCGGATTGACTACAAATATTAGGCAGAACAAAATGGCGGCCAAATAACATTTTTAAAAAATCAACGTAAACAATCTTGTTCACGTGACCTGAAACTTTACAGAAAAATAAAATGTAATATAGGGATAAACCGGTACGGATTTAACATGACATGTAACAAAATGGCGGTGTGTGTCAAGGTAAAAACTACTAAATTCATTTTAAATTATGCCGAAAAAAATCAAGTGTAGCATAGATAGAAACTGGTACAGTATTGGTAGGAATGCAATATGTTGGAACAAAATGGCGCCCAATAAAAATGTTTATGTGTTACTAAATGACTATGTACTGAACTAAATTGGATCACACCTCACTATTCCTAAAAAAAAAGAAAGATTAATAACGAGGGACATTCCGGGTAAAGGAGATTTACCGATGTAGGGTTATAGATATTCTCTTGGCCTTGCATGTCAATTAGCAAACGTTTAAACAATTTTATTTGTAATGTTAATAAAATGAGAAAATTATATGGACAAGGCCAAAAAATAAGAAAATATCGAGAAATAACGTTTTATAACTGACGTTAATCATCTCATGAAATGCCACAATTCTCAACGAGTTCGATGACTTTCCCCTTATTATGTAAATCTAAAATATCCGTTGGAAAATCGAATGCTTTTAAAGTCACGTTTGTCGGGACTCAAGGCGCCAAAACAAGTGGCAACGATCAAAAACAAGACCCCGCGGTCGCGCCAGACTGCTTTTAATTATTCGATTGCCCTAAGAGACTTTTAAATACTTGTTCTTGCAGATATAAAGCATAGAGCCCAGTTGGCTGCAAGAAAGACATTTCAGGCTCTAAATGTTAAGCAATCCACCGTGGATTTGAAAACAATGGTAAAATAAGAGGTTTATCATTAAGGGAGCAGTGACTTATCATTGGGGCAGGACCGTCTGAGCAATAAAACTGTATTCGAATTTCAAAAAATGTCAGTTTATTGTTTCCCGACTAGAAAAGCTACAAAAACATCGTGATTAGTTGATGTGAGAATGATTACGGTGACGTTTTTTTTGCCACAGGGTTCATTGTTGTTACCTACCTTATTACATCCACAAGTATCCTACCCACTGTTATCTTCAGTCACTTTGAGAAGTGACGACTTGACCAAAACTTATTTTTATTGAATTTAAATCTTTAAAAAAAACATATTTATGGCTTATTTAGAGAATAATTATTTAATATTTCCGAACAAGAACTTCTAGACTCAACTCAACTCAACTCACCACCACTTAAAAAACCGGAAAAATTTCCTTTACCCGGAAGTTCCCTCGTTATGAATCTTTCCTCTTATTAGAAATAGAAACGTGTGACTCGATTTAGTTCGGTACACAGTCACTTAGTAATACATATACATTGTCTTTTCAAACATTTACATTGGGCCCCGTTTTGTTCCACCATATTAGATTCTTGATAATAGTTTACCAGTTTCAACCTATGCCACACTTGATTTTTGGGTATAATTTAAAACAAATTAAATAAGTAGTCCTTACATTGACACACACTCACCGCCATATCACATTTAACTTTTCTGCAAAACACAAAGTCAAATGAATAAGAAGATTTTTTTAGGTTAATCTCTTTAAATATTTTATTTGACCGACATTTTATTACTCCATTGAATTCGTACCACAACTTTACAAGTTTGTCTCTACATTACACTTAATGCTTGCACAAAATTTGAATTTAATCTAATAAGTAGTTTTTCCAGGTTGATTTTTAAATTTTTATTTGGGGCGCAATTTTGTTTTGCTATCTTTTATTCATATCATAAAGTTAGCAGTTTATTCCTATGTAACACCAAAATTTTGTTTGACCAAAATTTGAAGTCAATCGGGTAAGTAGTTTGTAAACTATACTGCGAATTGACAGACCGATAAACAGACAAACAGACCGACGGAATTAATAAAACGTATATTTTTCGGCATCTAGAGACGTTAAAACGTTAATATGTAAAATCTGGCGATTTTATCTCGATTATAAACGTTTTAATCGGCCGCCACTTTGTTCTGCCTCTTGAATTCGTATCACAAATTAACCATTTCATCTATATACCAGAATTAGTTATGGCATGAAATTTGAAATTAATCCATTAAGTAATTTTTTCCGGCTGAATTTTTAAATATTTTATTAAGCCAACATTTTGTTCGCCATATTGGATTTTTTTCAAAATGTTATCAGATCATGCCCTCTTGACTCTTAATTTTTGGCCAAAATTTGAAGTAAATATAGGATTAGTAGTTTTTAGCTATGTCGCAAACAGACCAACCGAGAGCAGACAGACAGACAGACCGACCAAATTGAGAAAATCTAGGGATCCTGAAACGTAAAGATCTGAAAAAATCTCGGAGAGTAATTTTTTCGCGATTACAATACTTCCCTTTTACGAAAGAAGTAAAAATTAATTTTAAAAATCTCTAAAAAGTTTCTTACTTCTCTAAAAAGCCAATGGTACTGCCAATCGTACCATTTTTGTCAATAATTTTTTTTTTCATTTGACCATCAAATTTTGAAAAAACAAATAAAAAACATCTTTGATCTGAGCTATAAGAGACCTCGAAAGATTTTATTTTCTATCGCTATGGAAAAGAAACAAAAAGATCGTGTTATGGTCAGTTGATAGAAGAATGA
This sequence comes from Kuschelorhynchus macadamiae, assembly GCA_030620095.1. Classification (NCBI taxonomy): domain Eukaryota; kingdom Metazoa; phylum Arthropoda; class Insecta; order Coleoptera; family Curculionidae; genus Kuschelorhynchus; species Kuschelorhynchus macadamiae. The sequence continues at coordinate 2,184,616 of JAUTXW010002049.1, read as the reverse complement.
TTACAGCGACGTTTTTTTTTTGTCACAGGGTTCATTGTTGTCACCTACCTTATTCCATCTACAAGTATCCTAGCCACCGTTATGCAGACAATAGAGCTGTAGAAATTACATATTATTCAAAATGCTGATCCAAAATTACAAGGCGCATGCCCGGCACGCCATCCATACAAGGGAAACTTTTCAAAAAGTATTGCTCTTAAGTCGACTAAAACGATATTTACACAAAGTGGATAGAAATAATCAAAACCATGTTCATGCAGTCATTTCTGAAAATGGTTGTTTGACCACAATTTATTTTTACTGAATTTAAAGTAAAACATTTAAAAAAACGTATTGGTGGTTTATGTAAAAAATAAATCTTTAAAATATTCAGACAAGAACTTGTAGACTTTTTAAACAACTCAACCACCACTTAAAAAATAATTTTAAAAATCCCTAAAAAGTTTCTCACTTCCCTTGTAAAAAGTTTCTTACTTCCCTCGTAATAAGAATACTGCAATCCTGGAACATTTTCAGATCTTTAGTTTTCAAGATGGCAATCGGTCCCTATGTCTACTGGCGGCTTACTTTAGCATAAACATTTGGATATTATATAATATGTATTTGTATTTTTTTTTTTAAACACATCAACTCATTTGTTTAAGAAAACGTGACATGTTTCGATACATAGTAGCTTCTTCTAACGTTACACCTCGAAATTTTAAGAGTAAATATATTATACAATTATTTTTAATTATTTTTTGAGTAATATAAAAAATGTATTTAGAAGGGGTGAGTTATTAAAGACTACCTGGGTCCGAATTCTTGAAATTAGTGGAAGAGGATCATTCTATTGATGGAATAGGAGAGCTCGTTTCTATACCGTATTCTCACGTGCATATAATTTTATAGCTTTATTTGAAGGAATGTCTAGTTCAGTTTCAGCACCTAAGAATTCTAAGTTTTTGTTCAATTTTATTTTCGAATGCCTTATTTAAACCTTTTTCCTAATATGTCTGTATGTGTAAATTGGATACTAGAGAGTTTAAAGAATCTATCAAAAATTTGTAGTCATGAATTTGTTTTAAGACAATTTGAACATATTGCCATACTGCAGTATATTTCACTTCCTTAGACAAAAAGAAGGATTAGTAACGTGGTATATTCTGTTGAAAGCCAGTTTGCCAAATTTTTTTATAACATCGAATTCTCCAAGGAAAATAATGGTCTAATTTTAAACTAGAAAATCTCAAAGAATACAACAACGTATTTATTTATGTGCAGTTTTCACCATATCTGGGTCAATTTAACGCTCTTACATAACGCAAATCTGTTATGCTTTGCAATGACCCTAATTATTATTTACAGGGTGTATAAAATAAATTTAGTAAAACAGCACTGCATTTTAGGACAAAACAAAACAAATAACATTTTTATTTACTGTCTCTATGGCGTCTTTTTTAAAACAGTAGTTTTAAAATTCTTTACTTGTATAGCATTCACATTTTTATATACAAACGGACAGCTGCCGGATGTAACTTTATAATTCGTTATTTTCATTACCATACACCACAATAAAGCGCGGGGTGCCATGCTGCTGAGACATTTATTAATTTTTTTTGGAAGTGAGTTGTCAGAATCGTTTAGATATGGTTGTCCTTAAAAGAGTCAGATCAACACGTGTTGGTATTCTATAGAAAAAATCTCAGAAAACCTTATCAGTATCCCAAATTTATTATGTAAGTAATTAGCGTAAATAGATGGGTTGCTCCCCCCAGAGCCTCTTTGGTCCCCCATAGAAACTTTCTTTTGAATTTTTGTCCTATTATTATGCATATGTATGTATACGTATATATATATATATATATATATATATATATATATATATATATATATATATATATATATATATATATATATATATATATATATATATATATATATATATATATATATATATATATATATATATATATATATATATATATATATATATATATATATATATAAATTTTAAAACATTAAAACTAATATCACTAATAAACAGAATTGAATAAAAGTGGAAGTGTTCAACCTGAGGAACTCGACAATACACCTTTATTACTTTTGAGATATATAGTTTTTTACTTTAACCAGTTCCTCACTACCACACAAACAACTGCCAAGCCATTCGTCCAACCGAATCTCGAAAGCCAATGGCTCTCAATTTAGTCAAAACAGCATACTCAAACCTATCGAAGGCCTTTCAGAAGTTGGTATAGATTGTAGATGGACACTGAGATCCTCCAAGACCTGAAATACGACAGTTTTATATGAAACCAGGTTTCTCACGGTTGGCCTTTCTTTGCTGTACTTATGCTGCTCCACACCCAATAGTGACAAAGACTATCAAAGATCTTAGGACTCTTTACACACTCTTATATAATTAACTCTGACTAACAAGTCAATGGTCGTAAACAATTACCGTTTTCGAAAATTGGAACAAAAGTATTTTTCCATATGGGCGGGAAGATAGACTTGTTAAGATACATACAGTTCTTAAAAATGGTGTTAGGGATGCGTCTGGTGCCACTGTAGTTCTATTAGACAACTTACTAATTGCTCTAAAATATCACACAACGTAATAAGGGTTACATACATATTACAGATGAAATCACAGTCAAAAATAGGAATCACTCTATTATCTGACATTGCTTTTGAGAATAATGGTAAAACATGTAAAGTGATTTATTAAATTGTTCTTTTTTGAAACAGTACTGAGCATGCAGGGGATTCCTTTTTTCCAATCTCGGTAACGAAGCGAGAACGAAACCGATACCAAGAATTTTAAATTGCCTCGACACCGAAATTTACTATACAAAATCGATTTCGAGACTGTTTCAAGACTATGGGTCTCGAAAAAAAATCCCAAAATGTTTACCATTTTATGCCATTTCTTATATTAAAAGTCTAGGTTTTGTTATAATCCTTATAATTTTTAAACAAATTTTACATATATACAGAGTGGAAAAGTAGTGTGGTACAAAGTACAGAGATATTAATTAGAATTTCACCACCCCCTTACTTTTCTTATTTTAAAGCCAATCTTGATTTTCGATCATCGAGTGTTATCTTCCATAAAAGATCTGGAACCCTATTGTTACATTTAAAAACAAATGTATTCATCTTTTTAGTCCTTCCTCGGCATTCTCGAAAATCTCATGATCGATGGCAAATAAAAACCTTAGAAATTGTATACTGCTTTATGTTTAGCTCGATATATATCACTGGAAAGCTTTACTTTTTAATCAGTGTTTACTTTTTTCTTAAAATTTTCAAATTTTCTGAAAATTTTAAATATTCGTTACTGGCAAATTCCAATTCCAATTCCAATATATGTTTTTGGCACTGCACTTCGCAACTTGCCAGATTGCTCCCCGTCCGGAGCTTACTCGCTTTATCCGGCGACCCTCGGAGCGAGATACACCTTATTCCGGTTTGGGGACGTTATCGGTGGGATGTCCGGATGGCGAGCTCTGAGCTCCCGGTCACCCCGTGTTGTTCCAAATCTTTAAATTTGTCTTTCTTTAACAACTTTTCTAATGCATCTTGGCTTCCACTAGATGCCCCTTGAGAGTACTACTGGTCTCACGAGATAACCTTTTCTTTCAAGCTATCCCCTTACCCCTCCCACTCCGGCCATTACGCTAATATTCTATATAGAACTGCGGCAGACGAACGGGATAGAATACAGGAACAACTAGGCCTCACACGTTTACAGCGTCTGCTCCCTTTCTAGCGGGGTCGTTAGTTTCCCCTCTGAGCGTTTGAGTCTCCCGCTTCCCCCCGAAATAAAGCAGCAAAACCGAACACGTGGAACCACTTATGTTAATAACACAGAGGTCTGCCTTCGACGAGACGAACCGGAAGACTGTACTGGAAAATTCGGATCTTTGCCTGCGATAATTTTTTTAAAGGTTAATTCTTAGTATTTCTATTTGTCATATAGATTATCAGGCTTTTGTATACGTGAAGAGAAGAACTGTGAACGTGAAGCAAGCTGCTGTATATGTCCAGTTTTCAGGCAAAAAATAATTATCATATGTTGTAGCCTTAGATTTCCTCTTTCAGATTCATTTTTAGCTATAAAAAAATAGTAATTTTTGTTGGAATTGTGATAAATTTGGTCCTGGGTCCCATTCACAACTTTCATTCTTCTGGAGATCTTAGTGGAAGAAAAAAATGAACTAAAATTTTTGATTTATCTCAGAAGCGTATCATCAGGGCCATTTTTGTTTAGGGTATACTCAACTTAATTTTTTTTACATTTATATATTTGCTTTACTCAACTTCATTTTTTTTACATTTATATATTTGCTTTCTGTGTAATATTTTGGTAATATTGGCAGAAAACAGATTTTTGCACTTGAAAAGTGAGTAGCAATGGAATTGGCTAGTTCAAAGGACTCTCAAAAAGCTATGATTTTTAAAAAAATTGGCCTGCTCTGTAATTTTTCTGAGCTTCGACTTAAAAAATGGTTCAGTCAAGCAGAGCAAATACGGAACTGATAATTAGCAGTAATTGCAATTCTACTTTTGTAGATTAAATTATATAAAAAAAAACAAAATACTTTTAGAGTTTCGATAGGTGGTCCGAACCCCATGGACCCCCCTGGCTACGTGTCTGTCAATTTTTATTACATATCTGTAATCTGTGCAAAATTCTAAACATTTTTCAAGTAAGTGGCATACCTTCTATCTAAATTTAACTGTTTTTTTAAATAATGACAATTGAAAATTGACAATTTGAGACACTGTAAAGCTTTGTACACGTCTAAAAATTTCGCCGAAGGGCAAATGTAACACAGTTTAAACGATTCAAGCCTGCCGATTTGCGTTGAATTCGCGCTCACCGCGCTTTCGATCCATCAGTTGTCGGTTTTTGATCCCTCATCAAAGGAAATAGACGCAAATGTGTTTCCAACTTTGGACGGGACTAACATCAAAACAGCTAACGCAGTAAAGGTTTATTAATATTACTTGGAAGCAGGAATGAAGTGGTTTGAAGAGAAATGCTTTAAGTTGATTAGATTGTATTGCTGTATGAATCTCCTGTTGCTAAAAGCTGGAGGGTTAATGCCAACCTGTCTTGAGCCGATATCGCTTTCATTTATACAGTTCCGGTTTTTACAATTTTCGACTAATTTTATTTAATAAATATTTAAAATTAGACGGTCTTATCCTACTAAAGTTTACGATATTCACTTACAACTTGAAACTTTAATTGCCTTACTAAAATGCCAAAATGTTCTACTTTCTATGTGTGTATAAATGTATTTGCCCCCATTTTCTTCATTTAAGCATTTTTTTTCGCGACTTGCTCATAATGGATATAAATATATGCCACTGCAGCTTCCATATTTGAACTGTTTAATTACTGGGAACAACAGATACACGTTGTGTTTGTTGTTCGATCCGTTGAAATTAAGTTTTTGTTCAGAAATATATTATTTGCCATTTTGTTGTCGTTCGGTGGAGTGATTACATCTGTAGGAATTTTAAAATCTATGTGAATCCACAAAGCGCAATGCGAATTGCACATTCGTACTTTAGTTTTTATGGTATCTTGATAAAATATTTATTCGTCCTGAAAAAACTACTAATTGAACTGGTTTCAAATTCTGTGCCGTAGCTAATTATGGTATAGAGATGAATATTAAAACTGTGATACTAATTCAAGATGGCAGAGCAAAAAGGTGGCCAAATCAAATTTTTATAAAAAAAATCACCCTCTCGGGTATATATATATATATATATATATATATATATATATATATATATATATATATATATATATATATATATATATATATATATATACATAAATATAAATATATATAGATTATATATATATATATATATATATATATATATATATATATATATATATATATATATATATATATATATATTCGGCCGAATTTCAGCCTTTCTCGATGGATTAGTATCAATATTTTAATATTGTTGACATACATATAGGTAAAATAGTTGGACGATTCACAAACATACTCATCCAGACAAACGAATGAAGTTTATGACAATTTTAATGTGTTTGTGAATCGTCCAACTAATTTACCTATATGTATGTCAACAATATTTAAATATACCAATTACTTATTAACACTGTGGGATGCAATCTCCCGAAACCAAAAATTATGTTACTACTCCATTGAGAAAGGCTGAAATTCGGCCGAAACGTCTGGAAATATAAATAACGGATTTTTCATTTTTTTTCACTCTCGGTCTCAAAAGAACAATTTTGCTGACGAGAGAGAGGTAAAATTTGAATATCATGTTTTATTGAAAAGTGACAAGATAGGCTACCTAAAACTGAAATAGGGATATCAAATTAATATTGCCCACACTCCAACTATTTAGATTTTACGCCCGCTCAGACTCTAATTGTCAATTTTTAATTATTCTTCATAAGTTTTCACTATTTAGCAATTTCAGATAATATATATAAACATTAATTGAAAAATATTTTTAAAAATTATGCACTTTAACCTACTAGACCAATTTGCCTACTATAATTTCACACTTCCTCAAACAACGATTTTAGATACCTAAATAAAACCAAAAAATACTTTTTCAGCAATAAAATAATTAAATTAATATCACGGCTATGAGTACATGTCGCCGTCAAACAACGAAATCCTCCATAAATGCCTTTAGTCATTTTAGGTATTGCCGGGAAACAACGTAACGGTTAAATTCTTACAGTGTTTGACTGTTGATCTCAGTTATTTCCCGTAATTACTCAATTATTTCAACGCATCATTATAATTATTAAGATAACTAACTTCGGTTACGCTCTTAGCCTGTTTTAGCCAATAGCCGTATTTTTATTATGTGTATTTTATATGAAAATAATCACGCCACAGCATTCCTAACCTATGCTAACAAAACCTATTATTATGTTATTGTTAATATACTCACAACCTTTAAATCGTAACCTTACCCAATTTAACGAAACCTTATCTAACATTATGTTACTGCCGATAATAATATGTTTTAATTAAAGCCTCGACTTTTAGCATATTCAGTTTCCTATGAACAACTATGGCATTTAGACATCTTTTAATATATTTGTGTTCCTTAGTATCAAAATTACGGAACATACCTTATATTAATGAACTAAAAACACTGTCTTAATTACAATGATCGACTAAAATAGGCAAAGAGGGTAATTAAGTTTATTTATTTATTCCCAATTTAGGACACGACAGAACATTGTTCCACAAAGCATCCACTTTATACATTTATGTATTATTGGGTAATAACATTAGATCATTTTAGATAACTTAAATATTAAAGTTAGAACATTTTGCAAACAGTAACAACGACAACAACAATGATAATAACAATATCAGTAGTATCAATATTATAAATTACAAAATAATATATATTAGCATAAGAAAATAAAATTGTACTTTTTTTTAATTAAGTTTCAAAAACTTTAGAAAAGTACAGTCTTTTTAAATTAATTTTGACTGTAGAGATCTTATCACAAAACAAATCGATATCATCAGACAATTCATTACATGTAATTTAAAATCTAATTAATGGGGCGTTGCGTCCCAAATTTGTTCTGCGAAACGGTACATTAAAAAGCGAGTGGTTTCTGAGCTCCCTAGTAGGGATATTAAAGTTCAAAAATGACAAAAGGTGAGGAGAATCTACTTGGTGGTGGATAAGCTTAAGTTAAAGTAATATGAAGCATTGCGCTAGAAATGAGGAATTATATTGTGTGGCGACTTGAACATTGACAGTCTCGAAAAGACAGAGATGAAATCGCTAGAATCCGACTTAAGTCATCAACCTACACGTATTTGCATATCCTGCAGAGGAATTTCGTCAACCTCAATCGACTACATGGCCACAAATATAGAGGAAGAACGCGTAAACTGCAAAATCGTGGAGTCTCATATATCTGATCACTGTCAACAACTGTTAACAGTGGCCTACGTACAAAAGAAGTTACCAATAACCAGTCAAGTTAGAGGAACAAAGCTATAGGTGATAGCAACCTACGACATTCACGAACAAATCTTAGAAGAGAAAACTAGAATGAAGTATCATCAAACAAGATTGGCGAATGTTTTCAAACGTTTCTAAATACGATTCTCTGACACTACGACATAACATACCGAAAGAAAATAATTACATCCAATAACGTCAACATTACCTGGATAACGGAGGATGAGGCAGAAAAACAGAACCTCGAAGATTTATATGACTTGGCTAAGCAGACATGAAGTGATGACATTCTAGATTTTAGAAAAGAATATAGAAAATGTTTCAAATAAGAAAAAGCAAACCACAACTAAAAATTCAGATAAGAAATCGAGACAAATATAGGAGATTATTAACACTGAACTTGGAAGGAACAAACAACCAAAGCCAATCAAGGGACAATAAGAAATCACTAATAGGGAAGATATGGCGAACAACTTTAGAAGATATTTTGCAATCATTGCTGAGAAAAAAATGGAAGAATACTTTGGAAACAACATATCAACCATCCCGACATCCTCAAACATTCAACTGCACACAATACTTCTACAATCAGTAAAAGAAGAGATGGAAAACAATAATAAACCTAGAAAAAAAAAAAAACGGGCGTTGACAGTATACAACCAAAAGTGGTGAAATATATAACGAGAGAAATTAAAAAGCTTTTATCATTGTTTACCATCAGCTTTAAAAGCTGCCACTCTGAAGGAAAAAGAAGCCCAGATCGATGATTAACGGCCGGTGACAATACTTACTGTTTTTTCTAAGATCTTTGAGAGGGCCCTATATAAGAGACTTATGAAATACCTTAATCGCTTCAACATCATTTGTAATGATCAACATGGTTTTAGACCTGAGAGATCCACAGAAACGGAGGCTTTAGAACTGATTTTCGTACACAGAGAGCTTTAGATAGGAAGAGTAGTTGTAGGGCTCTTCTTCGATTTTTCTAAAACCTTCGACATACTCAACTTTCAGTTTACTGAGAGCAAACTATATAACTTGGGTATAAGGAGACGAGCACTGTCATTCACCTGTCAGAACGCAAACTGCTGTTAAAAATTAATAGCTGTACCTCAGATGAATATGGTTTGAGTACAGGGATCGGTATTGGCCTCCTTGATATTTTTGTTACATATAAATGACTTGAATCTTCCTGGGACAACCATCAAGTTTGCAGACGACACCTCTGCTGCAATCCCTGGAGAAAATCTCAATTATTCACAGTATCGAAAATTCCAAAACCAACTCATACAAAAAACTGAAAAATGGTCACACAATGGTTCATAGAAACATTCTAAAAGTGAACCTGAACGAAGAAGCAGAAGTGGTCAGATTTTTATGTACAGTTGGTTCGGAAAAAAATGAATACGGCAAAAAAGCACTTAAATAAGTTTGGGCAGTGTTCTTCAATTATGTCACATCAGGTTAGGATAATGAGTCATATTTACGACTATTTGTTGTCAAGATTTTTTGACAACTTGTCATGTAAAAATCTAAAGATTTTTAAAAAATGCCTCCTCATACTTCTGTTGAACTAAAGGCGCGAATAATTTCCAAGTTGGAAGATGGTTGGTCCCTCACAGTAGTTGCCCAACATTTTAATATTGGTAGAGCAACCGTACATAGAATTAGTAGAAGGTGGAGGGATGAACAGTCTTTAAAAAGGAAGGAGGGTTCGGGAAGGCCAAAGATCAGCACTGCAGATCAAGATCGAGCTCTTTTAGGAGCTTTAGAAGAGAATCCATTCCGTACTGCAAAGGAAGCCCGAATCCTATCTGGATTTCCTGGCCGAAAAACCACAATGTGGCAAAGACTGCAAGATTCTGCTTTAAACTGCAGAGTGGCGGCAAACAAAACGGAGCTGACCGTTGAACAAAGACTAGCTCGTCTTCTGTTCGCCTTAAATCACGTGAACCGCGGCCAACATTTTTGGGACCGTGTAATTTTTAGTGACGAAAAGATTTTTCAATCTTGCAAACAGGGCAAAATTAAAGTGTACAGGCCAAATAACTCAAGATTTGACCCAAACTACGTGAACCATTTTCGAGCTGCGGGTCATTTTAGCGTTAACGTCTGGGGGTGGATTTCATCAAGAGGGATGGGTGTGGCATGGCGAATTAACGGAAGATTTGTAGGCCAAACATATGTGGATATACTGGAAAATGTGATGCGGCCCAGTGTGTTACTTTTATATCCCGAAGATAATTTCATTTATCAGCAGGATAATTGTCCTGTGCACACGTCAAACATTGCCACGCAATGGTTTAGGGCCAACAATATTGAAGTGCTACAATGGCCAAGTTATAGCCCAGATGCTAACCCAATAGAGAATGTGTGGGGGGTCATAACAAGACGGCTATATCAAAGAGATTTTATGCCAAGAGATGCTGAAGAGTTGTGGAATTCTATCCAAGAAGTTTGGGAAGAATTGTCTGTAAGAGAGGACTTTTTGCCAGGTTTCATGCAGATGGATAGAAGACTGCAAGCAATCATAGATGCTGATGGATACATGACCAAATATTAATTTAAGTAATTTAATTTGTTTCCCTTATTTGTATTGTTAACTTAAATAAATGAATCTAAAAAAACTATACCTATTTCCGTAAGAAGCTACATATCGTAATAAGTTATTATGCATGAATGATTACAAATTCATAATGTTTACATCCATATCATACATCCATGTTGACATTCACCATAACCATTAAATATTTGACAAGATATACACTGCTCATTTTCGTAAAAAAATAAAAACCGCTCTAAAAATCGTATTCATTTTTTTCCGAACCAACTGTACAGTTGTGGATTAGAGATTCTCTTGGGAACTCCAACTGGATTTGATTTGCCAGTAACTAAGTAAGACTTACTATGCGCTCCTAAAACTAAAACAAGCAGTTCACGTGACGCATCTGAGAACTTCTTATTATGCGCTTGTATATCCTCATCTTTCTTACAACATGTTCACACATACACACAAGAATCATGCCGACCTACCTTTAAAGCACAACATATAGTAACGTTAACTTCAATATACATCCTCAAATGTGCACTGTATCTTTACAAGAACCCAAGCAAATTCAGGCAAAATAAAAAAAATTATTCGTACCCCACAAGAAGCCGAGAAAAGTTAGCTGTCCCAAGTCATCGAAACACTCACTCATTATGAAAAATCCCCTGACTACGCCTGTATTCAGATATTTAATCGACTATCCAACAGAATCAAGGAACCAGCAACAGTTGGTAGGTTTAAAAATCAATTGAAAACATATCTGTATGAAAACGTTTTCTATAGTTTTAATGAGTACAAGTACCCACAGACCAATCCCAGACTATAAAGGCATTCTATTTAATGTTTTGTTTGTCATTTATTATTATCGTGATGCACTGTTCTGCGTCTGTAATCTATTTGCTACATTTTAATGTGTTATTCTCTAGTTATACGTTTTAGTAGTTATACATATTTGACTTATCTAATGTCATTTTATATGATTTGTAAAGACGAATAGATGAATTGAAATTCTGTAACAATTCAACAGTTACATTGGTTGACGGCATTACGTGAAATTACGCATTTTAGGATTTGACAAGTTTTACTGTTTGTCGCCGACATATACATAGTTTAGGCCTATGGCAGTATTTTAATTAAATTATGTTTTAAATGTTTTACGTTATATAAACAAGTAATATTATTCACTGAAAAAAAAAACAATAATATCTAAGTAAAATATTAATATATTAATTAGAAAATTCCATAAAATGAATTTTTACACGACGCGTTTCGCTATCACTGTTGCTTCGGCTGGTGTATGCTACAAACCAATTTTAAAAAGAATTCTACATTTGATATTAACAGTGTCTGTCTATCTCACGATCCATTATTTAAATTGTTTTACCTAATTATCCAAAAGTACAAAAGCTGGATTTTTTTAACCACAATACTTTAACTCTAATAACAATATTTGAAATTTCAGAAAATGTTGAGTATAGGAGAATTGTTAAGATCTGTTTGGTCGTTAAGTAATAAATTTGAATCTTTTGGGCGGTTTATTTCTAAACTTTCCAATAAATTTAATTTAGGGCCACTATTCTCTACATGAAGGATCTTAAAATTGTCGTTAAACACATGTTCCTCCCTGATAATATGGCTTGCTAACGTTGACTCATGTTTATATGAATAAAACTGCGTTTATGTTTGTTTACTCGCTTTTTAAAAATTCTACCCGTCTGCTCAATGTATGTTTTTTGGGCATGAACCAAATGTTAACTGATAGACCCTTGACTTTTCATCTCTATTACTTTTAGGTTTTGTGTTTTTCAGAAATTATCCTAGGGAATTATTAGCTTTGAAAGCGGTTTTTACGTTCTTCCTGTTAAGAACACTTTATTTTTAAAGAGGGCTTTCTGTAGTATGTTATTATTTTAGAACATTTATTATCATCTCTAAGATTGGGGTATATATATATATATATATATATATATATATATATATATATATATATCCTAACCGAGACTATCTATTGTCTTTGTCAAGTAAGCAATAGAGGAGACTATAGGGAATAGGCCCTCTGGCTTTATTTAGTAACTTCTTACCACATTTAACTATTTCTACACTCCGAAGTCCATCCAATAATCTATTATTAGATACATTTTTAATTAACTTATTTTACATTATTTATTCCTATTCGGTGATTGTTTTCCAAAGCATGTTGGGCAACGCTTCACATTTCTGATCTTCTGTTTCTTAAATGTACCATGTGATCTTTAAAACGAATGTTTCTGGAACGTTTAGTTTGCCCAACATATTTTAGATCGCAGTCATAATTATGTAATGAATCAATTTTTTTTTCAGTTCAACTATAAATATTATAAACAACTTGAGGAAACTGAGGTGGGCAATTGCTTATCTCCGTTCCTTGCAAATTTGTTTATGGGTAGATTAGAAACCCAATTCAAAAAAGAACTCAAGTATTTCCCAAGAGTGTGGTATAGATACGTAGACAATATTTGCTATTTTTTAAACTAAAACAGAAAATTTGGACACTTTCTTAGAAACATTAAACAATAAATATCCTTCCATTAATTTTACGTACGAAAAGGAGAACAATGGGCAATTTCCTTTTCTCGACAAGTTAGTTATTAGAAATAACGATAAATTAGAATTTGACATTTATAGGAAATTCACTAATACTGATAAATATATAACATCCGACTCATTTCATTGCCGTCATCACAAAATAGCAGCATTTCATTTCTTAACTCACAGGTTAGTCAATTTTCCATTAAGTAAAGAACGTTTTACCAATAAAATGAATCGGAATAACATTATAGCTAAAAGTAATGGATATAATGATAATTTTGTACACAAACAAGTAAATAAACGTAAGCATAAGAAAATGTTAAGATGAACTACTCTTCAAGTACCTGAGGCTCCCAATAAGTTCATAGTAATCCCATATGATCCCAGATATACGAGAGGTCAAGAAAAAGTATTTAAAAACTTAGGTTTTAGAGTAGCTTACAAAACGGAGAACAGTTTGAAAAATCTCCTTGGAAACCCTAATGAAAAAGTCGACTGGAAGGAGAGAAGTGGCATCTATGAAATTAGCTGTATAGACTGCGATCTAAAATATGTTGGACCAACTAAATGCCCCATAAACAGTCGTTTTAAAGAACACATGGCACATTTAGGATACGGAAGAACAGAAAAGTCAAGCGTTGCCCAACCTGCTTTGGAAAACAATCACCAAATAGGAATAAATAATCTTAAGTGTAGAAATAGTTAAACGTGAAATAAAGACAGAAGGCCTTTTCCTATAGCCCCCTCTATTGCTTACTTGACAACGGTGCAGTCGGGTACAACCAAGTGTGACCACATTTACCTATAAATGGTCTCGGTTAGGATAAGTTACTTTAGTTTATATCATCTGCTGGTGATGCTAACTTGGTTAGCGAAACGCGCGTCCAGAACGTAACAAGTTGTGGTGTAATGTAGTTAGAACTCTTGTGTTTTGATCTATCTTCCATCACAGGTTCCAGTGTTAGGACTTAACCTGTAAAATAAGTAATAATGTTATCCACATACCGATAACAATAGACACATTTATTGCTCACTGTATGCTGATGAATCAATTTTTCCATGTTATCCATGAAAATCTCTGCTATGGGGCTTAACGGACTTCCCATAATCAGCCTTCTCTAATATTGTACTAAACATTATCATAGACTTTTTGAATTCAACTCACAGGAATATTACATACACGGTATATGTTGAATATGACAGCTTCATTAACTTCTTAAGTTTCACAATCAAGAGAGAATTGCATAAACATTCATTTCAAATTTAACACAAACCATCACATACTGATATTGTCATCCATTACAAGACTTCACATTCCATAGAACATAAATCAGCAGCAATTCACACTATGATCCATAGATTGATTAGCGTCCCGTTATCAGAAGAAAGTTTTAATGATGAGCTTCATTTAATTAAACGAATTGCAGTTAATAATGACCACCTGGACTTAATAGTAGAACAAATAAAAAATAACAAGTTAAGGCCCAAAACTATTAATGAAATATATCCTAATCGTAAAGATGATAATAAATGTTTTAAAATAATAATAGCGTACTGGACAAGACTTCTTGTTTTGTTGTCGTTGTCTTCACAGGAAGAACGTAAAAATCGCTCTCAAAACTAAGAATTCCGTAGGAAAATTTCTGAAAAATCCAAAACCTAAAAGTAATAGAGATAAAAAGTAAGGGTCTAGCAGTTAACATGTGGTTCATACCCGAAAAACATGCATTGGACAAACGGGTAGAATTTCTAAAAAGCGAATTAACGCACATAAAGGTAGTTTTATTCACAATAAACATGACTCAACGTTAACAAGCCATATTATCAGAGAGCCCTATAGCCATCAGGCCCTAAATTAAATCTATTAAAAAGTTTAGAAATAAACCGCCTAAAAGATAGACATTTTAGATCTTAACGATTCTTCTTTACTCAACAATCTAAAATAGGGTTACGACAGTTAAAGTATGGTGTTTAAAAAACCAAGCTTATATTATCTAACATTAAAGTTTGCTATGCGACAGACCACACTTGTTTCTAACTCCATTATTCTGGCATGTAATAGGGCAAAATAAAACATTTTAACTCGTATTTTTCATTTTTTTAATACATTGTTTAGTAGGTTAATGTCAACATTGATCTGTTAAATATGAATATTTTAACGAAATGTCAAAGTAGCGTTTCTTCATTCTTAATTCATCATATGTATTTTGTTTATGGTCGAAGTAATGGAAATGTTCGGCAAGCTCGACGTATGCTGAGTTGTATCCAGGATGAAGGGTACCCCATCACACAATATTTGCTCGTCTTCACCAACGTTTGCGCGAAAATGGTACATTTAAGAAACAAACGGCTGACTGCGGGCGCCCTCGAGAAGGTACTTATAGGTACTTCCAAACATTGACAGGATTTTACAGGCAAATTTTCTCATTTCTTGGTATTGAACAAGCAAGTACTTATAAAATTCGAATGTACCAACACTATCAAATTTTTGTTTTAAATGGGTCTGACACTGAATTTTACGAAAGCGTAGAAGGACCACAATTTTTTTATTTTTATTTTTGTAACAAATTCCGACTTCTATCTCGGAATTCCGACCTCGAACTCGGAATTCCGACTTCTATCTCGGAATTGAAACTTCTATCTCGGAATTCCGACTTGTAACTCGGAATTTTGACTTATAATAGTCTTTTCACATAAATGTTCCAATTTTTGTTTTGGATGCGTTGTCCAGTGACTGCACATTTAATAATTATCCTTGTGATAAAGACATTTATGACTTGTTTAAAATATTAACTGCTGAAAATGTCTAGAAATAGTATCTAGTATGATGAAATCTAACCCCTGAAGGTGTAGAAGACAAAAATTTTTTAATAAATGAGGAAAAAATACATTAAATTCTTTTGCCAGATATTTGACATCTTTTGTTTTTAAATAAGTTGTCTATTTGTAGCGCGAATTTATCAGCGGAAATAACTTTTAAAACTGCGTCCAAGTGTGCCTCCGTCAATCGCGATCTAGCGGGAGATTTATTTCCTTTCATCAAAGAAAATAGTTGTTCACACTTATAGGTACTTCCAAACATTGACAGGATTTTACAGGCAAATTTTCTCATTTCTTGGTATTGAACAAGCAAGTACTTATAAAATTCGAATGTACCAACACTATCAAATTTTTGTTTTAAATGGGTCTGACACTGACCACAATTTTTTTATTTTTATTTTTGTAACAAATTCCGACTTCTATCTCGGAATTCCGACTTCTAACTCGGAATTGCAACTTCTATCTCGGAATTCCGACTTGTAACTCGGAATTCCGACTTCTATCTCGGAATTCCGACTTCTATCTCGGAATTCTGACTTGTAACTCGGAATTCCGACTTCTACCTCGGAACTTTGACTTATAGTAGTCTTTTCACATAAATTTTCCAATATTTGTTTTGGATGCGTTGTCCAGTGACTGCACATTTAATAATTATCCTTGTGATAAAGACATTTATGACTTGTTTAAAATATTAATTGCTGAAAATGTCTAGAAATAGTATCTAGTATGATGAAATCTAACCCCTGAAGGTGTAGAAGACAAAATTTTTTTAATAAATGAGGAAAAAATAAATAAATTATTAAATTCTATGCCTTGTACACCATGGACGGCAATGCAAGCCAAACTATTTATAGGATGCTTTTTACCAACATATCTATAATTAATATCAAGTATGAATAAGAAGTGCAGCGAATCTCTAAAGAGTAGATCACTTAAATAGATTTTAATAAATAAGAAAAAAAGTATATTTTACCCTAAGTAGACTCCCTTTGATCGTAGTGTAAGCCGAAATATTTATAGGGGGCTGTTACCCCGATGTCTGGAAATAATATATATTACGAATTAATGTAGCAGCAGGTTTCAGAAAGGGTAGAAAATTCAAATTAAATTTAGTAAAGTAGGAAAAATTCAATTAATTTAGTTACCAATGGGTCTAGAAATAACAACTGTATGAATAAAAGTGACAGGATTAGAAAACTGAAACAAATTTCATTGAATGAGAAAAGTCATATTTTCATATTATGTCCTGGGTCCCGAACAAAACTAGGTAGTCAAAATATTAATTTGAAGTTGTTGTCAATAGGTCTAATAATAATATATAGTATGCATAAAAGTGGCAGTGACGTCCTTAAGGGTAGAAGACCCCGGCCTGCCGAGTCATTCCAATATATTAATGATGTATCTATTAGAAACTTTTACGTTAAGTAGAAGAAGATCCAAAACGGGTAATGAAACTTAATAAATAAAAAACGTAAATGACTGGGAATATTAGTCAAAGAGTCTATAATCAGTAATATAGTCTACTGTATTAGATATTTTGTCAGCAAACCACGTATATCAAGGTACCCATTTTGATATTTTGGACAAATTAAAAGAAACACCTATTCCTTTTGTTGGGTGTGATCAACACGAAAAAAATTTACAACTACGATCATTGAGTTGTACCTTGTCAGTAGAATGCTTTTTATTTGTAAGGAGGTTAGGTACCGAATAGATAAAGCTAAAAGAAAGAAAATAAGGTGCTTGAAGAAACAATCAAAATTATAATTAACTTTTCACTGTGTTCCTCTATCTGTTTTGATAGATTGATGTCCTTCCACAAAGTTAGAAATAAGAACTACAACGGAAACTTGATTTATGAGGATGTGATTTGCTAACAATTTTTTTTTTACTGAAATCATGTTACAGATTTTGGTTTTCAAACTTCATAAAATATCAATGTCTTCATTTGTAGGGGAATTCTAATAAATTATAGTTTAAAAAACTGAAAAACACGCTGTAATAGTAAACTGAACTAAAAAAAAACCCTTTGGACGAGAATAAAGTGATTAAGAAGAAAATTAATGTCATTGTGAAAACAGCGTGGGTCTGATATCAGTTATAAATATTTTATGGGTATAATTTCTGAAAGTAAAGTCAGTATGAATATATGGTATAAAGGCACCCTACGCTTTTTTACAAAAGTAATTTTTTTTCTTTTTAGTTCAATTTACTATTAAAGCGTGTTTTTTAGTTTTTTAAACTATATTTTTGTTCTCTTTTTAGTTCCGTTTACTATTAGAGCGTGTTTTTCGGTTTTGTCAAACTATAATTTATTTTTCTTCGCTACCTCCCCGTGCCGAAATGGGTAATTTGCGCGTCTGCTGCCTTCCTTTTATATGGTAGCCATTTCCCAGGGTCCCTCTCCGAGATGAAATTTTTTTATCCTGATGATCCTGTTCAGGATAATGGGACAAACTTATCAAATCATTGCATGGTCATCGATTGTAATCTGGCGTTATAAAGTGGGTGAAAATCAAATGAAACTAATAAAAGCGTTTTAAAACAAGTAAATTTACTCGAATAATATTTTAATTAACAGGTATCAGGGAAATTTGGTTTTTCTGACTTTGTTTTAGTTATTATATTTTGTATCATCCATAGAATGTAACTGATTAGTTATGTTCCTGTCCTTACTTGAAAAAGTCAACCTAAAATCTTTTATACTTTGATGAAATTTAATCTGAATGAATAATAACGGAATTGAAAAATAAATATTAATGAATAATCATTTAATGAAATGCAATAAACCTTTTATAGGTGCTAGTTATTTACTCAAAAAAAGATATTTTTTTAAACAAATATATTTTATTTCTTCTAAAAGAAAAACAATAATAATTATATTTAAATTTTATGTATAATAGTAAATAGTTGGTAAATCGGGAAAAGAAAAGAACAATACTTATGAGTAAATGCCCCCACACTACAGTGCATATATTAAAATCTGAAAAAAAAAACAAAGTGCGTGCATCCCCTCCATGCTATTGCATCTTTTTAACATAATATGGATCAGATGTTCTTACTAAATGGTGTTTTATTATTTCTACTATCTATGAAAAAGATAAAGCAAAGTACAAAATTTTTTTTTTCATGTCAATCATATTCAAGCCATCAGAACCGACCCAGTCATTATTTTTTAATTTGGACTTTATGCACAGTTAATAAGTTTCTTGTAGTTTTACTTAGCTTCATCCTGATCCCTATAATAAAAACATTAATTTTATTTAGAATGATCGCTTCATTTGACGTTAAAAGAGTATAAAAAAGGGATTGCGCTTATAAGCAGTCGTGTATTAATTACAACGCAGATAGAAATTCCGAGTTAGAAGTTGGAATTCCGAGATAGAAGTCGGAATTCCAAGATAGAAGTCGGAATTCCGAGATAGAAGTCGGAATTCCGAGTTAGAAGTCGGAATTCCGAGATAGAAGTCGGAATTCCGAGTTACAAGTCGGAAATTCGAGATAGAAGTCGGAATTTCGAGTTAAAAGTCGGAATTCCGAGATAGAAGTCGGAATTCCAAGTTACAAGTCAGAATTCCGAGATAGAAGTCGGAATTCCGAGATAGAAGTCGGAATTCCGAGTTACAAGTCTGAATTCCGAGTTAGAAGTCGGAATTTGTTACAAAAATAAAAATAAAAAAATTGTGGCCCTTCTACGCTTTCGTAGAATTTCAATTACTTCCAGTCGCAAGTGAGGAGGAACTTTATCAATATCGATAGTGAAAAGAGCATTAAAAAGAGAAAAATTGTTTTCTTGGGTCTTAAAATCCTGAAAACGCTTCTCAAATTCTGCCAGAAGGCTCATTTTCTCTGAATATATTTTGTATGATATTGGGACACTTGTGCCTTACAAGTCAGAAAATGTGACAGATTATCCTCTGCTAACTGTTTTTCCCAGATCATCTTACTCTTGAAAGCTTTCACATGATCATGCATATCTGTAATAACTTGACGTGGTCCTTGCAATTTTGTATTTAAGTATTTTGTGATATCTACCATAAATGAAAGATCTTGTAAAAAAGGTACATCGCATAATAAGCTGATCATTTGACATATATATATATATATATATATATATATATATATATATATATATATGTTTCCATAAAAACGCGTATTTCTTCTTTGAGTTTCCAAAACCGGTCGAATACCATAGAACACGAAAGCCATCGCACCTCCGCATAACACGGTAAACCAGTATACTCACTTTCTAAATCAAGTAAAAATGCAGAAAACTATCGCTGATTAAGGCCTCGTGACTTTTATAATTTTTTTCACTAACTTTAAAACACTTTACAACTTCATCACTTCTGAGCATACAACTTCTTGGTGGATTATACAATGTATATCATGAAAATCTGGTTTATCACTGTCCGTTACTCTGATCTGTGTCTGTAATATTTTAACTAAGCCATTTTCACTCCAGTTATTGAAAGAGCTCCATCTGTTGCAACGGAACACAGTTTTGACAAATCTAAATTGTACTTTTGCAGAAGTCCATAAACAGCATTGAAAATATCCTTCCTAGTTGTTGTATCATGCCATGGTACTAATTCCAGTAATTCTTCATACACATTGATATCTGTATCAACCGCACGAAGAAAAAAACAGCGAGTTGCGCCACACCACACACATCCGTACTTTCGTCACAGGCGATAGAAAATGCAATGAAAGAGTCTGACTTTGTTTTTATCTGATCACATATATTGGCAGCCAACTCAGTAACTCTTTCAGCGATAGTATTCCGGGACAAGGATATATTTTGAAATGTCTTCACGCTCCCGAGACTTACAATTTCCGCGGCCTTTACAAGGCACTCTTTTATAAATTCACCTTCAACAAATGGTAAATGGTTTTGAGTGTTTCGCGATCAACTCCGACAGTACGTAGCTCGCTTGAAGGACAGATTCATTTTCTTGCTTTGAACGTGTAAACATAAGCTGCTGATCTTTCAACCGTGATTTTAACTTATTTAACTTTTCGTTTCTGACCATGCTTGTTTACTTGACAAACATAGTTTTATGAATATCATAGTGACGTTTTATATTATATAATTTTCGGACACCGACTGTACTATTACAAATCAAACAAATAATTTTTTCTTTCACTTAAAAAAAAATCTAATTCCCACTTCTTGAAAGATACGATGCTCATTTACAAGTTTCCTCTTACTTCCACTTGATTTTGAAACAGACATGTTAAAAACTGTATCCGAAATAAATTATAATAAGTACTGTTAAGTGTTATAAAAATAAGTGCGCAGCTCAACTCGAAACTCTATCACAACTGACTCATAACTGACTAAACACTGGACGACGGAACTCAATCGAACACGGCTTATATACGGATTGTGATCTCTCGAGTTCTTTCTAGAATGTTCAGATAGCGTCATTTGTGTTTTTGCGCGATAGAATTTCATGAAACAAGCCAGACAACGTTTGGCTTTAGGTTTTAGGTTGAGTATGTGTAGTTCATCTTCCTAAACATAGATAGCACTATGTACAATTGTACATTTTATTATACTAATCGTTGTTGCAGCGGCGCGCTTTCAAACGGTTTTCAACTTGTTCGCGGGCCGCATTATCTGACTGTTTTCAAAACTGATTTGGGCCGCAGAAAAATGCTCACTGGGCCGCATGCGGCCCGCGGGCCTCATGTTTGACATGGCTGCTCTACTATCTAGAGACTTTTTTGCAAGCCTATTTTTTTGCCAATGGATTCTTCATCAAATCGCTCAAATTCCAAAATTTTTAAAAGTCGTTTTCTTTACTGACGAGGCTACTTTTTGGATGACAGTGTATACGAAATTTCCATAACAATCACTTATGGGCTGAGGAAAATTCACATGGGATTTTTGAAACTCAATTTCAACATCAGTTTTCAATAAATGTATGGCTTGGGGTAATTCATAATCATTTAGTGGGTCCATTTTCCTCCCATAACGACTAACAGGCAAATCTTACCTTAATTTCTTACAAGAAGAGTAAAATGTTCTTCTTGAAGAAATTTCTCTACAGCTGAGACAACATATTCGTGGTGGTGCACCAGTCCATTTTAGCATTAATGTACATAATCACTTAGACACACTATATATCCAAATTGTTGGATAGGAAGGGGAGGTACGAAAAATGGCCTGCTCGATGGCAGAACTTAAATCCTCTAGATTTTTGAATTTGGGGTTTTGTTAAGTCATTAGTTTATTCCACTCCCGTCGAAAATATTAGTCATCTGAGGAATCGAATTATAGCCGGTTGTGAGACAATAAGAAATACACCAGGAATATTTGCGCGAATACGACAATCAATGAGGTGAAGAGTTAGAATCTTGTGTCACGTCTGATAGAGGTCATTTTCAACATTTGTTGTAGCTTTAGGCCTATTTAAATGTATTAATGTTATTTTCTGTTATTGTTCTGGTTTAATATTATTGTATTAGATAGTTCTTGATAATGTAATAAAGAAATGAAAAATACCCGTTAAAAACGTTTTATTTTTTTTGCATAAAAACCGCGCCCCATACGAAAAAACATCAGTTATAATATTTTTTCTTCTATAGCCCAAATAATTAAAAATTATAGTAAATATAATATGCGAAAACAACGCCTTATTATTGCTCTTTAATTATTACTGCAAACAGCAACGCTTCTATACAGAAAAATATCATTGGTAAGTACTCTTTAAATCCGCAGTTTACATACGTTGTGGCTTTATGTCGAGTAGCTAATAATTGCTGTGTAGGTTTTGGGTTACAATCGTTTAAGAAATTGCGGTCAGAATGCTCAATTAATTTGGCATATAATCTATAAATTTAAAACACTAGCCAAATTTTTCAGCAAGTTCGTGAGAGAGTTGTACTGCACAGAATTTATGATTTTTTTTTGAAATGATCGTCTGGTGACCGAGACCTTTCAACACTATTTTTTGTAAATTTATACAGGGTGTCTTAAAAAACTGGTTCACTGATTAATCACGATTCTACTCAAACCGCTTGACGTAAAAAGCTGCATTTTGGCACACAGGCTGACAGTAGGATGTAGAGGTTCGAAAATAAGGGATTCTTCAAACTTAAATTTCAAGGGGGTGAAACCGCCCTTTAAATATTACAACATTTTTTATTTAAAAAATGGTTGATTTTTTGGAAAAACGCTTAACTCGTGTATTTTATTTGATTATTTTACATATTTTAAAATTTGTTAAAAATGTATACCTACAGCGTGTTTCAGAAAATCGGGTCACTATTGATCACGATTCTGCTCAAACCGTTTGACGTAAAAAGCTGAATTTTGGCATACAGGTTGATTGTAGGATGTTAGGAACGGATTTTTCAAAACTCGAATTTCAAGGGGGTTAAATCGCTCTTCAAATATTACAATATTTTTCTATTTAAAAAACGGTTGGTTTTTCAAAAAAACGCTTGAACAGGTATATTTTATTTTATTTTATTACATATTTTTTAGAAGTTTACACCAGAGTATTCCAAAAAATCGGAAATAAATTATAAACAAAAATCTACCAAGCCCCTGTTGACAAGAATTGAAAGAAAACGCAACAAAAAACGTGGTTTATAAAGAAATATTTAAATAAGTCGATTTTAGTAACTCTTTATATCCCTTTCGTTACCGCGAACGAAATCGCGAGTACTCCTTAGACTATATGTTTAAAACACTAAGCCAGTTCGTGATTACCGAAACCTTTCGACACTATTTTTTGTATTGATTTATTGCGTTGTTTTTCTATAAAGCCAATATATTTTTCTTCAATAACATCTAGACGATGAAAACTCATGGCGATATCTAACGGAAAAGGCAAACGGGCCAGTTAGTAGTTTATTAAAACACTAGCTTCATAAGATATATTTTAGGTCCTAAAGGACAAGTGTGATTGAATGTCTTATAAAACAAGTATTTTATCCTATTTGTTAGATTTTGGTTACTATGTTTTAAAATGGCGATATATTGAAAAAAACATATTTACTGTTCAACATTTTCAAGTTGGTGACATTGCATGTCAAAAATGGCAGTTTCATGTGCACCATTTTAGTTTTTTTAATTTTGAGACGTGGCCGGTTTTAAATTCGAGGTGGCCATGATTTAGCATTGCCAGCTTTGCAGAGAAAAAAAGTAGTGTCGAAAAGAGGGTCAGTACGATGACTGCAAAATAGAAAAAAATTATAACTGTCAATTACGATAGTAAAATGTATGTTCAGTAGACATTCTTAAATAAAAGTTTTTCAGGTAAAGATATGTTTCCCTAGGTTCCATGGTAAACGCGTTCCTAGAATACATCGTTTATTTTATCTAAACTAAAGTGAAAACACTTTATCATGTTTTCGTCCAACTGCTAATTATATCCACAATCTGTGGGGGGGCATACAAAGCATTTCAGATAGCCATTAACCTCGTTTAGAGGTCGCAGATGCATCAAGCGCTTTATAAAAATATCTCGCAAAACAACGCGAGATTCACCGACCTCCCGAAAATATTAATAATAATTCGAAATGCCATTAGCGACGTCATTAGTTCGCCTCATTGGTCCCCATTTCGGCGACCTTTCTTTGTTCGAAGTGATCGAGAATATTTCTATTGACTTAGGTCAAGAGTTTTAGATGCCTCTGATTGACGCAGTGACGTGGCAACAAGGAAGTAAGAAAGTCGCTGAATTATTCTGACGTAGGTTTTTACAAGGGCGAATATATTACTTTTGTATTAGTTTCCGTCTTAACTCGTCACTTTTTGGTTTAATTTTAAAATATAGAAAAAATGTTAAATATGAAAGTTATAGAGTTTGGTAAGAAGTTTATAGAAAAATATACAGGATGTCTGAAAAATGTGTAGGAGATACAACATTTTCTTAATGAAAATCTGGTATATTGATACTCAGCAAGACGAAACCAATTTGGTGAACATTTGTATTTAACATAATAATGTTATAAATATTCAGCAGAAAAAGAATATGTTTTAGATAACACTACTTATACAACCTCATTTTTAGTAAAAGACTCGAAAATATAACTAACTTAACTAAAATTAAGTATGATTTTATATTTTTCATTTCTTTTTGCTGTAAAATAGATTATTTAATGTGCTGACGACTATATCACACGTAATGAATTCTCATTTTTAGCAAAAGACTCAAAAATATAACTTAGAAATTAAGTATGATTTTATATTTTTCCCCGCTTTTTACTGTAAAACAGATTACTTAATATGCTGACGACTATATCACACGAAATGAATTATCGTGTTACAAAATATGCAAATAGAATAACAGTTCAACCGTTTGGTTGTGGACTAATAATTACTAATTACCCTTCCCCTGCATACGGGTCTGTGTATAGGTTGTACAAATTTGGCTGTAAATCCAGAGTATCTCGGTTATCAGTAAAGATAAAAAGATGCAGTTTTCACATCACTGTGCTATTTTTGTGTAAAGCAAGATACCGTTGACAAAAATGCCATAGCCACCTTAGTTGTGAATACACAGGGTGCAAATCAGGTGACACTGTATAATATCATACATTTTAAAGACGGATTCTGATAGGTTTTTTTTTCGTAGAATCCAGTGACATAGTCAAATTTTGACTAGTTATTTTCGTTTTTGAGATATAAATTAAACTTGCCTTTTTTTATCACAAAATTTGGACACCCTGTACACGTATATTTAAATGCTTGGAGACAGATAGGGAAGTTCAATAGTTCCAATTACACGTAATGATGCCTAGTTTGCCATCGTATGACTTCTAATTCTAGTGCTGAAAATTTAAATGCTATAAAAAAATGGTAAATTGGTTGATGGCATGGATTTATTTCATAAATAGGTCACTACAGAGGGCGCGACACTAAAAACTATCTACAAAAAGAGCTCCATGATTTGTCTAATCAAGTTATATTGAACGTGGAAGTATACTGTAATCTGGTTAAAATTCTGAATTCAATTTGCACTCACACTTATCGTTTTAGCTTTCTAAAGAATGTGGTTGGAAAAGGGTTGACAACCGTCACGGTCTGACTAGGATTATCCCCAAAACGAAATCCCGCTATCCAGGCCAAAAATTATTCATTCGGGACAAAAGATTATCCCGGAGTCGTAGGTTAAACCGAATCATGGAGAAAAAATTACTAAACACAAAAGGCAGAGAGTGCTTTAATATCTTTCAGTCAAATTTTCCCTCCTCCATTCTCCAGGGCCGTCAGGGATAGGTTTAAGGCGACTATTTTTTTTTAGTTCTCAGTTGATAGTAATCGTTCTTTATTAGGTGATCTGGATTGGAATTTTAAGTAGTGTTAATTTTCGCCATTTTCTCTAGAGGGTGTTAAGGACGATACATTATTTTTACACAGTTAGAAAAGTGACAAAGTCAGTGAAGACCCCCAGTTAATGTATGATATTACCAAGCGAATTTATTTCTAATTTATATAGCATGGCACCGTAAATGCTATAAGGCTATACTATTTGCCTAAATTTGCCTGCTTCTTAGTTTAGCTCATTCTAGCATTTTTCCAGCTGAAGACGGGATAAATGATTTTGTCAGGGTCAAAACCCTATCCAAAGCACCAAAGATTTTTAATTTTTATTTCACAAAATTATTGGCTGTGTGTCTGCCTTATCTCTTAAATAATATTATTCTGAGTATTTGAATACACCATGGCCGTGGTATTTGGTACACTAGTAGATTCTTATTCGTTGATCACGAATTTGGATAATTTTTCGGTGAAGTTTTGTTTTTCGTAATGAATGATTATTTCCACTATTTCGTCCTTCTTTTTACACATATTTCGGTAAATTCTGTAAAAAAAAAGACAGAAGTGACAGTAAAATTACATAAACAAAATATATTTTTTAAATTTAGATCATAGCAAAGTAAAATTTGATATCAAGAACAAAAAAATAGAGATTTTAAATAGGAAATTAAGGCATATTTGATAAATATCGAAAACCTTTGTAAATGAAATAAGTACCACCTATTGTATTGAAAACAGGTCGGTCGTTTTTCGTGCTTCTTGTGTTTTGGATAAAGTTTTGAGCTCGACAACATCCAAACATCCCTGTTTTGAGCTGGCAAGTTAGTAGCATTAAGAAGATATTGGAGTGAATTTAATTTCAAGATTCCGCAGCTGCACAAAAATCACATGATTTTTGCTGCTCTGGGTCACCGACAGATACAGTGTTAGTCTAGCAAAAGAGCCGGATTTTTAGCCAAATACAAAATATTTCAGTAATCCTTGAAAAACTCGTCGAATTTTGGTAAAAAAACCATTGCTTTTTATAAAAAAAAGTTAAATAAAATGTATTTTAATTTTATGATAAACTTTTTTGAAACAGAAAAATTATAACAAATTCTACACCATTGTTAATAAAAATATAGTTACTCAGAAGGATACTTTAGGCTCCCACCCAACTTTCCTGTTGTAAATTGGGCAAATATTGTTACCAATCAAATTTGAAAATTGTCCAAAGTATGGGCATTTGATTATACCTATCCTGGAGTAGACACGAGAGTCGCCGAATATCTCAAACTCACTTTAGATAAACTATAATATGTTTTGTACTTTCGCTTGTTATCCGATTGTTTCTTAAAAACCGTGTTCTCACATTCTTCTAGTGTGATTCTTTCTTCACAGTTGTTCGGTCACGTTTTCTGTATCTAAAGTACTAACCGGCACCGATCCCTTGCATCAAAGCACCTTGTAGTTTAATAAAACTACCTTCACGTAAATACCTCCTTAAGCCGGCTAACAAAACCGGAATTCCTTTGTTAGTTGCGCGCCTTTTAAACGACCTTTCTATGTGCCGTTGACTTCCAGTATTTTGGGCGCCAAAACAAGTGCATTACAAATCACCCTTGCCCTTGTCTCCTAGACTCGATTATTCGCTTTCTCATCATGCCAGTTTTTGTTATTGCAACGATTCGTTATTACATTTTTTCTCCCACAAAATTAAAACATAAATCCTATTTTATACTTTTTTAAAACTTTTTTTGTTCTAACATTAGATGATCTGGGTTATTATTATTATTTGCTATTTTGTTACTGTTATTGTTATAATTATTGCGATTTTTATTACTATTCATGCAACAGTTAGTTTATATAAATTTTTTCTCAGTTTGGACACATTATCCACTCCCAGGCCAGACACTTCCTGTACGATAGGGTGGAACCTCGCACACTGGTTCTGTTATCGGTTTTAGGGGGCAAGAGGGATCAAAATCAAATTTCTTATTCCTTTCTTGACCAGCCAATGTTTGTAATTTTATAATTCGTTGAAAAAGTTTGTTTACGTTGTTATCATATATTGTTTTAAGTATTTGATATTTTAATTATATTTATTATAACCAAAGGCGTCACTAAGGGGAAAAGGGAACACGCTTACCTTAAATCGAATTTATAAGTTTTTCCCTACATCTCAACTAAATTTTCTAACAAATTTGAAGACAATTTAGTAGAAAAGTTTTTGTTTTCATGATCGCCATCTTAAATTCAAACTTACTTACTTACCAGCTCATCTTTATATTTCTGCTAATTCTTGAGCAAAATTTAAAATCAATCGAATAGGCAGTTAGAGTAAGCTCTAAGGTTTATCAGGCTGATTTTTTCAAACATCGTACTAAGCCGCCATTTTATTTTGCTATCTTGGATTCGTACCAAAATTTTACCGGTTATTCCCACATCGCACTTGATATTTGTGCAAAACTTGAGCTAAATTGAATTAGTAGTTTTTTGGTAATAATTTTTTTAACAATCCCATTTTATCCCGCCATATTAGATTTTTACCGAATGTTACCATGCCTTCCACATATGACCCTTAATTTTTGGCCGAAGCTTGACGTCTTTCGGGTAAGTGTAACCTACAGACAAACAAACCGACAGACGATATAGAGAAAACATCTCTTTTGGCATCTAGAGGCCCTGAAACATGAAGATCTGAAAAATTTCGGAGGGTGATTTTTTTCACATTACAATACTTCCCTCTTATGAGGGAAATAAAGATGTATCCTTATGTCACTAAGATCCTGGTCACATTAAATAAATGTAAATCCCACCGTAAATCCGCCTTAAGAGAACGGGTCGTTCCTTCGAGATGGAAACGGTGGAGGCAGGTCAAACATAACGTAGGCCTATAAAAGTGTTTCCAAGAAATTCTCGGTGGTCTAGGCATGCCAGCTAAATGTGTTTAAATTAATATTTATTAATTTAACTGACATAAAACATCCCCTATGTTCAAAATTTATTGAAGGTTGTTAATGCTTTAGTTTATGACTCATTACGTGACGAATGCATTTTTAACCACCAATTAACAAAATTAAGATTATTTACTTTATTTCTTACCAGTGTGGATTATCAAATACACCTCGAATTGCGTTTACCTGAAACAAAAAAATTCAACATTAATTATTTTTTTAATAATATAAAATTTGGGGCTTATTACAGAGACGTAGGGCTAAGGAATATTGGATTTTTTAACCCTCCCCTTTCTCGATTGATAGTGATAAGATTCATATTAATTGACATGTTTAGTTTCTTCTTCCAGTTAATAGACATACTATTTTCATAGTATGTATTTTCTGATGGATTCTAAATCGTAAACTTCCCATAACAAAAAATATCTGTTTCGGATTGCCCTTATGTGACCACAGCCTAGCCTTATGTAAGCCATGAAAGAATCTGTGAGTAGTGATGTAAAGGGTGTTAATTAAGTACATAGCCAAACATTCCGGGCTGAGTCCTGGCTTTAGTTTAAAAAAAAATTTATATAAAACATAAAACATGGCCTAAAAAGCTCCGTTCTCGAAATACAAGGTGTTAAATCTTATTAAAAAAATAGTGTTGTTTTAAATTTGTGGAAAACTCTTTAACCTATTTTATTGAAACTTGGTACGCAAAATAAGTATTTTCCAAGTGAAAGAAAATGGACTGAACCACAGGCCTTCTATTACTATTTTTATTTTAGTAAATTTATATATCCACTATATATTTTGAAATCTGATGCACTATTAACAACTAAAAGTACTTAGAAGTTGTATTCTATGTATTACTGTGGTATAATGGATCACTTTCGAGAAAAATAAAAAACATGAGCACATTATCATATTACACTTTTTCAAAAAATACGGATTTTTGTTAATATTTGCAGAATCCCTTAGGGTGTTTCATTGAAATTTGGTATGTAAAATAAGTGTTTAAAGTGCTACATACCCCGACCAGAAGGAAACGGCTGGTGTGCGCATGGGCAACCATTGCGATTTTTATTTTAGTAAATGTATGGTACGCCACTGTTTATTTTAAAATGGGATAGGTCTTTAGCAATATACTCAAAAAACACAAAGTTGTCTTTGTTGTTTAGGTAGATTGAAACGTTCTCGAAAAAAATAAATGCCTGGCGTATTTTATCTCGTTAAAGGAGTCGATAATAAGAAAACCTAATGTACGTATTGAAGTTCAAGAGGGGCATTTTGAATTTTTTTTTGCTATTCTTTTATTAATTATATTTATATTAAAAAAATGTAATTTGAAAATGTTAAATGTGTTATTTGTTACGAAAAAAAATAGTTAGCTGAAAATGTTCTTTCTAGTTTAATTATGCCTCTTAAAGACTTTGTGACAACGTTGCATTTTCTAGATTTAAATGAAAAAAACTTTTTTGAAAAAAAAAACTGATACCTTTCATAAACAATATTTTTCTGATTTTACCCAAACATACATATTATATAATTATATTAACAGCCGTAGCATTTCAGTTTTTTCAAATAGGAAAAGTTTCATTCTATCAAAAAACACAAGAAACAACTTTGTGTTTTCTTTCGTTTATTCCTAATTTGTAAACAGTGGCATACCGTAAATTAACTAAAATAAAAATCGGAATAATTGCCCATGTGCACGCCAGTGGCTCACTCGCTTTTCTTCTAGTCGGAAAAAGTAACACTTTAGAAACTTATTTTACATACCAAATTTCATTAAAATACCTTAAGGGGTTTTACAAATATCAATAAAAATCCTTTCTTTTAATGGGATTTTACCAAAAAAGCTCAAAAGAGAATTTTTAAGTGGTTTTACTTGTTAATTGCGACAACTCGATTAATTTTCATAATAGACAGTGGCATAACATACATTTACTAAAATAACAATTGGAATCGCTGCACATGCGCAGGTTGGGCCAGTAGTTTAGTCGATTTTATTTTACTTGGAAAAAGCAACATTTTAGGCAATTATATTTAATATCAAGTTTCAATAACATCCGTTAAGGGGTTTTCCAAGTATTAATAAAAATCCTTATTTTCTAAAAAAATTAAACGCCATGTATCTCGAGAACTGAGTTTTTTAAGCCTTATGTTTATATGAATATTTTTTCTTAAACTGAGCCCAGCAATCAGCCCTAAAAGTTTGGCTAATTAACAGACTATACAGAGTGTAACAAAAGTAAGGAAAAGGCCAAATATCTCAGACAACGCTTACCTGAATTTAATGAAAATATTTACACCTAGGTATGAAATTATGCCAGACCCAATGGGAAGTTTCGCATTGCTACCAAGTTTACCGTTTCTCTGTTATAAATGGAAAGATATTTTTTTTAATAGAATACACTATATTATATTATTTTTTAAAATCTGCGTAACATTCTCAATAGTTCTTATTAAGAACACTTTTTATGAAAGTCAACAGTTCTTACGAAAATAAGGGTCTAACATTAATAATTTAATATATTACCTTATTACAATACCTGCACACAAAAAAAAGGTTACCTGATATGTTTAACCATGGCAGTTTTGTTGATTTACAATAATGGATCCTTTAACTGAAACCCAAAGAATTGAAATTTTAATTACACTGGGTTATGGGGTTAGAATGCGAAACCTGCAAGATGTTTGTAACATTTTTAATGACAAATATCGTAACAGAAATCCAATAAATAAATCTCCCCTAATTAAAATTAAGAAAAAATTTCGTGAAACTGAAAAGATCCTGTACGTTCTGGCAGACCAGAAAGCACAAAAATTCTTCATCTTGCTACCAAAACAGTAGCAAAAAAAGAGTGTCCCAACTTTAATAGAAGGTTGCAAAAACAACGGGAACAATACAATACAAAAAAGAAATACCTAATACTTCAAACAATAAATTATTAAAATTAAGTAAGGTGTTTAAATGTTATTCATTTACTTCCTGACAGTAGACCAAATACTGTGGGATAACATTTAATTCATTAAAAAGAATGCCAGCCTCCTCGATTCTTCTACATTTGATTTCTATTCGCTCCTGTAAATCCTCGTCATTGGGTTTAGTTTTATACACCAAAGTTTTAAGGTGTCCCCACAAAAAGTAGTCGAGAGGCGTCAAATCCAGAGACCGAGGTGATCACTCTATTGTACCCCTACATTCAATCCATCTAACAAAAAAACATTGTCTAAGAAATATTCCCGAACATTCCAAGCAAAATGCGGTGGAGCACGATCCTTTTGTAACCATATTTCATCACTTGTTGCACCATGACCTAAAAAAATCAAGTTTAAATACTTAATACAGCAGGTAAAGTAAGGAACTTACTGATATTCGGAAATATTTCTGCAATAGCTGGGACAATTTCGGTCCTTAAAAAAATCAAATATCTTTCTCCAGTTAATATGTCTTCCATGAAGAAGAGACCGATTATTTTTGCACTCTTTATACCACACCAAACTTTTGGGGAAATTGGGTCTGATTTTCAAGTATTCAATATGGATTTTCCCTGGCCCAATATAGACAATTATGCCCGTTCGCTTTTCCATTAAAAAAAACTTGCTTCTTCAGAAAAAATAATTTGACAAAATTTAGATTGGTATTGCAACGTTCCATTACGATTTCACAAAATTCCAAGTGTCTATCGTAATCATCCTCAGAGAGTTCTTGTACAAAAGTTATTTAGAAACTTTTCGGGTTTTAGAAGTCGGTTTACGGACATGTGTGAGACGTCATTTTCTCTTCCTAATGTTCTGATAAGGTGCGGATTTTCTTCTAAACTGATTAAAACATTTAGAGCCTTATCCCCATTTTCGACGCTTTTTTTGTTAATATTACTTACGGTAGATTTAGTTAGCGGATTTCTGTTAAGATATTTGTCATTAAAAATGTCACAAACGTCTTTTTTTTCGCATTCTATCACCATAACCCAGTATAATTAAAATTTCAATTCTTTGGGTTTCAGTTAAACGATCAATTTTTGTAAATCAATAAAAGACATTGTCAAACATATCAGGTAACCTTTTGCGTACAGGTATTTTAATAAAACGTAATACATTACATTGTGGATATTAGATCCTTATCTTCGCAAAAACCGTTAACTTTCATAAAAAGTGCTCTTAATAAAAAGTGTTGAGAATTTTACACAGATTTTAAAAAAATAATATAATGTAGGGTATATAATAATATATTTTTTCCTTTTATAAAAGAAAAAGGGTAAAATTGGCTGTAATGCGGATTGGCCATTGGATCCGGCATAATTTCATATCTAAGTGTATATATTTTCATTAAATTTAGGTAAGAGGTACATGAGATATTTTGCCGTTTCCTTACTTTGTTACACGCTGTATATCATCAATTGTGAACGGTGGCTTATGAAACAGATAAAGCAATGTGTCAATGTGTATATTTCAAACTGCTTGTTATGCAGCTATATTTAATGACCAAAAAATCACCCAATTTTACACTGAGCACTCAAAAACGAAAAAAAGCTAGCGGTAAAGGAAAATAGGTCAGTCCCATCAAAAAGCGCAGCACAAGTAAGAAAAATCTTTGTTTTCTCTCGTTAGCGTCTACGTGTTTTATACGTCGTAAAATTCAATCCGTTTCAACTGACTGGATACAAGATACAACTTACAACTTAATCCATTTAAAACTTTATACAAGATTGCTATCGGAATTTCAATCTACTACAACATTTAAACTCTATGTTCTTTGTAAATTCATGGATTAAGTTAAAGTAGATAGAAGTAATTTGTGCTATAAAAAGGCGATCATTTTGTAGTGTATAGGTTTGAAGAAAATATATCAGAAAATCGGTTAATTGTAATAAAAAACAGTTAAATTATTTTGCTTCATCGTATCAAGTTTTTAATAGATCAATGCAGTAGCACAAAGAATGGTAAATATTGAAAGTAAAATAATAAAGTTAGGTTTATAGGTCTCTACATTTTGTTTTTTTTTTTGCTTTTTTAGCATCTTGGAGATTTATTTGTTGAATTCTCAATACGATAACTTTAACATTTTCACATTACTTATTCCCAGTTTTTATACTTAGGTCGGGTTTATCCAACTGGTTTCACCATACTATGGTTTGCAACAGCATATAACTGAACCTACTAGAATATCAAATACAAATATGTCCTTAATTGATTTACTTTTTCAAATATAGATTCAATCGAGGTTTGCGGAATAAGGGATGTTGAGATATCGGACCATATGCTCATTTATTGCGACATAAATTTTGGACAACCCAAATCTAATACTTATAACTTTACGTACAGAAATTTGGAAAGTGTTAACAATGAGCGATTTCAATCTGATATCGAACTAATACCTTGGCACATAATGTATCATATGGTGGACATAAATAGCAAAGTTGATGTTTTCAACCAATCATTATTCGACATTATAAACCTGCATGCTCCCTTAAAAAATAACAGAGGTAAAAATAAGCCATATATACCATGGATTACTCCTAATATTAGATTAATGCACAGGCTTCGTAATAGGGCCTTAAATAAGTTTAGAAACACCAAAAATTGGGAGGACTGGAACACATACAAACAGTATAGAAATCTTACTACTAGCGCAATCAGATCAGATCTTATTTAACATATAGGTTTGGAGTGTGCAGTAATAAAGAAGCATGGCAAGAATTAAAAAAATTAATATTTCTAAAAAACAAAATATACAACTTCCCAATTCCTTGCTAAATGTAGATGAACCTAATACTTATTTTACTAATATAAATAAAAATTAACAATAAGCCTGATGAAGAATTTATTAAGAATTTTAAGGAACATAAAATTACACAAAATGAATTTAAATTTAGGCTGATAACGCAAGATACAATAATTTCCATTCTAAAAACCATAAAAAGTAAAGCATTTGGAGCTAATAATTTAAATATTACACTTATTTTACTTTGTTGTCCTGCCATAATTAATCCACTAACGCACATTATAAATGTTTGTTTAGCAGAAAATAATTTTCCAGATCAATGGAAGGAAGCCAATGTTATTCCGTTGCCTAAAGTTAAAAATCCCACTATCTGTTCAATATCGATTCTTCCAGTTCTCTCTAAACTATTAGAAAAAATTATGGAACAGCAAATAATTGAGTAATTTGATCCCTGAATATCAGTCTGGCGTCCGTAAATGTTATGGTTGTGCAACCGCATGATAACGGATGATATATTTAAAGCCCTTGATAATAATCTAGCTATTGTTTTGGTTTTTTGGATTTTACTCAAGCTTTTGTCATGGTCAACCACGAAATATTATTGGCTTTGTTGCAGTGTCTGGGTTTTAGCGATTCTGCGGTGGCACTGGTATCTTCTTTTTTGTCAAACAGAAAACAAAGAGTAGTACTTGATAGTAAAATGTCGAAAGCCCTTAATGTTGCTTTTGGGGTGCCTCAGGGTAGCATTCTGGGTCCATTACTATATACTCTCTATACGTCGCAATTAATAAATAAATTTCGATATTGTAGCCATCATTGCTACGCAGATAATACCCAGGTACATTATTCATTTAAAAGTACTGATATAGCTGAGGTCAATAGGTGCATTAACGCGGATTTGGACACTTTATATAGTGAAACTCGAAAGCTGCTCTTAAAGATTAACCCAACCAAATCAGTAGCTATTCTTTTTTGTAGTGATAACAATCGAATGAATATTTTAGATAACTTAAATCTACACATAAATAACGATCTAATAGATTTTAAAAACTCTGCCAAAAATCTGGAACTCATAGTGGATCATAAACTTAGATTTAAAGAACATGTTACTCTTAAACTAAAAAGTGGATATTCCGCCTTAAAAACAATATTTTCGCAAAGGCACTTTTTGAGCTATAATATTAAGAAAATGTTTTGTGAGGCACTAGTGTTATCACCATTAAACTTCTGTGACACCATCTATGGACCTTGTCTTGATAATACCCATGCTAATAGATTACAAAAACCTCAAAATTCCTGTCTAAGGCTTATTTTTGGTATAAGAAGACGTGAACACATTTCTCATAAGTTAAAAGAAGCAAATTGGTTAAATATGCACAATAGACGAGCCTTACATGCTCTTGTTCTTTTTATAAAACTCTTAAGTTTAAGACGCCACCATATTTGCACAAAAAAATAACTTATCGTACTGATGTGCACAATCTCAATATAAGACGAAAAAAATCTATTAACTATACCGTCACACAACAAAGATTTTTTTAAAAGGTCTTTTTCTTATTTAATTACACATTTAATAAACAAATTCAAAATAAATGAGTTTACTGTCTCAGAAAATGTTTTCAAGAGAAAAACCAAACTACTTCTTCTAAACCACATTTTACTGACACAAAATTTTGAATTTGAAACTTAATACTTTCCTTTTTTCCCTATCCTTATCCATCTTCCATTTTCCTTTTAGTGTGTGCTTTTTTTGCTTTTTTGTTTTTTTTTCAAATTTTTTTAAAAAATCTAACTGCTAGCTGCTTATTAATTTCTTTTTCATTTCTTATATTTTTGGCCTCAACAGAATCCGGGGAATCCGGAACATCCCCTGAAATCTGAAAACAAGGCCCGTTAGTTACCATGATTATTATCATAATAATAATTATTATTTTAAGTTAATTCGTTGACTGTATTTATTGGTAACTAATAAACGTCTTATTATTATTATTATTATTATTATACATATGTCTTAATTTTTTTCATTATTTGTAATAATAGTTCCCCCAATTTCTTAATTTATATTCGTAATCCCAAAATGGTATCCTATCATAGCCTCGGCTAAACACGATTCCGCCTACTGTTATTTTTGACAGACGCCTACGTCGTCATAATTCATATTCTTAACTAGCGGTTACCCGTGACTTCGTTCGCGTATATGACTATGATGAAAAGGGATGTACGTTAAGAAGTACTTAAATCTCCTTATTTGAGTAGCTCTTTATAAACCACGTTTGTTGTTGTATTTTCTGGCTGTAGAATAGCCAAGCTACTACGGGAACTTACTCTAGAGCATGCAACATGCAGTTAACTATGGGAAAAACAATCGTAGCGCAAGTCTACTCCAGCAATAGTTAAGGATTGCCCTTGAGCTTTGTTAATTGTCATGGCAAGCTTTAAAGGAAACTGTACACGTTTAAACTGAAACGGATAGTCTGACGGAATTAAAGAAATACGTGGTATAAAAACTCCCAGACCAGGCCAGAAATAATAGTAGATTCTATTATATTCTTTTGCAATGTTTTAACTACACTTTTAAAGTTAACTCATGAGCAGGGATTCTTGAAGGGTTTAGAAAGTGTAGGAACTCGATAGGATAATTAACCGCATTTTCTTGGTCTATAACTACATCTATTGAGTAGTATGTTAATTGTAGAGCAGTCATTTTTTCCAATAAAGGTAGATTTATTTCATCTGCTGTGCTATTTTGGAGTTAACATAGCTTGTTCTTTAAACCAAAAAGCAGTTTTATTTTGACAACTTTCAAGTCCACTATAAACATTTAAGGGGTAGTTTCATCCCCTTGGAAACTGAGTTTCGAAGAATCCTTTCTTATCGAACCTCTGTACTCTAAAATTAAGCTGTTTGCACCAGCTCAACTTTCAGCGGCAAACGGTTTGAGAAAGATCACAAAAATTAACCAATGACACGATTTTTTCAAAAACCCTGTATGAATTTATAAAAAATCTGAAACTATGTAATAAAATAAATGCCCCTTGGACACCATGTCTGGGTTTAAAAAATAAATTAAAAAACACATGTTCAATCATTTTTTCGAAAAACTAACCGGTTTTTAAATACAAAAATATTGTATTATTTTAGTGGTGGTTTCAGTCCATTGAACACCCTGTATGAATTTTTTAAAAATCCTAAAATATGTAAAAAAATAAATTAAAAAACACGTGTTCCAGCGTTTTTTCGAAAAACTGGCCGTTTTTTAAATAAAAAATATTATAATATTTAGGAGGTGGTTTCACCCCCTTGAAATTTGAGTTTTGTTGAATAATCCATTCTTATCGAACCCCTAAAATTACCCTGTATGCCAAAATTCAGCCTTTTACCTCAAGCGGTTTGAGCTGGAGCGTGATGAGTGAGTCAGTCAACTAAGTCTTTTATATACTAGTATCAGTGATGGGCGGTGGGTATATACCCAAAAGGTGTAGGGTATATATCTATTGAGAAATACTGTAGTTATATACCTGGTATCTACCCAGTATATACCTGGTATATTCCTGGTATTATACCTAGGGTTGCCACTTCTGAACATAGGTTTTTCGGGACTTACTAGAAAAATAATCGGAAGGGGCAAGATAAAATCGGGACTTCAAAAAAAATTATAAGTAATTTTGAGGAACATTAAATAATATAATGTGGAAGCAACGCACATTAAATATATTCAGTAAATAAATAAAATCAAAAATTTTCCCTGAAATGTCAACAATAGTGACATAACGATACAGATTACAGAAATGGGTTTTATTTAATTATTAACGAAACTTCTATCCTTATATCTGCACTACTTCTAGTTTTTCTTAATAAATGAATATTTTTGTTGATATTTGGCATTTGGCACACGTTAGGAGATTTTTCTTCTTTATTACGTAATCGAAAAATTTAGAACAAGTTTCATTGAAGTAAACTCTAATTTGCAACTTGGATTTAACGTGTTCAGGCGTCAATCTGTTTGGATTGTCAGTCCAAGTTTTGCGACAGAGGGAAAAAATCTCCGGTGTGTGGA
The DNA here is from genome assembly GCA_030620095.1 of Kuschelorhynchus macadamiae. NCBI lineage: Eukaryota > Metazoa > Arthropoda > Insecta > Coleoptera > Curculionidae > Kuschelorhynchus > Kuschelorhynchus macadamiae. The sequence continues at coordinate 2,145,697 of JAUTXW010002049.1, read as the reverse complement.
TTTGATGATGGAATCGACGCAATGTACTGAAAAGTTTTTATTCTTAATTAATAATGAATGCCATTGCTCAAAAGGAGTTACTAGACTGACTGGAGTTTTAGCTTTCTTAATGTCTTCAATTAGAATACCCAATACTTCCCTTTTTTCACAAAATTCAACATACCAATGCCGCTCTTTGCTGTGGACAATTTGTCCAAAGTTAAAGTCAGATCATCAAAACTAAACTTTCTTTTTAAGTTAAACAATTTAAGTATTGCCAGTTTATTGTTCTCTGTGAAATTAATACGAATCTGAAGATATTCTATTCTATAGCATTTCAGTACCACATAATAAAGCAATTTTTAATGGACTCTGCTGCTCTTCAGCGCTCGTCTTTTTTTAAATGTTTGAACCGATATATTCAAAAAAATTATCCGTTATTCTTTGGTCTTGTCAAAACTACACTAAACTTGTAATTTTTGCACTTACAGACTAAAATAGAGATATTATAAAACTAGATATCATACCCAGACACCATCAACAAGTCAATCTGATGATTCTGAAGACTGATTCATTTAAACCTAATTCCAACTAAGTATTATTTATTTTAGATTTTAAACGTAGTTTTCTTACTTTGTGCATTATGTTATGTTTTTGTTTCATTACACTCTTATTTTATTCACAATTAAAATATGTTTTTAATAGTTGTTCATTTTTTAGATTTTAAACGTATTTTTCTTACTCTGTGCATTATGTTTTTGTTTTATTATACTATTTTCATTTTTAATAGCAACTATATGGGGATATATACCCACTTGGGTATATACCGGATACAAAACCTTGAGTATATACCCAAATTTCAATATACCTGGTATTTGCCCATCACTGATTAGTATAGATATAGATAGTATAGATTTGTAAAAGTTAAAAATGAATTGTAAACTTTTCAAGATCTGCTCTTAGCGATAAGTTTAAGAATACGAATAAATAACTACTATGAATAAAAATTACGAATTAAGAAATTTGACAAACTCGGCCTTAGAGCGAAAATAGTATTTAACTTACTAACTAAACAGCTTCATATAACTAAACACACAATACTAAGCATGTGGAGAGACTATTACTAAGTTCAATTACCCTCATCTCCCAACCCGACAGCAAAACATACACTTATGTTTCAGATAGACAAGCCAAAGTAGAATAATTTAATTATTTTATTTTATTTTAGAAATATGACTATCCAACAGGCAGTCACAGTTGTCCTATTAGTGGATGACAGTAGCGAAATCTATATTATAAACAAGTTACTCTAAGCAATTAAAAAATTAAGGAAAACAGAGTAAAAAAATGTAATTTGCTCTAAGAACAGTACGGACGTCTGATCAGAGGGGAGTTTGATGACGAAAATTTCCCTATTTAATTAAGGATTTGAAATAAAAAATGATAGTTTATACAATATTCAGAATCAACAAGATTATTAGTTACTTACTAAACAAAAACAGAACATCAGAATATTTCTGTCTGCATTCGAGCAACTTGTAAACCGTACTAGTATACAAACTTACCAAAGACGAAACATTATTAAAGTATGGACATGATATTATTTTTCCAGATTGTCATGGAACCTATTCAAAATACAAAAGTCCAGGAAATTAGTAATCCTTCTGTAACTGCAGAATACCATGTTGACTTTTAATCGTTTTAAAAATTTGAAGATCATTGCGTATAAATAATAGTCAGAGTAAGTTGCCATACCATTTAGAAAAAATACTAAAAATAATTGAAATTACCAAGTTTTTTTGTCAATGTCAAATGACGTTCCTTATCAAAGGTCTTGCAAAAATCGGATTATACGGCACAGGTGTCCTAGTCCTCTTCCATACTTTTGCTCATACGCTGCTAAGTTTGTGAGAACGTTTATTATAAAAGCCTTGCTGATCAGTGTCCAAAACACACAACCTCAAAAACAGTGTCGTAGTCAGAAATTGCTTATGGGGAGCTCACATTTACTTCAATTTTTAAAACTTTAAATTTTGCACTCTCCAAAAATCCCCACTGAATCTAAATATAAATGATTTCCCGCCACTCTAAATACGCCACTGCCTATTTGGCTATGATTTTGTTTTTCGTTTTATATATATATATATATATATATATATATATATATATATATATTCCGTCTTCTTCAAAATTGAGAAAATTAAAATTATAAACAAGTTATTTTTTAACTTTGATAATCATGATAATTATATGCAGTTAGATGCATTTTAAGAAGGTTCATAATATCAAACAATACGCCAGACGCTACTGAAATATTTATGAATATAGTTTAAGAGGTCTCTGCTTCCCTTTTCTCTCGCTTGCTTGAACACCATAGACAAATAAACAAGCTGAAGATATATTTTGTTTTTAGGAAGCCGTCTGGCAACATGTGGAAGATAAAACGATAATTTTTAAGGAAATGCACTTCTGTTTACATTTAGGAATCTGTTTACTTAATCTGCTGGCTTTAAGATGGATTTTAGCTTCATATTTTTAAATAATATTTTTGTAAAAAATATTATAAAACAGTGACGGACCGGAGTGAAGCTAGACGACCTTTTAAAAATAATGTAGGTAACATAAAATGCACCTACCAATATTTTACCAGTTTCTGCCTATGCCACACTTTTTGGGTACAATTTAAAATACATTGAATAAGTAGTTTTTACATTGGCACACATTGCCATTTTGTTCCGTCATGTTGAATTCGTACAAGTTTAAGCCTATATAATATTTATTTTTTCTACAAAATTTGATGTCAATTGATGAATACGAAGATTATTTACGTTCATTTTTTAAACATTTTACTTGAATTCGTAACAGAACATTACCAGTTATGATCATATATATCACACTTAATGATGCAAAACATTTGATTTGATCTAAATAGTAGTTTTTTAGGCTAATTTTTTAAATATTTTATTAAGCGGCCATTTTGTTTAGTTATATTGGATTCATCCTAAACTGTTACCAGTTCATTCATATGTAACACTTAACTTTTATGCAAAATTTAAAGTGAACTGTATAATTAGTTTTTTAGTAATAAATCTTTTGAGATTTCACTAGGCCGCCATCTTGTTCCGCCATATTAGATTTTTTTAAATTTTTCACCAAAATTTAAAGTCAATCGGTTAAGTAGTTTTTAAGCTATGCCGCGAACTGACAAACCGACAAACGACGGAGTTGAGCCGCCATTTTGTAGCATATGCATTTGAGTCATGGACGCTAAAAACCGCCAATCGAACAGAAATACGTGGTTTCGAAATATGGGCATATAGAAGAATATTACGAATATTATACACAGAACATCTTACCAATACCTCAATTATCAGACAGTTAAAGGTCGCCACAAAACTCTCAACTAAAATAAATCAGTCATGCTCAAGATACTTTGGACACATATCGCGAAGAATAGATGGGCTGGAAAAATTTATAATCGAAGGACAAATAAATGGTAAACGACCAAGAGGAAGGTTATGGTTTGCAAGAAGCAGCTCAAGACAGAGAAGGAGGGAGAACGGAGTGATGATGGTGAGATTATCTATATAAATATAATATTTAAAATTAATTCAACTGACAAGGTTCTTCTGAAATTAGCCTGCTATGAAACGTAACCACACTCACCGCTATAGGTAAAACCCTGATACGTAAAATAGTTACCTCCTCATATGTTAGAGATAAAAAATATTACACACATCAAAAGTCTTGGACCCCTTTATAAGATGAGGTGTAAATATAATCTGCAACAACCCTCATATCTTTAGTAATAAATAATTGAGCGAAGTTATTAAAAAACATAATGTAAACAAAAAATCAATAAGGTAAACCACAGTTGTGAGGATGCTGTATAGAATATTTGAAAATTTTATAGTATGATCGTCCATTGAATTACTATTCGGAGAATTGTTAATTTTTTTCTATACATTGTAGAACAATCTGATCACAATTGAATACTCCAGTTAAAAAGCTGTGGTAGCCCTGTTTCTTGTTGATATTATGTCTTTTTAATCACTATACTAAATTAGTTATTACTGAAGATATGCGATCGTGAAGGAGATTATATTTGTATCGCTTCTTATGAAGACTTTTGATGTTGTGTTCACTTATTTTAAAATTTGAAATAAACAGTCATATTTTGGTAATATTCACTACGTCAAAAACGAACGATAAAATGCCAAATATTCGCCTGGGCTTATTATTATACCCACTATAATGCCTGTTATTTCAATAAACCTGTTGAATTATAATTAAAAAGATTGTCTAGAGGTAATTATTATTAATATCGAAGATATTTCCGAGTAAACAATCTCCAAAAATATTTTCTGCTTTAGCGAAAAGGAAAGCTCAGGCAGCTGTTCCCTTTACTGGAACTATCTCCCTTCTTGTAGAGGTTCGGCGAAGCGGCGCTTTTAAGCTTTGCCCACACAGATACGGTACCAAGAAAAGACCCTCTTATATCTTGATCCTTGAATTCAAGAGGGATTTCAAACATAGCTGTTTTCCTACGACCACTTATGAAACTGACAAAAAACTGGGCTAGAAATTGCTATATATAAATAGTACAGGCGTATTGAAAAACATGTTTCAACACGTGTGTTGAAAAATTCTTTTCATTACGATAATCTATAAAAATCTACTGTTTTGTACTTTTACTGTAAAATATAAATTTTAATAACAAATCAGAAATTTGTAGATCAATTTCTCTTAAAACTATTTCATTTATGAATTTTTCAAATATTTAGTGTGTAAAAACTAAGAAAAAGACAAATAGTTAATTTCAAAATATGCAGTTTTTTTGAAAACCCCTGTATATTTATACTACGCTAATATTGTACCGTTTTCAAAGTAACGCTGTTTAACCTGCAATGTTAAAATGGTTAAAAACAGGTACTTTAATTGTTGACGTGGGCATAACGTAGTATACTTGGATGTTGACATGTCAACCAAAATACAAACTAGGTTATAGAAATGTCGCATTTTTAATATTTGATTTTCCTGTCTATCAAAACTCTAATTACAATTAATAAAATGGACTTATCAGACGAAGACCTACCAGAAGAAAATTTGGAAGCTGCAAGTAAGGCAAATGTAGAGTTAATATTAAAAGCAATACGAATACTTTCATATTTGGTGTAATGCGAAAAAGCGAAAACACTAAAAATGAAGTACTTTTACCGTATTTCTCGGAAATGACTAAATTTTGGAAGCCAAAGACACCATGGTCTCGATATTCCATGGTAAAAAACGTACTTAAGATTAATAAACAGTAAATATTACAAGATCACTGCCTACATCAAGAGATTTGCAATTATAATAGTTTAAACCCGGCAAGGTGATCTTCTGTTTAAGTTAGTAGTTATTTTTGGGCTAGTTGGTGTTTGCCAACGTGAGGAATTTACCAAACTTACGGTTGATGACATTTGCGATAAAAGAGGCCATCCTACTTGTTGGAATTAATACCATAGGAAAAATTTCCTCAAACATTGCAGTTTACATAGAGTTCAAAAATCCCGAGTTATACACAGGCCACATCTTCAGGTTATCATCTGCCACTTTACTCGCCAATACTGGTGAAGGGATTATCAATATCAAACGCTGGAGGATGGAAATCTACAATTACTGCAGAAGGATATTTAGAAGAATCTGTCGATATGTAAAAAGATATGTCTATCAAAATTCTCAATCTCACTGTTTCAAACATTATTCCATCAACGTGCAGCTACATTTAGAATCATCTACATCGTCAAATATTTCACCTTCTTTCACCAGCAGAACGAATGGTACCTCGTTTTTAAACTCAAGGAATTACCCCCTCGTTTGAAAACTACCACTTTTCACACTTGTTATGCAATATATTGTTTTTTACTAGTCTTGAAAATAAGCGAAATGGATTTTCGATTGTTCATATCCCATTTTTTGGCAAATTAGCTTGATATCAACACCTGCTTCAATGCTTTATGCCCGCTCTGCTTACTACTTTCTTCATTTTTCGTTTGCATTAAATGTGTTTATATTCAACATGATTCCATAAAATTGTAGTAGCTGCTTTCTTTCCCTCGCCACGAACTATTTTTTTATTGAACTGTTTGCATATTGCATATGCAAAATATTTCCAGATCACTGGCGCAGCTAATATCTCTCAATACTAAAATTAAACACGCACATCTGCCTTCATCCGTGCTTCCCCGACGTACAGCGTGGCGTGAGGCCAGCAAAAATCGACATTCCTTTAACTTTGAAATGCGTAATTTAAAAACAACTGTGCCGACCAGTGGCGTCAGCTAGAATTAGGGAGGCTTCCCGGTTTAAATCATAGTTTTGTTGATTTTTTCAATGCTGAATACTCGACCCAGCCGGATATTACTTTCCAAATATTCGGATTGGCCGAACAGTTGAAAGTACTATTCGCGGCATCACTACTCATCATAATTGCATGATCTAGTTAAAAAGCAGTGGTAGCCCAGTTTTTTGTTGGTATTAGGTTTTTTTTAATACTTCTCTGGATCAGTTAGTACTGAAGATAAAGTGGTCCTGAAGCAGATTATATTTACATTGCTTCTTAAGAAGACTTTGGTGTAGTAGAATTAGATAAAAGCACAGTAATATTTTAGTAATATTCACTACATCAAAAACGAACAATAAAATGCTAAATATTCGGGGGGACTTATTATTTAGATAGGATATTAGTTAAGTATACTATAATGCCTATTATTTTTATAAACCTGTTGAACAATCTATTATAAAACCACTTCTAGATTCCGGTTTCCATTGCAGAAAAAATTGCTTTAAATTACTCTGCAGATGTATTTAGTTTTTTGCAGCCTTTTACAAGAATAGAAATCAAATTTTCTTTTTTTTTTCCATTCTCATTATAAAGTTTTATTTCATTTCAAGTATCTTATCAGTATCCGGAATTTCGTTGATATTGCAATACATAGTCTTTATAACAGTAGATTTAAAGCGATATTGCACATCTTTGTCCACAGAGGTTTTTATATTTGATCAATTGTGGCGACACATATTACTTACCGCAGTGTTTTTGGAAATATTTATGGGTGCTATATTTGACGAAAAAAATGGATCGCTGGCTTCATATAAAGTAAACTAGCAAATAAAAAAATATTTATTACAATTGATAAACTAACTTTAATCTGTGTCAGAGAATAATTAATTGTTATCCTATCATGTTCAAAAGCATCCTGTAATTGGACTAGGAACCATTATTAAATGTCAAAATAATACTTTAGTAATGTTCAGTCATTGTCAGAATAATGCACTTTGTGGCGGGCTCTGTGGAATGCAGAATATCCCGCAATTTAACAACTAGGAGTGTAATTTAGTTGGAAGGTAAATGAAACTGCCGGTTTCGTGTTTATCAAGTTCTCAATATATTACGTGGAAATATAAAATGAGTTGTGAGGAAAATAACTGCAAAATCCGATGAATAATCATTATTGTGTTCTGCCCAAGCTACTAATTGATCAAATTAAGACCTCAATAATTTTGAATAAATAGCAAATATTAATAGAAAACATTTTTTATGACACACAACATATTAGCAAAAATATTTAAAGTAAATATTGAAAATAAGCCCCATCATTATGTTCACAATAACGGAAACGGCGAATGAAGGTTTTACAAACTTTATCGAGTAATTGGAGTGTATCTTTTGAGACAACTAAATTAAAGAGCCTGAAAATACAAGTCAAAAAGCTTTTTGATAATATACTTAGTTTTTGAGACAATCAGTGGTGAATATGTAAAAAATGCGTCATTTATGCAAAGTAGCCATTAATTTTCTCAAAAACTAAGCCTATTATCAAAAAACTTCTAAAAACTTTTGACTTGTATTTATAAAGTATTTAATTTAGGTGTTTTAGAATTTGGAATTTAATTTTTTTTTTGTTTTGCAAACTTCTATTTTTGTTGTTCATAATATGGTACTTAAACCCACGTACACGCTGTACTCTTCTTATAAACACAAATAAATACCTGAAGCACCATCCAGCCTTGTGTGCATTTTTTTAAGTTGTGCAAATATTGAAGATATCCTGATTCTTCTAGATATATAAGTGATAGTGTTTCAAGTAAAGGAAATAACACAATAACATTTTATATGGTATGAATCAAATCCAACATTATTTGAAAAAACTTGCTACTTATTTGTTTTACAACGCTTTGTTGCAATATATTTGCATTTCCTATTTAAACCTGTTATTCAACTGTAATTTAAGTTTCATTGATTGAACATGAATGAATGATTGTTTAGTACTTGAGAATTTATCTAATGATTTTTACTTCCTAACCACCCACGGAATTTTTTCAAAAATGAAGGATTATATGGGGATGACCTGGTAACATTTTGGTAAAAATCCAATATGACAAAACAAAATGGCGGTCTCGTGATATGTTTAAAAAAAATTACTAGAAAACTACTTATCCAGTTTATCTCAAATTTTGCACAAGAAACAAGTGTTACAATTTTGATACAAATCCAAAACGGCGGCTTCATGAAATATTTGAAAATTTAGCCCCAAAAAACTACTTAATAGAGTGATTTTAAATTGTGCGCTATAAGTAACTGTGGTATAGAAATGAACTAGTAAAACTATGGTACTAATTCAAGATGGCGGAACAAAATGGCGTCCAAATAAAATATTTGTATTCGTGAGAAAAATCGGCGCTAAATAAAAATGTTTGAAAAGACGGTGTATGTGTATTACTAAGTGACTATGTACTGAATTAAATTGGGTCACGCTTCACTATTCCTAATCCTAATCAATGTTTAAATAAGAAACAGTTCTCTCACTTCTTTGTGCTCCCAAAACCCGGCTTTTTTGCGAGAGGTCGTAAATCACAGCGAATACCTTTATTTCATCGCAATGAATGCATCTACGGGGAACGATCAATAACTGTATTAGTTACTTTAGGTATTCATATTAATATTTAGAATAGTAGATGTTCAACTTAAAAAAAGGTTAACTTATGGACTAAATTTGATAGGTATTAACAACAAACGTAAAATAAAAATGTATTAATTATATTTGCGAAATGATGCAAAGACCTTACAACAATTAGTCTATTCTAACTTAAATTACAAAAATTATCCGAACGACAATCAGTACGTTCTCAACAGGATATCAAAATCGATTGTACTTCAAAAACATTCTACCAAGTTCTTAGAAATAGAGAATGGGAATACAAAACCTAAAAAAAGCAATATCCTAATAGCATAACACTTAAATGGCCAATTCTCAAAACTAATAAACTAATAGTCGTAAATCTAACAGGTGGTGTAACGGGAACTGGGTCTCGTTTGGCGCCGATATCAAATGTTCAAATTCCAAGGGGATGATTGTTCACTTATACGTAGAAACTAAATTATTTCCAACAAAAATCAACCTATTTAGAAAAAATGTAATTATTCACAAGATTAAACTGGTCTGCATTTAATAAGTCAAACCAAGAGTAAGTGTCTTCCTCTTTTCTCAAGACCATCTCCACACTTTAAGTATCATCTTACAATTTTCAGAAATTATATTCTAATAAGAACTGAAAGGCCCTTGCCCCATAAATATAGGAAATATATGTCAGTATGTACTCAGCTTACAGTACAGATTATTTTTAACTCTATATTATTATTAAATAAACATTTTTTAAATGCATTAAATGGATTCATGACAACTTGATCGCAGTTTTGAGTCGGTAACTTTATAGGTGTCTTAATATGAGTCAAAAACACTGCAAGGGTTTTAACGCTCATGCACGTAAAACCCAACCACAAAACTGTTAAGCATTTATATTAAGTAAGTTTATATGAAAGCCCTATTGTTACTATTGAATCCCTTTATTAGACAGTTTGCTCCTAACAGCTATATTAAAACATTTTAGTTTTAATATTACCATCAAATAGTCATAAGTGCTTTAAAATATAAATTAAAATGTTTTATAAAGCCTTCTTAAAACTTTTTTTGTGAATAAAAACTGATTCATGCAGGACAGTATCTATTTCTATTTCATAGTACAAAAACGGATTTTCGTGAAAATAAGTGGTGAAATACGATTTAAATAGTTACTTTAAATATCAGAACAAAGTTAAATATCTTAAAATAAGAAATAGACAATTTTCAACCACACAGAAGTCACCGTCCCAACAATGTAGCAAATAGTTTTCCTCTTCAAGTTGCATCGGACACTTAAGAAAAGAGACCTTTTTCCGTTAAGACTGAAGCGTAAGAAAACTGATTTTTTTATTTTTCAAATAAATTACCCCTAAGTTGATGATAGGTAAATAAACAAAAAAATATTGATATTTAAAAGAACTTAAATTGAACACAATCGGTTCATGCTAGGCTAGGCAGGAATCATTTATAGTTTTGAAGGCTGAGTGTAAATTTTTAAAGCAAAACTAGTAATGATGTATTAATAACATACAAAATTTGAGAGAAATCGTTATTATGCCCATTTTATCGGAATTAAGTTCTTGGCCAAATTTCAGTAATAAAAATTAATAATAAACAACTTTTTAAAAGTTCTTTAAACATACTTTTGGATCTTGAGGAATTCGAAAAGATGACACATTTCCCCTATATATATGTTAAAGTCACATCCATCACTGCAGTAAAAAGAATGACTAGCGCGAGAAGCCATTTCCAAAACTATCTCCAAAAAAATACATTTAAACGCACTCTTGTTCCAAATTCTATATTTCTGCTGCTTGCTGACTGACCGCTAGAAGCGGCACTTCGTAGGTGCGGGGGGCGCGTCGGTAAGAGGGAACTTTATCGCGGAATAACCAAGTGCTTGGACTATTTAGAATATATATAGACTCTGTTCTAATAAAAGAAAAGAATCATAACATTCTTGTTAATATAATAATTAAACAATTATTAAATTAAAGGAAAATATAATAAATTAAAATTTACTAAGTAAAGAAACAAAGGTTACTAGGAACAAATTGAATTAGTGGGCCAACAGCCTATAATTAATGACAATAAAATAACTTAGACCTGGTCCTTCGCGAATAGTTAGCAAAAAGTATAAAGATACTTGCCCTTTTCTTACTGTCAAGATTGAGCGGAGTTTGTTTGCAGTCACATCCTGTTATCTGAATCATTGGCACTTTATATAGTAAAAAACAAAATTGACATTCTTTTCTGTGGATAAAACAAAATAATAAAATGTTGCCGGAAAACAAAGATCTTAAATAATAGACAATAAGTCCTCGTGGAAAACTACGAAAAGTGCTTACAATGAAAACACGGAAAGAGTAAATTCGACAACAATAGAAAGTCTGAACGTAACGAAGCTATTATATCCTTCCGTAACTGAGCATCCCAAAGAAGGGTTTTTATCCTTTAAATCGCGGAACGCGGCCCATTGTCTGGATTTCTCCATACACTACACAATGTGTTCTCAGCCGACACAAAGAGTAATAATGGAAACCTTCCCGGATATGATAATTAGGCAACTGGATTCTTTGGGTATACTTTTTGTAATAAAATTCGTGGTGAGCAAAATATTTCGAAGGAAACTACAAAAGCAAAGCAGCGTGTAAGTTTCATATTGTACGATAGGACAAACGACATTTTTATACTAAAAATTTTTATGATAAACACGCTGATGTTCTTATAATATATTTCTTTGCATAAAGGACAATTGTCCTTAGTGAAGAGAAACAATCTTAAAGAAAGTTCTTGATCTTAACAAAAGTGTACCATTTTCTTTCTGTTAAAAGAGCTTAATCTAGTAGGAGTAATTTGGAGAGGGCTAGAGACCTAACTGATAGGCCTATAAGACCCTGTTAGTCTACCCCTGATCCTTCTTTAACTACCACCTGCCACCAGGTTTCATCCTACCTTTCCTTCCTATATATTCCTGAATATCTTTCCAGGCGAGATCTATAACTACCTCCTTATGCAAGATCGTAGTGGCGAAAATATTTTGATCTATTTTTGCTCATGGCTTACATCTATACAGAAAGTGGAGTGGAGTTCTTTTTCTTCCTGACCCTCCATGCAGGTAGAGTTATCCTCAACACCAAAAATAGAGAGGTGTTTCCTCAATCGACAGAGCCCTGTTATTATTCCTACAATGTAATTTAGGGTCCCGCGTTAACAGCCACTCTGCTTGTCCTTTATCTAGCTTCATAATGAACTCTTTAGCCTGCCTACCGCCTTCCAGATGGCCCCACTCGCGTCTCAGCTTGTTTTGCATCTATTCATCAAGTGCAGTCATCTTCTACCTAGTAATACCTAAAGCCAGTTTTGGTCCCACATATGGGCAGTCTAGCATGCTCATCTGCTTTTTCGTTACCTTCAATTCCATTGCCCGGGCACCCAAACCAACTTCACTCTTTTATCCTGCGCCAACTGCTCCAGACTATCACCACATTCCTGCACCAGAACTGATACCGCAATGGATGAGTCTAGCGCCTTAAGTGCTGTTTGACTATCTGAGCAGATGACAATCTCCTCCTCTACCCCTTCCTTCATCGTTGTTACCATTAAAATGGTATACACCTCAGTTTAAATACTATTAAAGACTTTCCTGAAGGGAAGCTGGACCCGGGTTGTCCGGCCTCTAGATATACGCCGCCACCAGAGAATAGCAGTAATGGCATAATTGATACATCCGTGTAAAAAAACAAGTGCATCGTGTTGCTCTCCCAATCTTATTTTTTCGGAATTGAGAGAGTATAATAACCCTTATGCCTGTTTGAAAGTCGTAACACTCCGGATATATATATATATATATATATATATATATATATATATATATATATATATATATATATCGGGATGACCCACAACGTTCTCAACGTCTCTCATTCGTAGATGAGCTGTCATACTATCTTTCTTAAAGAAAGATGACAGCCTCAGCAAGGCATCCAAAGCTGCTCCGGTTGTCGTTAGAATGGTTTTTCTTTTACTTTTCCTGGTCCTATGAATACTTTGTACAGCCAGTACATGATTTTAGGACTCAGCCCCCAGCTTGAGATCATCGGTCTATGGAGCTATCAGAAGATCGCTATCGATTTGTTAGCCTGTCAACCAGCTCAACTTTGCGTCTACTATGAACCCCAAGATTTCTTCTTATGAACAGGATCATTTCGGGCTAACCATGATATCTGTTTTCTCATACCATGCCTCTACTATATTACGGACTATCTGCACTCTCTAGTAGATGATGCCCAAGAACCTCTCTGATATTAGAACCAGCCCATTATCCGCATAGGCTTGTGCTCGTGAGGCATACCGTCCATAGCTAGACACTATAAGTGAGATGAGAAGCAGCGGCCTTGAGGGCATTCGCCTCGCTCCATTTGACACAGCCTGGACTCGCCTGAACCCTACACTCTTGCAGTGTACTTCTTACACATCGCCAGATTTATTTTGACTGAGAGCAAGTCGCAAATGATGCTAGTTCGCGCCCTTTAAAATTCACCCTTCAACAAAACGAAATGAACAATATAGTCAAAGCTGCTTCCTTAAATTGAAAAGCCTTTTCGACACTTGCACCACATTGTGGAAAGACGATTCCGTTGATCATCCTCTCCTATTTGCATGCTGATTAGCATAAAATTGCAAGACTGCTAGTGCTCGCTCCATTAGATGCTTGTCAACAATCTTTTCCAATGCCTTCATTAGGAAGGATGTCAGAGTTACCGGCCTAAAAGATTTAACGGTCGTATAATCTTTCTTTCCCGGTTTCGGAATGAAGATCATTCTAGCGGATCGCCATGTCTATGGAAGATTCCCAAGGGCAAGACTGGCCTTATATATTTGCTTAATGAAGCCTTGCGAATCATATCCGTATTGTTTTCAATTTTAGTATATGTACAGGGTTTAATTTAAGACTATAAGTACTAGCAAACTGTAAGTTAGGCCATTACTATTGGAATAAGATCGTGACTCTTAATAGAAGATTAAAGATAGTGCCGTACTTTGAGGGCTTCCCTACGCCAACTTTATTTGACGTCACAATACAGCGAGTTTAGTTTAGTATGCTTTCAAGCCCACGTGTTCAGGCCGTGTTGTGTTAGGGGTATTAAATTAGTACAAGACCCTTGTTACCCATTATTGTTTAAAACATTGGAAACCGCACTGAGTATCAAGGATTACCTACAGTATTCAAGTTCGAGCATTTATGGCCAGTTTGAAGGTAAATTGTGATAGTAGGTATTATGAAGGTTAAAAAAGACCAACGTTATTTTCATAAGTTCATTAGGTCAGAACTACAAACAATATATTCAACATTAAATATATTAATTTAGATTTAAACTATATATTTCACGGCGTTGTTCCAATCGCCACAGAAATCACGAAACGTAAAACTTGATCTCTTGAATTAAGGCTATGACTTTATGAGTACTTATTGTTAAAAGTTAAATAATTTGATTGAAGTTTAATAAAGTTCTCCTGTTGATTTTATTAAGTGATTTAGATTTGAATACAAAATACCGATATCTTCCTAATCCTTTAAATATTTTCGGCCACAAACTTTATTTTCTTTTAGTATGACGTTTTGTTTTAATATTAATATTATAATTCGCAACCGAAATTATAGTAAATCAGAATGTTTCCCATATGCGCAAATGTAAAATATTCTTACAATTTGTCGTTCACAAATTTTGAAATTTAATTTTTTCTTTTTCCTCCTTTTATTTAGAAATTGCAAAGTATACTTTACGTTACTATAGTACCTGGTGATAAATGTACGATTATGATAAAGTATCACTTCTGGAAAGCCAAAGAAAATTAAATTAAACATACGGATCTACATTAAAAAAATAGGTCGATTATTGGCATATTCAAAGAAGAACGTTGATCTAAAAATTCTGAGCTTATCTGAAAAAGGAAGAAACTTGGTCATAACACTGCAAAATTTATTTGATGTTAAAATTTTAAAATTTCGTTTTTTAAGGACATCTCTTTTTGATTTTATTTATTTTTCTTTTTAGTTTTTATAGGTACATACAAATAAATATAAATATTTCATATCATTGCTGACCATCGGAAACCCCATTGGAAAACTGCTAAGCCTAAACATAGAGTATGTATTAGCATTAACCATATGAAAACACATAAACGAAGAACTTATTTTTTTGTTAAATTAATTTTTGAATACTTTAATAAGTATATTCCAGAACCTATCGAGCGTGACGTCGGAAACCATAATGTCTTGACCCAGCTGGAAATATGAACTTATAACAAAATCTAGTTTAGACTGGAAGACAATCCACTTATGTTTCTTAAATATTTAACGTATAAGCCAAACATTAAGAACGAAAGTTTAAAATGAAAATATACGTTCTGATACACGACTGGTGATAATTTTGGGGTTTGAAGTAAATACCTGTATTTTAAAAAAGTATTCAACAAAACGCCGAACAACACGCAAAGTTAAATTATATTTGAAGTAAACGTTTGGAGTAATTTGCATTTTCACAGATTACACCTACGAGACGGGAAGTTGGAACAGTTCGAAACTACGTAATATCGTAATGCTTTAAGAGATACGAAGAATAAGTGCCGAACACCTGACTTTGTTCTACCTGTACTACTAAACCAACAATTTTAAAGATTAGTTAATATTAACACATAATTAATCAAAGATCATTAAATCATTTCATATTTACTATTTATTCAAGTTTGCAGTAAGTTATTTTCAGCAACTAAACGTTGTGCGAGATTGAAATACTGGATAAATGTCAGCTTTAGTGCGCCTAGACTTTTCCAATGTCTTTAATACAATAAACCATCCCTTATTATCTCCTAAGTTTCATCAATGTGGATTCTTAAACATAGAGCTAAGTTTGAACCAATCGTATGTGTTTGTAAGGGAGCAATGTGCGATATCTGGGTACGTGGTATCTCCTTTCAAGCCAGTAATCTCAGGCGTCCCCCAGGGCTTAATTTTGGGGACACTTCATTTTATGGACATTTATTCTTTTTCTTCACTAAGGATAGTCTTAAGAGTCTAAAAATATGTACAAATGAAGCATATGAAAACGACATTCACTATATCTCTTGAATAAGGAACTTCGAAGGATATCTTTCCGGTCAAAGCATAACTTAATGACATCCCTACATGTCCTTTTCCATTCCTTTGGTAAATCTTTTCTAGTAACCTTCTTTTATGTTCTTTATTGTACTGCATTTCTTTCATGTATATATGGTCGAGTTTCTGGTATTTTTTGTCACATATACTTCATCTAGGTAGACAAAGAGCATATCGCAACGGTCTCAAAACTTTCAAAGAACCAAAAGAGTCCTGGTTTAGACAACATAACATAACTAATGCAATGATCAAATATGGAGGAAAAGCTTAGGGCTTCGCAAGACCAAAAGCAAGACAAGACCTGGACTTGGTCTTGAAAAATAAATGCGGTCTTGGTCTTGTCTCTGAAAAGATACTAAAAAAACTACTTAAAAAGTGATAATAATCTATTATGGCGTCCATGAGAAAAAATAAAGTTGATGATGGTGGCACAAAGACAAAATGTAGGATGGCTGAAAAAAAATGCGGTAAAAATGTGCTTTTAGTTTTCGGCTACCTTATCAATTAGCGGCAGAAATAACAAGAGTCAAGATTAAGACAAGAATTAGCTCAGTCTTGCTCTTGATCATAAAAAAATATCCTCAGTTTCTTAACCAGCTGGACTGCCCAAGCAACAGTGGTATTTGTAAGTACATTTCCGGGATTCATATAAATATACTAAACAATATTTATTATTTATGGGTATCTCTTATATGATTTTAAGCACATGTACCTACCTAATAGCTCTTGGACTAATATATATAATTTTTAGTGTCAAATATTTGTTAAATTATGCATTTTAAGCAAATAGGTCAAATTTACGATTGATGACAATGGACAAACGGTTTCTAATTTCAGTTCTATGCTTAAAAGCCATTAAAACTTTTGTATTAATATTTTAAATAAAATAACAGGTTTGCCTTCTTACTTGTTAAGAAATTAAATCATTTTTTTTGTAAGTATTAATTTAAAATATTACATACAGGATATTTCAAATTCGAACCCCACCATTGGGATCTCGGAAACTATAGGAGATATGCAGATTGTTAAATTAGGGCAAAGTTGTGCATTTATGTACCTAACAATATGCCGTTTAGAAACTTTTAAAATCCGGAGATAACCGAGGAAAACCGAAATTTGAAGATTTTGATTCAATTTTTTTCTGGCCCTGTTTGACAAGGTATCCCAAAACTGAAAGCACATTTTCATTGCCACTTTTTTCTAGCTACACAATGGTTCAGATTTGCCATCCGACGTTTCATCTTTTGGCGACCATTATCAATTTTGTTTTCTTTTGGCGTCATATTGTTTTATTACATTTTTAAATAGTCCCTTTTATTCTCTTTTTAATGATTTATCACATTTGCATTTTAAACAATTACTTAGGTTTTTTAATATAATGATATACCCATCTCTCTTTCTCTCACGAAACTCTTATGAAAACTACTTGAAATAGCTTATGAAAAGGCAAGTGCGATACATCACTGAAAAGATACTAGAAAACTACTTAAAAAGTGATAATTTAATATGGCGCCCATGAGAAAAAATAAAGTTGATGATGGTAGCAAAAAGACGAAACGTCGGATGGCTGAAAAAAATTGCGGTAAAAATGTGCTTTTAGTTTTTGGCCACCTTATCAAATAGCGCCAAAAATAAATAAAATCGAAATCTTCAATTTTCGGATTTTTTCGGATATCCCTGGAACTCGGGATTTTAAAAGTTTCTTATCGACATATTTTTGAACACATAAATGCATGACTTTGCCCTAATTTAACCATCCTCGTGTCTCTCATAGTTTCCGAGATCCCAATGGTGGGGGTTGAATTTCAAACACTCTGTCTGAACCTTTAAGACACTAGAGACAGTGGTTTACGTTCAGCGATATAATAAACCGGCCATGAAAAAGATACTTGTAAAAAAATGCTAATCTTACTTGAATACAGAAGAAATAAAGTAAGAGCAAAAAATATCACTTATCCCTCTTCAACGCGTCACTGAAAAGAACTCCGTTGTTTTTATCTGGACGCCACTCGGACGCTGCCGATCGTTCGGGAATCTTTGATAGTTTTTATGCCTGTTCGAGTAAAAATATATGAACTTTTTTTTAATATGCCTCATTTTTTTAATAAACCTCAGTTTTAGGGTCCAAGACAAAAGTCTTGAGACGGAGTCTTGGACTTGTTCTTGAAGGTTAAGTCTTGGTATTGGTCTTCAGATAATTTACAGTTTTAGTTTTCGTCTTGGTCATTAGTCTTGTCGTCTCGTAAACCCCTACAGGTTAAATTAATGCAGGTCTCAAAAGCATTGTTAATCAAACAATAATTCCAACAGAATCCTAAATAAAAATATCCTATTGAGAGAACAACAAGGTTTTAGGAAAAACAGATCCACAGTTGATGTCATATTTACCTTAAAACAACTAACCGAAAAATCGTTAGAATACAATAGGACCATCTTCTTATGTTTCTTATATATGACCAAAGCATTTAACAGAATGATACCTGCGAATGTTGCCGATATACTGAAGATCAAGAAGTAAATGAGAAAATAGTTCGTTTTAACAGGAAATGTAAAACAACAGTTAAAACGGGTATTCGACAAGGTAGTACTAAGCCATCTTCTATTAAATTTATTTATGAACAAAATAGTGCACTGACTTCCTAGAGAAACAGGTTATAAAATGGGAAATGTTTAAATCAAAGTTGTATAATACGCCGATGATGCAGCTCTTATTGCCGATTCAAAGGACAATCTACAAAGACTTCAACATGCCTTGAATCAAAAGACCAAATTGTACAATATGGCCAATAATTAACTCTGAAAAAAACAAAGTGTTTGGTAACCGCTACAGACCTTGTAAAGTGTAAACTCAAAGTCGACGGTAAAATTATATAGCAGGTAATGTCTTTTAACTACCTGGGTTCAGAAATAATAGTAATGGAAATTTATAACAAGAAGTGAGGAAACTGACCATGTCAGCAACGCGCATATCGGGCCGCTCAAAAAAACACAATATGGAAAAACACTGATAGCAAGTTCTGCAACAGCAAAACAACTGTTATATCTACCCTAACCAAATGATAAAAACAGCCGAAATAAAAGTAATACGGGTTATAAACGGGAAGACATTTCACGATAGGATTAAAAGTGAAGATGTGAAAAGAGAGCACGATAGAAGATGGAACCAAACTGATTAGACAGAGAAGAAAGAAATGGAAACATGATGTAGACCGAACGGACATATTAACGAAAGCAGCAAAGGCCAGCATACCAACTGAAAAAAACACAAGACAGGCCATAAAAGCTTTAGAGCGAATGTTGCACGTCAGCATCGGAAGAGGCATAATTGGCAAATACAGGCAATATGCTACCGACATGGGCAATCATGTCTGAAATTAAAAGAAGAAGATTATTTTTTTATGCTGTTAATTGCATCAGTTCGCTTATTCAATATTTCTGTTAGTGCGCAATTAACGCATTATCTTTTTCTAATAGTTTTAAATATAGAAATAATACTTGTTGTTTTACTGCTAGAGTGTCTATTTTCACACATTAATAAAATTATCTTCAAAAATATCTAAGCAACTAAACAGTTGGATATAGCAACTCCATTTCTTTATTACGTATCTAAATTCACAATTCAGAGTTCAAACATATAAGTGCATTACAAATATTATATTTTCTATATAGATCAAATGCTTTAGCTATTGTTAAGTTTACACGCACTTTAGAATGCTAGTTTTGTTATCTTTTGTCTCAAAATATTCCGTAGTTCCGCATACACCGATGTAAATTTAGTACACAAAATAGATAAAGCAGTCAGTTTCCTGATTATCATTTTCGCGAAGTTCAGAGTAATTACTCTTTGTGTCGGTTGGGAATACACTGTGTGGAGGTATAGGATGAATCCAGACAATAGATACCGTTCAACGATTTAGGGAATAAACACGTTTGTTTTTGCTGCCGAGTTCAGAAATGTATGATGTTGCCTAGGTTTTCGTTGTTAGAAGTTTTTATTCTTTTCGTGCTGCATTGTTAAAAGATTCACCATCTTATTTCGAGATTTTTTGATTTATTCTGGGATAGTGTATCATTATAACATTAGGGCACGCGCCCTTTTTAAAAAAATCAACTACGTACGGGCGAGTTTTTTGATGATCAAGTGCGTTAATGTATCTAAGGAAGCGTTTGCAATCCTCAGAGAACAAACCGTCTTATATTACAGGGGGTCAACACTCTAGGGCCTAGGGCTTTTTAAAATTTGCTACTGTTTGACAAAGCTGCAACCTTGCAGTTTTATTAAACTCTGAGCTTTGCAACTAATTTTTATTTTTGTACTTTCGGGACTAAAGTATACCATGTAGTCACAGAGGACTACAAAAAGTATCTTAGCACACATAATTAAAAAAGGGTTATATTGAAAAATTTTTTTTATTTATATTTAGATGAATATTTACATTAGTACAATTTATAATATTAATTAATCGATTTGTTTCGTCGACAGTATGTTTAATAACTCTACTTGTAGAAGTACATGCAACAGTTCTAGGTAATTCGTTAGAACCTTGTCTGGAAGAGTTTCTTGAAGCTCCAATTTGGAATGTCCAAACCTTTTTCTCGGCTACAGTTTTTTATTATTTATGAAGTTTTCGACGTACCTCTGCAACGGCTGCCGATTTCCATCCTCCATGTCTTTTTAAAACCTCTACAGATGTACCAGCGTCAGCTAATAAATAGGCAGATGTTCGTCAAATACAATGTCCAGTATATAATGACGAATTTGGTAGATTTTACAATGTTGCTACTTTCTGGGGTAGTTTTCCAAACGTATTTTTACCAACTGGCTGCGTACTACATTGATTGTTTTGGTAACGAACCAAAAATCGCAAATGAGGAGTCTCAGCTTTTCTTAAAGCTATATACTTGCGGCAGATTTCAGTAAAGTTGCCAGTATTCCTACCTGAATTATTAACAATGAAATTTCTATCAATTTTGTTTTTGGTATTTTTAATGTTAATTATAATTGACTGATCCAAATCAGTTAAATCCTCCACCGTAAACTCAACGAACTCCTTACTTCTATAGGCACCTGCTACATCAAAAATAAGGGCTACTTTTTATCACTAAAAACTGGTTGTCTGTCAGTCTTCAGTATAGAATAATGTGCCCAAAGCGTCGAAGGTGATAAGGTCCTAGATTTCTCCATGAAAAACACAAGTAGCACATCTTCGTTGAAATTTTCCACGTTTCGCTCACAGCACCATGTTACAAATGTCTGATATTGCGCTTCATATATTTTCCTTGATTTGGACTTTGAATTAGGATATGTTCTAGGGCTTCTTCAGCTGCTTTTTTTAAATCAAAAGTTTCCATTTCTATTTACAATTACAAAATTAATGACACTGATAACTTGTTTATTTATGATGTAACTACGTGACTTCATTATTTCAAAGCACACTAATCAAATTTGTATCTGTTACCTGCAATAATCTGTCACATTATGAGGTGTTTTAAATTTGCACCTATACACTACAAGTGCAAAAAAACATTGTATATGTCAGGGAACTAAAGTGCCTTAAACCCTTGAATGGTTGTTACACGCGGTATTATTCAGAAATGTAATTGAAGAAAAACATATTAGTTTTATAAAAAAAATACAAAAAATAATATTGAAAGATCTCGGTAACAACAATACATATTGTTGGCTTAATAGTATAGCAATAATCGCCAGCACTTCGTTGATCTTACGTAAACATCGGTCACCGTCGGTCATTTGACAATTTATCACGTGAAGTATTGAACAATTGAATCTCCAACGCCATCCTTTGGATTAACGTGGTAAAGGGCCCACAAACGCACATAAGTAGCTTTCAAACGGTGGAGACGCTTAACCAAAGGTTGCGCGAGATAGAGACAGTATCACTAAAGGTAGACAGAAAAGAAAGGGAAATAAAAAACCAATGTAGAAAATAGAGAAGTTATCCTATGTTTTACCTGTTTCTTTATCACAATACATCCTAAGTCTAACGTCATAAATAAACTAAATTAAAATTCTAAAGGGTAACAGAGAAGAGAAGGATAATGTATGCAATAGAGAGATATAGGTAAGTACCGTATTGTAGTGATGACGGTCGGGACTAAGATCTTACGATCCGTTAATACGGTCGAGTCTCCGAAGGACGATAATACGGCAATACTTGAGTCAACGCCAGTTTCCACATAATGCGCGTGCGAGGGTATGACAATGTGGTGCAGGTTACCTTTACTGCAATACCTTACCAGCTTTCTTACCAATAGCAATCGTTATATGTGTTCTCATGTGAGTCAACTAGGATATAAGCTAGTGTAGATGTATGTCAAGACGTAAAGACGTGACGGGAACGGCCAGTCCATTGTCTTAACCCCGAATTTCATGGCAGGAAAGCAAATCACATGTGTTTGTGTGTAAAGACATGACGGGAACGGTGTAAGCGTAAAGAAGTAAACATTCCTATATTTTATAGTACCCTAGTGGTATGACACTGCTCTATAAAGGGGACTGGCTGACGTGAGGGCAGACGGCGCTGAATAATCCATCTGCGAGTGGTGGTCATAACTTGGTGCTTTTGCTGCTACTGGCTGGCTGATCGGTTGACTGACGAGGAGATTTTGAGTCGGCGGACCTTCGTCTTCCATTGACTGGTGATCAGAGACGCTTTTATATTCATATGGGTGCGACGAGAGCGGGGATCGTTCACGTCCATAGCGACTCATGGCTGGCGGAATTAGCGTACTGCTATGGCACTAGTATTTTTTCGGGAAAATTATGCGGTTTTCGGTACGTTGCCCAACATACTAGATATGTAATATAGTCGTATGTTAATGATATGTAATAATGATTGTCGTATTTTACTGATTATTTACCTAAAAGTACAGTGTTTTAATCATGATTAATAAGGGGAGATACTTTTACACGTTGCATATATTCCCAAAAAAATTAGTAACTTCGTTACAACAGTAACAATTTAGAGAAAAACAACTGAAGCTGCTGGTGGGTTTCGTTCCATGTTGCCGGAGTAAGTGTTTTGAAATAACAGTCATATTATCTCTAAAAAATGTTGTTACTTAGCCATAAGCTCATTTTATCAAAAATCAGTAAACATTTTTCATCGGGATATTGTTCCTTATAACAGTATAAACATTTTTCTTTTTACTTATTATGGCCGGTTTTGGGGCATCGTAACGGCTTAGCAGTCGCCACGCGGAGCTCTAGTTTCAACATTAAATTAAAATTACTAATAATAGAGATAGAGTTCCGGAAGTCTGGAATTTTTATTGGAAATTTCTTCTTCCTCAAGAATGTATTCAATTATAAATTAGGTTAAACATTTGAAAAAGAAAGATTAGTTTACGTTTATCTAGCTCCCTGTTAGTTTTATGAAAAACTTTACTAAGTTATTCAGCAAGTCCCGAGTACTACTTTCAGAAAAAAAATAGAAATCCGATCTAAGATTTTTCCCAGTAAAATTTTGGTTTTTGGCACCATTGCATGCTCATTTCTCAATCTGTCAGCGTATGCACCGCGCTCCCTTTACAGTAAACTTAATACGGGTTTCACTGTGACGTCATTTTGTTTTATGTCTTTTTGTTTCATAGAACACGTAGGCAATAAAAGATTTTAATATAAACTGACTGTTGAATCTACAGTGGTTTGATTTTTTACCTGTTCGTCAACATCATGTCAAAATAATACTGTAATTCATTCGAAAATGCCGCGGTATAATCAACAAGCTCAATTATTCATTTTAAATGTGCCGGCATGTTTTGAGTTGGGAAAGCAGCAGCTTAGAGAATACTTACCAAATGACTACAATAATATACTAATGAGGGCGTCAGAGGCATTAAAAGTAAGTCAAGCTACTTTATTCAAGCAACATATGAGAAAAAATAACGAAATACAGAACCAAAATTTCTGATTTTATAAAGAATAATATTAGGGATACACGTTACAATGGCCAATTTACACAAGAAGTTAAATGAAGGTCTCAGTGGTTTTTTTGGTGCCGTAGTATAAGATTTAGATGGAAAAAAAACTAGTAACCGAAAATATTTAATGGAATTACCCGGCATTTAAATGAAGAGAATGACATTTTTGCGTGAATATACAAGAAATATCGAATCAAGCAACTTATACTCTAGTATTTTTAGATGAAACATGAATATTTGGATTTCTAGAAAGAAATTTATGGGAGTTTCTTTTTCAGATCACCGTCATATCGTTATTCACATGGTGTTTCGAAGCGGGACTACAAATCACGACAGCATGAATAGAAAAAAATTTGAAACGTGGTTCAAAACAGAATTAATTGCAAATTTACCTCCAAAATCCTAGTTATTAAGGATAATGCAAATTATAACTTTGGTCTTTCTGAGAAAATTTCCAATAAATCTTGGCCAAAATATAAACTAATTGAATGGTTGAAAAAAACAGATATATCGATTACCCAGAAAAGGCGATGAAGGACGAAATTTGGGCGATAATTTTTTCTAATTTCGAAAAGAATATATCATCTTGACGAATATGTTTTACAGTTTGAACACAAAATTTTAAGACTACCACCATACCATTGCCGGTATAATGCCATTGAAATGGTTTCGTCGGAATTTAAGAGAAAATAGGACCAGTATATATTACCCTTAAAATGAATAATTAACGAAGTACTGGCGACGTGGGATACTGAATGAAATATCCAGTGATCATTGAAAGAAACATGTTGCCCAAGTGAATAAAATTATTAGAGAATGAAAATGGCTTATACTATTTATAGAAATTATTGTTGTTATATAGTCAAAATGACCTCTTTGAACTACTCCTATATATCATCTGAAATATTAAAAAAATGCTGAGATATTCATTTAACTTCTTAAAGTAGCCATTTTAACATATTTCACCTGAGCATACATCATATAAATTGTATCCCTCACTTTATTCTTTATAAAATCAGAAATTTTGGTTCTGTATTTTGTTGTTTCTTCTGATATGTTGTTTGAATATGTTTCGTCTGATTGAACTGCCATTTTTGTTATTCGATACAAAGTAGTTTCGATTATAGTATCTTATATTCTCTCATTAGTACATCGTTGAATATTTTTAAACTTTTAATTATTACTTATAATTATATCTGTAAATAGTTTTAATTTATTAGAATTATAAAATTATATATTTATTAATAAATCGTAAATACAATAAAACTTCAGTAGATTGAATAAATAATGTTTTCACGGTACCAATGTAAAGTTTGAGATTAACAGTTGTCGTTGATGTATGTACGTACCTTCATCTTCTTATTTCTTTTTCTTTAGAACGTGTTTACCTTTTTTCATTCATTCACAAATTAATAGTACGAATGTGTTAGTGAAATAAATAACATTTTCAAAACTTGTTGCGTTAGTTCAAAATTAACTTTAGTTTTGTGATTGTATCCCATTTCCTTATACCTATGCGCTAATAATCTGGAATTCATTTAAATAATTATTGTATTTGTTACCTTACAAATCGTTGTTAAAATAAGTTTCAGCTTTTTTGCATTATCTATTATCTCATTTTGCTAATTGGTGAACCTCAGTGTAAACGGATCTAATTTAAGGCAAGAATGGTTATTAGCAGAAAGTTAAATGTATGCAAAATTAATACATACATTAATTTAATACACATAAGGTATACTAATTCTAAACTTATTTATAAGAAATGGATTTCAGAACGCATTCACCACTTCTTAATAAGATGCGATGCACTTTAACTGATGAAAGTTTTCCAAAACACACGTCCTTTTCAACCTGAATTACGTCACAGTTAATTGATATTACGTTCACTTCACATTTTTAGTAGTACCACTTTTTCTGATAAATGGCACGGTTTTCGAATTATCGACGTTTTTTTCGATTTTTTAGTGTACCCTTTCATGGGTAAAACTTTGCCCCAGTACAGAACTATAAAATCTTTGAAATTAAAACGGATGTCTTGCTTGGTTCATCAGACCAAAACGTAAAATGTAGACACTCTCAACAAACAAAGGCAATAAACAACGTACATGACAATGTAGTAAGTCGCTTCCCAAATTTAAAATTATTAAAATAAATATGTATGACGCGTAGAAAGTATAATCTTTTGTTTAATGCAGCTAATTTTAAGGAGTCCTAAAACGTAAATTCTCGCGACCTTTTCTATCACCTTAGAAACTGCTGAGGATCATGTAATTTTATACTCGTAATCCTGGCAACGTCGTAAATATTTTGTTAATGATGCACGACACGTGTTTCTTCATGATTAATTTAAATTCCTGATGCAGCTTTAACATATTTGCTTTGTACACGGTGTCTACCCAAAACCCGTCCTTTAACGTTATCTCCTTACACAGACATTATTTTGAAAATTGTTTCGTTATATATAAGGGGTTTCATGTAAGAAGCTTTCTTAAATTAATGGCCTTGTTGCTGACTAAATACATAAAGAGACATTTTTCGCAAAAGTCAGTTGCAATTATTTTTTTCATCTCATCGTAAAGATCTATTTATAATACGACTCACAGCATGATACAACAAATATTTGTTGCATTATGGTCACACGAATTTCAAATCGCGACGAAAGGGAGACTTGTCACAGGCAAGAGTTTTGCTAATCATCAAGGATGATGCACCGTTTTCTTAGTTACTGGCATTCATTATATAGCCTGAGATTCATGTGCCAACGTTTAACTAGCCTTTTTTAACTTAACTTAGTCAATAAGTTAATAATCACCATCAGCAACGTTGACGGTTGTGCAACATGATTGGGCGTGAATAGTTAAGGCATCGAAAAGTTGTGTAACAGTTTCTATAAATTTATTTTCTATACAGGGTTTTCTTAATAACGTTCTAATATATAAGCAGATTCTTCTTGGGTTCATTTTGAGAAAAAAACTTCAAATGAACATAAGTCCTAAAGGTCATAAGTTTTGAACTATAGAGTGATAAAGTTTCTTCAGGTTTTTCAAATATTTGTGAAACTACTCTAGATATCTTTGTGAAACTTGGTATGCAGCTTCTATGCATGAAGAGGCATTTTCTGGCCTACAATTTAATTTTTTATTCTTGCCAGTGGCCTTCGTACGGGATTTGCACTGAATCAAGATGAAAGTGATACGCCACTTCTTCTGTTGAAATCATTTAAATTTTACAATTTACGTACAGTTTTCGAAAAAAAAAATTAAATTCATTCATTTGTACGCTGTTATGAAATTGGATATTATCAAGAATTAAAAACGTATTTACTATGTAAGAAGCAGATTTTGTTTTGTAAACATAAACAGTTTTGGCAGTTGTCTATCTAGTCCAGTTGTCACGTATTTAAGTCAGTAAAATTAACAATACATATTATTAAAAAACATGGTGCATTACGAATTCTGAGTTTGCAGATATGCATTACATGTACGGGCTTGCTGAGGGTAACGCACTGGAAGCCAGGCAGTTGTATGAAGACCGCTTTCCAAATATAAATATTCCGGATGCACGAACCTTTTCGAACATTCATAGAAGGTTGTGCGAAATGGGAAGTTTTGAACCAGACAATCATCTAAAAAGAGTACAAGGAACTGAACAGAAATTGAGCCAGCGATTGTAAATTTAGTTGGTGAAGATCCCGAATTAAGTACACCAAAAATTGGGAACAATTTGAATATCTCACATATCCTTGTTTGGAAATTCTCCATGATTTTTTATTACATCCTTACCATATGCAATGGGTTCAGGCTCTACTCCTTCGCGACTTTCCATTACGGATGAACTTTTGACAATGGTTTCTTCAAAAGGTGTATGAAAATCCATTATTTGATACTGATATTTTATTCACCGATGAAGCAAATTTTTCCAGAAAGACCACCCAAAAATTTCACAGTAATCATTTTTAGGCTGAAGAAATCTTGGAATCCCTTTACCAGGAGCAGTTCTCCATTAACGTATGGACTGGAATATGCGGTGATTATTTAATTGGACCATATTTTCTTCAAGAGAGGTTGAATGGGCCCAATTACCGAAAATTTCTCAAAAGAATTGACAGCTTTAATGAAAGATGTTCCCATTTTAGTAAGAAATCGACTATGGTTTACGCACCACAAAGCGCCAGAGAACTGAATTTAAACCAATATCAAAATAGTCGCTGGACAAGTTTGGGACGACCACAGGCATGGCCACCCAGGTCCCCGGACCTCAATAGTTTAGACTATTTCTTTTGAGGTCATCTTTAAACATTGGTTTACAGTACACCAATTCATACTGAAGAGCAGTTGAAAAACCGCATCATCTTGCGAAAATATTAAAAACACTTCCGGATTTTCCAAAGAGTACGTGAGTCTACGAGAAAAAGAGCAAAGGCATGCATATTTTAGGAGGTGGACATTTCCAACATCTAATTTAATTTATTGTGCTTTCTGGGTAGCTTTGTATTATCATTCCAAAATGTATTTAGATTAATTTAGTTTCATAATTTTTTACTTAAAAACTATTCTCTTAAATAAATTATTGTTTAAAGTTACATGAATTGATTTTGCTTGTAAGTGGTTTAACGAGATGTAAATGAATGAATTTGAATGAGGATTTCAAAAATAATTTTTATCTTAAGAAAAAGCAGTGGCATATCTCTTTCCTCTTTAAAATGATTGAGTAAAATTCTCGCAGGAATGCCACTGGCAAGAATAAAGAAAATAAATTGTATGCCAGCAAATGCCTCTTGATGTATAAAAGCTGCATACCAAGTTTCACATAAATATCTAAAGTAGTTTCGCAAATGTTTGAAAAACAATTTTTTACTTTAAAACTTTAGCACATCTTGCGAATTTGGCCCTCAAAACTGTTACGCAGCGAGACTGATTTTATTATAGTGTGTCAAGTTTTCTAATGAATGAATCTGGTACACCATGTACCAGTTTATTTCTTATCACATATCGGCAGAAGTCTGACCCTGCTGATAGTCGACCAGAAGCGAGCTGTAATATCATGGTTTACTTGATAAAATTCCTTTTATAAATAAATAAATAAATAAATTGGTAAGTATATTCATATCATTAACATGTTGATAAAAATACTAAGATGAACTTCAAACTACGGAGAATGACTGTTCAGTAAAATAAATATCATTTTTTTACAGTACGCTAAGATATTAATAGAAACAATTAAAAATTAGATATGTTCACTGAATTCCACAACATGCACACAATAAGTATGTTCAAATAGCCATATAGGTATACAGGATGGAAGACTTATCTTGAATTAATTCTAGAACTTAAAATAAAAATTAATTCCTATTATAGATAAACTGTTTTACCGATCAAATTGATTTCTTTAACTCCAATTCTTATGGTAATACTGATTTGATAGTGGCGTTATCCGGTGTAAAAATAATAACGTTATACACGTATTTTTTTTAATGCAGCTTCCATATATTATTTTTTTAGGATCAATGACTTCCTTAAAACTATTTTTGGTAATTGCCGTTCAGT
Source organism: Kuschelorhynchus macadamiae (assembly GCA_030620095.1). NCBI lineage: Eukaryota > Metazoa > Arthropoda > Insecta > Coleoptera > Curculionidae > Kuschelorhynchus > Kuschelorhynchus macadamiae. The sequence goes on along the minus strand of JAUTXW010002049.1, from coordinate 2,116,124 downwards.
GTCATGTCATTCAGAGTTTATAGGCCAATCAATTAAACTTTTTTTTCTCGAATTTGGATTGTCTCACTCCACGTCACGTCACAAACCACATCACGTAGATGAATTACCTGAAAAGATAACACGCTACTAAAACCGATAAACTCAAATCATTTGAATATACTGACGGATTTGTAAGCTTTGATGTGGAAAACTTATACACTGATCTCCCATTAAAAGAGTCGTTGGCAGACTCTAGCGAAACGTACCAAATTGCCTCTGGAGGAGGTTATGAACCTTTCGGAGTATTACCTTTGTAGTGCTTGCTTCCAAGTAGAACATGAGTTCTACGCTCAAGATGACGCCCTTCCCATGGGTTCATCTCTCTTATCAGTGGTAGCCAATCTGTTTATGGAATGGGTCGAAACCAACACAACCGAAATAGTCATTACAAAACTCAGACTTTAGCTGCGATATGTCGACGGCATTTTCGCCATGTAGTAGAGATACCACAAAAAACTTAAATAGTTTCTAGGTCATTTAGACAGTATACACCCCACCATAAAGTTTACTATAGAGAGAAATTCATGTTTACCATTTCTTGATGTTCTCTTTAAAATACGTGATAACGTTATTAAGACCTCTGTTTACAGAAAGCCTACCCGCACGAAACAGTACCTTAATAAGACCTATATAATTAAGCAGTGCAGATGTGCACAGATCAGCTCCACAATTCCGAAATGTTAAGAGATTTACAATACAATACAATATGAATGGAATCAAAACAGCTTTCAGATTCGGAAATTCCCTAAGGTGCTTGGTGACTAAAACCAAACCAAAAAAAATTAGGGATCGAAAGAACTGTATTGATTAAATAACTTGCGTGAGTGTTTATATAAGTGAAACAAAGAGACCTCTTGATTTAAGAACTTCCAAACGACGAAAATATACGTGGAGGTGATAGGCATCAACAAGATCGGGTATTTCCGAGTGTGCTTGGTCTAAATAATAAAAAAGAGTATCTAAAGGTCTAAATTATCAAAGAACATCAGCACTTATCGAATACAAAAACAATATTTTAGCAAGATAAGTATTGAGATATCTAATGTTTGGCGACTTTTAATGGGTCGCGCTGACTGTGTCAAGCTCCGTGACTGGGGGAGTTTGATGTCGAATATGAGAAGTTCGTTGATCAGTGAGTCTCCGAGGATATATCTGCAAAAGAGGCCAAATATGGATCTGGGGCCAAAATCGCATATATTTTTAGTGTTGACTTTTCAATAACAAGAACAAATAAAACGTTTACGCTCTCTTTTGGGACCGGATCTTTTAAATTTGTTAATGGCCAGGAATTACAAATAAACTGGCTAAAACTAGCACGTTGGTGTAAGTTTACTAACTTATAGAAAAAGATGGACTTTTAAACAACAACAAAGACAACCAGTACATTAATTTCAGTTTAAAAACAATTTTATATTTTAATTTCTGAAGATGTTTAAAATTCTCATTTTCCTGGATATTTGTTCCGTATGTTGTTTTAAGCAATTACTTTTATAATTATAAATGCTATTACCAAGAATATTTTTAATACCCTCTATTTTTTTAGAAGGGGTGTTGTTGCTTTTGTTTATGCAATACTAAAATGCTACCCTTTATTTTATTGACCTACTTCAATAGCGGGTTAAACATCCCTTCTAATATACATTTCATAATTAGAAATATCAAAATTACGATTGGGCGGAAAAATTATGTAGAAAATATAGGGTGTTACATTTTTTGAAAGGCTTTTTAATTTATCCCCCACATTTAAGAATTTTAAAATTACTTTTTAAATTATAACTAACTATATTATAAAACACCTTATCAGTAGAAAAATACTATATTTAGCACACGTGAAACACTTGGTTTTGGAAGGTTTCAAACATTTTTATTCTGCATTATTTCAGTAGCGGACTAAGAGTATTTAAATCGCCATTCGTTTACGAAAAGGAAGCCAAATAAGCAATGCAATAACACCAAAGAGAAGATCAAAATTGTGTATAATTTATTTATCTCTGAAAATACTTTAATAATATTTAGAAAAAATATTCAGCTGTTTTATTTCTGAATACGTAAATGACTTAGTACACCAAAAGTTAAATAAAGATATAATTAAGGCCCTGATTTTCCATTATTATTGTCCAATTTCTTCTATATACTTGAACTTTTGTGCTCTATTCTGAAGATACATTTACATCTTTGAGTATAGTTATTCTTTTCAAAGCGACACCTTACATCGATTCTAGTTTTTTCATCAAGTTGCCATCCATAGTTTGCTGCAAATGTTAAAGTTATCTAACTGCTGGTTTCATAGCTACTAATGTGGTTGACAGATTCTTAATAACATATTCTTTTTAAAGATCAAACACCTTAGATCCAATAGCTTATTTGTTCAACCACCTCAAAAGCAAAATAACCTATTACTTCGTATGTACTCAAGAAAGCTAACCACTCGATCGCAGATGGAGAAGCTTAGTCTTGAAGGACGACAGCCTTCAATTGCCCTAAAGCAAAAGTCTTCAATACGCGGCCCTCGTGCCGCATGCGGCCCCCCTTTTATTTTCTTGCGGCTCTCAGAGCCTAAAGAAAATATTGTATCGCGCCGCGCCCGCGAACGACACTCCGAGGACGCGAGCCCCATCTAGTAGAAGAAAACCACTTTGTGAACTCGCAATCACCACTATTCACAAGGCCACTAGTTGGCGTTGCATGTCTACTGAATCTTTCCAGTCTTGTAGCCGCTGGAAATTTCGAGAGATTCAAAGTTGACGCGCTCGGCCTATATAAAGCCGGCATCACACGGCAGCAGCCAGTTCTAATTCCAGGAGAAAACGAAGCGAAAGAGTGCCAACTAGCAGTGAAGTTGCTACCTGTGTGATAAGTGATTATAGTGAGTTGATTATAGTGTGTTTTGACATATGTAAGGCGGATACCGTATTGTGGCGTGCAGTCACGCAAAACTACTATATTTAGCCCACGTGAAACACTTGGTTTTGGAATGTTTCAAATATTTTTATTCTGCGTTATTATAGTAGCGGACTAACAGTATTTAAAGCCCGGGGAGATTTTTCTCTTTAGAGCCCGTTTGTTATAGAATCGCCATTCTTTTACGAAAAGGAAGCCAAATAAGCAATGTAATAATACCAAAGAGAAGATTAAAATTTCGTATAATTTATTTATCTCTGAAAATACTTTAATAATATTTTTAAAAAATATTCAGCTGTTTTCTTTCTTAATACGTAAATGACTTAGTACACCAAAAGTTAAATAAAGATATAATTAAGGCACTGATTTTCCATCAGATTATTGTCCAATTCCTTCTATATACTTGAACTTTTGTGCTCTATTCTGAAGATACATTTACATCTTTGAGTATATGTATTCTTTTTAAAGCGACACCTTACACAGATTCTAGTTTTTTCATCAAGTTGCCATCCATAGTTGGCTGCAAATGATAAAGTTATCTAACTGCTGGTTTCAAAGCTACGTCAACGGTGTTGACAGATTCTCAATAACATTGTTTTTAAAGATCAAACACCTTAGATCCGATAGCTTATTTGTTTCAACCACCTCAAAAGCAAAATAACCTATTACTTCGTATGTACTCAAGGAAGCTAACAACTCGATAGCAGATGAGAAGCTTAGTCTTTGAAGGACGACCGCCTTCAATTGCCCTAAAGCAAGGGTCTTCAGCCCGCGGCCCTCGTGCCGCTTGCGGCCCCCCTTTTATTTTCTTGCGACTCTCAGAGCCTAAAGAAAATATCTTATCGCGCCGCGCCCTCGAATGACACTCCGAGGACGCGAGCTTCACCTAGTAGAAGAAATCCACTTTGTGAACTCGCGATCAGCACTACCCACAATGCCACTAGATGGCGTTGAATGTCTATTGAATCTTTCTAATGACTCTAAAAATTATCACTACTAGAGGGACCTATTAGTCCAGTCTCGTAGCCGCTCGAAATTTTGAGAGATTCAAAGTTGACGCGCTCGGCCTATATACAGCCGGCATCACACGGCAGCAGCCAGTTCTAATTCCAGGAGCAAACGAAGCGAAAGAGTGCCAGCTAGCAGTAAAGTGGCTACCTGTGTGATAAGTGATTATAGTAAGTAGATTATAGTGTGTTTTGACATGTGTAAGGCGGATACTGTATTGTGGCGTGAAGTCGCGCAAGTTTAGTTGTGGAGATTTTTATCGGAGAATTAAACTCGTTTCTTTTACCTTGGGATTAAAAATGGCTTCTACTTCGGGCGAAAAACGAAAAATTAGTGAAGAAAACCGCATAAATCAACAAAAGTGGACTGAGTTGTACTTGTTTGTTAGTGTTAATCAAAAACCCGTTTGTTGGGTGTGTCAAGAATCCCTTTCAGCCTTGAAAGAATACAACCTAAAAAGACATTACGATACAAAGCATGCCACAAAGTTTAAGACATTCAAAGGACAATTACGGCAAGATAAAGTGAGAGCTCTAAAAAGTCAGCTTCAATGACAGCAAGATAATTTTCGAAAGCAGAACATTCAAAATAAAGCGTGAAGGTTAGCTACATTATAACATTATTTTACTGATGGTGAATTTATCAAGGAAAGTATGGAGGCCGCCGCTGAAGTATTGTGCCCATCTCAAAAACAACTTTTTTCTAAAGTTATTTTGTCATGTGTTCTTGTCGCCAGAAGAATCGAAGAGTTAGAGGCAGGCATTGAAAATTCACTAAAAGAACGTGCATCGAAGTTCGTATACTATTCTGTTGCGCTCGATAAAAGCATAAATTTATCCGATACCGCTCAATTAGCCATATTTATTCGGGGCTTTGATAATAATTTTGAAATCTCTGAAGAGATGGCTGCCCTTTTTCCATTAAAGGAACTACAAAAGTATGTGATATTTATTAAGTGTTTGATGACAGTACTGAAACGATATAATTTAGAATCGACAAACCTTTCTACAGTTGTAACAGACAATGCATTGTCCATGGTAGCAAAAAATGAAGGTCTCGTGGGATTGATGAAAAAACAGTAGAAAGATCTTCTTGTGATGCATTAAAAATGAATGACGAGGTGATGTGATATATTTTTCTGATGTTCGTTGGTTGTGCGGATGAAAAATGCTAAAACGTGTTTTTGAACTTAAGAAGGAAATCGCCTCTTTCATGGAAACCAAAGGGAAACCAGTTCCTTAATTTAGTGACCCTGACTGGCTGCGCGACTTTCTCACGGACATCACGCTGCACCTCAACGACTTGAACATCAAACTACAAGGAAAAGAAAATCTCATCAGTAACTTATTTGACACTGTGAAGGTATTTGAGTTTAAACTGGATTTATAGAAAAATTAGTTGTTGAAAAAAGAGTTACCGCACTTTCCTAAACTGAAAAGTTGCGAATGTACAGATGTGGCTAAAAATGTCGCAGCACTAGATTTACTGAAAAAAGAGTTCCAATCAAGGTTTTCTGACTTCAGAAATACTGAAAATTACATCAATCTCATTGCCCGACCATTCAGTGTATCTGTTGAAGACATGCCAGAAAATTGTCAGATGGAGCTTATCGATTTGCAGTCTAATTCGGAACTGAAAGACAAGTTCGACATGGATTTTCTTAATTTTTTATTTAAAATATGTCGATCAAAACTCGTTTCCTGAAATCCGAAATCATGCCCAGAAAATGATGTCACTGTTTGGGAGCACATATGTGTGCGAACAGCTGTTTTTTCGTATGAAGAATGTGAAGTCTAAAACAAGGTCGAGAGTTAGAGAGGGACACCTGGAAGGAAGTTGGAGGATTGCAACTACAAAAATAAAACTAAATATCGACACACTTGTTAAACATAAACAATGTCAGAAATCGCACTGATTGATTGCATTTTTAAACCAATAAAGATTATTACTCTTCGAAATTATATGTTTTTTATTTTATTGATATGGTGGTAAAGTGATGTGGACCATTGCGACTCTTGGAAGATGTGAAATCGATTTTTCGCTCTTGCACTAAAAAAGGTTGAAGACCCTTGCCCTAAAGCGTCATAGAAATGCAGATAAAGGTGGGGTGTTAATCGTTTATAAAGGTATCCTTCTAAGAGCCAATCTAACATAGTCTGTATCTGAAGAAAAAATGCTACATAAGTTGCTCCTCTTATTGTTTAAAAGCTATTTTAGATTATTTGGATTGGTTGTTCAACAATCGGTGTTACTATCTGTTATATATTGCCTCTAAACTACTTGCATAATATGTTTAAAGTTTTCTGATATTTTACAAGGAGTTTTATCTATGAACAGAAATAGAGAAAAATAATGGGCTCCTATTTTTTTATTGTGCCAAAAGATATAACCTCATGCGAAGCAAACTCAACAATTTATTCAGGTCATTAGAGGAACGTTTTCGTATCCCTGAGCATCTGTAAAATATATTTTGTCTCATCATTTTTCTGACATAAAAAGAAATCTAAGAAAACAATTCGATTGTCGACGTTTCTATTATGAAATCTTGATAAAAGAGCTTTTGTTGAGCTAATCTTAATTCTATATCACGAATACATATTTAGACTTTGCCCAAAGCGGACTTACCCCGCCGCCCATTCTTTAGTCCGCCACTGCATTATTCATGCTCTCCCACGGTTACGCTAAAATAACTTTGAAGTCATTTTAGAGTACATACCTCTCGAGCCCTTTTCTTCACTTAAATTTTTCCTTTAAAATGACGCCCAACTGCAATCCTGAATTTTTTATTTAGAAAATAAAATATAGGCAAAATATGAGTGATTGGTCAGATGCCTTATTCGTGAAAGGAGTAGCAGGTTTTCTGAGGGAACGGCATGTATATTTCTTATAAGGTGTTTTTACAGGGATCGAGTTCCCTATTTCAAGAATAGCAGCATATGAGTAAAGTTTTTGATGATTAAAACCTTCAATGAAATTCGCTACATATTTTAAATGCTGCAATTCTTCTAATCCTTTTGAACAACATGCATCATGGATATGTCAAAATCGAACAGCCATTTTCTAAATAGTACAGTAATCTGCTTTAGAGAAGTAGTGCAACAAATAACTGAAGTATTATTTTTAAGCTTCTATACCAGCAAGATTTGATTGGGATAGCTTCGATTTACTTTTTTGAAAATTGGTGAAATATGTTTCGGAAGATTCTATTCTGAAATATACCGATGGAATTAACCTTAGATTAAGAAGTAAAGTAGAGATCACAATTCATTTATAAATCAAGTTAGGGGTATGCGCCAACATGGTTCCCCTACTTTTCACATTCTATCGATTAATGTTTACAATAAAACAATAAGTGGGGATGGCTCATGTTCAAGCACAAGCCCATTTGGTGACGACTACCAGTGGCGGCGCGAATTTTAATTCGCGCATAAGGAAATATCATTAAACGTGAAAAAATCATCGTTTCAGGTTTTTATAGATCTTTATGTTTTTCCGTTTCTGTCGGTCGGTCGGTCTGTTCCCAGTATAGCTTAAAAATTTACTTATTACTTGATTAACTTTAATTTTAATTAATTTTCCTCAAGAATTACATCTGATACAATAAAAAAAATTTGTAAAATATTGCTATGAATTCAATATGGCGAAACAAAATGACGACCTTTTAAAATATTTGCTATACGAAAATGAAAAAATGGGCCATGCTTATTCTTGACAAAAGGAAGGATTCTTACCTATTCCTTAATTAGGCAAATAGGTATTTTTACCGTTCTATGGCATCATTTTCACTAATATGTGTGGATTTTATTAATGTTAGTAATAAGATTTAAGACATAGTAAACTTCTAATATCTTTTACATTAAATTATACTAAGATTTAGAAATCGAAATCGCATCCGGAAAAACGAAATTATTTTTCATTTCTTAATTAGCTACACATTTTAAAGAATTAATCGCTCCGTTTAAGTTAGATAAGTTTAAAACGAAATTAGTTATTTATATATTATTAAACGAAATTTAAACTAAAAAAAATGCTTCTTAATGGCTTTCTGATCGTCTGATTGTATGTTTGAATGTCTGGTTCAAATCTTGTAGTGTATTTTTTACCACTTCCACTTTACTCATTTTTTCCGCCGAATTTTTTTTTGTAGATTAAACTGAAATCCGGTGCCTAGGAAAACTTAAGTATGAATATCAGCATTTAAAAATCCAAAAGAGCGGTATTAAAATGATAATGTCAACATGAAGGACGACATTTAACATTTGTGCGGATTATTTAAGAATGCGCAGCAAAATTGAAAATAGAGGCGCCAATATAGCAAACGAATTTTGTCATTTGTACAGACTCGGCTGAAATATCGGTATCTAGAAGTATTTAAGAATGAAAGTTATGAAATTTTAGTCAATATTTGAGAATTAGAAATGGCGGCTCTAACATCGCAGACTAATTTTAAAATTTTTGCAGATTTGTTTAAAATTCATTGGCATTTGGGGGTATTTAGGACTGAACATTATTTGTGTGCAATTTAAAAATTCAAGATGGTAATGCCAACATGGCGGCGGAATTTAAACGTTTGTATAGATTTGACTGAAAGAAAGTCGGCATCTTGGGGTATTTGAGAATACGTATCATACATTTTCAGTAAATATTTAAGAAATCAGAGTAGAAATGCCAAGATTGCGAGCGAATTTTAACATTTATGCAGATTTGATTAAAAATCGATATTAATAGTGCAATTTATACATTTTTTGTAATAAATATTCAAAATGGCCATGTCATCAATCAATCTATCAGATATTTTTAAACATTTAATTATGCTACCATTTTGAAGTTGTCTCAAAATGTTTACCAGTTTATCCCTATATAATATTTGATTTTTGAGTAAAATTTTACCATAATCGATGCAGTAGTTTTTTGCATTGACTTTTATAACATTAGGCCGGCATTTTGGATTTGTAGTAAAACTTGCCAATTGATGGTCATGATACATCTCATTTTTCTGCAAAATTTGGATAAAGTGGATAAGCAGTTTTTAAGTAATAATTTTTTAACATTTCAATAGGCCTCCATTTTGTTCTGCCATACTGGATTTTTACCAAAATGTTACCACGTCTTCCTCATATAACATTTAATTTTTAACCAAAACTTGAAGTAAACACGATAATTAGTTTTTGCGCTTTCTCGCGGATGGACATACAGGCAGACCGACGGAACTGAGAAAACATGTTTTTATGCAACTGGAATACTTTTCTCTTGCGAGGAAAGTAAAAGGAAGCGAGAGCTATCAGACAAAAATAGAATAGCCATTTGTCATATTGTTACTCTGTGTTAACAGATGAATTTAAAAAATAGAAGATTTTTTTTTAAATTCTCAGTATCCTAAATCTTAAATTCTAACCAGTTTAGAACATCTTTACGAACATAATTTTAATTTTAATTACTCAAAAAATCACCATTTAAATTCCTTTACCTCACAACACTTGAATACAATATTGGCCCAACTCAAGTGAAAATTAAAAAAATACCCGAAATCATCCGAAACCTTATTATTTCCCTAGATTGTTTTCAAAATCTAGTAATTTTCGAAATGGCAGTACGTTTTTTTGAGCTTGAGGTGCCCTTCGACTATTACCCAGTAAATAACAATACTTTAATTTAGTTAGGTTAGCACATAATAGCATCTAGATAATTACCGAGAATATATAAATATTCTATTTTAATATACGTATACATATTTTTTTATTCGAAAGGACAATTATTAGTCGAACTGGTCTGCTATGTCATTTTATTCTATAATTATTTTAATTCTCTGATAGGAAAAAACTATTTTAATCGCCAAAAAGATCACCGCAGAGACTTTCTTGTATCATTTTGCTTCTGAGGATAAACGTTCTATCTATTAGACTGAACCGGATTGGTCAATACGTCATGTGACCCAAAATAAGTGAATAAGGTATCTTTCATTAAGTCCCCTGGAAAATTAAATCTAGCTGCTTACTTAGAAGATTAAAAGACAATTCCAAACATAAACGGCTATTTTTTTGCAGACTCACATTGCCGTATCATAGTTAGGTCAACTAAAGCTCTTAGATTCGAAATGTCCAAGATAAAATAAATAAAACTTATTTATTAAATATTTAGAAAAACACTGTTCTCCTAATCTCACCGCACCTTTAAAATGCGGCTTCTTGAAGTAAAGCAACGTATAATTAGAAGATTTGAACCATATCAACAATTACATAATAATACATTAAAACAGATGCAGTGCTGAAGCTAAGAAAATCTTGGTACCTAATGACAATTTTAATTGAATTAACTTCTGAGTTAAAATATTTTTTAGCAAATTAATTTCTTTAATATTAAGGTTTATTGTAGTTCCATGAACCGCCATTGGTTTTTAAGCCACGCCAGTCACGTGACCCTGTAACAATTTTTGCTGTAGACTATTATATTATTTTACTATAAGACTCCCTTGTCAATGAAAGTGGGATGGTCTAATACGTGGAACAGTCGATCGGGGTTGTCATATTTAATTAAAACTTCTGTTACTGATGTAATTTGATCTGAAGGTTTGGGTATTTTAGCTTCTAATATACTATTTTGTAATAAAAATAATTTCTTTATACTGCTTAGAAACTAATATTGGAAAAACATTACCATTATTTGTATGAAAATTTTGCTGCATCATGTTTAAATATATTTACCGTAATATAAATTCGTGTAAACATTGGAATGCCTAGCTAGGCTTGGCATCGTGGTACGATCGACCTTATACTGTGAGGTAATCTTGACAGTGGCTAAATATGTAAATAATAAACTCTATTTTTATTCTTACTCTAAGGAATTAACAATAGAACCAAATGAACCGAAAATTGAATTACGGCTTATAGTTCTTCCAAAATGTTTTTTTGTTAGAAAATTTAATTTTCATGTTGAAGATCCTAAATTCTTACTTTATATGCCATACAAGAAATAATTTACATATAAATTTGTGTCAAATAGAGGTTGATCTAGTATGTAGTTCTTTGATATGTCGTTAGCTATTACGAATAGAAGAAACCTTTAGGTATGAAAGGTATTTAAAAAGTACAAATGTAGCAATAGATTTTTGAAGGATCAGCGATTGATTCTGGTCAGTATCAGAACAGATCCACGGGAGCGAGAGATACCAAAAAAAAAATGTGTCTATGGTCTATGGAGCTTCGACTAAAAGCAAACTAGAAACAGCTCAGAATAAGGAAGGGTTAGACGGCAGCAATATATTAATCTTATTTCTTAGAATGGACCATAAATCCTTTCGTGATCAGCCTTACCAAATTTTTACGAATTTACCAAGAACTGAAAACATTTAATGCTAAGTTGTGAAACTTGGCTGTGACGTGTAGTCCAAACATCGATTACTAGAAATTCATCATCATAGCCCCAAAATTTACCAGTGTGCTATTCGCTAGACATCATCAAAATTCGCAATCGTTAAAGATTACCAGAGTTTGAAGGGAGATTGCCAGCTTTGGCTTTTAACTCTGACAGTTATTTTATGTTTAAGCTGAAAATGCAATTTTAACTAATGGTGTTAACATGTTAATTGCCGACAATATCTTTATACTTAACAGTTCAGTGTACTCACCTTTCTTCTTCCTCCTCAATCGCATTGAGAATTAATTTAGTAAAAAATTAAATTGTTTAATTTGCATCTACTTTTAACGACATTGTTATGTGAACTCATTTGTTAAATTGTTAAGTAACAACTGAGATATTAGCAGTATAGCACTAAATTACAATTTGTTGTTAAACTAACAATAATTATTATGTAGCAATGGTCACCGTACCGTTGTAAAGACATAGATCACTTTGTAAGGCGTTCGCTAAAATGCTGGAGAGACGAGACGACAAACTTCGAATGCTCGAGGCTTTTACTTTCTCGCAATGCCGTTAAAAAAAAGTGCAAGTTATTGGTTTCATTAATTCGGTCAAGATTTTTTGGCCTGCTGCGAAAACCGGAATTTCGAGGAAAATGTGTTTCGGAAGCTAACGGAAACAGCGCCCATCTGCTGCTGCATTAAATAGTATATTAAAACATTAGTTTTATAAGACATGATTTTATAGCACGAGCGCTAGGTTAGAAAATAAAGAGTGAGTGAGATGAAAGACAACCGTTTTCGCTTGCGTTCAATAAATTTTTTAAAAAAGGTGCAAATTTTAGATAAATTTATCAGCTTGGGAGTGTACTAGTACGAAAAAGTGGGTATTTCTAAACTAGAATGCGAACAAGACCACTTTTTCGTATTAAGTAGTGCGGCTAAAATAAAACTTTTTAAAAAAAGATCACGTTACGTCTGAGTCTCTTGTGCTATTTAATATATGCTTACATCTTATCTCGCCGCTGCATACTACATCATTTCGTCATTTACCTGAAACAAAAGTTACATTATAACAAACAACTTGTATATAATATATAGAATTTGGCTGGTCAAAAATATATTTTTATTGCATTCGTAAAGGTAATATTATTTTTTTATAGAAAAACGTTAATTTCTTCCTCTTAAATAATATCAAAATTTGTTTATTTATTCAATTACTCATTCATCAATTCTATATGCATTAACAAGAAAAATGTTTTTATACGTTTTTATACATAACCATATCCATGTCTACAAATCAATTTTATTAAATTTTCTTGGGTATGGCCAAAAACCCACTTACTAAAAGAATTGAGCTTGAAAGAACTAAAAACCAAAATAACAAAAAGCATCTAAATTGTGACTAAAAAATATCTTTTACAAGTTTCAAAACTCACTAACAAAATAGTCCACATTCTTAATGATCGGACACGTATACACAGAGATGTTTCAGAATATCGAGAGGCAAACAGAAAAATAAAAAAGCCATTCGCAAAGTCCGAAGAACCTATAATACAAATATAATACAGGAAACTATCGAAGGCAATAGAGCATGACGGCTCGTCGAGCAAAAAGAGCGAAAAGCAGACTTGTGATATACAGAATGAGAAATTATCAGGGCGAAATTAAAACCGATCAGATAAAAAAAAGCCATTATCGTTCAAAACTTCTGTCAAGACTTATATAGTCAAGCGATAGCAAAACCAGACCAACTTAATAACCGTAAAGTTCAAAATGTAGGGTCAGAAGAAAAATCGGAAATTGATGTTACAGAACTTAAAATGGCCTTGAAACAAATGAAAAAAGTTCCAGGCGTGACAACCTAACAGCTGAAATGTTAAAAACCTCAGAATAGTGTGTTGTACAACGAGCATGAAATGACACTAGGAAATGGTCATTCCATGCGAGTTTTAAACTAAACTTTTTCTACGACTGCTACTATTACATAATAATCTTTTAATAATTAAAAAACACTTTTATTTGAAAATAATAATTGTAGAGTACAATTAAATATCGGTCTAAGTGCCAAATATTTGAAACCGAGATATTCGCATTTAAAATAATAGACAAATTTATTTTTTTACGTACTTTTTATTACCAAAGAAATCCAACAAAAGCTTTTATAAAATGAAAAAATAAAACAACTCCAATATACAACTTAAAAAAGTAAATAAAATAAGAACGTTTTAACACTAACAGGTACTCCTTCGAACTGCGATTTCTTGTGTAATGGCTTACGTCACGGGGAAACATATTAATATGATCAACAACCTTGTTTTCAACATCTTGTGTACATTTTCTGTGCAACTGTTTATTACCTCGCTTCCCCTCGTATATCAAAAATTCCTGCTTTCTTTTATTCTGTCAGCGTTTGAATTTTTCTGTGAGTCGCACTAAAAGGTTCTTCAAATTTTTTGTTACATACTTGAGCTATTTCTCCCGCGCCTTTCGGTTTGACACTCCCAATATGTATTAAGCCCAGAAGGTTTGAAAACTGCTTTTCATTATCTCACAAAGCGTAAAATTCTATAAACGCATTGCCTCAGCTTTCTTAATTTAACATTATAAATAAAATCAACCTATCTCTTAATTTGGTGGCTTTTTAGTTTCCTTCAAAAGGCCCTACTTGTTAACAAATGGTTTACCACTGTTTCTCATTCTTCTTCTTTCTTCAACTTCACTTCCTTCCCCATTTCTTTTTCTTTCTCTGCGATTTAAATCCATTTTTCTTGTACAAAAACAACAGAACAACTTACTAAATGCCATTAGTCGTTAATGCCACGTGTTTGGCACATAGACCAATATTTGCGAAACACGTTGTGGTACATAAAACAGGTGCCATCTTTTCGTGTATAGATGTAGTATCAATGCGAATGTAAGGCACTTAGAACTAAATATAAGTTATTGGGCAAGGTACATAGACCACTTTTTAAGATATAACTATATGTTTTTAGATTTTGGCACTTAGACCGTTATTTAATTACACTCTTCAATTATTATCATTTACTTCGTATGTATTTGCATTGATTGCAGACGGTTGCTATGGAATGTTGACGCGACGCCAGTCAACGCCACCTTTGTTAAAACATACCCGTGCACAACTTTGGAACGTGGAAGTTTGTAGTTGAATCACCATAGTGATTGAAACAAACAAAATAAGTATAAAACAATATACTACGTTCCGAGTCAACAGGAATGTTGTCTGATATATCAGAGATTTTGTCTCTGATATATTTTCTTTGATCCATTGTTTTTAAAAATAAAGGTATCAAACCTGGTTTATTTATAATCAACAAGAAAACGCCCATTTAACAATATAATGATATACAGAGTTTTCTATTTAAAAAAGTATAGGTTGTATATGTATTTCTATTTTTTATTAATATCTTTTATATATTTTTGATACTGTTAAAAGCTAAAAGAGAAAATTTTCTACATTTTTTTTTGTTTCAACTATAGGAGACGCAAACATATCCTATAGTTAAAGCTGTCGGATGTTGTCATCTTGACATAAATAAATTGTATGGCAAACTCAAATTATAATTTGAATAAAAATAATAGTTATACAATTTAGAGATGCAACCGATAAAGCATACCAAAGAAAAGAGAAAGCAGACAGAAAGAGCACCTTTTTACATTCCTGACCTTTAACTCTTAACTTTTTTGTTTTACCTACTTAGGATTACGTATTTTTACGCACCTTGTATTTAATTAGATTAATTTTTGTATGTTGTATTTCAGTTTAATCTGTTAAGAGAATAAAATGAGCTTCATTAAAAATATCTGAATAACTTCAGGTTTCCAAATCAACCGTTGTTTCAGCCAGACGCCACTGGCTCCTTGTTTGTTTATTATTGTTTATACTGATATAAAGTGAGGTTAGGAAAATTGTAATCAACTTTTTGAGACTCCTAGTATTTTAATTAAATTTTAAAAAAATCACTTAAAATACACTGGAAACGACATTAAGCTCGTACGCCAGCTTGTTTCTATTTTGCATACAACTCCGTCGCGTTGTCATATTTGGTTTAAAAGAATTCTTTGTTGTGGGTTTTTACTAACCATACCTTAATTTTTGAAATTTGAATATCGTTTTTTTTAGAAGTACCCAGTACGGAAGAAATATATAACAATGTTATCTTTTCCCAAAATATTTGGTTTATTTATCAATTCTGACATTTTGATTTTATAATTATAGTTTTCTTAGTAGGTTATACTGATAAAATGCAGCTGTGACAACCTCAGAATCGATACAATGGAGCCAAGATTCTCCAAAAATAATCATAACACTATTATATACTCTAAGATTCTAGCTAAGTAATAACGGACTAAAGTCGAGTGGTCCGCTTACATAAGACACCCTATAAATCTATTTGTTTATTTAAATTAAAATTTAAGACACTGATTTCCCTAATTCCATCTATATTCCAAATAAATAAATAACCAATGCTAAGTGTCGATCATCGCTAACAAAACCGTAAAAAAAATTGACTAAACAAATAATTTCTGATGAAATACATGTTGGTAGGTACGTACATATGCAAATATCTCTACTGGTGGAAATACGAGCGAGCAACTGGATTAAATTTCGTTTTTACAGCGGTATCAGCATAACAATTTGCGATAAAACAACAACTGTTTACCAGAATTAACATCAGTCGAAAACAAGTTTAGCAAACAAAAATGTTTATTTTATACCACGGTTAACGTTCTAGTATTGAAAACACTTACTCGGAAACACGATATATTGTCGTTAGTTTGTACAGTTCTTTGGTTACTTCGGGTTTTCTCATTTTACACTGATTGCATCTACGAAACTTGTTTTTTCTTAGTTAAATGTAATCTATAATTCTTTATCTAATTAAAGAAGCAACTCATTGTTATATTTGTTTAGGGTTATATAGTGAAAAGCCATTATTCATAAAGGACAGAATCATAAAAATTGATAAAAGCAGTAGCATGCTGTGTCTTTTGCGCAAACACGATATATTGTCGTTAGTTTGTACAGTTCTTTGGTTACTTCGGGTTTTCTCATTTTACACTGATTGCATCTACGAAACTTGTTTTTTCTTAGTTAAATGTAATCTATAATTCTTTATCTAATTAAAGAAGCAACTCATTGTTATATTTGTTTAGGGTTATATAGTGAAAAGCCATTATTCATAAAGGACAGAATCATAAAAATTGATAAAAGCAGTAGCATGCTGTGTCTTTTGCGCAAGCAAAGTCATCAGGGGCGTCAAATAGGGCTGCCACCACTCCGGGTTTGACCCGGAGTGTTCGGGTTTGGTACTCTATCTTTTTACTCCGGTTTTAAGATCTCCGGGTTAACCGTCTTTGGGAAAGATAAAACTACCTTCAGAAAATTTTTAATTATTTGGCAGCAAAACCACTACGTTTAGAATAGTTGGATTAGAGATAAACAATCGCTGCCTTATTCCGTGGTTTCGGGTATCAGCGTAAATTGTTGTAAATGCGTATAAAATAGAGTCTGGGCCTTTTTTTTTTTTGGTAGTTGGCAAATCTCCGAGTATAAAGTTTTAAAAGGTGGCAGCCCTAGCGTTAACCCTTAATTTTTGTCATATTATGTATGCAGAGGCTTGCAGTCCATGGAAGCAAGGGAAGCAGTGCTTCCCCAAAAAAAAATTACAAAACATCTTCTAAAATGTAATTTTTGAAATAGGAAACCATTAATTTAGTTTATATTAAAAATGCTAAAATATGACCTTTCCACCGGCTGTTTGCAATTTTTGCATTTCAGTCGCGTGCTTTAAGTGGTGGCGGAAGCTATCGATGGAGTAGGTTCTTTATTTGAACGGCTATCCGTATGTTGTGTGATACGTACGTCGCGTCGTGCATAGTGCGATATGGAAGACAATAATACGGACGTGGATATGCAAATACCGTCAACTTCGGCTGTCGGTAATAACGTTGAAAATGTTGGAGAATTTAGTAAGAAGAGTGTGTGTGAATGTGTGGTGTGTGTCTTAATAATAAGGGGATTTTCAACATTAAACTTCGCTGATAAGCTTCAAATAATTTCCAAAGGAAGGGCAAAACCGCCTATGAAAAATTTAACCACAAAAATGAAAAACTATATTAGACATTTTTATCCGGAAAAACAATACGAACAATTTAAAGTGCTAACAGGTTGTGAAAACATAAGTAAATTATTTTGTTGGCCATGTTTACTTTTTGAAAATGAAAAAGGTCTCTGGAATAAAACTGGTTTTTCCGATTTAAACAATTTCCATAAACCTGTAAAAAGACACACAGGCCGTCATAAAAGAAAAAGTCTTCGGAAAAACCAGAATTGAACCCGCTCTTAATAAACAGTTGGAAATTAGTCACCGCCAACACAATGAACTAGTCGATAAAAATAGGCAAATATTAAGAAGACTTATCGATGTTGTTTGTTTTCTCGGACAGCACGAATTAGGATTTAGAGGTCATGACGAAACAAGGGTTTCTTCAAATAGAGGACATTTTCAAGATTTACTTAGTTTAATGGCTAAATATGATGATTGCTTAAAAAATCATTTATAGCAGTCTAGCGTTTTTCGCGGAACGTCGAATCGAATCCAGAATGATTTAATTTCCGCTGTTGCAACCATTATTCTAAAAAGAATTAAGCAGGAAATTGGCGAGGCGCGGTTCATTGCTATTGTTCTGGACGAAACAACTGATATCACTAATTTTAGCCAATTATCTATAGTAATACGCTACGTTAAAACAGATGGAAGCATTCAAGAGCGATTTTTAGGTTTTAAGAATGTGTCCAAAAATCGTACAGCAGATGCATTATATACCGTAGTTTATAACGTTACTAAAGAAATTAATGGAGAGAAAAACTTAGTTGCTCAAAGCTATGATGGAGCTGCAGTGATGGCAGGACAATTAGGGGGTCTGCAAACTAAAGTTCGAGAAACTTTCCCAAGTGCTGTGTTTGCTCATAAATTAAATTTAGTTTTATCCCAGTCCATCAATCACATTAAAGAGTGTAAAGTATTTTTCGTTACTTTAAGTGGCATAGCTGCTTTTTTTTCCAAGTCAACAAAACGTACACAAGCTTTGGACTCCATTGTCCACAAACTATTGCCCAAAGTAGCTCCTACTAGGTGGAACTATAATGGAACATTTGTGTTAACAGTATCTGAAAATCGTGAATCACTGATTGAAACGTGGGACTCAGAAGCAATAAATAGTTCAAGGGGGTTTTTGGACTGTTTGAAATGAGATTTTAATTTTAATTATTTGCATATTTTCTGAAATATTTCCATTCTCGGACAATGTTTTTAATATATTACAAACTAAAACAAATGATATTGCTTTTTGCCTAAAAAAAGTGAATGATTTAAAGTCCATGTTAAGCCAAAAAAGAGATGACTTTGTCCTATTTTGGGAAAAAACGATGACGTTAAATATAGAGCCACAAGCCAAGCGTCTTTGAACAGACAAGGTGGCAGATGTTCAAACATCATACAGACGGCTCTTTTATGAAATAATCGATCAAATTCAGCAACAAATAAACTATAGATTTAACGGTTTAAATGATTTTAAATTCCTCGAGCTCTGCAATTTTGATGCATTTAAAGGAAAAACTGTTCCAGAAGAAGCGTTTAAATCTCTTCTTCTTCATTATGGCCAGTTCTTTGACCGAGTGTTACTGCGATCTGAACTAAAAGTGATTTACGAAACTGATGACATTAGCGCAAAAAATAACGCTAGGGAACTAATGCAATTTTTAAAAGACAAGGAGCTGGAAGATGCCTACACGGAAGCGTCGAAATTGTGTGAATTAGTATTGACAATACCTGCCACAAGTTCATCAGTAGAACGCATTTTTTCAACACCTAAACGTATAAAAAATTTCGTGAGAAATTCAACAGGGCAGGAGAGACTTTCTCATACATCGCTGTTGTCCATTGAAAATAAACTTCTCCAAAATATGTCGGAGCATCGACGTTTTTATGATAACGTCATTTACGAAGTTGCAAAAAATGATCGAAGAATCGAATTACATTACAAATAGGTAAGTTTCTAAAAATTGCTTCCCTTTCTTAAAATTTCTCCGCACGCCCCTGTATGTATGTCATAATGTTACATCTCATCATTTTATTACAATACGCAACTACCCTTATGTCTAACCGTTTTTTGAGATATTTGCAATTTAACAAACAACTGACGAAAACATTGTTTCCGTCATTATTATATTCGTTTAGAGATAAATATATGGTAAAATTCTATTGGTTATATACTGGCAGCAATAGTTATCAAAAACGAGAACCCAAAATTTCTCTTGCTTGGAATTTCATTGCGTAGACATAACAGTGACAGATAATTATTTTGTAATAAGTTCATACAAATCCTGTAAACTCCAATTTATTAACTTTTTTGAGTTATTTATAAACAACTATCTGGATTGATAAAGTGTGTTACCTGTGTGTAGTGGAATTCTGTACTAGAGAATGGGTAAAGGTGAATTTACATATTTTTGTTTGTAATTTATTTTTATTTATTACAATAATATGGTTATTATTAATATCATTATTATTGTTTGTTTTTCATAATTTTACCTACTTACATCTTCTATAAAAAAGTTATTACGCCCTCATTTTGTTTTGATAGGATTCCCATTTTAATTTTACCAATTTAACCTTGTATAACACTTGATTTTTGTGCAACATTTTAAGTCAATTGGATAAGTAGTTTTCTGTTACTGATTTTTTAAACATTTCATTAGAGAGCTATTTTGTTTCGCCATAATGGCATCACACCCAAATGTTTTCATCGCTAAGTAGAACCAAAGTGGACTTAACCTATTATTATTAGTATTGTTTATTTATCTTCTCGAACAGCTTCGGAGTTCTTAGATAAGTTCAGATGTCAATAAGAAGTCATAGAAACTCATCTCTTTATGTAAGCACAATTCTAAGAACATGTGCAGTGCCCAGAAGTGCTATTTTTAACAGTGTGATGCATGATGGTTGGTCAGGTATCAGGTTTATCTGCTTTTCTATACTCTCACTCCCAGTTCCCAATACTCCAATCACCACTGGTACAATCCTCGATTTTACGTTCCACATTCGGTCTCCGAAACAGGTATCTTATATTTTTTACAGATAGTCCAATGTATGAAACTTGCAACTTTATTAAGTCGATGTAAATATCTGCTCTGTTCTATTTAAACTTTCCGTACAACATAGAATCCTTCAGGCTGTGTCTACTTTATTTGCTCTTCAGTCACCCAGGTAGCTTTCTGCGACTGTGGTAGATCATTCCCTTAGTGTATTTTTAATGCAAGTATATGAGCTGCTGCATCTGCCGACAGTGTTGCCGAAGTCCTTCAAAATGAATGCGCGATGTAATATTCAGGATCGTCCAAATCCAAGTATTTGACGATATTGTAAGGTATTTTTCCAAGGGTATTCTTATCAGCAATTTGATTTACACATTTTCCTACCCCATACCTCAAAAAGATACGTTTGTGTTCAACGTTATTTATTCTTAAGTTGACATTTCGCAACATACCAAGGCAATCAATACTGTTTTTAGTATAATTGATAACTGTGAATGTACGTTTCCGTTTTTATGCTTGCTATCTGGAATATTTATCTTCAATATCACCCATAATCATCTTAAGCAGTTCCTTATAGCATGCTTCAACGATATCAACGAGCGCTGTCACCTAAACAAAATCAAAACTTTAGTGTTAAAAGTGAAGAAAATATTTCAAATGTTTTATATCCTGGAATAATTTTAGGTTCTATTACGTACCTTCACCAACAAATATTGTCAGTGCGGTGCCTCCTGCAAAAATGCATTGATTTTCTGCCTTGAAAATACATTTGACTTTTTAGATTTATAACCTTCGTTTCTTCTTTTCAAAAAAACTTTCAATTTTGGGAATTTTGAAATAGGACCAAGTGCCGAAATATAGAAAGTGGTAGGAGTTCAATTGTAGGGTGGTGGGTAATTCTCGGAAGGTGATTTTTTTCATAACAACTCAACTCAACAGGGTAGTGAAAAGTAATAAAAGCAATGGCATGAGGTGTCTTTTATACAAGAAAAGACATAAGGGATAAAGGAGCGTCAACCCTTAACTTTTGTAATTACAAAATTATCATTTGACATCAGTCACAAAATCGAGAAATCTACAATACCCAAAAAAAAAGGATGAAATATAAATATAACTGCTTTCTTCGATAGTGAACTATATGCATTTACCCGCAGATTTTGTTTACCATCGTACACAAATGCTGCTCTGTTTCGATGTTACGTTTAGGTTGGTTTAAAAATTAGAAAAACGTGGATGGCAAAATAATGAACAAATTAAAACTAAAAAAGGCTAAAAATATAAATGTTACAATTAATCTTTCATCTGGTGTTATGTCAACTCCCAATACAGTATTAAGTTTTTGAATAAGGCTAACTAATGTCAGCAAACTTACAGAATGTGTCCAGATGTATTTTTTAATTTTTTAAAACAACTTGTTTTCAAAACGTTTATATTGCTGCAGATTTTCTGATCAAGTGGCCTCTTTTAATATGTTTCAACTATTCCTTTAACAACAATTCACTAGCTACAGTAATACCAGCAATAGCAACATTTGGACTGCTTGTACCCATTAATTCAGGGCATACAAAATAATTTAAAAACACCTGATACGATAACAGTTCTCAAGAAAGTATTGAGTAAAATGATAAAAAGAAATCTGCTTAAAATTTTTCCACTAACTAGAACTTATTCTTTTCAAAAGAGAAAAACTTAATAACACGGCTTTTACGTTGGTAAGCTTTGAAAAGACTATTTTCACGTAAAAGATGAAATTACTGACAGAAAAGTTTAAGGGAAAAGCTCGTAATATGAGTTTTGTGTGAGTGTGTGACCAAATTTATTTGCAGTTGCCTTTCAATTTTGTGAAAGAAAAAAATGTTGAAAGAAAGAATGACAATATTGAGCGTTCCTGTATGGAATATATTGACATAGTTTTATTAAGAGAACTTTCGTATTATTATAATAAGGAAAGAAAAAAAATCAGTTTTGTTTGAATTGATAAAAATATGAAATATATATTAAATCATTAATAATGTATGTATAATTTTTATACAACCGGTATCGAAAAACTACCTAAAACTTTAAATTTAAATAAATGTATGTATTAACATAACTGAGTTTAATAAATTATCGCAAAATTATTCTGCTTTTGGTTAATATTTGCATGAAATTTAAAAACTTATTAACCACTGTTTTTCAATATACAAAGAATGCAATTTGCAAAATTCATGATAAAAGTGTAATTTCAGAGAATTAAGAAAACAACAGAATCAAAAATTTCTCGCTCTTGACAAAGTTTTGTTCCATCCCTCGTATATACCATATAAAATTTAGATCCCACAAAAAAATTTAATAAAACATAACATGCAATGTAAAAAAGCGTTTGCAAACAAATTATTTAAATTAAAGTTGAATTTTAAGAAATTGCAATTTAAAGTTCTCTGTATTTAAATGCAATAATTTCCGTATTTTTTGGTAAGTGTAGTTATGTCGTCATTAAGTATATGCAAACCTTGATTAATTTCATGTAATAAATGAAAATTTAACCTACCTTTTATTGAAGAATTCAAATATACAATAAAATACAGTGTAATCAATTTAAAAAAATGTGACTTTAATAAAGTACGGCGTAATTTTGACATACCCTGTATACCTATAAATGTAGCTTTATCTGATCTGCAGATATCCTGCAAAGTTCATTTAAAAAGAAAATATCGTTCAGTTGTTAGAGACGGGCGTGTTTGTTGTCCCATTCACATTTTCCTTATTGACTACACCTTTTTTATTATCAACTTCAGATTGAAGTTTTAAATTATGTTTAATAAAAACAAGCTGAGCAGCTCTAGCATTGGTTAGTCTGTTTCTTTTCCCTGTATGTACAATACCGTATGTAGAGAAAGACCTCTCTGTAGAAGCTGATGTAGGAGGGCACTGTAGAATAGCTGTTGCGACTTTTGATAAAACAGTAGAGCTGCAAATGCCTTTCCACCATGTTAATTCGCTTATTTTGGTTCCATCACTGCGAGGTTCTAGACTAGACCAAACGAAAGATTTTGCCCATATTCCATCATTACTCCTGTATAGGGCTAAATTAGGTATAACATCATCATTAATTCCTGTGTATGTGGCTGATAAATGCCTGGATAGATTCGAAATGAACTCCACAGCATCAACACATTCCTCTGAAGAAAGTAGTTTTCCTTTGGCACGAGGATCCAGTAAATGTGCGGCAAGGTGAAGCTCTGTTACTGCCATAGCTTTTCTGTCTTTTAAGAATTTCAAAATTTGTGCCTCCTCAGCTTTGGTCCCTGGCAAATGAGGTAGTTTTTCTTTAAACCAGGCCTCCAATTCAAAAAAAGAAGGAACGACTAACGTTATATATGAGGTGTCTGATTCTAATATCGTAATCCATTTTTTAATTGGCTCGAGTAAGTTATAAACTAAATCGACTCGGATCCAAAAGACTTCGTTGTCCAAAAGTTTTGAAATCAACTGTTTATTTATGATTCTCGACCCCTCTGAAGAAATAGCAATTCTTTGCAAAATATGCTTATTATCTAATAAACTCTTCAGACAAGCAACAATGGAACCCCAGCGAGTATTAACTGGTAGCTTCAATGCAGTTCTTGATTTTATATTTGACTCAACGTCCATTTCATCATTTTGATTTTGAAACTTACTGAACATCGAATTTAGTATATGTGAGTTACGAATGGTATTCACAATTGACTTTGCAGTATTATGTAGTTCGTCAAAAGATTTTAATCTCAATATGTCCTGAACAAGTAAGTTGTAAATGTGGGCCACACACCCATACACAGAGATGTTTGGATATTCTGCTGTTATCAAGTTCCATGCGCTCTTCATGTTGGCGGCGTTATCACTAACAATAGAAATTACTCTTGATGCTCCAACTTCTTCCAGAACTTCCTTGATAATGCTGGCTATATATGCAGCCGTATGTCGATGTTCCTCGGTATCAATTATTTTAAAAATCACCGGTTCTGGGGTGGTTACTATCAAATTAACTATTGATTCTCGCCTAAAAATTAATTAAAATATATAAAACTATCCAACTATTTTTTTGGCACTACGCTCACATTTCCAAAAATAAATATTACCTTATGTTAGTCCATCCGTCTAACTGTAAAGATAAAAATGTTGCCGATTCAATTTTGTCATTAACCATAGCTTGAACTCTCTCATATTCTTCTTGAAGAAGAGGTGAAGAAAGGTGATATCTGGTTGGTACTTTTAAACTTGGTCGTAGTTTTTGAAAAACAGCTTGCCAATACACACTTTCAGTGAAGCTCAAGGGCGTTCCCGTTGCATAGCAAGCTCTTGCTATTAATCTCCAAATTTCATCCTAAAAGTTTTTAATTTGATAAAAACCATGTATAGGATTTATTTTCAAAACCAAATTGACTAAGTAATAATTGTTGTTTGTACTTACTTGCTGCGTTTTGTTCATACTATCCAAAAATGATAATAAAGAGCCTTCTGATTGATTATGTGTTTGTGATCCTGGGGCTACTGATACAGTGGTAGAACTGTTCGGTGTCGCTGCCTGTGGTGATGTGACTGATGTGTCAACAGAATCAATTATATCTGAGTTCGTCTTCGTTACCTCAGGATGAACAAACTTGGTCAATAATGTTGATGGTTCTTTGTCCGTTCTACCCTCGGTTCTACCACTTAACATTTCCTTTAGGTTATCAAATGAAACTGAGGATTTTGTACATTTTGTCAAATGCTTTGCCATTCGCACTGCATTATAGGTGTATTTTGTCGAACAAAAATTGCATTTATACGAGCGAAGCTTTCCTTTTCCTAGTACTTTTGCCTCTGGCGAAAAATGCTTCGCTACAATATTCCTATATTTTTGGGGTCTTCCCATTTTTAATTATTAGAAATCCACCAGCACAACATTAAAAATAAAAAGACACTTTAGTTTTACGCTCAAGGGCTCCAGCAAGACTCAACTTCAACACAAAATACAAATAAAACTGTAATTGTAAACATAAACATAAAACATAACCTAACATTTCACTAAATTCGATGTTGCCAGGTTGTCAACGGAAAAAGTAAAGGTTTAATACCGTTTTATACTGTTTAAAACCGTCATTTAAAAATTGTACTACAGGAAGTATTATACGCGGTATAAAACTAGGTATTTTATTTTTAGTACCAACAGTTTAATACGGTTTAATACCCATGTTTTAAACCATCGGTTTAAAACCATTTACATCACTAGTTGTGCCCCACCCTGTATAAAAGTTTTAATAACTCTATATTTTTTGGACACTCGGTATACGAAAACTTACTAATAAAGAAGGAAATATACTTATTTGGGTATAACTTTAATTAAAAAGTGCCTAGAATTAGTAATCAAAAGAAAGTAGTTTTTATGTTAAAAAAATTAAGTTTAAAAAATAATCAAAATTACTCACTCTACGGGTAATAATTCTATGAAATTAAAAAACCGACCCGAGGTTTGAAATCATTTTTATTAAAAATTATAAGAAAAAGTAAAAATACCCTTTACGGAATTCAGGAGAGAAAGTCTAATTTAAGAAAATAAGAAAGATATATGTCTAAAAAAATAATTAGTACGCCCCTGAGGTAAAATTAACATTCGGAAAGGCAAAATTGTATTTACTTTTTTTCAAAACGTCCTTGGAGAAGCCAAAACGATTAAAATAATAGTCGTTTTAATAAGAGTGTTTAATTTAGGGAGAAAAATGTTGAAAACATGCTTATTATAAGAAAAAAATTAATTAAAAAAGAAATAAATCAGATATCAAAATTTTGAGAAATCAGTTTTTTTCCTAAGAATCCATTTATTCAGAACATACATATAAAATCAAAATAATTTCATATTTGCAAATTCTCGCTTTTGACTTATCCGTTATAAAAACTACTTTTGTCTTATCCCTTATATATACCCGGCCAAAGTAACCCTTAAAACACACATACCACAAAAATATTAACAAAACACAAGCCTACAGAATGTAAGAAACCGTTTGTAAAGAAACCATTTTGTTTATAAGTTATAGACATTTAAATTTAGGTTACATTTTAAAAAATTGCACTTTAATTGCACAATAGTTTATATAAGATTTTCCTAGGGGATAAAAAGCTCTTTTAAAAAACGGCAAAACCGGGCAAATTGATTTTCTTTTTTTTTTGCGTATATAAAAGCAATTTTTTTCTTAATACTCTTAAAAACAAAATTAAAATTTATTTTTTTTACCACACGACACAGGGTTATCCTAGTTATACTTTGATTTTTTACCTGTTCGTCAATGCCAGTGTTAAAAAAATATTGTCATTCATTGCTTGCATTTTTTGAGTTGGAAAAGTAGCAGCTAAGAGAAGGGTTTCCAATAATTTGCTAATGAGGGCGTGCGTCGGAGGCATTTAAAGTAAGTCAAGCTACTTCGTTTGGATTAAAAAAAAATGGAGTCCAATCAGACGAAACATATGCAAGCAACATATAAGAAAAAATTACGAAATACACAACCAACATTTTTGACTTTTCTAAGAATAAAATTAGGGTTACAATGTATATGTTGATATGTTAAAAAGATACGATAGAATGGTCAGTTTACACAAGAAGTTAAATGAAGATCGAAGCGGTTTTTTAGGTATACTCTCAGTACTATAGGATTCAGACGGAAGATAGATGCGAGTTCACTTAGATTCTTAGCGTCATAGCTACCTTTCAGATAGACGGTCGTTTAATACTTTTCGATAGTTATTCTTAAAAGTTTGTATAAGGTAAGTATAAGGTGTTATGATGAATCTATATTAAGTTTTTAAAGAATTTGATATCAAAAAGTTCAAATTCTTTGAAATGTTTCTTGTACGGGGTGATTGAAAGTCAGTTGCCAAAGTTTTAAAATCATTCTCTGTATGGAACTCTCTAAAAGACTTAATATAGATAAGTTTGTATAAGGTAAGTATAAAGAAACTCTGTCACTAATGAAGTTACTTCAAGTTAACTAAATCTGTATAGCAAATTTAATTTTAAAGACTCCGACTCCGGGGACATTTCGACATGACGCTGGGCTATTAAAATAACTATTCATAGCTAATCTATCTACATTTTGTGTTTATTTAAAGAACATTCTATTACTTCTTGCCGTATTATAAAAATTTTAAAAAAATCAGGAGGTATAAACATAAGATGCGTTTTTCTTGTTTATTCATATAATCAACAGAATTTACTACCTTCAGAAAATTTTCAACATGGGGCTGTCGGACGAACTTTTTATCCCCAATAACTCTTTTAATGCTTTTTATGGCGCCTACAGATTTACTTATAAGAATCGTAAAAATATAATGGCTTTAAAGAATAGTTTTACTACAGTAATAAAATTTGCTATTAGATATATAATGAGAATTTTAGGAGTTGTGTTATATTTGTATAGCTGTTTGGTTTTATTTACTTAGTTTTCAAACATTCTCCGTTCGCTGGTTCATGAAAGAGTTCTAGCTGGCAAAAAGATATTATAGATTAAACAAATTAATAGCGGACTTCAAAAAAATTAACCTATACTTTCAAAAAAAGAGGTACTGTTTTCGACCTGAATATATATATATGAATAAATGAAAATGAAACCTATATATATATATATATATATATATATATATGTATGTATATTTTGACACTATAGTAAAAAGCAGTATATAGTTGAAGAAAGTTTTTGTCCTGAGTTGCGTAAACGCATCAGTGGGACAAAATGCATTAGGAAATAATGCATAATATACGAAAATTCTTAATATCTATTCATTTATAAAAATTATTAAAAGAACAAATAAAATAAGTATAAAATTAAAAATAAAAATAAGTCTAAAAACAAAAATAAAAACAAAAAATTGAAAATATAAAAAAAACATTTTTGTTAAGGATAAAACTGAATTGAAAAAGGTACTGACAATTAAAAAAAACATTTATGTGACATTAAAGATGTTTTATGAAATTGGCGTCAAACCAATAAACAGTAATAAGCAGATATTTCTTGAGGTATTAGAATATATTAAGACCTTAAAAACTGTCAATTCTAAAAGAAAGACCACTAATATCAAATACTTATTAGTATAAATTTAGTATATTATACAACTATATTCAACTATTATACAGTCAATATTAACATATATGTACAGGGTGGTCCACTTAAGATGCTCCTATACCTCTCAATAAATAAGACACTGAGAAAAAAAAAATTAAATACAAAAAGTATTTGACCCTATGTATATTTTTTATTTATAATCTTTTTATGTATACGGGGTGTTCCATTGTGTCAGGACACTAACCAACTTTTTTCTTTTTAATGAAATGGTATGAATATTTTTAGAATTCTAATTCTACGCTTGATTTTGAGTATTTTTTGTCATCATAGCATACGAAATTTGCTGTAGTTGCTGCGAAGTAGTTTTTGAGAAAAATTAACTTTTCTAACTTTTTTCGGAAAAAGAGGTTTTTCGAAAAATGTGATTTTTTCACAAGACCAAAATTGTGATTTTTGGTTATGGATCCATGGGAGTGGTTAATATTTAATACTCTGACCTATCAAGAGCGAAAATCCATTATACAGGGTGGTCACAAATGATCAAAAAAAATGTTTTTGTAACTAAAAAAACTTAATTTTTTTAAATGAAATACCCTGTATTTAGCACTTTTATTGTGTTTAGAATTTAATTCTGCATCATTCCATATATATATAGTTTATATTCCAAAAATTAGTAGTTTAGAAGTTATGACCAATTTTCTGTAATAATTCGGGTATTTTTGTAAAAAATCTAACTAAACCTAAATAATATCCTATTCTAAGTTTTTTTAACACTATAATTAAATTTAACATTAAATCAACAAGTAATGCAAGAAAGAAAGTAACTAATTACTTATTACAATACATTTTCGACATAACCCCCGTCTTTGGCAATACAAGTAGTATACATGGTTTCAATTCTCGCAATAGCATTTCTAACCGCGTCTGTTGCATTAAGTCTTTCTACCTCTTGCCTAATTCTCCTTTTTAAATCTTGAACAGTATTACACCTATTTTTATACACCTCGTTTTTTAGGTTGCCCCATAAAAAAAATCCAGGAGTACCGACCAATCCAAAATGGAAACCGTTGATTCAAACAATTTCTAACAGGCACTACAGTGTGATATGTAGCACTATCTTGTTGATAAAGAAGCCGTTCTTTAATATCGTTCGGCAGATTGTCAATTAACGGAAATATTTCGTTCTCCAACAAATTTAAATACCTCTCACCATTCAGAACAAAGTCATAAAATACTGGACCTATTATTCGATCACGGATAATACCACACCACACAAACACTTCTTCAACCCTGTTTTTTCATTTCTTTTACACGATGTTTATTTGAGTTACAACAGTAATGAGTATTTTTTCGGTTGAACATGCCGGCCGTATTGAAAATTGCCTCATCGATAAATAAAATATTTTTAAAAATGTCAGTTTCAAAATGGTGGTCCATCATGAGAGAGCAATAAAAAAGCCTTGTTTGAAAGTCCTGTTGAGATAATTCCTGAACTGGTAAAAATTTGAACGGATGGTAGTTATTATCAGTTAAAGTCCTTTGAACACTAGTCTTACTAATTCCCGGTAGATCTCGGGATGCATCTCTTTGCGAATTTTCGTTGTTTTCTTCAAAATACAGGAGAATTTCTAATTGCTTTTCTTCTGTTAGGACAATTTTTGGGCGCCGTTTTTGTTTATTGATTACCACTCCACGTTCAAGATCACGAACAATTCGTGAAAAAATATGTTTCGTGGGTACCCGTCTTGCAGGATACAACAACCGATACTCCCGCAGGGCTAATGCTGGACTCTTATTATTTCTTATGTAACATTCATGAAGATTTAAATGCTCTTGGACACTGTATAAAGCCATTTTTCTTTAAAAAGAGTTAGAGGCAACTAAATGTCAAATAAAAACTGTGCATTTATTGGTGTCCAGGCAACAATTTTACTAGTTTTGTTTTTCCATGGATATCTTGTAAAATTAAGACGCGTTCAAAAATGCTATTATTGCGAAAATTAAAACCGTACCCGTAATATTATACTACTTGTATTGCCAAAGACGGAGGTTATGTCGAAAATGTTTTGTAATAAATAATTAGTTACTTTCTTTCTTGCATTACTTGTTGATTTAATGTTAAATTTAATTATAATGTAAAAAAAACTTAGAAGAGGATATTATTTAGGTTTAGTTAGATTTTTAACAAAACTACCCGAATTATTATAGAAAATTGTTCATAACTTCTAAACTACTAATTTTTGGAATATAAACTATATATATGGAATGATGCAGAATTAAATCATAAACACAATAAAAGTGCTAAATATAGGGTGTTCCATTTAAAAAAAAATAAGTTTTTTTAGTTACAAAAACATTTTTTTTATTGTCATTTGTGACCACCCTGTATAATGGATTTTCGCTCTTGATAGGTCAGAGTATTAAATATTAACCACTCTTATGGATCCATAACCGAAATTCACAATTTCAGTCTTCAAGTGTGAAAAAATCACATTTTTCCAAAAACCTGTTTTTCCGAAAAAAATTAGAAAAGTTAATTTTTCTCAAAAACTCAAAATTTCGTATACTGTGATGACAAAAAATACTCAAAATCAAGCGTAGAATTAGAATTTCTAAAAATATTTATACCATTTCAGTTGGTTACTATCCTGGCAAAATGGAACACCCTGTATACATAAAAATATTATAATTAAAAAATATACTTAGGGTCAAATACTTTTTGTATTTAACTTTTTTTTCTCAGTGTCTTATTTATTGAGATAAAGTATAGGAGCATCTTAAGTGGACCACCCTGTACTTAATAATAATAATAAAAGTTTTTTTAAATTATATAAACTGGTTTTTAAATAAGTAATTCTTTAATGACTTTTTGAATATTTTAACTTAATTTTTTATTTCTGTTTTTAACTTGTTAAACTCTTTTAATCTTTTAAATGATTTGGAAGTAAGTTATTTTGAATGTTATAAATGAATACACATATATAAAAAAATATATACAAAATTTAACATTTAGCCATTTTAATATACATACCATATAATAAATTTTCGTCACGCTCATTCCCTTGTTTTGAAGTTCTTCAAAGATATCTTCATTTGCGATATATATATAGTTGTTGAACAATACAAGAAATGTGGCCGTATTATTGTGCTTTAATTGTTTTTTTGTAAATAGTGACAAATAGTTACGTTTTTTAGACATTTAATTTTCCACCCTTTTTTCAAAAAATCATTAAAATTTTAATTTTGAATCTACAATTAGACCTATATATTTAAAGGAATGAACAATATCTAAATTCTTACCATTAATAAATACATTAGTTTTATGTGTCGCGTTGTTATACATATTTTTTTATAGACGTTCAATTTTAAGTTATTTACATTTAATCAATTAAGGACTAAGTTTACCTAACTAACTTATTAGTTGCTAATGTCATCTGCATCCGTTTATGTGAATCTATATTAGAAACTTTTGTTTTGTTGTTGGATATATAGTTTTTTAGTAATAATTTTTTTAATATTTTACTGTTTTGTTCCGGCGTATCAGGTTTTTACCAAAATATTACCAGGTTATGCCTGTATAAAAATTTCTTAATCGGATTATATTTTTTTAGCTATGCCGAGAACTGACAGACAGACAGACACACAGACCGACCGACACACCCGATGGAATTGACAAAACGTGTTTTTCAGCATCTAGGAACCCTGAAACGTAAAAATCTGAAAAATCCGGGACAAATGGCGTCGTTCCTGGGGTTTAAGTACGACGCAAAAACCCTCAAATCCACGACATTCTTCTAAACACAGGATGGTTGGCAACCCTTATTACGAGGAAAGTTCCGAGCGAAGCCAGTACCGATTTTTTATATTATATATATTGGTTAAATTTCAGTTGCATTGCCGTACATCTTCTATAGTTCCGTTCATGACTAGTCTTTAAAAAAAAATCAGTTTCCGACAAAATACCACTAATATTGTACATGATTCAGCAATTCAGCATTTATTAATGGATCTGCCGGATTTCTCTCTAAACGTGAGGTTATTTTCTTAGAAGGTTCTACCTGCTAACTATCATTTAGAGGATTTCAACACAAATAACGTCCCTTTATACCACAAGAATTTGCCTGTGCGTTGAAAGTTATGCGACAGGTAGACGGTCATTTAATACTTTTCGATAGTTATCTTCAAAGTGTGTATAAGGTACCTACGTATAACTTTATCACTGATCACATTAACCTAAGGGACTTCTAATAACTAAGTTTATACATCAAGTTAATTTTATCAAAAGGGGGCGACCACTCAAGTATCCGAGCAAAAAAAGATAAAAGTATTTTTTTAATTATTTTTAATCGTTTAAAGTTCACTTACTCACACTTTTTTCAAATCCGCTGGTCTGTCTGTTTATCTTTTTGAGGCATAGCTGAACACATATGGGGATGATATGGTAACAAAATACAAACATGTTGGAACAAAATGGCAAACTAAAAAAATAAAATATTTTTAAAAATTAACTAAAAATTACTTCATCTAATTTACCCCAAAATTTGCACAACAATAAAATGTAGCGCAAGAATAAACCGGTAAATGTTTGTCAATTTTATACATCAAAATAAAATGGCGGCCCTTAATTGCTTAGAAATTCGTTTTCCTCGAACAAAAGACCCTCGTTTTATGGATGACAATAATAAATGTCATAATTGACTCTTTTACAGATTATGTCAATAACTTACAAAAAATAAAAATAAATTAATAATAAACAAAAACCCAATTAAAAAATGGTATATTGGAGTATAATGTTTTAAAAACGGTGGAAAATATATACAAAATGATTATGAAGAAAAATAAACTTAAGAAAATCGGTAAATTAACCTTTGCCCTGAACATCCCTCGTAATAAATTCCTTCACACACAGATAATACCATTTGTATATATACATTTTCATTTGGCATTAGGTTTATAGATACTGCATAAAAATAATACGATAGCTTTGTTAGAAGGTAAGTTTTGGGTACTTGGGTACAAAAATAGTTAAAGTCCTTTTAACAGAACTTTCTTCCTTCATTTTTCACACTACCAAGAACAGTGTATTATTGAGTATATCATGTTTATAAAGTAATTGCCAAATAACTATATGTATGTATATAAAATGGGCTATATGTGTATGGTGGAATCAGTTACGAGGAAAGTTCTGGGTAACGGCAGTTTAACGAATTTTTAATAATGTAACTATTCAAAACTGGAATACAATTTCTTATGCTTATAATTAAACTAGCTTTTCAAAAAGGGCACTTTAATAATACCACTTAGATGCCTATCTAAGAAACAAAAAGACAAGCCCCAAAACACTAAATATAAAAAGTCAAGTAACAACTCTAAACTCATTTAACTCACTTCAGAAGGATAACTTATTCATTCAATGTAATTTAAAGTTACTTCGAAAAAATCTGTTTAAAATGTAAGGGGTTTATTTAAATTAATTTTAAAACGGTTATATTTAATAGGAGGAGGTGTGGTCGAACCTTAATATAATAAACCAGGCTCGCTGATATGTATGGAAACGGTAGATTATTTCCAAAAGTAAGATTGTTGATTGTAAATATATGTGGTTTATTGCCACTTAGAGCATGTTTTTTTCTTAAATTTTTCGGGTGTCTTTATTTATTTATTTATTATAATTGAGCGATATTTGTTCAAATCGTCATTATCACCCTTCTTAAAAATAGGTACCACCTTGGAGCATTTCAAACAAGATGGAAAGTCTCCTGAGGCTATTACAGATTTATAGGCTTAGTTAATGGGCTTAAAAGTACATCTTTTAGGGATTTCAGTAATGGTACACTCATATCATAAATATACTGACTTGATTTATTTTTTAATTTGTTTATTGTGTCTATCACCATGTTTGGATTAACTGTTGAAAAACTGAACAGTTTTATTTAAAAAAAAAACGACTTTGTTTTGCCGCGACATTATGACCAAGCTTGTATAATTAGTTTTTCTCTACTCCGATAGGTTTTTAAAAATCCTAAAAAACTTTTATATTTAAATTTTGTTGCTAGCTCTGTTATTTTTGGATATATATATATATATATATATATATATATATATATATATATATATATATATATATATACAAGAACTTCCAATACATTTGGTGAAACAACTCAGGAATAATTAGATCAAAAGTAGAAAAAAATTAACGCGGCAAGAACTATAATATAGTAAAAACAGAAATTTTTTGGGATGACCGCTAAAGCATAATGAAATTTGGCCGACCGTAGACACGTGTTTCTGAGGTCATCTGTTCAGTCAACTAGTTGATGATGGTTTTGTGTATTCAATTTGGCGTTAGATGTATTCGTCGCTCAACTAGTTGACTGTACCGATGAAGTCGGGAACACGTGTTTAAGGTTGTCCAAATTTCATTGAGCTTTAGCGTTCACCCCAAAATAATTCTATTCTCTCTATAAAACCGCGCTTAAATTTGATAAATATGCATTTACGGATTCTCGATCTCTGCAGTATAGAAAAGAAAAAAAATAAAATCATGCCTGAACATTTCACGAATTCAAAACTAATCTTTTATTAATTAATGAATTTAGATATTTGCATCAAGTGCGAAATTGTACGTTTTTGGTCATTTTTAACATTGCAGAAAATAAAACAAATATCATAGTCCTCAAAATGGTCTAAGAAAAACTTTTATATTTTTGATAAATTTGAATACTATGCAAATAAAAATTGTGTTTAAATATTAAGCTCGTTTATTGAAGCAACTAATATTACCGTTTTCGGTTAAAGCACGATTGTAACATATTAAGCTTCATTTTCTTGCAAATTAAAACAGAAAAAAGGTTTAAATAGAAAATTATAAAAATAGTTTTTCACTGGCCAATAGGAAAGATCTATTGTAGCTTACGTAATAGATAACTCATTTAAATGGGACGCCTTGAATCGGTCCGAAGACATCAGAGCTCGCCGAAACTATAAAATTTCATGCGGTAACTCTCGACTCGCGAACGGAAACGAGACGTTTCAAATCACTAAATATTAGAAGAGATCTTTTAGTTAAAAGAGGAATATTGAATTTGGCTGTTAATATTTTGGGTTGAAATCTGATGCAGGTTAGCTTGAAATAAAGTTGTTCTATAAAGCATACGCTTTAATATAAAACAAACTTATTCCTACAAAAACCTGAATAAATAAATCAAAGATATAATGCTAAATATTATTTTAATCAAAAATCACAACCTATTAACTTATACAGGAAAAGGAACATTTTTTGCTTTTTGAGATACTACTATGTACGGGGTGATTATTATATTAGGACACCCACCTACAGGGTTATTTATTAAAAAAGATAGAGAAAAGTGTAAATTCAAAATGTGTAGAGTAAATATACGTTTTTTTTTAATAGAATACCGAGTATATTGTTTATCTTTATGAAAGGCCATGATTTCATAAATATATAATTTGATTATATTGGCGCAAGCGTTTATTAATTATTTTAGTTTAACTGCAACCTTACTTGCCATATAAGAATAAGGTAATATTATAAAATAATGCAAAACTTGTTAAAGTTAAACCAAAATAATTTAAAAACTGGTTGCACCAAATCAGTCAAACTATATATTTTTGAAATCAGAGAAAAAGAACATTCATAAAAATTATAAAAATGTAGTGTGATCCATTAAAAAAAAAACGACGTATTTCGTTATATTTTTTAGGGCATATAGATAGGCATGCGATAGTTGTTTGTGTTTTTCATAACGGATTCTGACGGTTTAAAAGAAACCCTAAAGTTTTTATATTTACACATCTTCTCTATCTTCGTTAATACACCCTGTACGTAGGTGTCAAATATAATGACTCACCCTGTACATTTTTAAAACAAGTCAAAAGGTAATTGTCACTTTTTTAAATTAGGTAATCAAAAAGAAGCTAAATACTTTCTTCTTACTATACGCATTGTAAATAAGACATCCGGGTTTTTCCAGAGGCTAATATAGGTTAATATAGCCGCCACAGAAAAATATATACATCGGGTGATAGCCGCAAATTATCTTTGGCGGTCGCTACTCTCGTCTGCCGGCTTCCTCAACACAATTTGCAACGTTGCGCGTTAATTTCTTGAGAGAGCTTGAAATTTGCCTGGTCTTATTCGATGTACTGCGTAGCTATATTGATCTATTCCAATAGGCTATGGCAATGGGCGGGAGGAGTGGCTTGAAATCGCTATTCTCGAAGATAAGCAACTTTCAACTGATGATTAAAAAAAGGACGTTCACTTTGATTGGAAGCAACTAACTACAAGTCTTTCCCACAGCCCAATTTAAGAAAACATGATTTTTTAAAATTCTCCCTTGAACACAGAATGGGGTTTAGCTTCACCCCCCACTTTATCTACGCTCCTGAGCCCACCCTTGTTATTATTATTGAAATTTCGACACTTTCTGTGTATTTTTAAAATTAATGTATTAATTAATTCTTGGTCAAGACTATTCCAAACCACTTAAAAATATAGTTTATTGGGGATATTTTGTTACATAGCTGGAACACAGAGGCAGTAGGTAAATCGGTACTAAGTTAGCAATAACACAAAAGAGATATTTGGTTGGGAGCAATAATGTTAATTTTTTTTTACGTTACAAGACGTCATAACAAGGATACTATCATCCCTATCTGGAACATGTCTTGAAATGCTGGAGGCATAATGATTCATTTTAGTCAATCAATGACCGCGATCTTGCTCCTTTTAGATCTTATCAGGCCGCCATATACTAGAGTGTAAAATTGATTCATTTTACTTAATATTTTACCGCAGTCCAGCTCCACTGTAACCAGTCATAGAACTTGCCACACCGCAGCTCAGCGAGTATTAAATTACCGACATTAGAGGAAATATACCTGCTTACATCTTGACTACAGTTCGTGTTCATCACAAATTATCCTTATCTAATTTTTGAATGCTATTCCCTATAAATTTGTTATTTTTAAAAGATCCATATCCCTCATATACATTAATAGGCTAAGGGACAAAGTTAAGTGCGTTTAATCACACAAAAAGACATTCCCTCGGAGTTTTCCACGCCACTACACTCGTAGCAACTGCGTTGATAGGCTTTATTATACCTGGTGGGCAAAAAATGTAAATGTTTTATGCCAGACAACAAAGAAACGACACAATAAGCGAGAAACGTTTATGTTTGTACCTGAACCGTAAACCCGGTATCAATGATATGTCGGTTCTTATATAAAATTAGTCTTCAGTGGTGTAGGTTTTCTTCTTGCATAATTTAAAATTATATTTATAAAAATATTTGGATATTTTTTTTTATTGAGCAATTGTCGTTCGTTAGTTTCCAATCTTTTTGGTAATTCACCGTTATTTATTTTGGTTCTGTTCTCTACTACTAAATTTCGCACTACTGAAACCTTTACCAAAAAAGCGGTTGATAATGTTTTTACTTACCTAGTAAAATTGAAGTCGTGAAAAAAAATTATTCTCCTAGGTTGTACATATGTTCACGTTTTAGCGTCCCTAGATGCCAGAAAACATCTTTTTTCAATTCCGTTGGTCTGTCCGTCAGTTCGCGCCATAGCTAAAAAACTGCTTACCCAATTGACTTTAAATTTTAAATTAATTAATTTAATAATAAAATTAAATTAATAATCATATGGGAATGGCACGGAAATCGAGGAACAAAATGGTGGTCTGGTAAAATATTAGAAAATTATTACTAAGACACTGCTTAACAAATTTACCTCAAATTGTGCAAAAAAATAAGTGTTACATAGAAATGAATTGATAACATTTTGGAACGAATCCAAAATGGCGACTTAATTAAATATTTAAAAAATCAGCCTGAAAAACCTACTGATTAGATTAATTTCAAACTTTGTGCAAACAAGTATGATATAGAGAGATACTAGTAAAATTGTGGTACGAATTCAAGATTGCGGCCTAATAAAATGTTTGTATTGGTGAAATAAATAATTCTTCCAGGTTCTAAATATCTTTACGTTTTAGATGCCAAACAACACGTTTTCTCAATTCTGTCGGTCTGTCTGTCAGTTCGCAGTTTAGCTAAAAAAAACTACTTACCCGATTGACCTCAAATTTTGGTAAAAAATAAGGGACATATGGGGATGACATGATGACATTTTGGTAAAAATTCAGTATGGCGGAACAAAAATTATTTCCAAAAAATGTACGTGAAATTTTACACAAAAATTAAGTATTAGGTAAAAATCAACTGGTAAAATTTTGGTTCTCAGAAATGAACTGATAACATTTTGGTACGAATCCAAGATTACAGCCTAATAAAATATTTAAAAAATCGGGCTGAAAAAAACTAGTTATTAGATTAATTTCAAATTTCGTGCAATCTGTGTGATATAGAGATAAACTAGTAAAATTTTAGTAAGGATTAAAGATGGCGGCCAAACAAAACGTACAAAAATCAAGTGTGACATAGGTAGAAACTGAAAAAATATTAGAATGAATTTAATATAGTGGAGCAAAATGGCGCCCAAGAAAAATGTTTGAAAGGTCAGTATATGTATATGTTACTGAATGACTATGTAAAGAACTAAATTGGGTCACACTTTTCTATTCCCAATGAAAGGAAAGATTCATAATAAGGAAAGTTCCAGGTAAAGGAAGCTTGCCATTTTTTTTTCATTTGGGTATACTACAAAGGCTATAACGAAAGAGCAAAGTGTTATATACACCGTTAATGTCTGAGAACGCATACGAACTCTTAAGATCATTCACTATTGTATCACTATAATTACTACTTAAAGGACCACACATTAATAATATTAACAAAAACGCTTTCGGTGAAATGCTCTATTTTTGCAACTAATATTAATTTATAATTTTAGTAGCTTATAATATATTTTAACGGGATTTAGACTACATAAATATTTAAGCACGGGTTTAAATTTAAATAATAATATGCAGTATTAACATGTGGATAGATATTTTATATTTATAGAGGGTGTTTATATTTTATTGTTAAATATTCTTTGTTTTTTAATAAAAAGCTATATAGACAGTGGCTTTTTTAATAATAATTTATATATGTTTACCGTATTATATTTAAATAGCATGGTTGGATTGTATATACCAATTTATAGTTGTCGTTATTACATAGGATGGCCGATGTTGCGTGTGTAACTAAAGGGAGTATACAGAAACATAATTAAGAACATGTTAGGAATATTTTGCAACATTATTAACCATTAAAAAGGTGTATCTTAAAAATTTAAAATAAAAAAAAAGATCATGACCCTAAAGATCCGCCCTTGGCAAAAGCTTACATAATAGCGAGTTTTGTTGGAGCGAGATATAAAACTTTGTTAGAGGTATCCCGCGGTTATACTATAAAGTCCCTAGACGACCATGCTGTCAGGTATATAATAGAGAGAGATTGGAATATATAACCCATTATTGAAACTCTAAACCAATAACTCGGAATATCTATGACGTTTATTGCTGTCGATAGATCGGGACATTAAGGTTTATCCCCTGGTCCAAACGGACGTGGAAGTACGAGAAACAATTGTTAGTTTGGGAATCACTGTGGGACGTAAATCGTATTAGTAATGCTAAATAGTTAGTTATGTAACCAAAATGGCCCTGTGGTCTCATGAGGTTTTCATACAAAGCAAATAGATTTGACAATGCCTGGTATTGAAATACTTTAGACGACATACTGAAAAGAATAATTATTTGAGAGTACGGTAATTGACAAGGTTTATTCGTTTTGTGCCTCTTGTTTCTTATATGTAATATAATCCGCAGTTTTGTACACAGCAAAGTCCGGGAGAGTCGTTAAATTCGTCGCCAAAATTTTCTGGGGTTTCGTATCGAGTTACATAACATAAATCGAGAAAATCAATAAATTATCTTTACCCGGAACGTCCCCTCGTTATGAGTCTTTTCTTTTATTAGAAATAGTGAAGTATGACCCAGTCTAGTTCGGTACATGTCCCAAGTAGCACATTTAATCATGAGTATGTCATTGTTGCCACAAGCATTTTCTTTGAAGTAACCGGAACTTGGTGTCGCCACGTTCTGTTTAAGCTGAGACTACATAGTCATCACCAAAACGGGGAACAATTTTAGGGTAACTATTTCGTGAATAACATGTAACTGTGACTTTGACTATTAAGTAGATAGTACGGAATTGTGTAGCTCCATTTAAGTAGCTGAATAGTAATAATTCACCCTATATATTACCTCCTTACCTCTCTCTTTATTTAATCCATTTTAAAAATATGTTTGGTTCTTTTTAATACAAACAAAACAGTTATGGCGACTACAAACACTCAAATTGGGAATATGGTGAAGAGCGTATAGGATACGGCATTGGTTCTTTAGGTAGAATACATGCGTTTCACTTAGTTTACTAGCTATGCTAAGAACCTAAAATTAAAACACAGGTAATTTCTGTGGTGAATATGCTGATGATAGTCGTAAAAAAATTACGCGCCTTTAAAAATCCTTAATTTTCAATAGATTTTGGTCAAATATATTGGCCAATTAAGTCTCAAAAATGTAATTTTGGACTTTGGTTTAAATAGTAATTATCATTATATATCTTATTATATATTTCTTTAACGTGATGTTTAATTTGTATGCATTTTTAATCTTTATACTCACAAAAATAAACGTCATAGCTAAATATTTAGATGAAAATAAACAATGGCGTTCTATTGGACTTTTACTTTTAAGTTAGCTGCACTTCTTTACTGAGAAAATTACTTAACATCAAGTGTCTATGACGCTTTTATAGTTATGGATTCTTTAAATACGCAACTGTCACTTATACCCAATTACTTTGAAGTCTGCTAGTTATCTACAAAGTTCCCATTAATCCGATACTATATATTATTACCAAGCGGTTACAATTTGCAAATATTCCGCCCGTTCTTTAAAATTTAATGGGTTCTACAATTTTGTCATAACCATAACCCTTTGGATTTATTTTTAGTTTCCTTAAAATGCCGCTTTAGGTTTTGTCTAGGTATGACATAGTAACCAGGTTGTGATATTCTTAATTTTCTACAGAATGTGGTTGAATGACGAAAGCTACTTTTTTTTCTAAAGGTTTAAATAAGCGCACACATATGATCGTTAGTTTTTCTCAAATATAACTAAATTAATCCACTTTAACACATAATATAAGAAAACTGGTTAATTAATGAAAGTATTGTTAATTTCAGTCTGCAATTGACAACTTCTGCCAGCGTCTGTTGTAAATGTAGGGTTATGTTAATGCTTTACTTTAATAATCTATTCGAACTATCTAGCGCAAACTTACTTTTTCATTTAGATTTTTAACAAATAACAATATTGTTGTTTGCCAAGTGAATTTAGTAATGTAATATGTACTGAAGAAGGCCTACAAAATTAAGCTTCTTTTATGTTAATCTTTGAGAGCTTCTACCTCAAATTTTGGTGCTGAATGAAATAAAACATAGACTAAGACTTGAAACAATATTGCCTTTAACAGGAAAATAAAATCAAAATATAATAGTGTGCTATATTTAATAACTTTTCTTGGCATATGGCCAATAATCACAAAAACTAATAAAAAAATACACCCAAACAACAAACCTCATAAGAAACCCACGTAGAAAAAAAGTAAACAAAACGATTTTAGCAGCAATATGACCTAACCAAGCAAAAATTGGTTACCCTATTGTCGCCACTGTCCTTATAAAGTGAGTGTACACCGAATCTCGTACCAACGCCTCCTATCTCCGGAACCTCAAGTACAAGAGGTAATAGTTTACTTCTAGTAAATAATTACTGTAATTCTTACTTCAAAGTTGCAACAGAAGAATAACGAATGGTAATAGCCAGTTTAAAGTAACATTAGACGATAACCTTTTCAATACTGCAACGACTCGTTTTACTTGATAGTAATACGTTATAGGAGTACATTTGAAGGTAATTGAGTGGTCTCTGCAAGGTTCAGGAAGGTACTGATACTTAAAAGTTGTAATTTAGTAAAGGGATAAGAAACAGTAACTTTAAATAATTACTATTATGTCACGGAAAAGAAATGACGACCTTGGAGTCAATTCCGTAAGTAGTTGCTTGGCAGTGGTTATTATATAATTACTTTACATGGAAAATTACTATAAAGTATTACTAGCAGTAACAAATACATACACAATACTTAAAAACGTGTAACCTAAAGTGTTTATTGATATATAGTAAGATTATTAGTAATAAATACGTAAAAACTCTTAAAGGGTACTAGTGGAAACAGTTATAGCTACTTTAGTACTAGCTGGGAGTCATTTAGTAACACATATATCCTGTCTTTCCAAACATTTATGTTGGACATCGTTCTGCTCCACTGTATTGGATTCCTACTAATATTTTACCAGTTTCTATCTATGCCACACTTGAATTTTACGTTGACGGACACCACCATTTTGTTTCGCCATGTTCAATTCGTACCAGTTTATCCATATAACGCATTTAATTTCTGTACAAAAAAGTCAATTGAATGAATGTACCTTGAT
Organism: Kuschelorhynchus macadamiae; assembly: GCA_030620095.1. Classification (NCBI taxonomy): domain Eukaryota; kingdom Metazoa; phylum Arthropoda; class Insecta; order Coleoptera; family Curculionidae; genus Kuschelorhynchus; species Kuschelorhynchus macadamiae. Next base: position 2,073,102 of record JAUTXW010002049.1, on the reverse strand, counting down.
TTTTTTAACATTTTATTTGGTCGCCATTTTGTTTCACCATCTTGAATTCGTAATTACCATTTTAACAGTTTATTTCTATATCACACTTAATACCTGCACACATTTTAAAATTAATCTAATAAGTAATTTTCTCATGCTGATTTTTTACGTAATTCCTTCGCCATTTTGATTTGATATCTTGAATTCATAACCAAATTACCTATGTAATACTTGATTTTTGTGCAAAATTTGAATTAACTTGGCTAATTACTTTTTTAGTAATACTTTTTAACTAGGCCGCCGCCTTGTTCCGCCATACTAGATCTTTACCAAAATATTACCAGCTGATCCCCATATGACCTTTAATGTTTGATCAAAATTTGAAGTCAGTTAAGTAGTTTTTAAGCTATGCCACGAACTGAGAGACAGACAGACAGACGGAATTGATAAAATATATTTTTATACCGATAGTTATCAGATAAGAACCTATGCTGATAGTTATTAAATTATTAAAGGGTAACATATATATGAAGGTTAGGACTTCTTTTTCTGCTCGCTGATTTATTTGGGAGAACGTGAAAATATTAAATAGGTTACATATTTATGATGATGACGACCTTTTTTTTGCTCGGTACTTTCTTTTCAGGATCTTACTAGCTCCCAGGAATGTCTCACAAATTCTCCTTTGTCGACAAATATCGATAAGGAGCAATAAACTATCGATAGGTAGCAATTACTATTGATTTTTTGCTCGTTAAATTCTTTTCAGGAGCTAATCACCACCTAGGAATGATTAGCAAAACCGTCTATGTCGCACAACTATCGATACGTAGCTATAACTATCGGTAACTAAAATGTATCGACAAGCCGTCACCTATTGATACGTAAAATCTTTTATCGCCCATCATTAGTCTTGACTCTTACAGTTGGTGAAAGTTGCTAAACTTTATTAGCTCTAGAGCCTGCCTGGCTCTGTATTAAAACATCGCCCTGTTTCTCTAGCGTGTACACGGTGTCCTATTTTGGGTAATTTTGCGGGGTATCTCCGTTATTTTTATAGATAGAAAGTTGCGGTTTTCGCGACAGTGCTACTTTTTCGTAAAACTAAAGATGCCGTTAACAAAATTATTATAGCTCTTCTAGTTTTTAAGATACAGGGCTTAATTGAAAATGTTTAATTTTCAGAAATACTTCGTATCTCCACTATCAGATAACTTATCGATAAATGTGAAAACTGTTTCTTCTATAACTTTTCCCATAGAACTCAATTCCGCTTTCGGAATTAGTATATAGGGTGGGGTCAAAAAGTTATCGGACCCTACTCTATTTTTTTTAAATAGAACATCCTGTATATTTATAGACTATAAAATTTGTATTTTTTTTACCTTTTCAAAAATATATAATAGTATGCACTTGTTCTCAGAAACACGTAAATAAATGACAACTTTCTGAAATTAGATGCATAATTTAATAGTAGGCCATGAATAACACTAATAAATAATTTAAAGTTACACATTGCTAACGAAGAATTGGATACCTTGCATATAAGTATCTTCTTATATAAAAATACCTATAGAGTTTTTTAAAAACAGCAAGTTTGTAACAACAGTTTTATATCATATAAACAACAAAAAAGGCTAAATGAATTGCCTTTCGAGGTTCTGCTATGCCGTCATATCGTGTTTTATATACTTGATTTTCTATATAGCCCTACAAAAAAAAACTAAAATTGGGAGATCTGGAGATCGTGGAGGCCATCTAACAGGTCCGTTGGTACCTATCCAACTTTGTGGAAAGTTATTATCAAGAAATTCCCTTAAGAACCTAGAGTTGTGACTTGGGGCACCAACTTTGCTGGAGATAAACAGCATTATATTAGGCAAATGGAATAATTTCGAGCAGTTTTGGAATAACTTCCTTAATGATTTCTAGGTATCTACGTGCTGTAAGACCTCCTTCAAAAATCAAAAGATGCTGGAGACATGTCGTACACGCCATCTTATTCCTCTAAAACAGTGTCCGAATAATGTCACATTTTGACAGCTGTTAAATTTACCCTTTTGGATTTACTGGCGAAAAACCAATCCGTTCATTTCTGAAGCCGAAAATCGAATGGGTTAAGTTTCCTCTAAAACTGATCCCATTTAACCTTTGCTGTAGGTATAAAAGGAGCCGAGATCCCTATATAGAGAAGCGAATCTGGGACACACTGTACATATACCTATAAATTGCATATATTAAGCTACATACTATGGAAGCGTACCTAACCGCAACTACTTCTTAAATGAAAAACATAAATATCTTCTAAACCTTTGGAATTTTTAATTAGACTACCTAAAAGCTTCGTGTCCCTGCAAACAACTTTACCTACTTATTTGAGTGATAAACGACAATTATTCACCAAACCACCAAATCTGATAAAAAAAAAACTATTAAATTATCCGGAAAATCATATATTTGGAGTTTTTAAAAAGCTTATATATAACTTAATCGATTAAATGCTTTAGTTAGGTCTGTGTAAATCGCATCCGTTATTTCTTGCGTTGTTTCTAAGGCATCCAATAAATATTTAGTGATTCCGACTAGCTATAAACAGTGGAACTTAGAGGGATAAAACATGATGTTTATCAGAGTTAAACAAATGATTATAAATTATAGATTCAAACAATTTAGCGAAAAAATACAATATGGAAATTGTTTTATAATTATCCATGGTTGGTTTATTATCTAATATAAACATAGGGGAATATTTCGACTTTTTTCATATATTTGGAAAATACCATATGTTATATTTCAATTAGAAATTATTTTCAATGGGATTTCTAATTCAATTCAATAATAATACATAATCTAAAGTTATATCCGGAATTGCCATCAGAATCTAACGCATTAAGATTTAGTGCAGAATTCAAAATAATATACCATGTTTTCCTTTTCAAAAAAAAACTAACTTTGAATTGTCACTCGTTTCTGTCCCACTTTGTATACAGTTTCTACATAAAAAAACTTACTAGCAATAACTTTTATAATATAAAATCTCTTGTTTCACATAAAGCGTATTGGCAGTCCTTATCGTCAGCGTGGAGCATCAGCGCTGATCGTCAGCGGTGACCATTCAAGGCCAATGGCTCGTTTTGACCTACCTGCTTTCAGATGCAGTCAGAAGTATGAAAATGTGCAGAGTATTACTATAATAAACGGAGAACCCTATTGTCGGAAAGCCATTTTTTTTAAACATCGCGCCATTTTCGTTCAGCCTCCTAGACCTTAGTCTTAGACTAATAAAATTATAATATCAGTTTCTAATTTTATTGATTTAGTGGAATATTTTATGAAACAGATAATTTAAAGTTATACTTCATTTCAAAAAGTAGTGTTGTGAATTATGTTAAATCGAGAAAGCCCATCTTTTACAGAGTTGACAACTAGCACATGGTATGACAAATTCTAACACATTTTTATAAATATTAGGTTTTTTGGGTGGTATATGGCTGACACACCATAGATGGTCAAAACTAATTTACATACGAATAGTTCTGTAATTTCTAAAGCAAAATATGCCAGTAGTAATTTGTAAAAACGAATTTGTTTAAAATCATTATTTTGACTCTAAAAAAAGCTTTTTTTTGCAGAAATATACATCGTCTTCTGAATAATTGGTCGTATTGTCGGCATTGGCATCCAGAGAAATAACTAACAGCTACTCTAGAGTGTCCTCTAGTATCCCAGTCAATTTCCATATTCGTATTTCTTCCCTAATTACATGATCTAAATTATGGAGTTTGCGGAATGAGATCTTAAGTTTGAGCAAATAGTTTAAAGTTTCCATATTAAGGCAAACATTTCGGTTTTTTCAAAAAAAAATACAAACGCTGCGTTTTTTTATAACGATATAGGGTATCATTTAAGAAGTCCTAATTGAATCATACAACATATTCAAGAAGTAGCTATGTCAAGAGTGTGTGTGTTTGCCTCAAAAATCAGCATTTTTTCTAATATTTGCTTAAACATGGAAATATCATTTTTGTTTCGAAGTTGTCAATTTTATACAGCTCTTCTTTAACTGTCTTTTTTTATCAACTACTCTGGGACCACCATGTCGAGCCTTACCTGCAGCCCAGCCTCTCTACTTTATTCTACTATAAATATGCTTTTTATAAAGCTGTACCCTTACCATCATAAATAAAAGGCGACTTTCGGGATGTTTTGAAAAATCCCTTAATTTTTTCAATATGCAAATTTAAGTTATTGGTGCAGACTCAATATTTCATTCTACAAACCTAAATTTAAGTACATGATTTACATCTCTCTATCTTTTTGAAACGTACTTTTAATAATATTATTTTTTAGACTAACTATACTGGATAATATTATTTTATAAAATATGCCTCAAAACTAAAGAACAAGATTATCAGCGTACATGTGAAATAGTTTATATATACACGTTGCCCTTGAGGAGGCTGACAATCCGTCAACGGACAGGCTTGGCGTAGGCTCGACCTAGCTAACCGTACGAGTACTCTATAGCTTTTCGTACGAGCTGATCATCCGCGCCCCACGTAAAACTGTTTATTTAAACATGCAATTCTATCACGTAGGTACGTCCTGATGGTCAGTACCTTAGAGTAAGAATTAAAGTAGAGATCACAATTCATTCATAAATCACGTTAGGGGTATGCGCCAACATGGTTCCCCTATTTTTCACTTTCTATCGACCAATGTTTACGATAAAACATGAAATGGGGATGGCCCATGTCCAAGTCGTGGCCATTTGTTGACGAATGCCAGTGACGACGCGAGTTTTCATTTCCCCCATAAGGAAATATCATTAATCGTGAAAAAATCATCGTTCCAGAGTTTTACAGATCTTCATGTTTTTCCATTACTGTCAGTCGATCGGTCTGTTACAGTATAGCCAAAAAATCCACTTACTTGATTAACTTTAATTTTCCACAAAAATTACGTCTGATATAAAAAAAACTGGTAAAATATTGGTATGAATTCAATATGGCGAAACAAAATAACGACCTGTTAAAATATATGATGTACGAAAAGGAAGAAATGGGCCATACTTTATTATCGTTGACAAAAAGAAGGATTCTTGCCTATTCCTTAATGAGGCAAATAGGTATTTTTACAACTTTCAAAGAAACAATCGTTTCCAACTTCACTATTTAAAATCAAACCATTCAGTTAGGTAAGTTTAAAGGGAAATTAGTTATTTATATATTATTAAACTTTGGTTTTTAGTTATGTTTGCCTTATGTCACTGTCATTTTGTAATTGTGAGATTTAGGAAAAATATTTGTTCAGTTGTTAAAAATGTCATCTTAAACCTGTAACTGTCGAGTTAGATCTTGCCTAATTTAAACCTCTTTAGTGAATGCGGGTGTTAAAGTTTTAAACTAAAATCAATGCTTTTAACGCGCTTTTATTGGCTTCCTATTCATCCGATTGTATATTTGTATGTCTCGTTCAAATCTTCTAATGGATTTTTCAGCACTTCCATTACCGATTATTTTCAAATTTGACATGCATATACTTTCAGATATAAAAAATCCGAATTTTTTTAGTCAACGTTGAAAATCGGTGCCTAGGAAAATTTAAGAGTGTCAGCATTTAAAAATTTAAAATCGCGTGGTCAAAATGACAATGTCAAAAGGTCGGACGGATGATTTTTTAAAATTTGTGGAGATTATTTAAGAATGCACAACAAAAATCAAAATGGTGGCGCCAATGTAGCGAACGAATTTTGTCATTTGTACAGATTCGGCCGAAATATCAGTATCTAGAAGTATTTAAGAATAAAAGTTACGAAATTTTAGTCAATATTTGAGAATTAAAAATGGCGGCACCACCATAGCAGACCAATTTTAAAATTTTTGCAGATTTGATTAAAATTCGGCGTTTACGGGTATTATAGACTGCACCATGAACTTTTCTCAAAATTTAAAAAATTCAAGATTGTAATGCCAACATGGTGGCGGAATTTTAACATTTGTATAGATTTGGCTGAAAGAAAGTAGGCATCTGGGGGTATTTGAGAATACATATCATACATTTTTAGTAAATATTTAAAAAATGAAAGTAGGAATGCCTAGATTGCGAGCGAATTTTAATATTTATACAGATTTGATTAAAAATCGATATTAAGTGAGCAATTCATACATTTTTAGTAATAATCATAAATCAATCAATCCGATAAGCACTTTTTCAGATATTTTTAAACATTTAATTAGGCCACCGTTTTGGTGGGGGATCCATTTTGAATTTGTCTCAACATTTTTACCAGTTCAACCCTATATAATATTTGATTTATGAGCAAAATTTGAACATAATCGATGCAGTAGCTTTCTGCATTGACTTTTATAACATTTTATTAGGTCGCCATTTTAGATTTGTAGTAAAACTTATCAGTTGATGGTCATATCACACCTAATGTTTCTGCAAAATTTAGATAAAATGGATAAGCAGTTTTTTAGTAATAATTTTTTAACATTTCAATAGGCCGCCATTTTGTTTTGCCATACTGGATTTTTACCAACATGATACTACGTCATCATCATATGACGTTTAATTTTTAACCAAAACTTAATAGTAAATACGACAAGCAGTTCTTGAGCTTTGTCGCGGACAGACATACAACTAACCCATTGAACTAAGAAAACATGTTTCTTTGCAACTAGAATACTTTCCCCTTGCGAGGAAAGTAAAAAAAAGCGAACGCTATAAGATAAAAATAAAATAGCCAATTGTCATATTCTTATTCCATGTTAATAGCTAAATTTAAAAAATAAAAGATTTTTTTTTTTTACTTTTCAATATACTAAATCTTAAATTCTAACCAGTTTAGAACATGTTTACGAACACATTTTTACTTTTAATTACTCAAAGAATCACCATATAAATTCCTTTATCTCATAACACTTATATAAAAAACTATTGCAATCGTCAAAAAATCACCTCAGAGTCTTTCTTGTGTCATTTTGCTTCTGAGGATTCTCACATGACCCCCGACGAAATAAACGTTCTATTATACCGGACCGGATTGGTCAATACGTCATGTGACCCAAAATAAGTGATCAAGGTATCTTCCATTAGACATAAGAAGTCCCCTGGAAAAGGAAATCTAACTGTTTACTTAATGATTAATAGACAATTCCAAAGTTAAACGCCCATTTTTTTACAAACTGACATTGCCGCACCATAGTTAGGTCAACTAAAGCTCCTTGTTTCGCAATGTGCAAGATAAAGTAAATAAAACTTATTTTTTAAATATTTAAAAAATCAATGTTCTTCTAATGTCACCGCACCTTTAGAACGCCGCTTCTTGAAGTAAGGCAACATATAATTAGAAGATTTGAAGCGTATCAACAATTACACAATAATACATTAAAAAACATGCAGTAGTGAACCTAAGAAAAGCTTGGTACCTAATGACAATTTTAATTGAATTAATTTCTGGGTTAAAATATTTTTCAGCAAATTAAATTTCTTTAATGTTAAAGTTTATTCTAGTTCCAGGACCCGCTATTGGTTTTTAAGCCACGCCGGTCACATGACCCTGTAACAATCTTTACTGTAGACTATTATACTTTTTTACTATAAGGATCCCTTGTCAATGAAAGTGGGATGGTCTAATACGTGGAGTTGTCGATCGAGGTTGCCATATCTAACTAAAACTCTTGTTACTGGTGTAATCTGATCTGAGGCTTTGGGTATTTTAGCTTGTATTTTACTATTTTGCAATAAAAGTAATTTCTTTATACTCCTTAGAAACTAATACTGGAAAAACATTACTATTTTTTGTATGAAAATTTTATTGCATCATGTTTAAACCACCATGTTTATTCACCGTAATATAAATTGGTATAAGTATTGGAGTTCATGGATAGGCTTGGCATCGTAGTACGATCGACCTTATACTGTGAGGTAATCTTGGCAGTGACTAAATATGTAAATAATGAACTCTATTTTTATTCTTACTCTAAGGTCAGTACTGACCGTGCGCTTCGTGGAAAACCGCACTGAAAATTTAGGGGTAGAGCATTTATATCCTGTAACCATGTACCTAATCTGCTTGTGATAGTTTATATATATTACACTTCTTTACGGCAAAGCAACACATGGAATTTAATGCACAATACACAACACGGGTCTTAGTTTATTTAGGTAGCGGCTAAAACCGAAAAATCGATCGTAAAATCTGATATTTACGTTAACTGGATCACTTACAAAACGTGTTTATTTTACTTTTACTCGCCTGTCTACTTTATTTTGAGAAACAAGACATAATTCTTAAGTAGGGTACTTCAATAAACGAATACATGATACACGACTTGTATGACTCGAGATATATCTATAGAAACTGTTGAGCAACACTTGTAAATACAATGCTCACTTTGCATAATCAAGGATAAAGTGGTTTTAGAAATATAATTATTGACTTAAAATTAATAAGAGGTAAATACTATTTTAGAAGATGAATTAAAACAATTTAAAATATCAGGCGACCGAGTGTGTATTGTGCAGGATTAGTCATGTCCGTGGATGAACTTTACAAAAGAATAAATGGACTAAAAATTAAAAGATACGAAAAAAAGTTGTTTTGCCTAAGAGTAAAAAATGTTTTATTTTGCAAAATACGAAGAAAGTCACTCCTGATAAAAGTTTTTGCTTGAAAAATAAATAAGGCTCGGGTTATCAAAAATTTAATTTTTTATACACGGGACATAAAAAGTACAAAATTGTTTTGTGTAAAAGTAAAAATGTCTTATTTTGCATTTATGAAAAAAAGTCACTCTTGATAAAGGTTTTTGCTTCAAAAATAGATACTGTTCGCGTTATCAAAATTTTAATTTTTAATACAGAGGGCATAAAAAATGCAAAAATGTTTTTTTTGCGTCAAAAGCATACCTCGTTTATAATTTTCTCTCAAAACTACAAATTTAAATATGTTTTGAATAAACCCCAAGCAAAAATACAAGATTTTGTTAACAAGATTTATATTTAAGAGTATCATTTTTATCACATTATTCTTTAAAGTAACAAATGTTCTCAAGCACCTCTTTAATCAGAGTACCTACTAGTTTCTAAAATAATTATGACTCTTAACGACGTACTTGTCAATGTCTTTATTTCATGACATAATTATCATCTAATGTAAAGTACAAATCAGCATCGTAATAAAAAACTTCCATAGAAATGGTTCTATTCTGAACCTTAAAAAAAAAGAAGAAATATGACCATAACGATGCAGCCACAGTTTTAGTTCTTCAATCTGTTAGAGAAACCCCAATGATGTTCCTAAGACATCGTGCCAAACAGTTAGCCGAGGTTCGTCGATAAAACCCTCATTAAAGCCATAAAATCACACTGGACCTTAAATTCCACACAGAAACCGTAAATCACAACACAGTTTAGCATACAGGTGTATTTGAAATCTGATTTTAGATGATTTGAGGTAAGCTTAACATGTGATTTTATGGCCTTAATGATAGTTTTATTGACGAACCTGGGCTAAGTTAATGCTAACGGAACAAATCTACCTAACAGTATAGGTTTTGTTTAAAAAATCTTTGTTTTAATATAGATCCACTTTTTTACATCATTTCAAAAAAAAGCCTAACAAGGCTAGCCAAAACTCAATCCGGTTTTTAAAACCCAACTACATACAAAGTTACACGTTGAAATTCTTATATAAAAAAAGGTTGTGATCTGTTTACTATTTGTAATTAAGGCATTCATTTGTTAAAAAATCAAAATCAAAATCATATTCAAGATATAGTCATTCATTAAAATACACTAAGGACATTATTTAAACAGTTACCAAACATTTAATTTTAAATGTATTTAAAACATTGCCATTGATAACCTCTGCAATAGAGCAATATGCTTTTTTTTAATAAAAAATGTTGATCACTCCTATGTATTTTTTTTCCTTTAATTGACGTTCACTGACAGGAAATTTGTTCAGAAAGAGTGGAGCAAAATACGATGTTCCCACTCTTGATTTTTTAAGTCGCAGGAATTCCATATCAAGTTGTTCGGACTGTCTAGTATTATGCTTATACAAATCACCTCGAAGTTTCAGGTTTCTTCTGGCAAAGATCAGACAGGATAGTATAAACTGGCAGGGCACTGTGAGTATACGCTTTTGTTTGAAGAGCTCTCTAACGACCGCTCGGTAGGCTAGGCCGTGCATTACTCTCAACGCCCTCCTCTGCAGACAAAAAATTATCTCACTGCGTGTAGAGTGCCCCCATGGTAGGATTGCATATGTGGTAGTCGAGTGGAAGAAAGCATGGTATGTCATGGTAACAATGTGATCCTCCACTCCTGATCTCAGGCTTCAAAGAAGGTAAATTATTTTGGAGAGCTTTTTGGCTAATTCATCTACATGCTTCTCAAATGTCAGGCGAGGATCCAAGTAGACCCCAGGAAGCGAACATTCTCAGGGTTTTTAAAGTTATGGTTACGCAGGCTGAATATGATATTTTCAGTCTTATCCTTATTTAAAAGCAGTTCATTTGCATTAAACCATTCACCGAGACGCTCAGCCCTGCATGCCCGTCAGCAATTTCTCATAATTATTGCTCATAGTAAGTGCATTTGTATCATCTGCAAACAAAATTAATTTGTCTGCAGCTACATCGATATCATTGATGTAAATTAGGAAAAGTAACCGAGTGAGCACGGATCCCTGGGGGACACCAGTGGTAACCCCTCCCGCCTTCGATAGCACTCCTCCCACTGATGTTCTCTGCAGTCTGCCTGTGAGATAACTCGACAACAATCTGATGCTGTGGTCTGGAATATGGTAATATTTCAGTTTGGTGATGAGGATCTCGTAAGATATACAATCGAAGGCCTTTGATAAATCACGAAAGGTAGCAAAGTCTCCATCCTCAAAGACTCCAACCACATATCGCACAAGATCACATACCGCCTGTGTTGTCGAGCTATTTTTTCTGAATCCAAATTGAGAACCGGAGAAGAGCCCCATACTTTCAAAATAGGTATATAGTTGGTTTTTACTTAATTGTTCAAAAATTTTAGATATGCAAGGTATTATTATGATTGGCCGGTAATTGTTGCGATCATTTTTGACTCCTTTTTTGTAAATAGGAATTACTTTTGATGTTTTAAATTCTGATGAATGTATGCCCTCTTTCAAGCAAATGTTTTTTTATAAGGTTATTATGTTTTGCACATTTTCTATTAATTGGACTTGTTTTGAGAAAAAATCAAATTTAGAATAATGATTCCAACACTTATACAAAAGTGAAGGTGTGGTACGCGATATCTATCCATGGCATTATAGGCCCATATTTCTACAATAACACCTGCAATAGCATATCGTACCTAGAAATGCTGGAAACATTTTTTAGCAATCAACTTGAAAATTTGCCATTACATTTTTCCAAAAAATGTATTTTCGTTTTTTAACAGGATAGTTGAACAGCACATTGCGCTCGCAAAGTAACAAATGGCTTAACGGCAAATTTGGTACAAGATGGATTAAAAGAAACAGTCCGATTTTGTGGCCCCTAAGGAGCCCCGACTTAACTGTGGCCGACATATTTCTATGTGGTCGTTTAAAACAAATTGTTTACCTGCTCTAATACCAAATAATACTGAAGTGCAAAAAGGCAGAATTACCCTGACTATTATTCAATATTTCAGGAAGAAATCAGAAATTCCTTCAGATGTCTAAAGAAGCAATTAGAAAAAGGTGTTGAATATGGCGGTGCAATTTTTGAATTTTGATATTTTTATCGTACTCCTTAGTTTAATTATTTTTAGCTTAATTAAATGTTGGTACTATTTCAAAATTACACTTGGATAAGAGGTACTTTGACTGTATAAAAACTACATTTTTGATAACGCGAACCTTATTCATTTTTGAAGCAAAAACTGTTTATCAAGAGTGACTTTTTGCCATATCTTTAAATTTTTAGTCAATTTGTCTTGTGAAGTCTATCCGCCGACATCATACTGTATATACGTTTTTTTTTATTTAGGGAGTTAACAACTCGAAACACGAGAAATTATTTTTAAAAAATCAATTTTATTTCATAAGCGTACAAAGAGAACTGACTACAAAATGCATTTTAGTTATATTTATAAGTTCAGTAATGCTTATGTTGCATGAGAACGAAAAGATAAAAGTCTAAGAATTGCAAGTGCATAAATGCAGAATTGCATTTCTCACGGGAACGTAACTCCTCCCCTCTTAGTTGAAAGCACGTTCTTAAAGACGTGTTTTCAAAAATTTCCAAAAAGGTTTAAAGATTATTAATAGTTTAGAAAATTCTATTATTTTCTTCAATATCTAAAGTATTAGAGTTTGCATTTAATTGTTTTTTCTTAGACTTTTTTACAAGTTTTTTGTATATGAAAAATATAAAAATTATTGAAATGAATATGTAAAGTAAAATTGTCCAAAAACTGGTCTTCTTTACATAAATCGTTGTGGTCATTTCTTCTAGGGCCTTCTTTTGGTTTTCCAATTTGGCTTCGATTTCTTTAGTAGTTTTTAGGTTTACGTAGTTTAAGTCCATACTAGGAGGGCTGTAGAATGAATCTCGGTTTTCCTTAATTAGACTTAAATTAAGGGTAGGTAGATTAATTCCATTAAATGTTAATTGGCTTGATTTATATGTTTCAAGCGTAATTGACTTTATCCATACTTTACATCCTGGGGATGACTCAAGAAGATATGAACCATATAAGGGTATGTTATCTTCGGATTTTTGACAATTTATGACGGCGATTCCTTGTATTGGTACTGTTATCAGCCATTTGTCGTCGATTATTTTTGTTGTCTGGATCTCGTGCAGTTGAGTTTCGAATGGGTGGCAAAACGTAATATTTGGGTGATGTTTGATAAGTTGAACAGCGCAGGAGGGGCTGTCTTCGACAAACGTGGTGTGGGCTTCTTTACACAAATATTTCTGTGGTTGGATTTCGTAACATCTTTGGTCCATGTGGGCATATTTTGTATTGCCTAATGCTAGGTAGGGTTTATAAGGAATATTTACAAGAAATGATCGATTATTGGGAATTGGTAAAGGAAATTTATCGTCAATACTGCGCTCATTGATTTTACGGAAATCGCAAACGATACGCCATTTACGTTTACCGGACCCTTCCATCTTTTTTGGGACAATCCAAATTGGACTACTCCACGGTGACGTTGAGTTTTGAATGATACCGTTCTCTAACATTTTGTTAATTTGGGTTTTAACCTCTTTTTTATGAATTTCAGGATATCGATAAGTTTTTGTATATATAGGTGTGTCATTGGTTAAGTTTATTTAAGTTAATTTGATTAGTAAATGTAAATGGGATGCCCTCACAATAAAATATGTCACGATATTCGTAACACAAGTTTCGAATAGCTCTGTATTCCTCCTGATTACAATGTGACAGTCTTAAATTTTTTAAGTTTTGTTTTTGTGTATTATCCATATATTCATTTATTTCCGTATCAGTTTCCATTTTTTCTATGAAGTTGTTTTCTACTTCATTTATAGTTTCGATATCTATGGGATTAAATATTTTTATTTTAACTGGGTTTTCGCGACTATTCGTAATTATAGTTGTTGCGTAAGAGTCAATGACTTGTACTAAAGCTTCTGGCATCTCTGCGCAACCAAAATCTGTATATTTTAAAATACCTAAACCATTTGATTGACGTACAGGCAGTTTGATTCTCTGACATGTGCGTGGGGGAATTATTATTTCGACAGTTTCAAAATTATGTAAGTTTGATATATTATTTTGATAATATAAAGGCAAGGTTACAAATTGAGTATCTAAAGAACAATGTTTCAAATTTATGTTCGCTCCAATATGTGTCAAAAAATCAATTCCTAAAAGTCCGTCAAATTTGGTAGAAAAATCAAAAAGATAAAACTTATGATTACCTGCATGATTAAAACAAGGAAATATTGGTATATTAATTACTTCATTGTGAATGGACGTAGCGTGGGCTGTCCTTACTGAGAAAGGTTCCGAAAAAATGAAATTTGAATACATTTTGTATGCTAAATTAGGCTTTATAAAACTTTTGCCACTACCTGTATCAATTAAAAATTTTGCTTTGATTTCGGGTATGAAAATTACTGGTAAATCTAAATTTGTATAATTATTTAAAAGTATTATGTTTGGTTGTTGGAAATTTGGTTCTCCTGAAAATTTTCTTCATTAAAATCAATTTGATTTTCATAAGGGTTATTTTCTAGACAAGAAAATTCGGTATTTGAGTCATTACACGAATATTGCGAATTATCGGTGTATTCCGGGTAATAATATTGAAATTCAGCATTGCTAGTTTGAAAATTTTCATTTTGATCATTATCGACATTTATCGATTCGACTGATTGGTTATATAGTTCTTCTACAACAATATTACGTTGTGAAGAATGTGGTTGTTGGTTTCTTCTAAGGATTGTGTTCCCTGAAGAAGTATCCATCGGCTCAGGCTTTTGTTGGCGTGATATTCCAGAAGAAGTTGGGCGTTGACTTTGGGGGTTAAAAGATGGTCTTGGGGTAAAAGTGTTTCTCTGCATAAAATTTTGATTTGGGAAATTCGATTGTCTCAAATTATTTACGGGTTGCTTAAATTGTCCGAAACCCATAAATTGATTATTTCCATTATTAAAATTTGGGATTGGTTGTCTATAAGAAGGCATAAAATTTGAAAATTGCTGAACGGGGTAATTCGAAAATATTGGTCTCACATTAGCAGGATAATGTGCTTGTGTAGGCAAATTTATTTTTGGTTTTTGTGAATTAAAATTTGGATTTTTTGGTAATATGTTACTACGGTTCTTATAATATAGAAAATTTTCTTCTTCCAAGGCACAGCTCATTGCCTCTTCTAAAGTAACTGGATTTTTTAATCTAACCACAAGTTGCATATGGTAGTTTAGACCGTTTATGAAGGTTTTTAATACTAAATTTCCGTATTCGTTAATTTTTAAAAGTTTTAAAGCTTGCGTTTCATTGCTTAAATTTACTTTGGAAAATAACAAACTGCGGGCGTCTTGCAAACGCAGGCCAAATTGTTGCAGTGTTTCATTTTTTTCTGGTTTGGACGTTATTATATCTTGAATAATACAATCAATCGATCTATGGTCTGAAAAAGTCGAAATTATTGCAGCTTTTACTGCGGGCCATGTATTTAATTCTATTCTAGAACAAATAATATCGGCTGCCCTACCTACAAGTTTACTTAATATAGTATCGTGTAAACATACATTTATAGGTGCATTATTGTCAGTTTTATTTCTATGATTATTATAAAAATTATCACAAGCATTAATAAATCTGTTTATTTGTTTTGGATTCCCATCGAATAAGGGAATATTGTCTGCCTGATATCTGACTAGTTGTAAATTAGGTTCAGTAGTCATTGTTTTACTTATTTGAATTAAATTAGAAAAGGGTGTTAGATTTCCTTCACAATTTAAATTTCCAAAAGCTGATGTTAAATCTTCCAGTTTGTGGAATTGCAAGAGACGTAAGTATCAATATTTAAGATAGGATAAAAATAAAATGAAATAAGGAAAATTGAAAGGAAGCACTTACAGCAATGTACTGAAGATAATTCCAATTCTCATTCTTAAACTAGGGTCCAATAGGAGAGGCGATGTGGTCCTTTCCCTGGTTAGCTGCTATGAGGGTGGGACGATGTGTGTTCCCAAACTCGCACCAATAGGACGCTGGACGATGCTGTTCCAAATCCCTGGTCAATTGTGAGTTTCTTGGTACACCCTGAAGATTTTTTTTTTGATTGTCCGATTTTTGCCACAAATCGTTGAGACGAAACCAGAAAATACGCACGATGCGCGACTGTTGGCCTGTAATCCTACCGACTGCGCCAGTTAACAACTCGAAACACGAGAAATTATTTTTAAAAAATCAATTTTATTTCATAAGCGTACAAAGAGAACTGACTACAAAATGCATTTTAGTTATATTTATAAGTTCAGTAATGCTTATGTTGCATGAGAACGAAAAGATAAAAGTCTAAGAATTGCAAGTGCATAAATGCAGAATTGCATATCTCACGGGAACGTAACTAGGGCAGCATTTTTTTTAAGTTCCAAAAAGTTGGCATAAATCTTTCACAGTCCCATTAAAATTATATTACTCAAAACAATGTAATAAAACTAAACTGATTATGAAACATATGTTTAGTTAATTTCAAAATATTTTACAAAAAAAAATAAGTTGAGTCACTTGATTATTTATAAATAAAGTTTTCTTTTGTCACAGGTAGGCGCCAAAAGGCGAAAGGGCAGGGGGTTCAGCAGACCCCCTCGCAAATGTAGGTAATAAAAATATAGCATAAAAAAACCTAAAATAAGGATTATTAAAATATTCCAGCAGCTACGTTTCTTGTCAATCGATACACAAGCAAAAAAGAGGTATTTAAATTAAATCATGCCGAAACCCTACAAATATAAACTGAAACCTTTGAAATTTACTCAAATAAAATATAATGTTTCGCACCATCTCAGTTATTTGGAAACAGGACATTCGATATTTATGGCGAAATGGAAGATAAGGGAAAATTGATATATTGCGAACAAGTTAAATTTTGTGGGGCGTCTAACTTCCCGTCTACTTGAAACACAAATCAATTGTTTGGTTTCTTTGAATATTTAATTAATGAACTGAAATGTTTCATTTGACATGGAAATTGTTTTGTTAGGAAACATTTATTGCAGATATTTCACCGACAATAAATTTTCCACACAATTGATTTTAGCGAAAATGAATACTTATTGGTGTTAAAGAAAAAACGCAGGATACTTTTGTTTGAATTAATTGACCTCTACATGACACAAGTTAAAAGTTTTTTTTTGTGTGAGTTCTTTGTATTATGGTTAAATTCGTTTTTCTTCATAACACATAACGGTTTAAAATTTTTAATTTCTTTTTGGCTGCTTTGATTATTCCAGATATTTTTGTGTTCGCTGTGCCCCTTAGTGTCTACAATACTTTTTAAAAAATAGTAATATAAAATTGTTATAAAAAAAATAAAACCGCCTAAAATGAAAAATGCACTAAAAAGTGAAAATAATATTTTATTTCATCTGGTAAAATCTAGTACGTAAAGTCGGCGCCAAACTTATTCTTAATTACTTAATAACAAAAATATATTTATTTACTGAGTCTTCTGATGTCTAACACCATGATTATAATATCTTATTTTCCGCAGCTTGTCCTTGATATAATTATTACAGTGTAATTTCCGAAAATCATCACGAATCTGTTTAAAATTTACAATCACAATAAGTCATCTTCTCGCCTGATATTTTTAACTGCTGATCTCCTGCGTCATTCCGTTTTCGTGCTCGTCGGCATCGAATCGACTTCGCAGACAACAATAACAATTTTGTTAGAAAGTGCGTTAAGATGTCAAAAAGGGCTAATTCACCTAGAAAGGTTGACAAGAGTAGTAAAATTAAGAAACTTAAAAGGCAACTGCGTGAAATGCAATAACAAATAAATAAAATTCATTGATATATATTATTCTTTCCATTGTTCAACACAAGATGCATCGTTTTTAGTAGCGATAAAGAAAAAATACAGAAAATATCTTTATAGATTTAAATTCAATGGTTGCTTATATCAATTTAAATGTTTACCTTTCGGTCTTAACATAGCCCCGTATATATTTACCAAACTTCTTAAACCAGTGCCAAGGAAACTTCGCCTTATTAGTATAATAACTGTTTCTTATCTGGAGGACATTTTAATAATAGGCGGAACTAATCAGAGTGCATAATAAACACCAAACCACCTTAAAACTGCTCGGAAAATAAGGGTTTAAAGTTAACTTAGGTCCTAAAAAAACATAACATTTTGATAGTTTATATATAGGAGAACGTGTGGCACTCCTGATAGCTTAAATAAATAAAATTGTGTAATTTTATTTTTAATAATATTTTGGTGAATCTAAAAATCAAGATTGAACAATAAACTTGTACTAGTAAAATAAAAGTAAGATCGTTACTTTTAGACAAGCGATTGAGCATGATAAACTTATGATGGCAGCATTATCGGCAGAGGGCACTGTCAGAAAAAAATGATTCACCTTCCAGAACAGTCACAGGATTTAAAAACATTAGCAGAAGCATGCCAGTTATTTACTAATGTTCGTTCTGCCATTTCTCTCCATAGAAAATTCCGAATCATGCCATACTTAAATACAGACTGCAAAAAAGTTTTAAAAACCTTATTTATATATATATATATATATATATATATATATATATATATATATATATACATAAGGGAATTTGCCATGTTAATAGGTAAACTTGTAGGTGGATGTACAGGTATAAAGTATGGTTTTGTACATATCAAACCTTTTGAAACAATAAAACATAATTGTATTAGGTCAGGATATAAAAGCAGCCAAATCTTTTTGTGAAATATTCTCAGATCCCTCTACCATGGGTTGGGGAGCTTTTTGTGGGGAAACTAGGTGTCAGAGAGATCAGAGCTGCATACTATTCATTAACGTTTTTTGCAAAAATAAAAGTAATATTCGCATATTATTGGAAATAAACAATTAAACAGCCATTTCCTGTATAAATAGAGGAGGAAGTGTTAAATATCCATAAGGCCACAAAGGAATTGTGGTAATGGTGTGAAGAGAGAGCGAGAGTCATCCACTCTACAAGGAGATTCCCCTGGTGGTAGGGAAGTTGATCGGTGGTCTCTTTTATGAAAAGGTGTACCAGAAACTGCAATCAATGTAATAATATTTTCCCTAGCAGAAGGAACCCTGAAACAGTATTAGGCTTGCCTTAAAAAATCTGAGATTTTGGTATGTCAGGAAGTAAATCCTTATTAATACAATTTGCAAACATACCCTGTTTTTTTAAACGGAAATTTGAAACAATGAAAATTCTTTCTCAGTATTAAATTCCTACAAATCAACTTTGAATTTGATATTTACTTCCATAGACCCTAATAATGTAAAAATAATAAAAAGATAGGTATTTCCGACATTCACCCACCAAACCCTAAAAATGCATTTACACGGAATCCCGATACAATTTTAAGTATAGAGAATTTATCATATAAGTTTGTTATTCTTATGGCGTTAACATCTGTCAGTAGAGTGGAACCTCTTTTTTTCATAAAAATTGAAAATATTAGAACAAAAGATAAAATTAAAATTAAAGTTTCTGACAAACTAAAAATATCTGAATCCAGTAGAATACAACCTATACTAATTTTTCCTTACTTTAAAGCAACACCAGAGTTACATGTGGCATCCACTATAGAGAGATGCTTTTAAAAATCCGAGGCTTTTCGACGTCACGAAAAAAAAATCTTATAGTTACTTTTAAAAAGCCAATTCACCCTGTCTCTTCTCAGACTAATAGCCAAATATAAAACATTATCTCTAGGAGGCATAGACACGTCCATATTTTCATCACATAGCGTGGGCCATGTATCAACTTCTGCAGTTTACATAGCATGTGTAAGTGTAGAACAAATAAAGAATTCAGCAGGTTGGACAGGAATTCTACAATAGACCCGTAAAAGATCCAAACGACATATTTGCTAACACTATTCTAAGTTGCAAGAGACGTAAAACTATAACCTTTTCAGTAGGTCAATTAAATCAACTTATAACTAAAACATATAGTTAAGTATTATTATATATACTATATTATAATCTTTATATAATAGATTTTTTGTTGTTCTTTTCCTCAGTATTAGGATGCTAATTAGATTCTCTAACTACATAAGTAACTTGTCTGAGTTTCTTGATTATACTAACAGAGAAGTTATTAGGAAAATCGCTTTTTTCTCTGAACATCTACTCTGTAATAATTATATCAAGGACAAGTGACGGAAAATTTAAAGATTAATCGACTTACCTGTAAGGATGATTAATCGTACTTTTCTTGTCTTTAGATATAATTATTACCCAACCGACCCTTATATAGGTACCCTATTTGATAAGCGATTTCCCATCGTCGCCCTTCAACGGAATGTCGCAAGAGATCTGCAGTTGAGAATATCAGGCGGAAGATAACACATTGCGATTGTAAATTTTAAAAAGATTCATGCTGATGGGTAGATTTGCGGAAACTACACTGTAATAATTATATCTATGGACAAGTTAGGAAAATTACGATTAATCATTCTTACAGGTAAGTCTATTAATCTTTAAAATTTCTTTATTAGTTTCGAGTCGACTTCATAGAGTAAAATTTTCCAAATGTAATAAAATATTATTTTTTACTTTTCAGTACATTTTTTTAAAGTCGGTTTTTTTTATAAAAACATTGACTTGATTGCCTGTCGGTTTTTTTTTCGAGTTCTTAACTTATTTAGACATTTTTAATTTTTATGTCCTTCGTTATGGTTTCGATATATTACGCCGCTACCGTTTAAGAGTTATTTTGCAACATAACCATAAATTCGGGTTCACTATTTTAAAAACATTTCCGTCAAGCATATTTTTTTAGGTTTGAATAGGAAAATCGTCGAAAAAATAGACGCCGGTATTTTTATTATTTCGTTTATGTTTTTTATAATAGAAGAATATACTCAAAACATTGTTTATTATATTGTTGTAACCTTTAATAGATCCAGTCAAGTTTCTAGTACTGTTTACTTAAAAACAATTAAGTTAGGCCTACTTTTAACTCTAAAAAAGACTAAGTCGAACTGCCTGTATCTATAGACTTTCTAAGACGAAAAAAAAGCGTTTAACGGCTTTACTATATATACGAGTTTAAAAAAAAAATAGACGTTTTTTTCCGGATCCATTTAGTTAATTATTGATTCTTTTTGTATAAAAAGTGTATTAAATCCTTTTTAGTTCTATTTATACGAGTTTTATTGTAAAAGTCAAGTTTAACAAATAGCCACTGGGTTCACTACATATTATGTAACATCATTGTGTAATAAGATGTCTTATTATACCATATACAAAGGTAACATACATAGTTTTTTTTTCTGACAGAATGGTGAACGCATTAGTGAAAGTGTATATTCTTTAATGTAATCGAGAAAACAGTTAAAAATTCCGCCATTTTTAACATTTTTTCAATATGCTTGCTCTGCTTATAATATCTTAAATATTTCCTGAAAAATTCATCTAAATTGTTCAAACCAATGCGGAGTAATCGTAAAGGGTATCCCATTTTCGGCGGGGTATCTCCCTTATTTTTAAAGAGGAGGGTGGCGGTTTTCATGGCAGTGTGCTAATTTTGTTAAATTAAAGACAGCGCAGCAGAATTTTCATATTACGAAACAATACACCAAGTAAAATTTGGATGCATATGAATTTTCACAGATATTTGGTGGACTCACAACTTACTTAGTAGACTTACATTATTAAAACGTTTTTTCAACATGCAATAGTCTAAACTCACATTTAAGAGTAGAATATTGATAATAATTATGGAAAAATATAACTAGCTTAAAATAGCAGAACAAATATATTATTTTTACAATTAAAATTAAGGACTTTTTAATAGTGCGTCCCGTATAATTTTCTAAAATGTATTACGGCTATTCTATAGACATTGCTATTTATCGTGTACAAAATTTGAATTAAATATCTTTAGACTTGTAAGAGGAACATGAAAAAAACTGAAACGTGTTTAATATTTTAAGACAATTTATCTTGAAAATGAATCATTTCCAGATCTATGTTCATAGGACTTTCAATTCATATGTATAGAACAGCTCCTCCGAATATAACAGCAGAATTTCCAGACATGCTCTATATACAGGAATATAAAACACATTTCTGAATAATACTAAAATACGTCACTCTAAGTAGAACAAAATAATTATACCGGAATTATAAAATAAATGTGACAGAGGCCAATCATTACTCTTTTCGATCTAAATTTAAAAAAATAGGAAAAAAATTATATCCATTCTGCAAAGCGCAATCAGTTTCAAACATATTAAACAAATTTCTCAGTAAACTAATTGATTTCATCCGGAAGGTTAAACTATTATTCCGATTAAAAATGACACGTACCAAATTACGTGGAATTACGTCTGCCTTCCTCGTGTTACATTTTGCGACAATAATTTGTTTCACATATTTTACAGTTGAATTTGTTTAACCTTCCGTCGACCAGTTGTTATTGATGATCGAGTATTTGTTTCAGTATTTTAATTGCATCACGTGCTTTATAATTGCAGTTTTAATTACAAAAGAATAATTGAATGCAAAAATTTTATATATATATATATATATATATATATATATATATATACATCTATCTATATATATATATATATATATATATATATATATATACATCTATCTATATATATATATATATATATATATATATATATATATATATACTTTCTTCTCTCGTATCTTTTACTAATAACATATTTAAAGGTTTAGTTCCAAAACAAATGTCTCATTTTTTAGGTCACTAACGTATGCGCTTTTAACAAAAAAGATGATGGAACTCGACCAATCGCTGTTGGTTTTTGTCTTCGCAGTTTGGTTGCGAAAATAATGTGTTTTCGCATTTACAATTTTCTAGGTAAAACATTTCCCCCAAATCAATTGGGTTCTGGTAAAGTTTACGAAAATATTTATTTCGTAAACTTCGGTTTTGGCACTAAATGTGGAGCAGAAGCAATTACGCATGCGATTTGTCGTTACCTCAATTATCCTCATAATTATGATAAAGTAATTCTAAAAATCGACTATTTTAATGCTTTTAATTTGATAAATAGGGACATACTTCTTTCTAGAATTAAAGAATATTTTCCAATTTTTTTAAATTTTATTTCTCAGTGCTATAAAGAACATTCACTTCTATTTTATGGTGATGACTGTATTTTGTCACAAAGATGTTTGCAACAAGGGGATCCTCTTGGGCCTCCATTATTTTGTTCAGGATTTTAATTGCATATTGCGTGCTATAGAATTTCAAAAGAATAATTGAATGCAAAAATTTCATATATATATATATATATATATATATATATATATATATATAAATATATATATATATATATATATATATATATATATATATATATATATATATATATATATATATATATATATATATATATATATATATATATATAGTTTAGGAAGAAATTTCCCATACCATACTAATATATATTTTCAAATAAATGACACTAGTGTCAAGAAAAATAACACCAGCTAAGTCTTCATGTTTTTATTGACGTTTCTGCGGGTTAACCCAAGCGTTTTTCAAAAATACTGAAAAGAAATGAAATGAATGTCTTAAAAGTTTTGTTGCTAATTATATTGACATAATAATAATCAAAATGATGTTGAAGCTAATTCTTTAAAAAACAATCTTGAATTATTTGAAACTCTCTTTTTAATAGTTCTCCAATCAAAAATTTTAAAATTAACTGACGTTCTTTCAAAACTCTTGAAAAATAAACAGCAAAACATTGAACATGCATCAAAAATGTTTCTTACTGCGCTTGAAAATATCAAAACGATAAGAAATAATTTTGATTTATTAATTAGCGAATCAAGTAGTTTGGCTGCGGAATGGAGATCAAAGCGGAGTTTTCAAAAAAAAAATAACTAGGCTCAAACGGTTTTTTAATGAAAAGAAAAATCATGTTTTAATCGAATCTAACGAAGTGTGGTTTAAAATAAACGTTTTTAATACAACGTTAGATATTATAATATCTCAATTAAAAAATAGAACGTCCGCGATAAGCAAAACTTTTCGCGGAATATCAGCGGAAGTTTTAGATAATGATTCAGTTTCTGATGATGAATTGCATGCGATAGGCCCAGAAATTGTACGTCTAATATTCCGATGATATTTCCGATATAATTTCTTCACAACTAGTTTCTTTTATAAGTTGTTTTAAGGGCGCTTTAGGTCCATTAAGGACTTAAATGAAGTTTATTTTAATTGAAAATTTTAGTTCTTGTAGTATCGCTGTATCGGTAGCAACAGCAACAGCCGAACGATCATTTTCTAAGTTGAAATCAATAAAAAAAATTCTCAGAAACACCATGGGACAGAAGACTGTCGGGGTTGTCAATTCTGTTAATTGAGAACCAAATTGCGCGGAAAATAGATCTGTCTTCCATTGTATCTGTTTTTGCAAACAACAAGGCGAGGAAAAAAATAATTAGATCAGTTATTTCATCTTTTTAAACTTTTTGTTATGTTGCCTGTACTATTTTTAATTTTTTGTAATTTTGTTATGTTCATTATATATTTTTTTAGTAAACGTAAATAGATACTTCGTTTTTTATTGGGTAGAGGGCCCGTGGATCCCATGGAACACAGGACCGAAGCGGCGTCACTACGCCCCTGTATAGTGATAATCGTAAAACATTAATGTTTAATGACATGAATTTCCACAAGCTTCTACTAGCATTTCGCAAAGATCTACACGTTTTGGGGGTTCATCTGGTTGTAAAGCCTGTAATGTAATTAGTTTGTAGCTATGCATATTATGTTTATGTAAAATTCTCCATATTGATGTTCGAATTATGCTTAAATTATTTTTGGTTAGTTGAAGTTGAATTCTTGGAGCGCACACACTTCCGAAATTTAAAAAGTTACCTAATTCTGAGAAATTTCCTTGGGTTCAGTAGCGGCCCATTCGAAAAAAGAACGTTAAATCTCCTGCAGGTTTTTGCAACAACTCTTTGACATTCATTTGAATAACTATTATTCTCCGTTTTCGCTAACTTACATAAACTAAAAAGTGAGACATGTTATGCCACCATCGTTCCGTGTTGCAGTTGTCGCATCATAACACACTTGGCGGTTTAAATCTTTAAGGTCTTGTCGAATATTAATAGTCCTAAATTATTCTTTATTATATTATATTATATATATATATATATATATATATATATATATATATATATATAATGTGCTTGTAGGTAACGGCCGTATACTACCAATAATATAAAGAAATAAGGGGGATTCGGCCAAAAAATCTATAGCACATTTATTTCCTAATAGCCAAGATTTCGAAATAATTCATTTCTTCTTCAGGGCTCTATAATAACTTAATTATCAAAAAATGTTGGACTTTTTTTACAATTAAAAACGACTTATACTCATTACATGAAAATATTAAAGTTCAGACAATTTAACCGCAAATAGTTTATTTAATATATCCCGCCTAAAAGGACTATATAAACATCAATTACAGTATGATTCTAGTTTCCTTGAAAGCATATAGAACTAACCACCGTGACACTCCAAATTAATGACCATATCAGATGTCTGTTACGTACAGAGATATGACATGCATTTCGCCACCTGGCGTTGCACAGGAAATATCGTTAGACAAAGCAATGTTGGGAAATACATTTTTAATCAAACGTCGAGGATAACTAATTCACACAACGGCAGATGTGCGAATGTCAGTATACGTTACAATCTATAACGTCTAAAATGGTTAATGGACTTTAATAGATTAATAATTTAGGTCATTTGGTGTCGAAGACAGCTGATGTCAAGCGAATCAATCATCATATCATAAAGATTAAAAGTTTTATTTTATTATATGGATTTTTATTAATGTTTTGACATCTTCCTAGTTCCAGCCCGTTTTAGACATAGGTACACTTAATCGTTTTCAATCATACGAACAATCGGACGAAGTCATGTAAGAGACAGTAAAAATTATAAACTAAGTCTTCAAAATCAAATTACTCGGCAGGTTTTAACTGCTCACGGGGCCTAAGCGGCAAATTTTAATGGGTCCATTGCCCTGGTAAAATTGTCTTCAAGTTATAGTAAAAAAGGAATTGGTATTCGCAAAAACATTTTTATATATCACCTATAGGTATTACGATTTAAGGTGATTTCACTTCGTCCGAAGAGCCACAATGGTCCACGTTACTTTGCCACCAATAAAATAAAAAACATATAATTTCCAAGTGCAATAATCATTATTGGTTAAAAAGTTCAATCAATTAATGCGATTTTTGACATTGTTTATTTTTGACAAGTGTGTCGATATTTGGTTTTATTTTTGTAGTTGCGATCCGCAAAACTTTCTTCCAGATATGCATCTGTAATTCTCGACCTTGTTTTAGACTTTACAATCTTCATACGAGAAAACAGCTGCTCGTACACATATGTGCTTCCAAAGAGAGACATCATATTCTGGGCATGGTTTCGGATTTCAGGAAACGAGTTTTGATCGACATATTTTGAAAAAAAATCAAGAAGACCTATATCGAACTTGTCTTTCAGTTCCGAATTACACTGCAAATCGATAAGCCCCATCTGACAATTTTCTGGCATGTCTTCAACGAATACACCGAATGATCGGGCAAAAAGATTGATGTAATTTTCATTTTCTCTGAAGTCAGAAAACTTTACTTGGAACTCTTTTTTGAGTAAATCTAGTGCTGCGACATATTTATCCACATCTGTACATTCGCAACTCTTCAGGTTAGGAAAGTGCGTAAACTCTTTTTTTCAACAACTGATTTTTCCATAAATCTAGTTAAGCTTAAATGCCTTCATAGTGTCAAGTAGGTTGCTGATGAGATAGATTTTTTTTCCTTGTTAGTTGGTTTGATTGAGGTGCAGCGTGATGTCCGTGAGAAATCCAAAGTCGCGCAGCCAGTCGGGGTCACTAAATTGAGGAACTGGTTTTCCTTTGGTGTTCATGAAGGAAGCAATTTCCTTCTTGAGTTCAAAAACGCGTTTTAGTATTTTCCTTTGCTCAGCCAACGAATATCAGGCCGCGTGATTTATTGAAGTTCACAGTTTGTACCACCACGACACACCTCTTCAATATTTGTGGATTTTGCAAAAATATTTTGTTGATAAACCATACAATGGTAATGCATCAAAGGAAGATGCTTCTGCCGTTTTTTCATTAAACCCACGAGCCCTTCATTTTTTCCTACCATGGATGGTGATACAACTATTATAACTGCAGAAAGGTTTGTCAATTCTAAATTATATTGTCTAAGTACTGTCAACAAACACTTATAAATATCACATCCTTTTGTAGTCCCTTTAATCGGAAAAAGGGCAGCCATATATTCAGTGATTTCAAAATTATTATCAATGCCCGGAATAAATATTGGTAATTGAGCGGTATCTGTGCTTTCGTCGATCGCAACAGAATAGTATACAAGCTTTGATGCACGTTCTTTTAGTGAATTTTCAATATGTGCCGCTAACTCTTGGATTCTTCTGGCGACAGTAACACCAGACAAACTAACTTTAGAAAAAAGTTGTTTTTGAGACGGGCACAATACTTCAGCGGCGGCCTTCATACATTTCTTGATAAATTCACCATAAGTAAAAGGTTTTGATTTCAAAGCTATTTTTTCGGATATAATGTAGCTAACCTTCACCCTTGCTTCATTTTTAATGTTCTGCTTTTGAAAACTACCTTGCTGTCGTTGAAGTTGACTTTTTAGGGCTCTCACTTTATTTTAAAAAATGACGTATACTAAAAAAAATTCTTCTAGTCTTACTCGTACAACCATGAAAATTATCAAAGAGTGCCAAACGATCGGCAGCGGCCGAGCGTCGCACAGTGGTAAGCCTTAATGCTATTCAGTGGCCAAAACCTCCAAAATATTGTTCAAGTAAAACTCTTTACAGATATTTTTTATTCAAAGTTGTAATATCTACTGTTAAGAAAAAACGCTCTAATCCGAAAATAAAGTGTAATTAGGTCGTATATAGATATAAAGCCAATTCGGGAAAAATAGAATCCGGGAGCTACTCTGTAATCGAAATAATTGAACCGATATCTTTGTAAATTTCATGAAATAAGGTTTCAGACAATAACTTTTTTAATTTCATGTAAAATTAACCATTGCACTTTTTTAGAGATAATATAAAGTAATAACAACATTTCCACTAATCTTCAGTACTTCAAGTTCACTAACGAAAAAAATTACTAGCGAAGCGAGGCAAAGTTTTGCCTTATAGCCAAAAAGGAAAGCTATCTTATGTTTATTTGAACGAAAAAAAATCTGTCTGCCCAAAGTTGCCCCTTTTCTCCCAATAGCAATTTTTTAAGGAGGCTTTGCCTGACGTCAAAAAATATCGTTACAAAGCGCGCCATATTGTTGTGATTATTGTCAAAGTAGTATTGTTGTGCGTGATTTCGTGTTAAAAATCTGTTTGCGATGAGTCGAAAGTATCTTTCTGATATTTTTATTACTAGTTTAAAAAAAACATGAGTTATCTCCAACAGACTTTACAAGTATAAAGCGTACCATACAGAAAACATTTTTGTAGCAATTTAGGCAAAAATGGAAACAGACTAATAGAGGTTTTTATACAAAAATTGAAAAAGGGTTGACAGGCGAGATGATATTTAAAGAAATTGTGAATGTCTTAAAAGTGCCACATCCTACTGGCCGAAGACCTACAAAAAATCTTGACGAAAGTTCGGACAGAAATAAAAGAAAGAAGCTACCAAAATTAAAAAAAAAGGTCGGAAGGGAGAAAGGAGGTGTGATGAAATCCTGCTTAATCAATAAACTTGCTTTTCACCTCTTTTTAAACCAATGAGAGTAGACTTTATTTTGGCTTTTCCCTGTGAAAAATTTGTCGCTTATTAACTAACATTTTATTTTATATTAATCACATCTGTTATGGGTAATTCGAGGGAATCCTTCTTAGATTCTGATATTTAGTGTCTTTGATTTTTTTGATTGTTCTAAAAAACTAATTAGTTTCTTCTCTCCGCACAGGTTATCTTCTCGACAAATTTCATCACAATCAGATTAATAGTTTTCGAGCTATTATGTTCACAAAACAAGTTTACACATATACTTGCACATTGCACACACCCAATCACGCACCCACCCACAACCACATTCGCAGACGGACAAACAGGATTTTTTTGATTTATTAAGGACGTCTCGATCTAAAACATCGATATTTGACCTAAAAGTGGGAGATAAATTTTTCGCCGTCGGAGGCTTTATTAATGAAACACCATTAAGTCAAAATACTAATTTTTTACCTGGTATATAACCAGATTTGAATAAAGGAACATCCTAAGATGATCCGACGATGGTGTTCCATTAATTTATGTTCAAAAAATTGCAAACAATTGATTAGAGTCTTTTGACAAGTAGCTTTCTCATGACCGGTTTATCATATCAATGAACGTAAACAACTGGCCCTTATGTCTTTCAGGTACATACATGGTGTTTCAAATTCGACCCCCACCATTGGAAAACTATAAAAGTTACGAGGATGGTTAAATTAGGGCAAAGTTGTGCATTTATGTGTTTACCAATGCCTTTTAGAAACTTTTAAGATCCTGAGTAGTTTCGGAGATATTAGAGAAAAACCGAAGATTTTTTGAAGATAAAGATTTCGATTTTATTTTTTTGGCGCGATTTGGTAAGATTAGATTTTTGCATAGAATTCAAAATTTAATAAAATACTGGATGCTACATTGATGCTACTATCGATTTTTTGATGAATTTTGAAAGAACTTCTAGAAAATCTCTACAAATTTTGTATTTAAAGTTTTTTCTTATCTCTACGAATAAGGCCTGTTCAAAGATATCTGGATCACTCTGTACATCTTGGTCATTTTAACTTGTCCATATTTTGATCTACTATAATTTTTTTATTTTCGAAGATACCAAAATGATCCAAAAAACAATTGTATGGCTTGTTGGCTTGTTTTTTTGTAACATTGGGAAAATATTAGAAAAATGTCAATTGTCAAATATATGAATATAATTTTTATTTTTTTAAATTAGATTCCCTGCTTAACATTCATTGGAGAGATCTCGTTTCCCGGATTCTAAATATATTGGGTATGGGACCTTTATCTTACACAAGGAAATGATGAAAAGCTGCGTCATAAGTCCAAACTATGTGACAAAGATACATGTATTTTTAGAGATAAAGGTGTCAGACCCAATGTTCCCGGAATCTGGAAAAGAAAACTAATCTATCGAATGTAAAATTTACAGGATATTTCATTCAAAAAATAATTATATATATATATATATATATATATATATATATATATATATATATATATATATAATTACAGGGTGTCTCACGACGAACTGCGGCGATCAATTTTTCAGAAAGTAGGCTTTGGAAAAATTTGAAATTTTGGCAGCTAACTAAAGTCGATGGGGGCTATTCGCGCAAAATTTTTTCAGGATGGCGGCACTTCCGGTTATACCGGAAGTAGATGTCAACTTTCTTATTTTAAATAGAACACCCTGTAAATTATCGAACTTCTGGATTCCTCGAAAAATTCCTAAAAAATCCTATACCTAAGTTGAACTGTTTTTGAGATATTTTGAATTTTATGTAAAAAATGACGTTTGCAGGTCTAGACATAACTATAAATATCTGCTTATCGAAGTCTCTATTATTTATTTGCGGGTGGCTTCCTTGTCCAACAGGATCCACTTTAGTTGCCTGTGCTGCTATTTTTATAATAAATAAATATAGGGTGATCAAAAACTGACATTATAAAGATACTTTAAAAAATCGTTAAAAACTACTTTTTTCAAATGGAAACCCCCAATTTTTATAATTTTATCTTATTTAACACCTAATACAAGGGTGACTTTGTATAAAGTTGTCTATTCCAAAAATTTGTAGTTTTTGAGTTATTGACGATTTAACATTTTTTATTCTAATAATGCCAGACGGCTTTTAAGGTTTCTTGTTAGTTGGCCATGATAGGGAGGCCTGGCGAGAACAAAACCAATTGGTTACTATAGAAACGTAATATTTATTGTCGTTTGACAATTACCTACCAAAATATTATTTATTTATTAAGGTAATTATAATAATTATTAAACTAATAATCATGCCGGAGCGATTAAAAATATCTATGGGAAATCTAACAGAGTTTTAACAAAAACATGCCAGATATTTGCTGATAGATATCCAGATAAACAGAAACCGTCACCGAACAGCGTTAAACAAATGTTGGAAAACTATAAAAATGTTGGAAACGTCAAGGCAAAAATTAATAAGAGGAAGCCCATTGTTGATAATGAAAATGTCTAGATTGCAGTTCTGGGATATTTTGAAGCATATCCAATGACATCCCTAAGAAACGTGGCAAGACAATCAGGAATCTCGAGGAACTCAGTGCATAGGATTCTGTTAAAACATAACTTCCAACCTTATTTAATATCATTGGTTCAACATCTAAAAGACACTGATTTGCCAAAAAGAGTACAGTTTTGCGAGTTTATTTTAACAATGGTATAAGATAACCCTAGATTTTTGGACAATATAATTTGGACCGATGAAGCAAAATTTACTAAAAATAGCCTTTTCAATAGACACAATTTCCGTTTTTGGAGTGATTCAAATCCTCATGCAGTAAGATCGCGCAACTTTCGAGAATCCTGGCAAATTAATGCATTTTGTGCAGTAAGGAACGATGGAATAATAAAACTGAATTTTTACGAAGAACATTTGAATGGTAAGTTATACATTGCCTAAACACGAGGACTTTTTTAATGAAAAATAACCCATTTTGGTAATATTACAATAATTTTTTTTATCAATTTAGAGTCAGTCCAAAATTAGATAAATCATTTAGTAAATATTATTACATAAATAAATTAAATTAAATTATTTATGCAGGTCACACTACACTACTTCATACAAATACTGGTCCACATACCGTAACACACCATATCTAAAAAAATATATCGTCCCAAGTTTTACAGGAAAGTTATATTTAGTTAGATATTTACAAGCTATTTATACAGGGTACTTTAGAAAGTCATAAAATACTAAACCTTCTTTTTTTTATTGAGCACTCTTCAGATTAAATTAATTGAATTTTGATGTATTTTGTTTCTACTTAAATCAATAAATCGATGAATATTATCAAAGCATTTCTTTCCGTAAAATTATGTCTTTAAACTTTTGTAGGAGAAAGATATCTGAATATTCTTGAAGAGTTGGACAACGAATATTTAAGTAATTTACCTTTGGCAGAACATAGTCAAATTTTCTATCAACACGATGGCGCCCCACCACATAGAACCGTTGCAGTCACTAACTTTTTACAAGCTACGTTTTACGACAAGTGGATTGCCAACAATGGACCTTTCCTGTGGCCTCCTCGTTCCCCCGATCTGACAGTCTTACACTATTTTATATGGGGAACGATACCAGGAATCGTTTATTTTAATCCAGTAACAACGAAAGAGGACTGTAGGGCAAGGGTAAGGGACGCGTTCAAAAGTTTATCTCCAGCTTCAATTAGAGCGGCCACCCACGAGGGATTTATACGGAGATGCGAAAAATGTTTGGAAGTACAAGGTTTATAATTACTATAATAAATAAATAATATTTTAGTAGGTAATTGTTAAACGACAACAAATATTACGTTTCTATAGTAACCAATTGGTTTTGTTCTCGCCAGGCCTCCCCGTCATGACCAACTAGCAAGAAAATTTAGAAGCCGTCTGGTATTATTAGAATAAAAAATGTTAAATCATCAATAACTCAAAAACTAATTTTTGGAATAGACAACTTTATACAAAGTCACCCTTATTTTAAGTGTTAAATAAGATAAAATTATAAAAATTGGGGGTTTCCATTTGAAAAAAGTAACTTTTAACGATTTTTTAAAGTATACTTATAACGTCAGTTCTTGATCACCCTATATTTATTTATTATAAAAATATCAGCACAGGCCACTAAAGTGTACCCTTTTGGACGAGGAAGCGAACCGCAAATAAATACTAGAGAATCGATAAGCAGATATTTGTAGTTATGTCTAGACGTGCAAACGTAATTTTTTACATAAAATTCAAAATATCTCAAAAACAGTTAACTTAGGTATAGGATATTATACACGAAATATACCTAGAATTTTTCGAGGAATCCAAAAATTGGATTATATACAGGGTGTTCTATTTAAACTAAGAAAGTTGACGTCTACTTCGGGCATAACCGGAAGTGCCGCCATCTTGAAAATATTTTGCGCGAATTGCCCCCACCGACTTTAGTTGGCTGCAAAAATTTCAAATTT
The DNA here is from genome assembly GCA_030620095.1 of Kuschelorhynchus macadamiae. Taxonomy (NCBI): domain Eukaryota; kingdom Metazoa; phylum Arthropoda; class Insecta; order Coleoptera; family Curculionidae; genus Kuschelorhynchus; species Kuschelorhynchus macadamiae. Next base: position 2,040,087 of record JAUTXW010002049.1, on the reverse strand, counting down.
TTCTAAAGCTTACTTTCTGAGAAATAGATCGCCGCAGTTTGCCGTGGGACACCCTATATATATATATATATATATATATATATATATATATATATATATATATATATATATATATATATATATATATATATATATATATATATATATATATATATAGATAGATAATTTCAGTGTAAACAATTTATAGCTGGAAATATTAAATTTGTGTTTCAATGATGCATAAATATCTGTGCACATACCTTGTTTAATAAAAAGCTGACTAAAAAGACGCTAATACGCCTATGAAACCGTTTGAATCAAAAAATTAAAAAAGTTTCTTGTATCTCGTAGAAGAATATATGGCTACACCCTTAGAGTAAGTACTCTAAGGCTACACCACAATTATTTAGATTGTTTTAAACGTTAATTATTATTTAGGTATTTTCTTTTTCTTCTTATTTGTTTAATCTAATGATTCTTAATTCCTTGTTGAGTTTTGTGTGTATTAATTAGGTCAATTTATCTCTGTATCAACTATGTTAACTTGTACAAAACACCTATATGATGTTAAAATAGATATTCTATGCTATATTTTTAATTTTTTTTGTATGATAATAGACTTTTCCTATTATGTTAATTTAAAATTAAGCTAAATATTTGAAAGTGAGGGAAAAATTAATTTTATGATTGGTATAATAACAAAATCTATTATAATACAATAAAAAGTGTTTAATTAAATTTTAAAGATAATTTAATCAAATCGAGCAAACTTTGTGAGCGACATTTCTTCAGTTAACGAAATATGGCGAATAACGTAAAACCGCCTTGTAGTAATTAATCTGTCAGACGCAGCCAACATCTACTAAGGCAATTGAATTGCTAAAGAAGCACGAAACGATAAACAGGAAATAGTGTAAAAAACCTGCGATAACTGCAGGGTATTTGACTTTATAGTTCACTTATGTTCCAGTATAAAAAATAGTAAGTTAAGTAAGATTTCTTCATGTAATTTCATTTCGTAATTAATTTAAATCCAATAAAAAATGGGCGAAACATTTTTACTTACTGAACCTTCCAAAGTGAATTTGGATCAGTTTTAAGAAAAACAATTTCACATTGAAAAACAATAGCTCCATCATGCACCTCTAAAGTTTTTGAGGACAGATGAAAACTTAAATATTTGCCACATACTTATAAGTCGATTCATACTAGGTGTTTTAACTGCTTAGTCTCTTAATTAAATGAATGGGTTACAATTAGCTGATTAATGAGAAGTTAATTTATATTGTTATGTACTTTAAAATTACCATTTTACTGTAAATCTGGTGGTGATAACAAGAAGCCATTTATTAGCCAGATATCGTAAATTAAATAACATAATAAAAATAAACATTTTTTTTGAGATTAGGTTCAACAAAAAAGGTAAGAGTATTATAATAATTACTTTAGATAAGTGATATTACACAAAGCTTATATGAGAATGAATAAAAATTTGTGATTCGCCTAGAAATAAGGTCATGTTTGACATGTCAATGTTACCCTACAATACAACATTGACAGTGTAAATGTTACTCTACAAGACAATATTGACAGCATTGCTTGACAGGCAAAATTGACTAACTTACAATATTCCAATTTCAGATGCCTCGATCAAAGAAATCGAAGCAGCCTGATATCAAACACTATAAAAATTATAGTGATAACATTATGTAGAAAGCTGTGTTAGAAGTAAAAAAATGGAGGAAAATACCAGGCGGTAGCTAAAAGATATGGCTTAAATTGGACCACTTTAATGGACCACTGTGAAAAATTTAATTGCGGTAAAGTGGACCGGCCAGCAGTGTTAACCGTAACCGAAGAGGAGATGTTGGTTCATTCCTTAGTGAAGCTGGGTGAGCGTGGATCGGATATGGGTTCGACCAACTTCAACTGCAAAGATGTGTTCAAAATTACCTACGCAGAATAGACAGAGAAAATCCGTTTAAGAATGGCATGCCTGGTGTTGAATGGTGCTTGAAAACAGATGGAAGCAACAAATCAGACGCAGGGTCGCCCAGAATTTACGCAAGAATAGAGCTATTGCAGGGACAAAAGATGTTATGGAAGATATGTACGACAAATTAGAGAATGCTCTAACTCGTCTAGATTTGAAAAATAAGTCCCAAAACATCTTTAAAGTGCTCTACAATAGGGGGAGTCGCAACCCAAATCAGTTTTGATGTGTTGCAATGCCACTAGCGACTTTTTGCCAATGTTTATAAATTATAAAGGATTGCACCTTTACTCGACATGGTTTAACAACGGCCCCGATAAGGCACTCTTTAACTGTTCGTTTTCTGGGTGGATGGAGGCAGCTCAATTTTTAGACTGGCTTGATAAATCCTTTGTAAAGGAAACTAGTAATTTAGAGGGAAATAAGCTTCTAATATTAGACGGTCAGAAATTGCCAATATTTGCAATTTACAAGAAGATAATACCCGTAGGGGCTCACTAATATCGAATTTACAACATGATATTGAGGCTCCCTCTACCTTTACCTCAGGTATTCCATCTACCTCATATTTGGATCTGGAAGAGCATAAAAAGGAACTAACTATTATATCAGTTTTGACGACTAGCAATACAAAGGAAAAAAAATCTGTCGAAACGTTGTGGGGTGACTTAACTAGCCATGAAGTAAAGGAGCGAATGCGGCTAAGTGAGAACAAAACATCCGTAAAAAAGACACCCAAAAGAAAGAAGAATAGAGCTGAATCAAGTTCATCTGAGAGTGAGGTTGAAGTAGTTTATAATGACGATGACGACATGGATAATCTTGGTGCGCCTCAAATAACTGCTGAAATAGAAATTGATTTGGACGATCCAGTTTATGAACCTCAAGTAACCAACGTGGACCACAACTTAAAAAACGGATCGTTTGTTCTTGCGAAGTACGATAATTGTCACTATGTTGGGAAGGTCTTACAAATGACTAACAATATCGCTGAAATTGATTTCTTAAGAAATAAAGGTTTGTACATACCTCGTCTATCTAGATGTTAGTGATAAAGAGAACGTTATGCTAACTGATATTAAACAAGTATTAGAAGATCCTCATATACAAAGGGGAAAACATTATTTCAAGATACGTTTCCAGGCAGAAAAAACAGTATGTTGAGTTTTGATTTAAAGGAAGAGCTATTTCTTTTATTTAAGTTTCCGCTTTTTCGTATGTCGTTAAGTTTACGTTAATTGCACATACGTATTTTGCAACGTTTGTTTACGGTACTTAATCTCACAGTTAAATGATGTTGAATGTATGTTTTTCCTATGGGTTTTTAAGCCTTTAATAAAACAAAAACTTCGTAATCATTTAGATTTTTTCATTATGTAGGATTCTAACAATGTTAATTTTACAATTATGACGGTTAACAGTGACGTAAAACGGTTCGTAAAGGATGTGTCAATGTTACACATCCTATGGCGTAACATTCACACTTGACCAATTTTTTAAAAAAATATATATCTTTGTCGGCGAAAACATTTTCATCTAAATCATTATTAACACATTAACTTCTTTCTTTATTAGATAATTTTTTACTGACACAATTTTAAAGTTATGTCAACGTCTGCCCCTTTTACTTTAACTAAATTTAATCAAACAGCTAGCAGTTAACAGATCCAAAGAACCTATGGTAGATAAAATAATCGGCAAAAATCTTATAAAAATGCAATGAATTTAGTTTTTTCATCAGTTAAAAGCGTCAACCACAGTACTTCTAACATTGTAACCCATATCGGTAAATTGAGTACCAAAATGTCTAAACACTTTTCTAGAAATGGGTTAAATAAGACCAACAATATATATTATATACGCTGAAGTGCGGTTCGTGTCTCAAAATGTATATTGGTTAAAACGGAAAAGGATAAAATATAAAACTAGTTTCATAAAAAATTTAAATCGTTCACATTATGCAACTTATCTACTATATGAATCACATATATTTCATGAAAATTCTTCATTCTGAAATAAAATCAAAGAAACTTAATTTTCTAGAAAGTATGAAAATTAATAAATTTAAAATATCTGGGGTATTGCTAAACGATCAGGTAGATTTGCATAATTCCCCACTGTTGAACTTTTATTAGTTTTATTACTCAGGATATTTCTATTGTCTTGTTTTTAAAAGATATATCGTAATATTTCATTGTAAAAGAAACTTAAACTATAAATTCCATCTGAAGAAGATACTGTGTGTCGAAACAATTGTCATGGTACAGTATTAGGGCTGATATGGTTCTTGTGTGTCTTGGGTCAGCCAAAGAGTCAGGAATTTAGTATATTTATTCTTGGTATTTTTATACTTTCAAGAGTTAAAATGATATCTGAAAAGAAAGGTTTGAAAGTTCTGGTAATTTAAAAATAGTTTCTGTGGCAAAAAGTGGCTTAAGAGCACATTAAATAACCAATACTTTTTCTTCTAGCAAGCTGAAAAAATATTTAGAGAAGCGATTTGTTACTTAAATTTTTTGGAAGTCTTAAAAATATTTCTTATAATTTTTAATTTTTTCCCAAATTTACTTGGTTGAATTCCGTAGGTATTACATATCTTATTTGTTTATGAACTATACATAACCAAAATGAAAGCTGACATAAAAAAATGCTCTCAATTACTCAAGTTCAGTTACACAATTAAGTTTGTGTTGTAAGGGTTATTAAAACACAAGCATATTATTATTTTAATTATCTTGAATGTTTTATAGTCTCAAGTAGACGGCTCTCACATCAATTATTACACATACGGACGTATTTATGTATTAAAATATATTATGAAAAACGCATAATTTAAAGCTATATGAATATTAAACGTTTAAAAATGCAGTCAATTATTTTATAGTTGTGTTATGTTCTTTATTTTATATCTTTGATGATACTATTGGCAAAACCCTGTTCAAATTTATATAATAAATCTTCCGTCAACTCAGACAGTTATTTTGCAGTAATATCTCAGCCAATTAGAAATTTATATATGCCTATTTTATTGCTTATTTCTAATATAAGGAAGAGACCTATTTAAATTTAATTTTTGATGCTATGATAGAATCTCCGTAACAATATGATACAGTGAAAAAAATGGAGTCAAGTTTCATCACATGAAGTAAGAAGCGTAAAGATGATTTTTCGACAAAGACAACACAGACTTAAAAAGGCGAAACGTCGTCTATGAAAAGCAAGGTGTTCCTACATTAGAAACTCTGAAACAACGGCTCACTAATGGTGAAACTCATATGAGCTGTAGCAAACACTAGCTTTAATAGGTCTCAGATCGCGTAGAGAAATTGACAAAAAGCAAGTACTTGGAATCCCAGCGAGTATACAACGTCGACAAAAAAATACCGTTCAGAAAATCGTCCAATAATTTACCTCGATGAAACATGATTTCACAGGCATGAAACAACATCCAAAGGATGGGCCGATTCTTCCGGTAGGTCTAAAACAAAAGCTCGGTCAAATAAAGGGAAAAGGATAACCTTTTTACGCGCCAGGTCAGAAAACGGTTGGGTTCCAAATGGCCTGTGGCTCTCCGGCGGATACTTGTTGTATCCCATGTATTGAGGGGCCTAATAAGGCATAGATAAATTAACTCCAATGGTAGGTCAGTTGTCTCCGAAGCCTATCAGGTGGATCATCTTTTGAGCCGGGCAATTTTTAATTGTACCAAGTCCTTGTCAAAATGTAACATTTTTCATCAGTATAGATCTGATTATTGTAGAAGTTAAATCAAAATAATAATATAATAAAAACGCTGATTATTTATAGGTTAGGTTAGGATTGGTTAGCCTTGCAGTAAATAAAGTCCCCGGTAGGATTTTTTTCAACAAAAACTATACTGTTAGGTGGATCTGTACCGTTAGCATTAGAATAGTCCAGATTCGTCGATCGAACCATCATTAAAGGCACCGGAGATTCCGGAGGCAAATTTCCTATGACCTTTTTCGAACCCTAAATATAAAGTAACCGTTGGGAGACAACTAAGTTTCTACATAGAGTATTAAAGACGTGCATGTACTACCATAAAGAAGACGTTTTATCAAGAATGGTTCAAAAATTATCTTTTACCCAACATTCCTCAGAAAAGCATGGTTCAAATAATACGAAATTGGAGATTCAAAACTACATGGCGGCGAATGGTATATATTTTTAAGAATGTTATAAAAAACGTAATGTTTAAGAAGTTTTAAAGACTTTCTGTACAATAAAAAAATGTATGTCAATGACGCATTGGCAGAGGAAATAAGACATACAGCGCTGCGGCTTTCTCCTTACTATTGTGTTTTAATTGTAGAAATAATAAAGAAAAATATTATCGCTATTTTCCCCGTATCATCACGGTCGACTCCAGTACAGGCTATGAGTAGTAAATCTGACAACGAGGCTTGCTTACTTACGTGCCGTAAGGAAGAAATTAAGTTTTTTGTTGACATATTTTCGTTTGTGCAAAAAAAACTGTACCATGTGTCAGTAAAAAGACTGCTGCAAATGTTAGTGAAAACGGATTTATGGAACATAAATAAATAAAAAAACTCTTTTTAAACTAAAATTCCAACTCCAGAGGTTCAGAGTTGGCCGTGGTTGTGTTTAATTTTATTGTCTAATTTTGTTTTGATAACGTGTGTTTATTTTGTGCTGGGTAATGAACTAATAAAAATGTAGTAACGTCCCGGGTGAAGTAGTTCATAGGATTATTATTATAAGCCAACAAAATAATAGGAGTGTATTTGGATGCATCCTGGTAAATTGCAAATTAAAACATTTGTGTCGAAATGCCTATTAGAGGCTGCTGTGTCCCAAGATGTCATTCTAATTATAATTGTATATAAAGGCCAAATGGTTAAAGGCAATTCCAAGTCTCGTTCCAAGTCCGTTCACAGTATTCTGTAGTTTGCTACTTACATTTTTAAGAAAATGGTATTATTTGAGAGGACAATCATTTATTGCCAGATGGAACTTTGCAAAATGTTTCCACAGAACCCAGGTACACATTTTTCCATTGTGACTTAATCCCCTATCCAATAACTAAATTAGCTTTCTTATATATAAGTGTTATATTGGAGGTTGTATTTATTATACTTTACATATAGTTTTAAAATGTTTGTATGATATGAATTAGTAAATAACAACACTAACATAGATTAAATTGCATAGAGGTTGTTAAAATACAAATGACAGGCGGGTGGTAGCGGAATAACTTCGCGTGTACAGCATGACGAGTCTACATGCCAAACTGTTTTGCTTTTATTGTGGCATGCATTTTTATATTTATATGATTAACCTATCATAGCTATACCTAGCGTGGATTTAATACTACTAGTTAAGTTACCTAGTAGGTAAAAGGTATTATAAGAAAAAAATTGCTCTTTTCACATTCTATAAACATTCGTTTTTCAGTCGCTAACTACTTATATTTAATGTGCAAAAAAGACAGAAACAATTAAAAATCGTTTATATATTAATATCACTGACTATGAAAATTATTAAACATATTTTGCTCATAAAAAGGACATAAAAAATCGACGCGCGAAACAGACCTTGGACCTGCAAGAACCATTCCAGTAGAGGACATAATAGCAAGTATAGAGGACAGCTTTTGAAAACTGCCACAAGAACAGGCAGATTCAGTTCGATATACAACATTGAAAACACTTCGTAGAAAATCAGCCATAAAGGGTCTCAATGACAAAGATGTTACAATTCTACCTACAAATAAAGGAAATGCAACAGTGGTCACGGACAAGAACAAATACGTAGAGAAGATAGAGACATTACTTCAAGATGACAGCTATATGATAATACGAACGGATTCAACTAAGAAAATTAATGCCTGGGATTTGTCAGGCCAGAAGAAGAAATTGAAGCAAGCGGTTCGAAAATTCCTCGATTTTATGGATTTACAAAAATACATAAAGCTAATGTCCCGTTACATCGTCAGTGCAATTTGTGTAAATCTTACGAAATAGGTAAATGTTTAGCCAACATCTTAAACCCCTTCACAAATCTAATTCTTATATCTAAACACTTCGTAGAAAAGCTTAAAGATTTTACTTTAGATCCCGGGGATATTTTAGTCAGTTTTGATGTTGAATCCCTGTATACAAATGTGCCTATCAATGATTCTATTTCTATAATTTGTGATATATTTCAACATAAAAACGTTAATCCAATCTTAATAGAGTTGATAAGAGAGTGCTTAACGTCCACGTCTTTGATTTTTCAAGGGACCTTTTTTGAACAAACTTCGGGTACAGCGATGGGATCTCCGCTATCCCCTGTGGTAGCAAACATCTTTATGGAGGTTTTAAAGAGAATTGCTTTAAGATCTGCTCTTTTACAACCTAAATATTGGTTTAGATAGTTACACGCTACTAAAATTTAACTATGTAAATTGAGACAGACGGTGTTCCCTGCCCAGGTGTATTAGTACAAAACAAAGAGAATGACACCCTAGATCATACTGTTTACAGGAAACCGATACATACGAATAGATATTTAAATTTTAGTTCATACCATCATCCATCAATATGTGATACAAATTCAATTCCGGACCCAACAGAAAAACCGACTGAAGCTTTCAAATCAACATGATATTGTAGTGAAGATATTAGTCGTTCGATTAGGTATTATAATAATCCCAGACCTAAATCAATTTTTTTCAATCATCCGGTAGTGCAGTCTTACCTTTTAACCAGGGTACTACAGATATAGTGCGGAACACGAAAGAAAACCGGGCGGGGTCAATCGGTTTAGGAAGGTCGACGAAGAAATCTTTTTAAACCAATGGTATCCCGTCGTTCTTTAAATAATATGGTACTCCTTTTCGAGTATACGCAATTAAGATAATTAAAAATATAACTATGCTTAATGAACCTTTATCTGTATTTGTCTGTTTTCTTTCGTGTACTGCACTTCTATATCTCTTTTGTGTTGCAAAAACGGCGAACTTTCGATTTTTAAAATGATTTAATTTTGATTTTTCTTGATCGATTTACCTATAAATATATTTTTTCTTGAGTTCTGTCATTAACGGTTCCCGGGCCACTGTCTACGTCCACTATTATTGGACCACCCAGTATAGTGATATACGATTTACAAGTTCAGATTTTACAAGGGCAGCCAGCATCAGATCCAGTGAACGAGATTTATCAAAATTTTAATTTATGCAGTTCGACTTTGGGCTACTCGGGTATGCCAAAAGTGGCCGCCTGTCTCCGTTTGTCATATTACTTTATACATGGGCCGTCATTGTGAAGTACTATACAGGGCGTTTCCTAATTGCGTACTGATGTTAAATGGGGTGTTTTTATGTCCTAAAAGTCTTAACTTTTGAGATACAAGTTGAATGGCAAAGTTTAAAAAGAAAACATTTTTTTTTCATCCCAATTCTGATGCTATTGTAGATAACTGCATGAAATTTGATATACGTCTTCTATGCACTAAGTAGCATACGGATTTACCCAGGTTAATTACATACGCACGCCACTGGTAGAAATTTCAAAAATTAATTGTTAATAAAAAATGCCCTTTTATACATAAGAAAGACGTGTATCAAATTTCACACAGTTATTTATCTATAATAACATCAGAATTAGGATTTAAAAAAAATGTTTTTTTAAAACCCTGTATCTCCAAAGTTAAGACTTTTAGGTTCATACTAAACTTTTTCCTTAAAAAGGTCCAAGAATCACCCCCTTTAACATTAGCACGCAATTAGAAAACGCCCTGTATAATACAGAATGACGCCCTCGTACAAAGTAATATGACAGGCGGAGACAAAGGTCACTTTTGGCATACCCGAATAGCCCAAAGTCGAACTGCATAAGGTAAAATTTTGATAAATCTTGTTCACTGGAATCAGTGCTGCTCACCTACTATAACTACATTGATGTGTTAAATGTGTAAAAATATGAGTTCTGTAGTTTCTCAAATATTAATTGCAATATTAGATATTTTTTGACACCCGGTATTGAACAGAAAATTAATTATTTTAAAGCAGTTTATTGACAGCTACTTTATGAACAAGTTCAATAGGGTTGAGGTCGCACATGTATGAAGGTAACCTTAAAGGTGTATGACCGAGGTTACGTAAAAGACCGTCAATTTTATACTTTTTTTCTCCAGGCCTGTTGGCTGATATTACTTCGTATAATTAATATTTTCTCCATTTTGGATCACATAGACTGTTCGACTTAAGCCACGATATCATATAAGCTTTTGTAGAGTATTTAGTTGGCACTATCTTCTACGTGAGAATGATAAGATGCATTGTCCGTTATCACGACTGATTTGGAAGGAATGTTAGGTAGAAGCTTCTCGAGCAACCACTTTTCAAAATTATCTCTATTCATCTGTCCATAACAGTCTCCAGCTGTTAGTCCCGAGCGAAAAACTAAAACAGCACCTGGAACAAATCCGGCTTCTTAACCAGCATGAACTATAATAAAGCGACTACTAGAGCGGATTCCCTGAACAACACCTATAACACTTTCACTTTGTCAGTATTTGTTCACTGTCATATCATTATCTACTCAGGTTTCGTCTAGATACAAAAATGGCTTCCTTCTTGCCTCACAGTTGATAGATATTTCACCTGCCAGTGAAAAATATTTGGTCTCTCAAAGAGCAATTTTCGTTTATTTTGGCACTTTCGCCAAACAAAACCATTTGATCGTAAAATCCGATTTAAGGTTTTATACCCGTACGGAAAATCTATTTTGTCCTTTACAGCAGGAAGTAGTGGTTTGCAGGTCGGAACCTTTTTCAAGTTTATATAAAAATCTTCTATTGTTCGTCGAATTACTTGAAAATCGCCATCGTCAATTTTATCTTTGTATGATAATCGGGGTCTTTTTTTATCAGGAGATTTTAAAGGTGAAGTAGAACATGAGCGATCATTATGTTCTCTTTGAATTTTTCTTACACTACTTTCCGAAACACCAGTGTAAAATGCAGCGCGTTCTGTTCGATTTTGACTTGGAATAGTCAAACTATTATTTTCAGCTTCTCTAGTACAGGCCACTATAACGCTCGCAATAACTTCACGTGGACCGCTTCGAATTGTTTTTCCTCTATTGCTTGCCATCGTTACTTCGAAATAATAATTCAAATTCAGCGCAACGTATTTATATAGGAATGAAAACAAATGCTCGAAATGTACAGGCGCCACTGGAAATAGCTAGAACCTTCTAGCTGCAAGTGCATGGAGACTCTAGGCACATCCCAATTACAAATGGACCAGTGCGAAATTTACTAAATCCTCGATTAATTTTCCGTACCGCTTAGCTGGCGCACTTTATAGGTGAAGTGGCAAACTATTACAACAAATAAAATAACATAAAATTTATTTGCGTACACAAATTTTACTTTTCCGCTTGCTTAAGACTATGAACCTTTATTTTAAGGACGGCCCCGTTTTCTTTCGCATTTTAAAATTGAAGAATTCTGCGGAAATTCAACATTCGCACATCTTTAGTACACAGAAAAAGATTGGGCAATGCTTAAGGATGCCAAAACATGTTCTTGTTTGCATTCAGAAGGAGTTTATAAAATCCTTATTCCTGCGGTAAAGTATATATGGACGGTCTGTACCTATTAGACTTAAGGAACATGAAAGATGTATAAGTAGGAAACAACTTGTTCATTCCGTTGTTACTGAACACCCAAAAAGACACATTATTAACGTAAAAGACACCATGGTTCTTGCATCAGTATCGGTTTATTATAAACCAAAATTAAGGAATCTATTGCAATTATCAAGCACCCTGCGAATTTCAATAGAGCGGCGGGTTACGTGCTCGAGTCGGTGGGCAAAGATCGAGTAGAAATACCTGAAATCTGCTCATCAGAGCTCATTCAGTGAAGGTCCCTGAAGATGCCCCGTGAAAATAACAGGCGAAACGTTGAAAAATAATTCCAATTTGACACAGTCTAAACCCAATAACCAAGATTCCTTAATCATTACTTGTTTTACTTAGAACCTTCTCTTTGATTTGAGCTGTATTAAATACATACATATCTGAAGTCCGATCCCTTACTACATTGCCACAATGGAATCGGCCCAGATAGTTTTATTGCTGTCATTCAATCATTTTTCATGAAAAGACAAAAACGCGCATCCAGATAAAACAATACTGTGTTGAACTTCGTACAAATTACAGATGTATTGTATCTAATTCTTAGTATTATATTAACATGTATTATAATTATAATTTATTTTACCTTGTCTGAACCGCAACAGGGCTGTATTATGGTAATTCGCCATTACCTGAAACAAGAGAAGGCACAAATTAGTCACTAAATAAATAATTAGTTAAAAGCGTCATGATATCTCTGAATAATTTATAACGTTGTTACGAGATTCATTTACATTAGGTACGTACGAAATACATCCGAATGTTGCTATTATGTAACATAACAAAGGTAACCAATTTTGTCTTTGACGCGTATTATCAAAATATGGTATAAGCATTTTGCGACAGAAATACGTTTTAATTACTTAATAAATTAATTCCGATTTCGTTCACAGAATGCCGAATGAATAATACATCAAAAATCTATTATAAGTCATGGCTGATTATAATAATCAAACTTGCTTGTATTAATAAATGTTCAGTAGCACCTAGAACACAAGAACTCGAGAGATTTGTAAAACCGATTTACTTACTTTCTCACGGATTTTTTTTTGTATAAACTTTTTGAGGGGATCACAAAGAAAGTGAATCTTAAGTTTTTGCATTGCATTACGGCCGGAAGCCATATTTTCTTTACTTTTATAGAAGAGACATAAGTATAGAGGCTTCTATTCGTCCGATCGAAACAATTTTTTGGTTTTACTGTGATGGTTTCATTTGTTTAACTCCAATTCTTCAATACATAACATACAAAACAACACAAACTACCCGACTAAAGAATTTTCGAACTTTCTTCGTAAATGTAGTTGCGATTAATGAATTTTAATAAAACTTGTAAAAAGTTATTTTTAGTGGTCACTTATAAGCCTACCAAATTTGAGATTTTTGTATTTTATAAAACTGTTAAAACCTGCTATTCAATTTGCAAATTGAATCTCTGTGGTTTTTGTGCAAACCGGCCAAACTGAATGTATTAGGTATTATTTTAAATGTAGGTTTTTTTCTTTTCATTCTGTTCAAAATGACACGACAAATATATTTTTTAAAATAAAGCATTCTATCTAGTTTCTAATTAAAAAAAAAAAAATAAAAGCTTTACAAAGTTTGGTTTTTTATGTTTTAAATATTTCCTTTTACTTTTATCGTAATAGGGGAAGTATTGTAATTGTTAAAAAACCACTTTGCGATATGTTTTCAGATCTTTACGTTTTATGGTCACTAGATGCCGAAAAACATGTCTTCTCTATTCCGTCGGTCTGTCTGTTCGCGGTAGGTATAGCTAAAAACTGATTACCCGATTGGCTTCAAATTTTCGTCAAAAATTCAAGGTCATATAGGGATAACCTGATAACAGTTTGATAAAAATCAAATATGGCGAAACAAAATGCCGGCCGGCCTAGTGAAATGTTAAAAAAATTATTACTAAAAAACTGTTTACCTAATTTATCTCAAACTTTGCACGAAAATCAAGTATTATGTAGCAAATAACTGATAAAATTTTGATACGAATCCAAGAGGGTTGAACAAAATGGCGGCTTAATAAAGTTATTAAAAATTCGGCTTGAAAAATTACTTAGTGGACTGATTTTAAATTGTATGTCAAAACTTATCGACAAAACATAATGGCGGCCCAAAAATCACCCTCTCAGGTTTTACATATCTTCACGTTTTACAGTGCCAAAAAATATGTTTTATCAATCCCGTCGGTCTGTCTGTCGTTGTGTCTGTAGGTCTGTCAGTTAGCGGCATAGCTTAAAAACTACTTACCAGATTAACCTCATTTTTTTTTATTAGATTAATTTCAAAATTTGTGCCAGAATCTAGTGTGATATAGTGAAAACTGGTAAATGGTCAACGTAAAAAAATCTTATTCAGTTGATTTTAAATTTTGCAGAGATTTTAAATGTAATATAAGGATAAACTGATACGAATTCAACATGAGGTAACAAAATGGCAATGGGTGTCAACGTAAAAACTACTTACTGAATTTATTTTAAATTACACCCAAAAATCGATATATATATATATATATATATATATATATATATATATATATATATATACATATGTATATATATATATATATATATATATATATATGTATATATATATATATATATATATATATATATATATATATACCGTGTGTCCAAGATAAAGAGTGGATAACATTGGTAGATTGGAAACCATAAGAGCTACAGCTTGGGTTAAATTAGAGAAAAGGTGCTCAATTTAGTTTCCAAATCAATGCCGTTTACAAACCTAAAAAATTCCAAACCGTTCCGAAGAAATCCGACAAAAACCGAAGAGGTGCATTTTTGTTTTTATTTTTTTACAGCCCTATTTTTAAAGTTGGATCAAATTTGAAAACACATTCTTATAGCAGTTTTTTCTCGCCTACAAGATTCCACTGTCACAATTTTTGTCTGACGTTTCGTCTCCTGTCAACCATCATCAACTTTGTTTTTTCATACGGCCGCCATATTGGATTTTTTCATTTTCAAAATGACCATTTGAGTCCCATTTCAACGATGTGTCACTTCATCAACTTTATTTTTCCTACGGCCGCCATATTGATTTTCTTAATTTTTCAAATGCTGCCTTATTTACGAACTTTGTTTTTTCTTATGGGCGCCATATTGGATTTTTGCAATTTCAAATTTCTCGTTCAATTCTTATTTCAACGAAGGTTGATAGGTGTTAGGTACGCCTCGTAGGTACCCACCAATTTAAAAAACAAAACTAGAAACCTTTAAGTAGACAACACAAAACGATTTATTTCAAACTTAACTACTACTAACTACTTAACAGACAAAAAAGAATTTAAATTAACTATCTTACTTTACAGAAGGTGTTCAAATAAAAAACCATTGTTTTCTAAACACAAGTATGCGCGTCGGATAGTTGCATTTAATACATTTTGCAGGACATCTGGTGTTATGGTTTGAAATGCCTCCAAAACCAGTTGACGTTTATTTTAAAAAAAATCTAGTAGCCTTTTAAAAACAAATTAATGACTTATGTCAAAATCAACAATGTAAAAATTTGTTGATTCTGACATTTTTTTTACAGAATACAGATTTTGCTTATCGAGTTTTTTAAATTATTGCATTTTTTATTGTTATTTATTAGTTTTTGTTTGCTTTAAAAAATGTTTACAAAGTTTTCTTTTGAAGAGAAGTACGACATGCTAAAATGCTACATTTTATGTCATAGCAACACTCAAAGGGCGAAAGATATGTACGAAAATGATTATCCAGAAAGAACTCAACCAAACAGACAGATATTTGGAAAGATTTTTAGAAATTTACATACGTATGGTTCTTTTGATAAAAATCTAGGCAACCGAAATAAGAACTCTAATGAGGAAACAGAAAATAATGTTTTGTTGGCAGCAGTCGAAAACCCGACAACGTCTGTTAGACAAATTGAGCGCCAAACTGGAATCCCAAAATCAACTGCGCATTTTGTTTTAAAGAAAAATAAATTCACACCTTATAAGTTTAGAATTTGTCAGGGACTGCGACCGGGTGATGATTTAAGAAGAAGAACCTTTTGTGAGTGGTATACCAGAAGATGTCAGGAAGAAGAAAACTTGCCGAACCGAATTTTGTGGTCGGATGAAAGCATAGTGACAAATAATGGTATCTTCAACAGAAGAAATACTCATTTTTGGGCCAAAGAAAATCCTCGACGGTTTAAGCAGTCGAAATTTCAGCACCGATTTGGTTTCAGCATGTGGGTCGGAATTTTGGGAATGCAAATTATCGGACCCTTCATTTACAATGGAACCCTAACTTCCCAGCGCTATCGCCATTTGCTACAGAACGACCTAGAGAATTGGTTTGACGAAAATCTTCCTCTAGCAGAACTAAATAATTTTTGGTTCCAGCAGGATGGAGCACCTGCGCATAATGCCAGGATTGTTCAAAACTATCTAGCAGAGAGGTTTCCCGAAAGATGGATAGGGACGCATTCAGTAGTGGCGTGGCCCCCTAGATCGCCGGACTTGACACCGCTAGATTTTTATCTGTGGGGTTATTTAAAAAACTGGGTGTACGAGCGAAGTTTTGAAACGGAAGAGCAGCTACGTCAACTGGTTTTGGAGGCATTTCAAACCATAACACCTGATGTCCTGCAAAATGTATTAAATGCAACTATCCGACGCGCATACTTGTGTTTAGAAAACAATGGTTTTTTATTTGAACACCTTCTGTAAAGTAAGATAGTTAATTCAAATTCTTTTTTGTCTGTTAAGTAGTTAGTAGTAGTTAAGTTTGAAATAAATCGTTTTGTGTTGTCTACTTAAAGGTTTCTAGTTTTGTTTTTTAAATTGGTGGGTACCTACGAGGCGTACCTAACACCTATCAGTACTTCGTTGAAATAAGAATTGAACGAGAAATTTGAAATTGCAAAAATCCAATATGGCGCCCATAAGAAAAAACAAAGTTCGTAAATAAGGCAGCATTTGAAAAATTAAAAAAATCAATATGGCGGCCGTAGGAAAAATAAAGTTGATGAAGTGACACATCGTTGAAATGGGACTCAAATGGTCATTTTAAAAATGTAAAAATCCAATATGGCGGCCGTATGAAAAAACAAAGTTGATGATGGTTGACAGGAGACGAAACGTCAGACAAAAATTGTGACAGTGGCATCTTGTAGGCGAGAAAAAACTGCTATAAGAATGTGTTTTCAAATTTGATCCAACTTTAAAAATAGGGCTGTAAAAAAATAAAAACAAAAATGCACCTCTTCGGTTTTTGTCGGATTTCTTCGGAACGGTTTGGAATTTTTTAGGTTTGTAAACGGCATTGATTTGGAAACTAAATTGAGCAACTTTTCTCTAATTTAACCCAAGCTGTAGCTCTTATGGTTTCCAATCTAACAATGTTATCCACTCTTTATCTTGGACACACTGTATATATATATATCTATATATATATATATATATATATATATATATATATATATATATTGCTAAATGACTATTTGTTGAACTAAATTGGGTCACATTTCCCTTTTACCAATAAAAGGAAAGATTCATAACGAGGGAGGTACCGGATAAAGGACATTTACCGATTAAAAAAAGGCATTATAATAATAAAGCTTTATTTTTAATTTTTAACTAAAATAAAAATATATTTTATTTCGTATTTGAACAACTAATTATACTGTATCGAAAATATTATTTAAAAATGAAATAAAATATACTTAATTATAAATTTAGTAATTTTTAGTGACATTTTAAAGAAAAGAAAATCTACATTTAAAAAAAGAAAACGTTCAGTTCGACCGCTTTGCTCAAAAACTACAGACGATTCAATTTTCAAATTAAATATCCGTTTTAAACGTTCTATTAGATACAGAGATCTAAAATTTGATATGCTTATTAGTGAGCACTAGAAGTATATTTTTTGTATCAAAACTCATTATGCACAAGTAAAATTATGAAGAAATTAAAAAAATATATGTAATATGGTTTTTGTTGTTTTATATCAATTGAATCGAAATTAACTTTAAAATAATAATGATTCTCGAGCTCATATTAGAAAACTGTAAAATGGTGACAACGATGTTTGTGGATGTTAAAACGTTGTGTGGTTGGTTTGATTTCAGCTATTCATTGACTGTTGTCAAAATTTGGAGGTTACTTGGAACGATTTCCAACTTCTTTTTGTTGCAAGTTTCAAACGGGCTAAAATAATTTTGTTTTTTAAATTCTCTACCAAGCGAAATGATTAAGGGGAAACGATATGCATAAATAAAAAAAAAAGTTGCTGTTCCAAGTTACCCACTTACACTACTTGGCAATTTGGAAAACTCGTTTAAAAGCTATTTATATTAAAAGATTGATTGTAATATGCGCAACTTGGAACAGTGTTTTAAAAAAGCAATCAATAGGTACTTACGTATTTATTTCTAGGGTAGAAGGAGATGTAAAATAAGGAAAGTGCGTTCTAAAATACAATGGTTTAATAAATAAGAACTAACAATCTAATTTAAACTGAACACTTATTCTAAACAGTGGCGGCTCGTGGTCAACTTTTCAGGGGGGTCAATACATATAAACCACAAAGAATCATCTGAAAAAATCAGACACACGAAACAATAAAATGCCTTTGTTACTTCGCAATGGCATGTCCAGGCACATAAATCGTACATATTTCTACGAAAATAACGATTTACTTCTTTGTTTTTATCTTTACCTGTTTAGGCTTAATATTCTAAAACACTGGGGCTACCTTTCTTTAAAACATTAATTTAAACCACAAAATCAATAAACAAAACGTAGAACCTTTAAAATAAAATCTATAAAAATGCGCACTCGTAACCACAACCTATCACACGATCCACATTAAACACATCAACTGACAAAAACATTTAAGTTTCCTCGGCGCGGCTGTTGACCCAAACTTTGCCAACGTAAGTCGTACCTTACCTATGCGCCCAAATGCGAATTTGATCACGAACACTCTGGAAAAACTCTCCTCCATTTGTAACCACGAGGTCAACGCGGGCCACCAGCCGTGATCTATTCCAAATCAAACGAAACCTCTCCGGACATCGCGGTGTGAGGCATGAATAGTAGTCGCGGAGAACGGTCAACGAGTTTATACGCTTAGAATAATAGAGGGAATTTCCAAATTGAAAAAATATGAATTATGTACTATTTTATTTATTTGCTTCTGCTTGGAAATATTTAGTGGGAGGTCATTGACTTTTTGACCTAATGGAGGAGCCGCCACTGATTCTAAAAACAAGAATCAAAAGAATTTCGTAAAAAAGAACTTTTTTTTTAAACAACTCATAATAAAAAGTATATCTTTCCCTTCTAGGACTCATTAGGGCCATTATTTTTTAAGAACAAAAAAATGTATTTAAATTCTTATAAACTTATATGATTTCCCCTAAATATTAAAAAACACTCCAAAGCTATAGATAATTAACATCATAGAAACGTAAAAAAATCCATTTTGAGCGTGGCACTCCGAAAAATTTTTACCTGTGGCACTGTGCACCTAGCAACGCTGGGCTTCACCCGTTCTTAAATCCACGAGCTGCCACTGTAATACATATACATATACTGTTTTTTCAAACATTTTTATTGGTCGTCATTTTGTTCCACCTTACTGGATTTGTACCAATATGTTACGAGTTTCTGTTTTGGAGGCTGATTTTTTACGATTAAAAGCATTTTATTTGGCCGCCATTTTGATTTCTTGCCACAATTTTACCAGTTCTGCTCTCACTTGATTCCTATACGCTAATAAGTAGTTTTTTCAGGATTATTTTTTAAATATTTTATTAAGCCGCCATTTTGTTTCGTCACATACGATTCGTAACTACGTAATAAAGATGGAAAATTGTCGCCATCCCATATCCACCCACTCTCACTCTAGATAACCTCCTGCCCTAGATTCGAGAAGACCGGTTCTGAAGGCTTCCAACTTATCCAAATTATGGGTCCGTTAACTCCTACCTAGGTAGGGCGGCTGATTGGAAGGTTTTTCTTCTAAGTCTGTCTGCCCCACCTCTCACAGATCCTTATTATATGGTATGAGGTTTCCTCCCCTATTCTACAATTAGCACCAACTGAACTATTCTTTATTCCTAGTAAATGTAGGTACCTATATTCTACAGTTGCCGGTCAGTATTCCGACCATATCCGCGATGGTCTGGCGGGTCCTCGACAGCAACTAGGTGGCCTTGTTTTGTGACGGACAGCTCTGGAAGCATGGTTATAAATTGTTTAGTCCTAGGTAGGGTTCTTCAGGACACGAGGACGGTTTCGAGGAGGCCTGTCTTGCTTCTTGTTAGTCCCTCCGGAGTATTCCTCCTGTATCCCCGAACAAGCTTAGAACTTATCATGTGTTCCTGAGTTGCTTTAAAGGCTGCTTGACTATCGGAGCAACTGTAGATTTTTCCTCCGGTTCTTCTATGACATCTTGCCTGGTAGCCACCTCGAGAAAAGCGAAGATTTTCGCCTGAAAAACAGTAACGTAGGTGCCCGTCAATTCTGTATACTCCAGCCCAGGCAAGCCCCGTAGAGGCCTGCCTGGAGCCGTCGGTGTATCCGCCCTGGGTATCTCTGAGTGATACCATGTTTTCTTCTGCTCATTGCTCCCGGGTTAGGATGATTACTTTAAATGAATTGTATACAGAATAGAAGATGGGATTGTCATAACCCTGGCTACGAACATATGACCTCCTCTTTGCTGTTGCCTGTTCCAGACTTCGCCCTCCATTATTCTGCAGGACGACATGGTCTCCCTCATAATCCACAGTAAGAGCCCAGGCAATCCCACACAGACTTAGTGGCTTTTACACTGCCCAGTCCTTGTAGTCTAGCTAATTTCTGGGCGTTAATGGCTTTTCTCACTGCGGAAAAGTAGTTTTTAATAATATTTTTTCAGGCCGCAATTGTACAAAATGAGCCTAGTTTAGATATTTTAAATATATGGATCCGGGACATTATATAACACTACACACGGCAACTACACATATACGACAGTAGCGTTTAATTTAGTATTTGTTAACACTTGAAAATAACTGGAAATTGTTACCAATTTAAAGATTGTGAAGTCACTGTCTGCCAACTTTAAACAAAATATATTGTCCTGTATTTAATAAATTATTGCTAGAAATTGTAGGACACGTGTTTCTTGATGATCAACTCACGTCAACAGACCGAAGTTTATTAGCATATTTCAATTTATAATTAACAGCGATGAGCCAAAGATCAAAGTATTTTTAAAAAAATCTAAATTAATATAAATTTTGTTTTAACTGCAACTATTCAAATTGATTGATTTGATTATACCGATGAAATTTTCTCGGCTCTTCAAATTAAATTTGCGAGCGTTAATTCTAGGAACATGTCTAAATAAATTATTTCAAAGTTTATAATAACAAACTTAGGTTTGTAATATCCTCACAAAAAAAGAAATATAATGGACTAAATATATCTAAATGCCTATAAAAGTGTCCTGTATAGTGTGATGAGTCACATTTGCCGGCAAACCATATTTAGTATATTTTCTAGTTACTTATGCAAACCTATATTAATTTAATAACCTATTTTAAAAATATTTTCAAGTATACTGGTTACGCTAAAAAAGTAGAGCAGCGTTTTTTTAACTAAGATCCGTAAGTTTATAAATTTTACCTTTATATGCCGAAAAACAATGTTTTCTCAATTCCGTCGTCGGTCTGTCTGTCTATTCGCGGCATAGTTAAAAAACTACATACTCGATGGGGATGACCTGGTAACATTTTGGTAAAAATCCAATACGGCGAAACACACGGACGGCCTAGCGAAATGTTAAAAAAATTATTATTAAAAAACTACTTACCCAAATTATCTCAACATTTGTACAAACATCAAGTATTATGTTGGAATCAACTGGTAAAATTCTGATACGATTTCAAGATGGCGGAATAAAAAGGCGGTATAATAAAATATTTAAAAATTCAGCCTGAAAAAACTACTTAATAGATTTAAGGGTAATATAAGGATGATCTGGTAACATTTTTTGTAAAAATCCAATAGACCGAAACAAAATGGAAGCCTAGTGAAACGTTAAAAAACTATTATTAAAAAACTGTTTATCCAAAATCTCAAATTTTCCACAAACATCAAGAATTATGTAGTAATGAACTGGTAACATTTTGGTACGAATCCAAGATGGAGGAAAATAATGGTGGCTTAATAAAATATTTAAAAATTCGACCCGAAAAACTACTTAATGAATTGATTTCAAATTATGTGCCATAACTAAATGTGGTATAGGGATCGACTAGTAAAATTGTGGTACCAATTCAAGATGACGGAACAAAATAGCGGCCAAATAAAATCTTTGTAACTGCGAAAAAATCACCCTCTCAGGTTTTACATATACTCACGTTTTAGCGTCCCTAGATTTGGTTTAAAGGCATTGTATAAAGAAGACATTAGTGATAATGTCGAATTTACATTTTTATTAAAATAATTAATGCAAACATCAACTGCTAGTATTAAACTTAGAATTTGCTGCGTAATTCAAATATACAATAATATACTGGGTGTTCCGTTAGAAAAAAATACAAGCTTAGGACATAACTTTTTAATACCACCTTCAATTATTTTTTTGTTAGTATTTCCTGGCAGTTCAGAAAAAGTCCTGCAACTTAATTTAACCGTTGTTCTACCTCTGCAAATATAGGAATTATCTATTGATCCAAATATAAGCCCAAAAATAAAATTGGCTCCATACAAAAGGTTAAATTACAAAAATTAGAATCTTCCTGGATCGTAGGAACCTAAATTTAGAAAAAAACAAGACACTATGAGAAAGTATAAATTATGTTATAAGTTTTGTCTTTGTTGTGTTTTGTTTTATATATATTTTATAAGTTTACTGTTAATTTTGTTTCTGAGGATGCTGTGTGCTTGGGAGAGTATACGAGTGCCTTGTAGAAGTGGAATTAGGTATATCGCAGGGCTATCTGCATTCTTAGTATTTGTAAGTATTTTTTCTTATTCAATCTTAACATTTATCGAATCGCTTGAAGGTTGAGTTTGAATAGCTATGCTAGACTTCGCCTACATTCGATTGTACGATATTTTTAAACACCAACTTGTTTTTTGAATCATATCGATATCTGTGTTCTTAATAGTTTTAAACAAAACTATGCAATTCTTAATAAGACACACAAAATAGAGATAATTTTATTTGTAAAGTATGTGTTTATCTATTTTTCATTTTTCTTATCTTCAATTTTAATTATTTTAAAAGCTGTTTCACTGATATGACGAAAAGCTTTTAATAATGGGGGTTGTCGCATCCCGCTAAAAACCAAACCTGCCTTTCGAAATACCATTTCATTTCTTGAATGAGTGTTTACTTTAAAAACTATCACTAAAACAACGACTAAGAAGGCACTTTCAAATCTTTTAACTGACTGCAAATTTTGAAAGATTTCTTGAGGGTTCCATTGACATTCCACAAACTTAAAGACAGATACCACACTTAATCCGGGAAGCCGTCAGGTAGTTTCTGATGAAAATGTGTTTATTCTCTGACGGTGTTCAGCCACTAGAGCTCAATGATAGACATTTAACGTTCAAAGTTGCACTAGTGGAAGATGGAGTAGTTTGACGATTTTAAATATATATATATATATATATATATATATATATATATATATATATATATATATATATATATATATATATATATATATATATATATATATATATATATATATATATATATATATATATATATATATATATATATATATATATATATATATATATATATATATATATATATATATATATATATATATATATATATATATATATATATATATATATATATATATATATATATATATATATATATATATATATATATATATATATATATATATATATATATATATATATATATATATATATATATATATATATATATATATATATATATATATATATATATATATATACATATATATATATATATATATATATATATATATATATATATATTCCTATATATATATATATATATATATATATATATATATATATAATATAGGAACAGTTTAAAGGGATATAGTGATATACAGTGTAGAACCAAAAATTGCATTTTGACCTAAATCTCTGAATACCCTGTAGAAAAATTTATAACCCGAATAACGTTTCTTTGTACGATATTTTTAAACACCAACTTGTTTTTTGAATCATATCGATATCTATGTTCTTAATATTTTTAAACAAAACTATGCAATTCTTAATAAGACACACAAAATAGAGATAATCTTATTTGTAAAGTAGGCGGTTTCCGTAGCTTGGTAAATTCTTGTCAACAAATAACATATTTATTTGCTGTACTTACAGCGTTTGTTAAGCTGATTATGTTTCTGTATTGTGTGTTTTGAAACTGTTCTGTAAACGATAAGTCATTTTTAATAATAAAAATTTAATAATGAGAGCAGAAGAGGTAACGCCACCCGTTGCTTTACAAGATGATAGGTCAATTCAGTATATCGCTGAAAGGCTTGCCCATCCGCGCAGCATAATATACGATGAGATACAAAGATTTAGAAAAACTGGTTCTTACTCAAGAACACACGGGCAGGGAAGACCGAGAGTCATAAATGCAGTTGAAGTTCGATTTCTTCGACTTCAAGTTCTACGAGAACGAACGGCTTCTGCTCTCATTTTGGCCAGAAGATTTGCAAATGTTCATGGTACCTTAGTTTCACCTGATACTATCCTCTCGTGTACCTGCTACAGGTCCTCTATTATTCTATTTTCTCGAGCTCATGCATGATTGGGACAGACGCTACACAGGAGGCGGCCAAAAAAAAATAGACGACTTTTGGCCGGTGGTCGTCAACCAAATTCATTTGACTCAATAGACGAAAGGACCTAAGTATAACGGCTTTCCTCATTCTCATCACCAGTTGTTTGGGTGAAGCTCTGCACGATTGTATCTTCTTTAGTTCAGGAAACATGTAGTCTTTAATACCACATAAACATCGATAAAAAAGACCGCTATCTGAACCCTATATTCTGGGTACATCCGGCGAAGATTTCCTAGTAGTTCCAGGTACTTGCACAAAAATCGAGTAAAACATATTGATGAACTCTTACAAATTTGGTGAAACTGTGATGCAAACGGAGAAAAATAGCGATTTAGTATAATGTTTCAGAGAGATAAATATGAAAATTACAGAGGCATTTTTTAGAATGTGATCAAAAGTATACAAAAACCAAAAGTCAGTTTCGGTCAGGAATTTCGAGTAAAAGAACGCACAAGTTACCTAAGAGATAAAACTGATTTAAATTAATTATGTCATTAATTAGAAGGAATCATAATTTGAATAAATATTTAAAAAAATTTCATGTAGAAAATAAGTCGAATACAGCAAGTAGTAAAGGTGAGTTTTATCGGTTATGTAAACCGAAACCAGAGACAAGTTAGAAAATGATTGAAATTAAAGACGATGAAAAGTGGAAAAGTCTGCCCTTCAGTGCGCTTGTTCCCACAACCTCTGTCATGCCTTACTTGATTTATTTCATTATTATATTTACTACTCCTTATGCTACTAATACTATTTACAATACAGAAATATATACAATAATATGACTCTTTCTTGACATGTTTGGTAAGGCTAGGAGGAGCGAAATAAACCTGGGTACGGGCTGCCAGATTGTATGCCATTTTAGAAACACATGGGGCAGATATCCGATAAAGAGTTTGTCTCGTTGTCCAGGCCTAGCCCTTACCCAAGGAGTCGAGAAAGCTCACCAACTTATATGAGTATCAGGCAAGCTAAAACCTCGAGCTGCGCTCGTGTAACAGTTCATTTAGTTGAACTTCTATTTGGAGTGTTGGGTGTCACCCCCCAAGAACCCGTATTATAAGCGGACCAAAAGAAAGTGGGAGTCAGGGGCTGTGTGTTCCTAGTAAATTTTTATAGTTTAGCTAAATATAAATATTATAAAAAAGTTGAACGGCGGGAGTGCAGGGTCGATGCTATAGATTCCGCGGCAACTTACTTGGTAGAACAATGTCCCGATATGACAGAGATTGTGGGTTCAAAAGCCACTCGAAGGCAGACTTTATCCACTTTTTATTGTCTTTAATTTCAAACATTTTCTAACTTTTCTAAAATCGTATATAGCTAGTTTTTAAACGAGTAAATAGCATTGTTTCTTTTTATTGATCTCGGAAACCACAATAAAATAATGAAATCAGGATTAGATAGAATTGTATATATATTAATAAGTGCATTGTGCATTATTTCATTTGAATATGCTGTGCCGAACAATAGTCTAGGTATATTTAAATAAATAATAAAATCGATATTATCTCTTATTGATGTTGCAATAGTGATTTCCATCAAATACCAGCCAACTTAATAAAATATCTGAGTCAGAAACTGATAGGTCCAATTATAACTTATTTTTAGGTAATTCCCTTATTTTTTGTTAAGACCCGAGTTACAAAGATATACTGTTATATAAAATTAATGTTATTAATTACTATTTAAAAAAGTATATCCCAAGTATTTAAATTTTTGAGAATTCGATCGATATACCGGGTTGCCCTACTTTCCCCTATATCTGAGCCCAAAGAAGCAATAATGCAATTTTTAACTATCGCTTGCCATTTTAAAAGTAATACAAGGCTGTATTTAATTTTGTGCAGATCACATGGCCTATTACCATTGTTGCCTCTCCGGCATAGAAGAATTAGAAAGTGAATCAATCGATATTTGTGTATGAGATTTTTGAACCAAGGTTATTTGGCTGTTGAGCTTAACCGAAACTAATATCTAATTAGCATAAAAACGTCGCCGATTAATTTATTACCAATGTAAACACTTTATTGCGTTTAAATACTTGTCGATTCCCATTTTCCGTGCAACGACATTGACTTTATTCGGATAGTTTTAAAAAAATTAGAACAACGGCCTAGTCTTTTCTTTTTTTGGGCGTTTTAAAATTTACTGCTACATGAGGCTGTTTGATTTAATTTGGATTTTAAAAGCGAACAAAACCTAAAGATATTAACAATTTTTTTTGTACATAGCAAGAAATTTTGTAAACATTTTAGATGGATATTTTTTATATTTTAAAGAAATATACAATATTATTAAAATAATGGCGGACTAATAAATAACTTCTATTTTCTCATATCAGCGCGACAGACCAATGGCATGGCAAAAATGTAATTTTAACCTAAGTTTAATAATACTGCAAGAATATTAAAATGACCCGAACACCCTGAGACTCCACACGTTCGCATATGACACGGTATATAATGTATTCTGTCCGAATACGACGGCATAATTAATTATTTAATATTCTGACTCAACAAATATCAATATATTTTTGTCTAAATAGTTAAATGCAAATTGGCGAAAGTTGCTTATTTTAGATATTTTTTTTAAAACTTTCCAACAAACGAAGCTACTTGGTGTTTGAAGATTCAAAAACACCCTAAAATCATTAAATGTATCCAGAAAACATGTCGGTTTAATCCAATATCAGTGTATATCCCTCTTACAAAAGAAGTAAAAACAACCCTTAATCAATTTCGAGTAATTGTTGATTAGCATTAAACTACTTCCCAACACTTTTCCGTTCTACACTGGAAAGGGATTCACTCAGCGGACTCGCCCTATACCAGTGGCGGCTGGTGGTCAACTTTTCAGGGGGGTCAATACATATAAACCACAAACAGCCGTATTCACTAAACAGGTTAAAAATTTAAACCCTAGGTCTAAGTCTTAAACCCCCTTAAACCGTATTCACAAAGCAAAGTTCGACCCCCCTTCAGGTCTAAATTTAGACCATCGCTAAACCCGGTACTAACATTTAAACCTATCAGGGGTTTAAATTTTCCAATATGGCCGCATTCAGTAAAAGTTTCTAAAGTCATTTTAGACCGGCAAATGTCAAATTTAGATCCAAAAGTTAGTCCTACCTTTTAGATAGGTTTAAGAAAAGTTTTAATTCACTGTTCGCATTAGTATAAATCTATCAATTAGCAAAAAACACAATTCGAATTGGTGGTCTATTTCCCTTAAAGCACGCCGGACCACCACTGTTACTATTCTACCTAAAAGTATTTAGGTAGAATATTGCACTTGAAAATTAAAATAGAAATAATTTGTCACGAAAAATGGCATTGTGTTTTCAATATGTTTTTAGCGTATTGTTTTCATAGGAATTACTGATGAAAATTTTTTTCGTACACTAATTAACAATAAAAAAGAAAAAAGTATGCAAGCAATGGAATCCGAACTCAGGCTATCTGAGACCACCACTACTACTGATTAAAAATGTAAAAACAGATATATAGGTTACTCTATAAATTTATCTATTTAAATGGAAATTACAATTTTGAATATCATGAATTTTCCCGCTTTAAAGGCGGAATGTTTGGAGATAACTTTTCAAATAAGATATTTTTTTTGACTAGCATCTCCCCTTCTTCACTCGAAAAATTTGCTATGCATTTTCGCCCGCTCTACCTACGTCACATTCCCAAAGGCAGATACATAATTAATATTAATCAAGTCGGCTATGGATAGTGTTTTGTTAATCGAGAGGTCTAAATATGGGTTTAAATTTAAACCTGTTGGGCTAACTTTAGAACTAGTACTAACTGTTTAGTGAATACGGTCTAAATCTTAAACCTGGTAGGGGTTTAAGGAAGGTTTAAATATGTGAGACTAAATTTTAGACCAGATTTATGTTAGTGAATACGGCTGAAAGAGTCATCTAAAAAAATCAGACACACGAAACAATAAAATGCCTTTGTTACTTCGCAACCGCATGCCCAGGCACATAAATCGTTCATATGTCTACGAAAATAACGATTTGTTTCTTTGTTTTTGTCTTTACCTGTTTGCTGAATTTTAAATTTCGGCAAAGGTCGACTACTGGTCTTAAATTCGAGTCGTTTCTCAAAGTTCAGCTCGCCAACATAATTGAAAACGGATTATAAAGTCTTAATATTCTAAAATACTGTGGCTATCTTTCTTTAAAACATTAATTTAAACCACAAAATCAACAAACAAAATGTAAAATATTCAAAATAAAATCTATAAAAATACGCAATCGTAACCACAACCTATCACACGATCCACATTAAACACACCAACTGACAAAAATATTTAAGTTTCCTCGGCGCGGCTGTTGACCCAAACTTTGCCAACGTAAGTCGTATCTTAATGCGCCCCTATGCGAATTTGATCGGGAACACTCGGGAAAAACTCGCCTTTGTTTATAACTACGAGGTCAACGCGGGCCGCCAGCGCAGCCGTGAAAATGAAACGAAACCTCTCCGGAGATCGCGTTGCGAGGCATGGATAGTGTGCTCGGCTGGCCAACGCGTTTATCCGCTTAGAATAATAGAGGGAATTTCCAAATTAAAAAAAAATTGAAAAAATATAAATTATGTATTATTTTATTTATTTATTTCTGTTATATTTATTGACCCCCCCCAATTGACCATTTGACCTAATGGAGGAGCCGCCACTGGTCTATACTAGCTTTGTTTTGCTGATGTTTTGCGACAACATCCGCAAAAAGTAAAAACTTTAAATGGAATCTAATAGTACGTAAGTCATTTATATATACATAGCAGAAATAATTGGCCCAAGGATTGAGCTCATGATCACTCCTAATTGTTACTGCCCTTTCTGCGGACTCCACTACTCTATACCGTCAACCCTAACGGATTGTAGTATGTTATTAAGTCCATGATACTAAAAGTGGTACGTTAAATACTCGGGCATATACATTTTAATACATTTAAAACTGACGTAAGTACGGGATACATTAATTGCTCTAATGAAAACTATTGCGAATTTTACCGAATTTTACAGGGTGATTCAAAACGTAATGCCGCCATTGAAATGAATAATTTTAAAGATTTTTATTAGAGTTTTGGTGTATTTAATTTAAGTTTTCTTAAACTTAATGCCCCTTACGTTGCCAATAATACAGGTAATCACTAAAATACAGGGTGTCCCACGATATTTTGACTAATTGTATCCGTTCCTAGCTTTTTTATTAGATGGTTTGGGAAAAAGTGTTCAATATATGAGATTAATAATTATATATATTTTTTAATTTATAAAAAACGTTCTTTGCATATACAGGTCTGTATAAAAATGTATGCTTTGTACAACTTTCCTATCAAATAAGTACCGTATTTTTTATTTAATTCATTTTTCTCTAAGAAAAAAACACAAAAAATCACAGTTTTATTTATGTAACAAAGAAAGTTTTTAGTTTATGATAATTTAAGAAAGTAGTAACAATAAATAAATATAATACACATACATAGTATTAACTAGTGATGGGTAGGTCCTGAATTTCGAAGAAGTCTGGTCCGGAGGTACATCTAACTCTGCGGACCTGCATCCAGGTTGCAGTCCTGTCGGATCTGTAAACTTCTACCTGAAACTGCCAGGGAGTGCAAAACTATTCGACTCGTACTTTGTAATCATAGCGTGTCCAGGTCCAGAAATTAAAAACTCATCCTTTACAGGTTACAGTTCCGTCATACAAAATTTTATAAGGAAATAAAAAAGTGCCAATAATAATGTGTTAATTTTATGAAGTATATTTAAAAACCTAATATATTTAACTCGAATCAAATAAACAATAAAATTCAACAATACTCACGCACGTTTTTATTTTTCATGCATTCTATTCGCCAATATAGGTATTTATTTTTTTTTGTATCACTGATACCTTAAAGTTAACATACGGCACGGTAATTATTGTAATATTTTTCAAATTTATATAAAGTCTTTGGGAAGATTATTTTTCTAACAGAGATTACCAGCCGAAATTATCAGTTATCTTTCAATTTGTGTTACTTATACTTAATGTAAATGAGAGAACGGGACTAATAATCATAATATTATTTAACATATACATTTAACTACCTTGTCAGACTCAGCAGCAGTTCCAGATTGCATCAATACCGATACCAATTCATTTTGCTGTACGATGATGCATGTTCGCGCAATCGGATAGGGTTATTCGGTTCCATGTTCGTTTTCAACCGCTCCGCCGACGCGCGTCGGCCTGCCATATAGGTCGCAGCAATGCATATCGATCGAAAGAATAGGGGTCAACTCAGTACAGGTACCGGATACAAGTCCTTGGATTAATATCTCTCCGGACCTACCTATCTTTAGTATAAACAGTGGTTTGACATCTATTTGGACGTGTTTAAAATTAAATTGCGGATAAGTTGTTGGTCTATGTTTTGTCAAGTGCCAACCGGAGCTCCTGTAGATTTGGCGGAGGATTCACTGCTTTCCGAACCTGTCTTCCCATATAGTCCCACACATACTCAATGGTGTTAGTATCAGGGCTTCGGGCTGGCCAATCCATTACGGAAATTTCAGAGTCTGCCAGATACCCCCTTACCACTTGTGCCGTGTGTGAACGTGCATTGTCATGCATGAAAATAAATCTATCTGCAAAAGGCACAACGTGGGGCTCTAAAATTTCTGTAATGTATCAGCCGTCAAATGTTCTACAAGTTCGTTTTTGCCTTCAGAGAAATCCATTATAGTCCCGCCTCCGTAGCATACGTTTCCTTAAAATTGCACTGGAGATACCGCTCTCATGGTCGTTTGTAAACTTTCATTCTTCTGTCGTTGGTGTAGAGCCAAACACAGGACTTGTTACTGAAAATAACCTTTCTTCACTGATCTTCACTGTGGTGATTGTCTTCTAACTTGGGACTCAGTTCTTCTTTATAGGGTGGTATGTCAGCTTCCCGTAATCTGTTCCGTATTGTTTGTAGACTAATTTGCCTTTTATGAGCACCGACAGATTCAGCTTTTAGATTTGAACTCGCTGAAAACCGCTTCATTAAGCATTGCACTTTCAGGAAACGATCTTCGTTGAGCGTGCTTACTCTAGGACGGCCTTGCCCTGGTCTTCTTGGATTGGATCCAGTTTCCCTATACCTTTTAAGAACTTTTGATATGTCTCCCTAAGTTTTTGTCCAAAACTTATGCAACGTGGGATTGGTAACAGCCCTGCTCAGAAAGTTATCTTGCGCAAGCGGAATCTTCGGGTGTCAAGTTTGTGTTTGGGTTCATTTTCTTTGTTTTTTATTCTTATAAAAACACAATTTCAAGTAACATAATTAAAAACTTATTAAGTTCCTAAAATAACTCTGTCAAAATTGATACACATCAAACTTGCAGCTCAATTGTGACAATAAGTAAGTAGAAGTGGCAGATACAGGGAGGCAAAAAAGCGATAAAATTCTAAAGATCTTCAGGGAAACTACCTGTTACCAATCTGTGCCCGAATATTGGGCAAAACTTACTGAGTTATTTTAAAATTTCTGAAATGGTACAGCTAGTTCAAATGAAAGAAGACCAGAACAACGCCGTATTAGAATAAACACACCTAAGGAGAATCATTTTTTGAGGTTACAATATTTCAGGCAGCGATTCGTTACAAGTCTTAAATTGACAGCCGAATTTGTCAACTCACACGAAAGGCAAATTAGTCAACAATAATAAACCGATTATACGGGAAACTGATGCCTATACGGTTCTAATAAAAATGCTAGGAACGGGTAAAATTTGTCAAAATTTTGGGGCACCTTGTATTTTAATGATACCAGGTATTATTGTCAACGCAAAGGGCTTTAAGCTTAAGAAAATTTAAATTAAATACACCAAAACAGTACAAACAATCTTTAATAGTCATCATGTTCAATGGCGGTAAGTTTGATATTTTTATTAAAGTAAAATTTCTAAGAATTAACGTGGCAAAAATTTTAAGGAAAAGCGTGTGTTTACCCGTAATTGAAAAAAAAAATTATTTTGGAAAAATTTCTTCTTTTTCTTACCATCAACCTGATGGCAGGGGTTGTTGTACAGCAAGTACCTCCATGGAAACTGCTCCCAAGACATTCATAAAATGAAAATTTCATCACCCGGTGTATCCCTTATGTCAGTTTTAAATGTAATAAAATTTTCAAGGTCTTATATTTTTTGCCCCCGTGTATAACAAAGCCGGGATGCATTAAACATATACCGTGCTGAAAAGATAGAGAAATTACCCACTCGCCAAAATAAAAATTCATCTTGATTGGAAAATATAATCATCTGAAATTGACGTTCTTTTTTACCCATTCCATAATTTATGTGCAAAGTGTTATTATTAATTATATTTTCTGTTTTTGATATGAAGATTTTTTTGGAAAGTGCAGCAGAATTACGAGATAGAGGTAATACATAAATTGTCTTGCTATATCACTTTCTAAGAGCATCTGATTGACTGCCACCTCTTTCCTACATTTTTCAATAATTTTATTACTACAGTTTATAATCAGAATGGTTTGGATTACAGTGTAGTATTTTAGTAGGTCTTTCCGTCTTTCCGCAGGTACATTTAATATTTAGTTTAATAAAATTTACAAAAAATTGAATTTTTAACGGCACAATATATATTTTTTCTAATACAATAATGTATTATAAGTTTATAATATAGGATAGTTGGGGTATCTCTATATCATTTTGAGGCAAACCCAAATTAATAGTAAAGGTTTCTAAAAATGGTTGAAACCGTATATAGTTTATTAGTAAACAATTACAAAACAGTATAATTGGACTTAATAAGTTGAAATAAGCTACATTCATACTTAACAATGTGTTTTTTATTTTTTAACGAAGCATTGTGACTTAAGTTTACTATATATTTTTTGCACGCCTTTTAGAAATATTTACTTGTCCTATATAGAATTAAAAATTATAGTTAAGGGGGAACTGCACGCAGTATTATAGATCATTTGCAAGCCTTCCGCCGCTGCAATATTATGTTAAAACTATAAGAGATATGTATTAGCTTTTCGATTTCAATAGGGAAATATGTATAGTTGGGAGCTAAATGCGTTTTTTTTATGAAAAAATCAAATCTAGAATTATAAAACAGAAGTAATTTGTCCGTTTTCGACCATTTTTCGACCACTTTTTGACGCCAATGCCGTCGCATATAATTTTTTTTCCACAAAATGGCTCTTTACCGCCTTGCATTGATCCTTTGTCTACGTAACTGCAAAATTTGAAATGGTAAATCGTACTCATGTCTTTGTATTTTTGCAGCGCGTGAACCCTTTTGAACCCATTTTTAAACGGAATGCAATTTAAATTGCCTATACATAACACATTTTTTTGAGGTCGGACGTGCAGGAAGTTTTTTCTAATACGTAGGTACCTTTTCATCTTACTTTGAACTTGACTAGACCTTGTCGCTAGTTTTTCACTTTTTGCGTGCAGTTCTCCCTTAAAGGTAATAATTTTTTTTGTTATGTTTGCAATATTTTTCTTTCCGTGTAAACTATTTATTATCTTACTAATAGTATAAACTATTTATTATCTTAACACCCAACTTTCTGAATAGTATCTACCCTTATCCTGCGAAAGCCTCACTAAACCTTGCTATATGAAGATCAAAAAAAGACATCCGTTGGATGGCTCTATTTCTTCAAAAAATTTCGAGACAATCGGAATTAAAGAAATAGGCCGATAGTTCTCCCGCAGCTAAAGCATGATTGTCCATGAATCTATTAATCAATGCACGGATATTTAATTTCCAACCAATTATTATAAGAATTATGAGCTTTGAAAAATTTGAATGGGTGACAACCTTCATCTTTTGGGAAGTTTACATACAATTAAATCAAATACAAAATCTAGGCTTGTAAATAACAAATTCAAGAAATGTACTTTCAGCAAACTCTCAACTATAAAAACTTGCTCTTTGGCCGACTCAGCCAGCACAGGGAAGAAAAGTTGAAACATGGAGAACTTTCTAACCAAATTGAAAAAGTAAAACGCTTTTGAGATTTTCTCAAAGAGAATCGGGTTTAGCGTGCCAAAGTTGTTGAGTGCTTTATCCTTTGGAATAATTTGTATAAAAACTATTTCATTAGTACAACTTGCTTCAGTAGCGTACCGTAAAAATTGTTATAAGGAGGGGGGAGGGTTCAGAGTTGTAAAAAAAATCGATGTGAAGTTGATGACTAAAAAAAAAGAGATCCTTAAATCTGTATTTTGATCTCAATAAGCCTAATGTGCGCCTTTGTGGATATATACTAATGTGAAAAAATCTGATCATTAAAAATATTAATTAATAAAATATCGATAAAAAATAATATAAGGATTTTTCAACCTCATGGGCGGGGGTTTCAACCTCAGAATAAGAACAAAAATAGAGTTTATTATTTACATATTTAGCCACTGCTAGGAACACCAATATTTATACCAATTATACCAATTTATATTACTGTGAATATGTTTAAACATGATGCAATAAAATTTTCATACAAAGAATAATAATGTGTTTCCAGTATTAGTTTCTAAGCAGTATAAAGAAGTTACTTTTATTGCAAAATAGTAAAATACAAACTAAAATACCCAAAGCCTCAAATCAGATTACACCAGTAACAAGAGTTTTAGTTAGATATAGCAAACCCGATCGACAACTCCACGTATTAGTCCATCCCACTGTGGTATTAGACCATCCCACTTTCATTGGCAAGGGATCCTTATAGTAAAGAAGTATAATAGTCTACAGTAAAGATTGTTACAGGGTCACGTGAGCGGCCTGGCTTAAAAACAAATAGCGGGTCGTGGAACTACAATTAATTTTAACATTAAAGAAATTAATTTGCTAAAAAATATTTTATAGGATACCAAGCTTTTCTTAGCGTCACTACTGCATGTGCTTTAATGTATTATTGTGTATTTGTTGATATGGTTCAAATCTTCTAATTATATGTTGCCTTACTTCAAGAAGCAGCGTTCTAAAGGTCCGGTGACATTAAAAGAACATTGATTTTTTGAATATTTAATGAATAAGTTTTATTTATTTTATCTTGGACATCGCGAAACTAGGAGCTTTTTTTGCAAACTGGCATTGCCACACCATAGTTAGGTTAACTAAAGCTCCTAGTTTCGCAACGAAACTA
This sequence comes from Kuschelorhynchus macadamiae, assembly GCA_030620095.1. Classification (NCBI taxonomy): domain Eukaryota; kingdom Metazoa; phylum Arthropoda; class Insecta; order Coleoptera; family Curculionidae; genus Kuschelorhynchus; species Kuschelorhynchus macadamiae. The sequence continues at coordinate 2,004,415 of JAUTXW010002049.1, read as the reverse complement.
TACATACATACTTACACTAGTATGTACTTTTTAATTCTAAAAGTCCTAAATTTTCTGATAATTATGTTATTATAGTCCTGAAGAAAAAATGAATTATTCCGAAAGCTTGGCTATTACAAAATAAATGTAATATAGACTTTTCGGCCAAATCCCCGTTATTTCTTTATACTATTGGTAGTATACGGCCGTTACCTACTAGCCCATTACATATATATATATATATATATATATATATATATATATATATAAAAACTCTTTTTGAAATTGGTCTACCTAACCAATTATCAATGAATCCTATCATAAACATATTATATTGGAAACATCCCGTAGCATTTCAAATAATTTTAATTTAGTCTGGAGTATGCTCTCAAGTTATTCTTCTTTAAAGTTTACAATTGGACCAACACGCTTATTAAAATATTATTTATACAAAAACTGGAACTTAATACATTTTCAATTAACGTGGAATTTAATACATTTTCAATTATAGGTGGCTCTATTTTAACAGAATACTTTTTACTAAATATTTATCAAAATATGTTGAATATTCTCAAATATCTTTATACATATATTATAAACTTCTTTTGAGGCTCTTTTTTTGTCTTTCTATAATAAATTAGTTATTAGAGTCTTAGTGACAATTCTTTGACTGTATATAAAATTAATCATTTTAACCATTTTTCCACCACAATCCTAACATTATCAGTGCATACAAAATTTGCGCCAATATGAGAAATGGTCAGGAAGATTTTTTTTGTGAATCAGGTATCCCATCAAAGTGTACCAAATTTCGTAAAGTTGCAGCATTAGCAACCCAAAATCTTAAAATGCTGTTTAATACATTAGTATTGGTAATCCTATCTGGTATCTTATATATAGTAAAATATTATCAAATATTAACAAAATATATTTAAAAATTCAAATAACTAATAAATTTTGTTTTAAATATAGTTAGATATTATTTATTAGAAATAATAGACCAACCTTTTCTCGATTTTAATTGTAAAAAAAAGCCAGAAATGTTAAACTGTACTCAAAACTCTCGTTTTCCGATAATGTTGAAAATTTGACATTTGCCAACGAACGCCCGGTCGACTAGGTACCCTCATCACGGTAGTTTCCTGATTCATCCATCCTTTTTTAAAACTCACAGTATTAGCAATAATAAAGGGAGTCAGTTAAACAATATTTCAACTCAGTCAATCAAATCTAAAAACAGCAAAACATTTTCTTTTGATGTTTTCTATATGCAGTTAGCTAAGAATTAAAGAAAGCGGAAAGTGGTTTTAAGAACCAAAATACAAAAAAGTGAAAATCCTTACTCTAATATTTAAAAAAATTGTGTAAATTGAAAATAAATTTCACATGTTGACATGTGATTCCTTATAATCCAATAACTACTTAAGTGTAGTACCAACATCCTTTCTCAAAACTGAAAGTACCTGATACAATTGTACCACCATTGCAACACTAGAAAGAGTGTAAGAAAAAGTCATTTATTTGAAAAAAGGAAGGTTGTCAACCCCTAATTGCATTAATGTCGTCAATGTCACACATACGCACCTTCCAAAAAAAGTTAATAGATTCGAATAACGTTTTTTTCTCAATAGTCCTCGGGCACTGTACACTCATTTCGATAACTCAACAGGACACATCCGTAATACAAAAACACCCTTGTTCTTAACCCCGAATTTTTTTCTCTTTATTTCTTGTTCCTCATAACGAATTCCCTATTAGGCTACTTTAATAAGGGTAGCGTCTCGTAAATATCTTATGTTCGTTTTTTCAACCCTCTTCCCTACACCAGTGCCAAGCGGAGAGCGAGCGTGAGACCAGCTATAATCTTGGGACGTTGCGTTAGTTTACAATAACGCAAAAAAATGTTTGGGTAAAATTTCAGTCAGTTTATATTTAAGTTACGATGCACCGAGGTTTTGAATAGGAGATTAATTTACACATTAATGTTTTTTCCTTCCTTCAGTATCCTAGAATAATTAAACACTAAATTTTGACTGTATTCTTAGACTATGAAAACAAGATACCCAATTATTTACTTTTAACACGGGATCATAGATTGAATTTTTTTCCTCTCCACTACATCGATAGGTATAGGTTGTTGTCACGTTTAAAAAATTGTCAAATATTCTAAGCCAAGTTTTATCGAATTATTCCAATATGTTTATATATTTTCATAACAAAAATATTACCAACTAGAACTGGTAACGAGGAGACGCCAAATTTACGTTTTACAACTAGTCATTCATAGCACTCTTGTTTTATAGTTTAATTACAAAATAGACGCTGCATTGTTGTCATTTTTGTTACCGCGTTCGACCGTTGTTGTTTACATATATTTTTTAGTTTTTTTGTTTGTGGAAATACGGACTATTTAAAGTCCGGAATTATCATCTCACAAGTAAGTCTTGATGTAATTAAAGTCAGTGGTGTCCGAATTGTAAGGCCTTAGCATTCACCCATATTAATTTGATATTTAAGTCATTCGAGTATGTTAATCGACATGGAAAACAAGAAAAAAGGGGTATTAAATGAACAAAAACAAATATCTTGCTAATTTTGGGTTGGGTTTTACATAAGTAAAAAATTAAAATACATACTACCTCTCCAAATGCTTAAATGCGTTATTTACAATACAAATATACTATTTTGGATGTGAAGAAGTTCTATATTTCTATGGCTAAATGCTTTTATTTAAAAACAAACGTATTTTATAAAATATACTTGACTAAGTGGCACTGATGAAGGCGAAAGCCGAAAGCGCTTTGCTACGTTTTTAATAAATTGATTCGCACGAAATACAAAGAAAAGATTTTCACAATTTATTTACCTCTACGTGCACACAGCCCTTCCCCTTTAATAAATTGATTTGCACGAAATACAAAGAAAAGATTTTCACAATTTATAAAATATTTTGTTTAAATCATCTTTAGATATCTACGAGGAAGTAGCTTACGTTATTCCTCCACATACCAAGTTCCAAACTACTTAGTTCTTCGGGTTTTATCTCATATATAATTAAAATATAGTACAATTCCTACCTACTCACTTTGGTATATAAAAGCTTATAAAATAATTATTTTATGAGTCCTTTAAATTGTGTTATATATCAATACTATTAATATTCTAAAGTTTAATGTATTTCTGATATATTTTTTGTTTTTTTATTTACTTATGTATGGCCAATTCAAATTGCGTATATGTATAAGTAAATCAGGTGTTTGGCAATAACTGAGGCGAGAACAGAAACAAGTTCGGTAAATTTCCTTTTTCCCGAAACTTTCCTTGTCAATATATGTCAATTTTTTTATTACGAGGAAAGTTCTGGTAAGAGGACTTATTTTTGAACCCAAGTCTTATCTTAAAAGAAATTACAAATACAGGGTGTGTGGCGAAATTTGTGGAGGGATGTTCCGGGCAAAGCATAATGCTCTGATTTTTTAAAATTTACTTTTCTAACATACATACATACTAACGAACATACAAATATACATACTATTTTTAAATTTTTGTTTTATTTATCGGTATTATTTTATAATTACATATCTATAAAAAAATAAATTATGATATTTATTATTTTCCTCCATAAAAAAAGATTTTTTTTTGTAGGAAATGGAATTTTACTGACTTTTTCAACATTATGTCGCTATTTTGTTTCGCCATATAGGATATGCACACTTGATTTTTATGTAAGATTTCTACTTAATTGTATAAATAGGATTTTGATATTGATATTTTAAACATTTAATTAGGGCGCTATTTTGTTAGACTTTAGGGTCATCACCAAAATTTTACCAGTTTATTCCTAGGTCACAATTGATTTTTGGGCAAAATGTGAGGTAAATTGAATTAATAGCTTTTTAGTAATATTCTTCTTAACATTTTTATTAGGCCGCCATTTTGTTCCGCCGTATTGGATTTTTACAAAAATATTACCATGTCATCTCCATATGACTCTTAATTTTTTACTTAAATTTGAAGTCAATCGGATAAGTAGATTTTTAGCTATGCCGCAAACAGACAGACAGACCGACGGATTTGAGAATTTCAACTTCCCTGAAACGTGAAGATCTGCAAACATCTCGGAGGGTGATTTCTATACAATTACTCTTGCTAGGAAAGTGAAAAGGAACCGCAAAATATTTATGTCACCTGCTTTCTGATTTTTAACCCCCCAGTCCGAATTTCTGACTACGCGTCTGAGAGATACTTAAAATTGGCAAAAACACATTAAATTGCTTGCTATAAACATATATTAAATTAAAGAGAAACGAGCCGCCGCTGGTTCAGTCTATAGTGAGAGCCAACAGGGTTGCCATTTTTGTGACCGACGATGCAGAGGAAGATATATGTTTTTTCTCGCACCCATAGCACGCGAAAAACAATAATATATCCAACTTTCGAAACGGTTTATGAATGAAATGTTGAGTCTATCCTCTGTTTTATAATCTAAGACTGTATTGCTTTATCAGAAACATGGATTATTCTAGATACATCTCTATACAATATTAAAAGTTATGAATTAGTATACAATAAAGGATCAATAAATCAAAACAATGTCATTATTATCTATATAAAAAATACATTGAAATATACTTATTATGAATATTGGAGAGATAAAGGCTGTAGGGTATCTCTTTACAACTAAATAAGGATAATATTGTAATAACAGCTATTTGTAGGCCTCCCTCCACAAATGTAGATAACTTATCTCGTTTCACTTAGTGCACACTTAAGAAATATCAATACAAATATTGATGAATGTTATTATTTAGGTGATAGAGGATAATCAAAATATTATTAGTTTGGAAGGTTACATCTCGGCAATGAACGGTTTTACGAGAGAACTAAATAACTCGAAAACTTGCATTTCATCTACTGTGGCTACTTCTACATATTTTTGGCTTAAATCTTTTTATCCATTCTTCCGTATGTGGTCAAAAAATACTTTGTGAGTGTTAGTATTACATTTAAAATCTTGGCTATCGTCTAACCTTAGTTTCATAAATTTATATTTATTGCAAATATGTTTTTTTATTTTTTTATTTGGTGGCGATGTTGCCCCAGGGTAGTAATTGATTGTGAGGGTTACATCGACATGTAAAAATCACATTTTTCTGTAAAAACAAAATATTAAATTAAAAAAAAACAAAAAACTAAAAAATATCTCTTTATTAACTCAAAAGCAACAATCATATGAAATGCAAGAACTATATAGGAACTCTTAAACTACAAATTTGAACAAACAAATAAAATGCAAAAACTAGAAACTCTTAGCATCAAGGTACACCTATAATATAGGTACACCTATAATATAGGTAAATAAAGAAAAATTTGTTAAACATGAGAAAATACAAAAATAGTATTCATCGTCCTTACAAATAGGATACACATACAATTTTTTCTTTGTGCCTTTGTTACAAATGCCTCAGATCCATTTCTCTTCCAAATTAAAAAGATCTCCATAGGTGGTTGTGACTTTTTTTTTAAACCAGTCAAAGGAAGATCTTTGTTGGAAGAACTTGCATCGACAGGCTGAAGAGAGTCAATGGCCTCAATAGGCTTGACAGGCTGAAGAACCTGAAAAACAGGGTCTTTTCTATTTTTGAAAATAATTAAAGAAAGATCTTCGTCCGAAGAACTTGCATCGAAAGGTTGAAGAGCTTCAAGAGATGTTACAGGCTCAACAAGTTGTAGGTGCATTTGCTGTCCTGGTCTTATGTTTATCTCTCTCGAGAAAGAGGCTTATTATTTTTAAATCCTCGAGATTCCTTAAGTTAATCCAAGAAACTTTCATCAAGCATTCTTCCTAATGTAAAATTGCTGAAAAATACTGTTAAAATCCTGATTTTAAATTTACTTTAGCTGTTGTAGATACATACAGCGTGCCATATTTGATTCAAAAAAACCTGGAAAATGTTCTTTCGGAATTGATCCTTTTCGTCTTGTTTCCTTCCTCAAATTATATAGGATTACACGCCATTTTTTCTTCATTGGATCGAAGAAACTTACATCCACTGCGCTGAATGAGCTGGTCTGAGTTTGGAGGTAGTGGACTCATATAAATATTGTTTTCCCCAGCACTCTGGATAACAAGTGTGGAGAAGTGAGAAGCGAGGTTATCACCATTAACAACAGTTTTTTCACCTTCCTGCCGATTTTCTTTTATGTGCGGTAGCAAAACTTCAAAATACCAGTGATTCCTGTCAAACCACCCACTTTTGCTATGTCCTTAGACTGTATGATTTGGCCCGCGTTCTGTCCAATTCTTATACCAGTTTTGAGATTTGTAGGCAACCATTGGTAGTAAAAGTGTTCCATTTGCCGTCCCGCAAACCATGATACTAACAGAAATTCTAGAATGTTCTTGGATCAGTTCGACTCTTTTTCTGCCCCTACGAACAAGAACCTTTTTGGCCCCCGGGTCGTCCGTTATGTTTGTCTCATCATAGTTATAAACATTTTGGGGGGGACGTTCAATAAATGTGGCTCGACGTTCAATAAATGTGGCTCAATATTAGTAAAAAACTCACGAATTGCACTTTGGCCCACAGATGCCCGATTTTGTTTTATATTTGTGGCTAGTCTCACACTTAAACTATTCCTGACTGCTAATTGTTTAACAAAGTCATAGCCCGGCCTGTTGTCTCTCTACATTTTAATATCACGCCCTTATTTTATCGGATATCAGTGACGGCTTGCGAGGGGACGCGGGTGAAGCACCGCTTCACCTACATTTTCCAATCAATTTACTTAAAAATAAAAATATTTTTAAAATATTAAGCATTTTATAATCTACATTTTTATTATAAAAATGTAGTATGTGTTATATAAATTCACATTATTTACTTAATTATACCATTATTTTCTATCAAAACTAGTGCGTTATGTACTCAAAAAATAATAATGACTTACAAACTTAGCTCGATGAGCACCTTTCCGTAAGAGCCACCCGTTGAAGAATCACAATCAGCAGTAACACATTCCGCATCCGACTCACCGCACGCCGACTTTCGCGCTTAGATTTGTTTACGGCAGTTGCTATGGCAACGCAATGGTGCATATCCGTAAGCCAAATAGAGATGGGAGCGCTATAAATTTGCTGCTGCAGGCTGCAGGCGCTGGTTATAGAATTAATGTAAATTAGTGCGTTCGGATCATCGGAGGCGGAAGCAGTTTTGCATCGATCAAATCGAATCGAAATTAGCTTTAAGACATAGGTACATAACTGTTTTTTAAGAACAAAAAAATATATTTAAAATCTTTGAAATTCATATTATTTCCCCTAAGTATTAAAAAAAGCTCCAAGGCTATGGATAATTAACATCATAAAAAGATTTGAAAATAGCCATTTTGGGCGTGGCACCCCGAAAAACTTTCGCCTGCGCTATTATTGCATACTGTGCACGTAGCTATGCCGCGCTTCAACCGTTCTTAACTCCACGAGCCGCCACTGTCACATATCCACGCCCACGTAATATCAGCACTGGTCATCGGATATCCCCAATCACTTATAGTGCCAAGAATTTGACTAATTAAACGTTCTTCTTCTGTTGTCAATACTGTCGGATGACCTACTTGGTTTGTATGTTTTCCTAAAACCCTTTCTAACAGAGTTGTTCTCGAAACTGTGTATTTTTCAGTAGCTGCCTTTTTACTCATTCCATTTCGGACCGCTTCAATTGCATCTTTTTGTTTACCGAAAAAATAGTGTTACAAAATTTGGATAATTTTTATTTTCACTTTTTTTTCCGGAAAACATAAAACTGCCTGTTTACTAAACGGCGACACGTTTTTCAAGGTCTTCCACCATATTTTGTAATTTGATGAACATCCAGCTTGTTCCCTAAGACTAATGAGGTTTCCGTCGGTGACTTACATAGAGCTGTGACCTATGTTCCTGCAGATATCATGTGATTTACGTGCAGCAGCAGAATCATTCTCTCCAATATCCTCCTTCAGAGTATTTGAATAAAACTGATCTGTAATCTCCTTCTTATGACACATTCCGAAATATAGCTCCGCACATTGTATTTATGACGTTAAAGAACAGATAGTTTAATCAAATCTAGAAAATTCAAATACATATTTTTGTTAAATGCAAGTGACCGTGATTCCGCATTTGATTACGTCAGAATGGGGCTCAACTCCTCCGAACGATTTCTGGGCTAATGACGAGGGTAGCAGCCCAGAAATCAATCGTTGAAGTCGAACTCCACTCTGACAATAATGTTTACAATTTATATACATGTAAATTTCAGGCAAGGAGATTGTGCTAGAGTGATATTCCTGTGGGTTAAAATGTATAAAAAAGTTCAAAATTCTTATTCACCAAGTAGCGGGTCAAAACGCACATTTAGCTTCAACAATTCAGTATCAACGCGTACGAGAAACACAAACATGTAATTCCAGCGAAATAATTTAATTAACTTTTGTTTTCAATTTGTTCAAAAGTATTAGTTTATTAATTTAAAAAAGTACTACAAGTCTGATAAAACAATAATTATTCATACGTTTTTTGGATGAACAGACAAAAATTCAAAATTTCTAAATCGAATACAATGAAGTGTCTAGCGTTCAAAATGATATTTCGTGTAGCGCTCAGAGAGTGAAGATTACCGCCTTGTCAAAAAAGGTAAATTTTAAAATGGCTACTGCTCCTGAGTGTTGACCCCCTTAAAGCTTTTTTCTTTAAATTACGTGTTAAAATATTTGCAAGCGTTTACGTTTCACCCTGTTTATTGAATGGATTGTTTTAAGTTCTTAACAACTTTTACCCATTCTGCAGTTCAGACTTGCCGACATTTTATTACAATCAACAACAGTTTAAAATACAAACTAATTATCCACTGAAACCGATAAATCTAGTGATTAACCAACGAGAATAACTCACTTAGCAAAAAACAGCGGAATAAGTCCCGGCCTCTTTGTTTAGAAACGCATTCAGTTTCCCACATGTGGCCGTTGCGTGAGAAAAGTTAGACGTCGTTAAGCCTTTGTTGATGCAAGTCTGATGTCTATCTCGCGCTGCTTGAATCGATACAAGAATGCGGGTTAGGTCGCTAGGAACGCAGTCTATTGTGTTGAAAATTAGTTTTATTTTATTATTAGGAATGCAATACTGATACGATTTAATACATCCCGATTTTGCATCTTTTTTTTTGTCAGGAAGCTTACCTTAAATCTACTATATTTAAGCCAAAAAAAGAGTAGATGAAAAAGTTTTTTATTTAAAAAAAAAATCACATCACATAAACAACGAATAAAGTGCAGAAATTTCACTACTTTTCAATGTTAAAGATGTCAATTACGAAGTTTTTGACAAAACGCAAAAACAAAGTCATATACGATGTTACCAAACTTACCTAATTTGCTTCAATTATATTACGTCACCTGCTAACCTAACACTAATTGGACAGGTCCACCTAATACTATAGGTATTGTTAAAAAAATCTTTGTTTTAATATATATTCGAAAGTTTGATGACGCGCTTTCTTTACCGCAAACCTAACCAATCATAACCTAACCTTATCCCCATTTTTAATATTTATACTCGCTCTTGATGAGCGAGAATAATTAATTATTAAAGTTGACTTTGGCAACACCTCTTGCTACCACACTAAACGACATTTAATTTAGATAAAAAAGAAGTTGCCATGTTTTTATGTATTACGCTAAGGAATTATTTTCATTTTATCACTCGAATTTATTCTTTATTGTTTAGCTAACACAAAAATTTAAAAACCTAATTTATATAACATATTGGATATATATGAGATATTGGTATTTGATTATAATCATAATAATCTACTAATCTAATAGTAATTCGTGGTAATAATAAAAGGAGAATATTTTGAAAACTTTAAAGAATTTAAAACATATAGTATATTTTTAAAATAAGAACAAAGAGCTGTAATGTAATGGTGTTTTTCACAAACATTTTCGATTCAGTGTTGTTTTCTGTTAAATCGGAAGTAAAATTTAAAGATAAAATACATAAAAATCGAGATAAAAATACTTTATATAACTACACGTATCAAATCCACTTATAACAAGCAGGATGAATAGTTTTTCTAAAATCAATTTTACCCCATGTTTTGTTTTACGTTCAGTTCTTTTTTAACCACATATTCCGATAGTATGAAAAAAGTATAGTCCGTTTTTAGGGTTGATTGTTGACTCGAGGCTGTGCTTTAAACATTATGTTACATTTAAATTAAAAGCAGCTTATTGCAATTTAAAAGTTATTTAAAGTCACAGACATTCCCTTTCTGCAGAAACTCTGTGAATCATTACTTCGTTCACAATTCAATCACTGTGGTAGTTTTTATGCGCCTTGCCTGGATAGTACTGATCGTTATCGAATACAAAAAGTTCAGAATTTTTGTTTGCGACTTATCTATGGTGTTAGACAGTGTAACCACATCTCCCCATACCTAAAAGCTTCGGATCGGTTTAACATGTTTGATCCAATTAAGCTACAACGGACCACTTTCTACATTAAATTAAATAAGTATAAATTACCATCATACCTCTATGAGCGATTCTATCTTTTTTAGTTTTTGAGATATTTTGAAAAAACCAAAAAACTGCATTTTCGAAAAAGTCCTATAATTTATTTATTTATGAAAATTTTCAAAATCTGTAAGAACATTATTAAGGCAACTTTTTACGTAGAGTGCACCTATTAAGTCAGATTTTACATACGACGTTTCGATTTTCTAGAACCATCATCAATTTTGTTTTTTCTTATGGCCGCTGTGTTCGATTTTAACAGTTTTGAAAAGAGTATTTCTTTAGCTTTTCAACGGTGTATCACACTTTGTAATTAGGTTATTACTAAAGGTGCAAAAAGTGTTAGTGTTTTATATTAAAAATGAAAGAAATGCAAACAGGGCCATGGATGTGTATTTTGACACGTACCCCGAAAAACGGCAGCCTGGCAGAACTTATTTTCAAACGCTGGTTAGAAACTTGCTTGAGTTTGGCAGTTTTAATAAGATTCGCACAAAGAAGTATGCAAAAGACAACTAGCAACGCAATAGGCAAATCCTAGAATATTTTAATGAAAATCCGACCTCATCTACAAGAAGCGAAACAGAACTTCAAATTCCAAAATCTACCGTTCATGGCGTCTTAAAAGTAACTAAATATCATCCTTACAAGCCAACAATTGTGCAAGGACTTCAAGCAGGTGATTTGGAAAGAAGAATTGTTTTTTGTAATTGGTATATCAATAGATGTCGAGAAAATCCCGCTTTTTGCAATAAAGTCATTTGGTCAGATGAGACTCATTTTACAAACTGTGGCATTTTTAATAAAAAAAATCACCATTATTGGGCTATTGAAAATCCGCAACTACGCGATCCACGCAGGCTGCAAGAGCGATTTGGTTTTAATATGTGGTGCGGGATGCTTGGTAAGATAAACATAGTCTATTTATATATTTTCCATTACTTTTTAGGAAATCGTCTCATTGGTCCCTTTATTTTTGATCAGACACTGACAGGCCCAAGATACCTTGCCATGTTACAGAATCAAATAGTTCCTGCCATTCGAGAAGCTGTGCCAGATGATTAGTTTAATAGCTTGTGGTTTCAGCAAGACGGTTGTCCTGCACATAACAGCAGGGATGTACAAACCTTTTTAACAACAACTTTTGGTGAAAACGTAATATCCAACAGTGGTCCTGTCCGCTGGCCAGCTAGATCCCCGGATATCACGCCGTTGGATTTTTATTTATGGAGATGTGCGAAAAATAGGCAAGTTCTTGAGCAGCGAACCCGAAATATTCTAGAAAATATAAATAGAAATACCATTCAACGGGTAATCAGAACAGTTGAAAGGAAATGCGGACACTGCATAGAAAAAAACGGTCAACATTTTTAATCCTAGTATTATGTAGCATTTTTTTATTAATTTTATTGAGTAGGTAGTTCATACTGATTTTCTGTTAATTCTTGTAAGGTTAGTACTTTAAAATCGCCATGAATGGTTGACTTCAGAATGTGAAGTTCTAATAATATTCTAATATTTGCCTATTCCATTCCTTGTCATACTTGCATACTTTCTGTTGCAATTCTTAAAATTGGCTAACCCTAGCAAGCTTCTAATCAGTGCAGCGCCTGAAAAGAAGTTCTGTCGACAGTCGTTCTTCGGGGTACATTATGTGCAGTGCACATAGTATTAATGTTACTGAGTAGAACTTACTGATTTTATGCAGAATTTAATGTCCAATTTAAAAATATTGCTATTTGAAACTATTAAATTTTAATTTATATCGATAATTCGAAAAAATGTTTAAACAGTCTTATTTGAAACGCGAAGCCTACTTGGGCAAAGGTGTTAGTGTTATATGCGGGTGGTAGTTTGAACATGTGTGAACATTGTGCACGAATCAATTATGTTATTAAGTAGTTTTTACTGATTTTTTGTAGAACTGGATGTTAAATTACAATATATTGCTATTTAACACTAATTTTTAACTTTTTACTTTGATAATTCCAAAAAACGTTTAAATATTTCCTCTACGCACTTTTTGCACCTTTAGTAATAATCTAATTACAAAGTGTGATACACCGTTGAAAAGCTAAAGAAATACTCTTTTCAAAACTGTTAAAATCGAACACAGCGGCCATAAGAAAAAACAAAATTGATGATGGTTCTAAAAAATCGAAACGTTGTATGTAAAATCTGACTTAATAGGTGCACTCTACGTAAAAAGTTGCCTTAATAATATTTTTACAGATTTTGAAAATTTTCATAAATAAATAAATTATAGGACTTTTTCCAAAATGCAGTTTTTTGGTTTTTTCAAAATATCTCAAAAACTAAAAAAGATAGAATCGCGAGCAAAACGGCGTTAAATTACAAACATAATTGTCTAAAACTTTCTCTATTTAAACGTTTTTGTAACTATCACGGTTTCCGAGATCCCAATACTGTCATAACCAATTTCGGACACACTGTATACATAAACTTGATGATGATACATGATTATGGTATTGAATATCTTGTCTTGTACAGGGTACACCTATATAAACTCAGTGACAATGCAATATTATGGTTTCAAATCGTAAATATCTGATACAGGGTGCGTAAAGAATACAAAGTAGTACAAAACAGTTTTTTTATCGGAATTAACTAAAATTTGATATACCTACATACATAAACTGGATCACGATACAATATTAGATGTTCAATCGTGAGTGTCTTTTACATATACTTGGTGCGTAAAATATAATGGTAATATAGTTCCCTTTATCGGAATAAACCGAGATTTGGTACACACGCACAACCCGATGGCAATACAATATTGTGAAGTCTAAATATTGCTGGAAAGTACAAAATAAAATATATGTGAAAATATTAAAATATTACAAAAACACAGAACTTTTAAAAGTTTTGTGTTTATGTAATTTTAACTACATCGAAAAATACAAATATTAAAATAAATTTAAATTAGCAAATATAAACAATATTTAAAAAATGTTATACTGGGATAACCTAGCCGTGGTTTCATTTAAATAGGTATGGTAAGTGAATTAATGTAAGTAATTATGTATGTACGTATGTATACACAGGGTTATTCACGGTGAGTGTCCAATTAGAAGTATCTGAAGAATCAGCACAGCATCAGAAACAGAATACTTTCAAACCTTGGCTCTACACATAATTGAACATAAACTCTCTTTTTAAATTATGCAGTGTTACCGCTTTTGACCCAAACCGATAGCAATATCTATTTTTTAATGAAATGCCCTGTATATTATTGTATTTTTGTAATGTCTTTATGATAAATACTTTTGTATGGTGTTTCCTATACCTAAATTCAACTGACTTTGGGAAAATGGCACCTGAAAATTAAGAAGCGCCTCAACTTGCAGCAAAACGGATTGCACTTTCCTATCTCAGTTTTTAGTTACCTATCATCTGATACTCATTTTAACTTCGACAGGAAATGTCAAATTTTGACAGCTTCTGTCAAATTTAAAATTGGTATCAGGCGACAGCCAACTAAAAACCAAAATAGTAAATTGAAATCCATTTTGTTGCAAGTTAAGTCGTTTAAGAGCTACAGAGCTTTAAAACGTCAAAAATGTCAATTTTCATCCGCCATTTTCTAAAAACAGTTGAATTTAGGTATAGGAAACATCACAAAAAATATTTAGAATTTTCAGGCCAATACAAAACTGCAATAATATACAAGGCCTTCCATTTAGAAAACGGATGTTGCTATCAGTTTGAGCTAGAAGTGGGAGTACCGCATAATTTAAAATATTTTAAAAAAAGAGTTCATGTTCACCTATGGCCAGAGCCAAATGTTCAAGATAGTCTGTTCATTGGTTCTCCAAATATTTCTAATAGGACACTCACCGTGAATAACCCTGTATACGTAATAACAGTTGTATTTTGACTTTACAAAAACAATAGGAAAATATTGGTATAGATACATACTTATTCTTATCAAGAAAAGTGACACATATTAAGAATTATATAACGTTTATAAACTTATTACCAATTTAGTTACGAGGAAAGTTCCGGGTAACGCCACTTTACCGATTTTTGTATATTGCAAAAAAAAAATAAATAACGTTTAATAAAACAATTCGTGGTATTAAAATAAATAATATTATGTACATAGTACTAGTTTACTGAAGAACGTTTAACGGATATTGAGGGTATATTGACTATTTTACATATATAACTACTAGCGGGTACCCGCGACTTCGTTCGCGTATGTCGACAATGAAAGAGATAGAAAAAGGTACTTAAATCGTCTTATTTAAGTACCTCTTAAGATCCGTTTTTATGTAATACCCTGTATACATAAAAAAACATGTAAATAATAAAATAAAATACAATTGTCAAAGTTTTTTTTTTGAAAAACTAACCGTTTTGTAAATAATAAGTGTAATTTTGCAGGGGCCGGGCGGTTTCACCCCTTGAAATTTGAGGGTCGTGAAATCCTCTTTTACCAAACCTTTAAAAATTCAGCTTTTTACGTCAAGAGGTTTGAGTGGGATTGTGATTAATCAGTGGCCCAATATTTTTGAAACACCCTGTATAATTTTTGAAAAAATCTTATAGTATGTAAAGTATGAAAATAAAATACCTGTATTCAAGCGTTTATCCGAAATCCTAAGCGTTTTTTTTTTAATAGAAAATAATTTAATATTTAAGTGGCGGTTTCGCCCCCTCACAAGTCTTTTGAAAAACCATACTTTATTGAACCTCTACGCTCTGTTGTCAACCCGTATACAAAAATTCGGCGTTTTGCGTCAAGCGTTTTGAGGAGGATCGTGAATAACCAGTGATCCGAGTTTTAAAAAAACCCTGTATACATTTAAAAAACTCTACAAATGTAGAAAAAATTAGATTAAAATGCCCTTATTCAAGGGTTTTTTTTTTCAAAAACTAACCGTTTTGTAAATAAAAAAGGGGGCGGTTTCACCCCCTTGAAATTTAAGTTTCGAAAAATCCCGTCTTGTCAAATCTTTACACCGTACAATGAACCTCTATATCAACATTCAGCATTTTATGTCAAGAGTGACCCGATTTTTTAAACACCTTGTATATATTTTTTAAAATCTTTAAATGTGTAAAAAATAAAAATAAATAACACCTATTCAAGCCTTTTTCTAAAAACTAACTGTCTCTTAAATAAAATATTGTATTATTTAAGGGGTGGTTTTATCTCCTTGTAACTTGAGTTTTGAAAAATTCCCTTTTTCCGAACCTCTACACCCTGCAGTCGATCCGTGTACCAAAATTCCGTTTTTTATGACAAGCGGTTTGAGCAAAATATTGATTAATCAGTGACCCGATTTTTTAAAACACTCTGTATTACATTTTCAAAATTTTAAAATAAAATAAGATATAAAAATTAACCATTTGCTAAAAATATTGTAATATTTAAGGGGGACCCCTTGGAATTTGAGTTTCGAAAAATTCCTTCTTATCGAACCTTTACATATCGGGAAATCAATCTGTGTGCCAAAATTCATCTTCTTATGTAAAGCGATTTGAACAGGAGCGTGTTTAATCAGTGAGTCAATATATATTTCAATCTACTCACGGAGTCTGCAAATGGCATTTCTTAACCAATTCAGAATAAACAACTGGCACGATGGAACGAAATAAATTATCGAGATTTAATTCTTTTTACCCTTTTGCAACTTAAATACAAAAATTTACGCTCCTATGAAAATATCGTGTTACATTTTATCACTTACCATACCACAGAAAATAAATGCATCCTAGAAATTTGGAGCCAATTAAAACCTGTCATTGACCAATTGAATGCGTCGGATTGAATAATTCGCTGACAGGCACACATCAAGTCCAGGTTGACCCGAGGAGGACGAATATGAGGAGCTGTCAATAAAAGTAATGCTATTTTCTTTAAATGTGTTTTGTGGTATATTGATCGTACCCCGATTTATGAGCAGTTTCAATTGACTTCCTATAAACTTTAATGGTATTTGGTACTGCATTAAAAAAACATTTTAAGTGTTTATAAAAGAATTTTACAGTTGTAAAAAAGAAACAATTGCGCCAAAGCCGGAAAAATTTCAGTTCTATATAATTGGAAATATCTGGCACTATTCAGATTCCCCTCTAAGATAAAGGGCCCAATTATCCTTCGACCTATTCTCCCAGCGCAATCGTTAATTTTTTGTGAAAATTGGGTGTGATGTTCTCGTATCCAGTTAGGGTTTTCCCTCGCCCAATATCGACAATCATGGCGGTTGACGGTTCAATTTAAAGTGAAATTCCCCCCCATTCCAAATTTTCTTCTTCAAATAATATTTTCCGAAGTAAAATTGGATTGGTGTAAAGTTTCATTATCGTCTCACAGAATTCTAAACGCCTATCGTTAACATTACCAGATAGTTCTTACACTAGTGTTATTTCATAGAGATGAAATTTTTCAGTATGTAATGTATGTATTAGTCGATACACGCACATGTGGGATACGTTCGGGTTTAGACCAATTCCCTACTTGAAAGACATTTGCATTGAATTGTATCAGTTGGTCGGAATTTATATTCTTTGAATTTCGCTTAACGAATCCATCATTACAAATTTGATGTTGACATAACTCAATACTTCCATTCATTCAGGTGAACAATCAACATTAATAAAAAACTACTCTTTACTGAAAAACCGTTGAATTTAGAAATTAAATGTATCTTAAGAATAATTTGTAGAATCGGAAAATATAATAAATAACAGGAAATTTGTTCCATTTAAAAAATAAAAGTTCCTAGCAATTACTGAAAAACGGTACATGGCTGGTACAAATTTAATTAAAATTGGGTGAGCGATTCTCGAGATATTTGGAGACTTCCAGACTTTTGTTTCACCTTAAATGTTAACAATTTAAGTAATAAATAAGCGATACAGCGTAATCTAAAAGATTATATTTTATATCACCTTTATTATATGACATAAAAAAATGTTAATGATAAAAGTTATTGGAATTTTTATGTAGAATTGAAATTTATTTTCGAAAAAACAATTGAGCATCAAATAAAAAAGATACATAAGAAAATTGCAAATAATTTTTTTTAATTTTAAATGTAATGGAAAAACTACGCAAATTTTATGAAACAGGTAGTATTTAAAATATTACCGTTTTGAAATATTTAAATTAAAATATCCAATTTTTTTTAACTTCAAACACGGGTTAAAATCGATACCTAATAGAAACAAATAAAGCCTACGTTCCTATCTTACTTCCTTATCTTATTGTATTAAATTAATATTATCCCGGATGTCTCAAAATAACGAAGTTGTTGCTCATTTGTTAACTTTCCGATCGCATTCTTTTGTTTTTTTTTTGGAAATTTTAAACCCAAAAACTTTTGTATTTAAAGTTCAGTTCAGTTCCGAACTGTTTTGTAATATGGATCATTTGCAAGCCTTCCGCCGCTGCAATATTATGTTAAAACTATAGGAGATATGTATTAGCCTCAACGTGATTTTAATAGGGAAATATGAATAGTTGGGCGCTAAATGCGAATTTTTATGAAAAAATCAAATCTAGAGTTATAAAATAAAAAAAACATTTGTCCATTTTCGACCATTTTTTGACCACTTTTTGACGCACATGCCTTCGCATATAATTTTTTTTCTACAAAATGGCTCTTTACCGCCTTACATTGATGATATGTTAATTTTACGGTATGAGTTGCTTTGCTTGTTGTGTTATTGACTTCTGTTCTGAAACTAGAACAATTTGTCAGCTCATTCGGGGTTGTATTTGGGTTCTAGTCTTGCTCGTGGCCATGTCCCAAACACTGTTATATTTCCTTTTTAAATTTTGTAATGCATCTTGGCTTCCACTAGATGCCCCTTGAGAGTACTACTGATATCACGATGACCCTTTCTTTCAAGCTATCCCCTTACCCCTCCCACTCCCGCCACGTAGCGGCCATTACGCTAATATTCTATGTAGAACTGCGGCAGACGAACGGGATAGAATGCAGGAACAACTAGGCCTCACACGTTCACAGCGTCTGCTCCCTTTCTAGCGGGGTCGTTAGTTTCCACACTCAGCGGTTGAGTCTCCCGTTTCCCCCCGAAATAAAGCAGCAAAACCGAACACGTGGCACCACTTATGTTAACAACACAGAGGTCTGCATTCGACGAGATGAACCGGAAGACTGTAACGGTATGACTTTATGTCACAAGATACTAGCAAAGATTACGATAAAGCTATATCACAATAATCATTTAAATAACATGTACACGGTTTATCAATTTGTATTCTTTATATATTTAAATTATTTTATTAATTTATATTTCGTATATATGTTTAGTAAAAGAGTACCAAAAAATTAGTAAAAAAGAATAAACCAAAATTATCAAATGATTCTTCATAGATATTTTTAATCAACATGACAAAGATTTCGTTTAATCACCTGTCCTCGTAAGGAAGGTGGTCGAAGTCTCTCCAGATTCCTTTTCTTTGTGAAGAAGACTAAAACCATTTTATTAGGGTTGATAGACATCTCTTCCCTCTCAGACCATGTTACTGTGGTGGTCAGTACTTCCTGAAGGGTTGCTGAGATTTCCTCTTCAGCCTTTCCTTTTACTATGATGACTAGATCATCGGCATATGCCTGTGTTAACTTAACATCTGTATACAAAACAAATCTTTATCACCTAATTTATGATCAGTTGTTACACCGTTATCATTAGTAATAAAACGTTTGACTACAGTCAGTGTGACAAAAGTTAGGCTATCCTTTATATTATTTAAATTACTTTATTTATTTACATTACGTATATATGTTTAGTAAAAGAGTACAAAAAAATTAGTAAAAAAGAATAAATCAAACTTAATCGTAGAAAGATGTCTTTCAAATGATCGATCATACGAAGATGTCATTTAATGACAGCCTAATAGAATTGGTGGTCATGTTATTTATAAACCACTTCCTAATATTTTTCGGTATATTGCGATCTAAAATTATATCATAAAATAAGCAATCAGTGGCGGCTCGCTAGAGGACGCGGATGAAGCGCCGCTTCAGCTACATTTTCCTACAATGGACAATTATCTTTTTTCGACACATTAGTTATTAGAAATAACGATAAATTAGAATTTGATATTTATAGGAAATTTGCTAATACTGATAGGTATATAACATTCGACTGATTTCATTGCCGTCAATACAAAATGGCAGCAATTCATTTCTTAACTCACAGGTTAGGCAATTTTCCATTAAGTAAAAAACGTTTTAACAATGAAATGAATTGGATTAAAAATATAGCTAAAAGTAATGGATATAATGATTATTTTGTACATAAATTAGTAAATAGACATAAGCATAAGAAAAAGATGCCACTACTATTCAAGCACCTGAGGCTGCCAATAAGTTCATAGTAATCCCATATGATCCCAGATATACGAGAGGTCTAGAAAAAGTATTTAAAAACGTAGGTTTTAGAGTAGCCTACAAAACGAAGAGCAGTTTAAAAAATCTCCTTGGAAACCCTAAAAACAAAGTCGACTTGAAGGAGAGGAGTGGCGTCTATGAAATTAGCTATAATGACTGCGATCTAAAATATGGTGGGCAAACTAAACGCTCCATAAACATTAAAACGAATGTTTATTAAGAACACATGGCACATTTAAGATACAAAACAACAGAAAAGTCAAGCGTTGCCCAATATGCGTTTGAAAACAATCAACAAATAGGAATAAATAATCTTATGTTAATTAAAAATGTATCTAATAATAGATTATTGGATTCATTTGAGAGTATGGAAATAGTTAAATGTGGTAAGAAAGCACTAAATAAAGACAGATGGCCTATTCTCTATAGTATCCTCTATTGCTTACTTGACAACGGTGCAGTCGGGTGCAACCAAGTGTGACCACATTTACCTATAAATAGTCTCGGTTAGAATAAGTTACTTTAGTTTATATTCCCTGCTGATGATGCTAACTTGGTTAGCGAAACGCGCGTACAGAACGTAACAAGTTGTGGTGTAGTGTGGGTAGAACTCCAATCAATTTACTTAACAATGTGTATGTTTTATATAAATTTACATTATTTACTTAATTATACCATTATTGTCTATCAAATTTAGTGCCTTATATACTCAAAAAATAACAATGACTTAAAAATATAGCGCGCTTAACACCTCTCCGTAAGAGCGACCCGTTGAGGAATCACAATCAGCAGTAAAAAATTCCCCATTAGACTCCCCCCACACGCCGGCTTTCGCGCTTAGATTTGTTTGCGGCAGTTGCTATGGTAACGCAATGATGAATATGTATGCCAAATAGAGATGGGAGCGGCATAAAACAGCTGCTGCAGGCTGCGGGCGCTTGTTCGCTTGTTATAAAATTAATGTAAATTAGTGCGTTCGGATGCATCGATCGAATCGAATTGAATCGAAATTAGCTTTAAGATATAGGTACATAACTATTTTTTAAGAACAAAAAATATATTTTAAATCTTATAAATTTTTATTATTTCTCCTAGGTATTAAAAAACGCTCCAAAGCTATGGATAATTAACATCATAAAAAGGTTAAAACAATAGCCATTTTGGGCATGGCACCCCGAAAAATTTTCGCCTACAGCGCTATTTTTGCCTGCGGCGCTTTGCGCGTAGCTGTGCTGCGCTTCATCTGTTCTCAAATCCGAGAGCCGCCACTGTAAGCAATATATCACAAACGCCTAAAATAGAGATAATCAGGCTATATGTATACGTTCGGGATGAGAAAAGTGAAGGATTTTTAAAAATATATTTAAATTGAGATTATATTTAACATATTTATTATAAGTGAATACTTTTTTGTAGCTTCTGATATTAAAGGAAAGTTATACGAAAATAAAGTCACGTCGATCCAGCCATTTCCAGGAGGATTTCACACATCATCTTTTATAAAACGTCATAAAAAAGAAAATAAAATGTATATCTCGTTTTCGTTTTTTCACGTCTGTTAAAAGATTGTTTCGCCGGGACATGAGTGACATGACAAATCACATAAAGCCTTTTCTGGTATTTAACGAGATCGTCTTAAACGTCTTGAAACGTGTAAGCTCCAAGTTGAAGGTCAAAAGAGCCTAGTGTAATGTACTATGCTACGCCCACATCGAGGCAAGTTTTATAGACGTATTCTTAGAAACGGGTACCATCTGTGATTTAATTTAAGACGTTGCCGATGGAATGCACGGCGAACATATTTTGTTTAGGTTATCATTCAACAAAAGACAGGGGCGTAACCTTTTACAAGATGAATAGTTCAGTATCAAATGTATGTGCTTTATGATTTAAATGCCACAATGCGGCGTAATTTTAAGTTCATTTACAATTTACACGTTGTAGTCCAATATCTGAAATGTCAAAACTCAGAGAATTATTTATATAAACCGTAAAAAGAAAAACTTTACATTATAAACACTTCCTCTATATTTGTTTGAAACAACTTGACATGTTTTGCTACACGGTAACTTCATAGCATGTCAGTTATATCTCGATTAAAGCTATATTAAAGGTTTTTTTTTTATTTTGTAGGTATATCTTCGTGGAACATAATTATTGCCGAAGTATTATGGAAAATTTGAAAATTCTACCTACTAGCAATGAAATTAAACTAATGTTTTAAATATTCTACTTGATCATTCAATAAACGTTTTGAATGTTTGAATTCATTTATTTCTAGGGATTCGAATATATTCAGTTTATGAGTCTTAATTTCTTTGTGTAAAATGTTTAAATTATTATCAACAGTATAACCGGTCTCAATTAAGTGATTTGCGTCATTGGATTCAGTTTCTCCCTTGATAAAGCATTTATAGTGTTTGTCTATTCTTGAACCAAAATATTTGTCCGTTGACCTAGAAACGTTTTAACAATCTGGACAATATCTTTTAGCGAATTATAAAAGGACAAAACTAGGGGGAAGCACGTGTCCCCAATGTTTTAAGGAATATTAAGCTTAAATATGATTGTTTATTTCAATGAAAATTAAATAATTAAATCCAAGCTTAATATTGCTTAAACCCAGATAGGGCAACACAACTTTCGAAATAAACTAAGCCTAGGGTCATCCCCAAGAAACATGATAAAATCAATTTGGATTTAAGCTTGCTTAAAAGTAGTTTTATTAGAGCGTTGATAACATCCTATGGTTTTATCAATATCCGCTAGAAATGACAAATTTTATTTCAAATCAATATTTACTTAAAAACTATCCTCAAGATACCTATAAGACATTTATCAAGAAACTAGTTAACCCACCAATGTTTTTATTCACCACCCTAAACCCCCCTTTCCTTGTGAATTCTATTAAATCCAATAGGTTTTAAAAGTTCTTATACCAAGGCAATTACATTTTATCTTGTATTTATACGTATACTAGAGAAAATTCATAAATATTCTCATAAGAATGTTAAGTCTTAGTTTAAAAATGCCTTGTAAACAAACTGTATAAGTTTTCTTATCAATTCTTGATTTTAAGACTCCTCGATAAAAATGCATCTTACGAAATAATCACCTTGTAAACATACTTTATAAATATTTTATCAATAATAGGTTTGCCTGGATAAACATTCAGAATCCTATTCAAAAAACTTGTTATCTAATTATTTTTTGAGTTCACGGTTTTATAAGGCGGTCTATTTTTCCTGTAAAATAAATTCTCTTGCATCATATTTTAAAGTAAACCATTTTAAAAGAAAGTAAAAAGTACGTACATAAACACTTTAAATAATAAATATAATCATTTACATAATTTAACCGAAT
This sequence comes from Kuschelorhynchus macadamiae, assembly GCA_030620095.1. Taxonomy (NCBI): domain Eukaryota; kingdom Metazoa; phylum Arthropoda; class Insecta; order Coleoptera; family Curculionidae; genus Kuschelorhynchus; species Kuschelorhynchus macadamiae. Next base: position 1,981,127 of record JAUTXW010002049.1, on the reverse strand, counting down.
ATATACCTTCAAATTTAGAATCAAATTAAGAATTTTTGTTAAAATGGGAAAGTACATGTTAATATCGTTAAAAAAGTTTCGTAAATTCGTTAATTTCTCTTAGCCAAAGTAAACATTCATTTTATAAAAAAAATCGGTTGCTGTAAAACCAAAACTTTCAACATTTCAAATCATTTTCCAATTTAGCATTAATTTTGAAGGCGCGCGAGTTCCATATTCCTAAAATATAGATATTTACGATAAATTTCGATGCTCAGAAAAAAATTATTTCATATATATTCAGACAACATGTCACTAAGAGCACTTTTATATTAAGACGTCATATCTACCACTCTATTTTGTTTATAAAAGTTACCCCTTCGTTTCCTTAATATTTGAATTCACAAATCATTCTTAAGAGTTTTTGAGTTTAGCTAGATAAAACTTAGACACCTTAAAATGTATGGTGGATTTATGAAATATTTCATTTAGAAACGTGTAAATTTAACGAGTAAATATTCTTATAAATGGTTTTATGAATACATTGATACTAGAGTTCTTAAGAGCATTTGGCTTTATGACTCATTTAAAAGATGTATTTAAAGATCTTTTAAGTTAGGACCTTGCTTTAAGACGTACTTAACCTCGTGAAAAATATTTAGACTTAAAAAGGTTTTATAAGAAGGTTTATGAAAAGATTTTATCACTATCCTGAAGACCTTCATAAAGATTAAACTGTTTCTTGGGTAGCTTATATACTAAGACAATAAAGGGCTTCTCAAACCAACGTGGGTCCGGCAGCAGTGCGGGACGATGCAGGAAGGGATAGTAGCTCTGCATTTACACTGACACGTTTAGTGGGAGGTGCGAAACTCATATTTACGCCAAAATTATATATAATTAATATTCATCAGGTAAGGACGATGCTGTTTTCCTATTAGCAGTAGCGGAAAATGAACACTAGTTCCTTTAAGTTCCTACCCTATTTCGTCCAATATCCTGTTATTTATTTAAAGAGGATAAATAAAGTGAAACATTATAAATCATGGAACATTTTTGAACCAACTCAATAATTTTTTTCAATTAACGTCATGTAGAAATATAAACAATATGAGTAAATGCACGCAGATTTTTGAAGATCACCCTCCGAAATTATTTTGAATCTTCATGTTTAAGATTCCCTAGATGTTGAAAATCCGCCACCCCACAAAATTACAAAAAGGAAAATTAAGATATCTTCCGACCGAAATGACCCGAAAATCTTATTCCCGTTTCTAAGGACGATTAAAGCAGGTTCCATAAGTTCTAAGACCTTCCAAAAATTCGCAAGCCAAACACCCTCAGACCAACCGCAAACGCTTTTAACCCTGATCTCAACATGTATATATATATTTCGTAGATAAGGCAAATAACAAACTAAAAATTAACAACAAATGTTTATAGGTGAAGGAAGCAATACGATATCCAACCATACATTTGTTCTGCTTAATGGCAAAAGACTAAAATATTGTGTTTATTCTTGTTAAAACTTCCAAATGGTTTAGACGGTACGTGATCAAATATAAAAGGCTTTTTTGGAGATAAGATTTCACCTAAAGATAAATGTCAAGTTGATGGTTGCAGCTTTATTGTTGTATTCATGTATTTTTTTACATCTAGACAATTTTATCTAGATATTATATTTGTTTTGAAGTTCTAGCTGTCAAACTATGAGTTTGCACATTTAAAAAATTTGGTGTGGACATCATTAAAGGATTTATATAATTAAATAAGTAGATAAATAAATAAAAACAATCGCCTTTTTTAAAATAAATAAATACGGTCATTAAAATGTAATAAGAAAGCAGCGGACTGAAAGATGTTTGTAATTAATCTTATTTATATTAAATAAACTGATCGGATAATGTTTTTTAGAACAACGCTATTTTATATTAAGGAATAGTAAATTATAATAAATAAACATAAAATTTCTTCTTCGAATACTCAAAGAAATTAACAAGGAGGGAGAATGGGGTGTATTAAACAATGCATGCAGATAATTCCAAACTGGTAAATCCTAGAATATTTCATATTTAGCCAATCACATCATATGTAAAACCTAGTCATACCTTTTAAGACGAAAAATTAAATTCCTGTATATATTTTGCATTCCTTAAATCCCTAATTTATAGCTAAGTTAAAGACTCTTGTCGTAAATGTTATCAGAGCAAACATAAAGAAACAAGACTAAACACTTTTGTGTTTTCTTTACATTAAAGTTTCATGTATGAAGTGTAATTAGCCAAAAGAGTAATTTGGTCACACCTTAAGGTGGTACATCCTCTGAAAGGGTGGAGGGGAATCTATTTCTTCGCCATGTGCGATGGGTCCAGTAAATGTTTATTTTATTAGGAACGTCCAAGATTTTAACTTAGGTTTAGGCCTCGAAGTGGGTCAAAATTGTTCTCTTTTAGTGATTGTGATGATATGCTGTAAACATTTCATTGCCTTAGAAGACATGATAATCGAACTCTGAAGTATTTCTAGACGTACAAAAGTAATAGCACTTATGTAAATGAAATTAATTTAAGTTGATTTTGAAAATAAAATTAAAAAGGGTGAAAAAACACCTTTATAAAAAAAACGACCTAAACAATATTAAAAAGTATGTAATGATATTTTAATCCATCTTGAATATTTAAATTAAGTCAAACTAATAATAGTATTTTAGTAAATTAGACATTACACTGGTGGCAAAAGATATTAAGATAGTCAATACATAAATGTATTTTCAACCGAATTCAAAAACGGAGGACCTAACCTATTAAATTATCAAAAATGTTAAAAAATAGCGGTCATTTTGTTGTTTTTTTTTGTTTGTACATCGATTACTCCGCGATGATGGTTTGACAAATTTAGATGAAATTTTCAGGGCATATTCAGGGTACCATAGGAAGAATATTTAAAAAAAGTTCAAAATGGCGGAATAGCGGAATGGCGCCATTTTGTTTTTTGCGTCATATTGCAAGAAGTTTTTTAAATATTGTGCTTGTGTCTTGTTTCTACGCTTTCATCATTACATTAGGAAAAAATATTAAACAGTGGACCATTTGTTAAACCTGGTTTTTACAATAAAACTCGTATAGATACGAATTAGTTTGAGATGCCGACTCGACTCGATATAGTCAAATTTTCAAGTGGAATAAAATATTAGTTTTTACTTTTTAGTGCTTTTTTCAATTTGTTTTTTTAACTTTTGATTTCTTTTCTCTTGCTTACTTTTTACCTATTTTTTCAAATGTTACATTAATCCAAGTGACAATTTAAATCAAATATAATAACGAAGCCCGAGAAGCGAATTGTACCCATTATGTTAATGTTGATATTTTTATTTTTGTATTTTGTATCTTTCTTTAAACTTAAATTTGCGAAATATCTGCATACATTACGTTATGAAAAATTTGATGATCTTTATAAATACTCGGTATAATTTACTTTACTTATATATGGTACCTACTGAAAAATAAAAACACTATTAATAGATTGTACGATAAAATACGAAAAAGGAGCTCTTCTAACGGAGGTCCATTAAATATTCACAAGGTTTAATGACATTGAAAACTTGCCCACATGTTGATGTGATTCAACAGTTTTTCCTTGAGACCGGAATATATTGATTTAATCATTAGAAGCAACAAAGGGGTCATTTTGGTGTTTTGTAACGACTTTTTATAATAATTGTTGCTTTACGTTAATCATATATGATTTATTAGCAAATTGTGATTATTGTTTGTTACAAATTGCGATGGAAAGCTTTACATTTTAATTTGCGAAATTATATATCTAATGATGGTATAACATAGTTTGTGCTATCAGTGCTATGCTTATATAAATAATTTGTTTCTCTAATTGTATGTAACAGCATTGTATAACCTTATTATACAATGGTAATAGCCAGCATAAAATTGGCCATGCAAAAAGCAAGGAGTCGATAGCTCAAATAGGAAAGCAGATTTTAACAAGGAATTGCAATATTTTAAATGTTAAGAAATAGTCGGTTCAATCATTTAAAAGCTAGTAATATACAAGGTGTTTGACTACAAATATTTTAACATAGGATAGTATCAACGATTTTAAACAAAATATTCTTATAAACCATCGGTCAGTTCAAAAGTGTTTTCGAGATATTTAATTTTAAAATGTTTAACTTTGGAGAACGTTTCAACTAATTCCAAGACAACATGGCAACATTATTATTTGCATGGACATCAATGTGATGACAATCTCATCACCTGTGTTTTTTCAACAAAGAAGTATAAAAACCCTGTTGGTTTGAAAACGATTCAATTATATTATTAGATTTTGCTTATTTTTATGGAATGGATATCTTAATTTTTTAATAAATTGTGGCTTGTGTATAAAAAAAAGTGAAAACCTGTTATTAAAACCTTTTAGATTATTTATTTGTATCGTTTTTAACTGCGCAGCCCTAATTAAGTTTATTAGTTTCCAAAAATTAATAAAGAATTTGAACTTACCAAGCATATTAATCTATAGCACTAGGTAGGTAATTCACAAACTAAAAAAAGTATTTTAAAAACTTAAAGTAAATGCTGAAAATTACTACTACTATTTAAACACACAGGAATATGGCGAAGCCAATGTTCTTTAACAGATTCAAGAACGTTAAGTATTTGTCTAATTTGTTCTGCTGCAGCAAAAACACGGTTTCTAAGGTCATCTTCATTTTCAATTTCAACCCTATTATACACTAATTTTTTCATGTGGCCCCTCAAAAAAAATCAAGGGGGTTTCGGTCTGATTACCTCGGAGGCCATTTTCTAGGTTCTGGAGCATTTCGACCTATCCACTTATTATAAAACGTATTATCCAGATGTTGTAACACATTTCTATGAATGTGGACAGGAGCGCCATCATGAAGAAACCAGTCACTGGCTCGCTGAGCTAAAGGAATATCTTCTAAAAGAGTGGGCAAGTCATTAGTTAAGAATTGGAGGTATGCCTTTCCTGTTAAACGCCTTGGTAGCTAAAAAGGTCCGATTAACCGATTGTGGAATATTCCGGCCCAAATATTTATTGAAAACCGGTATTGAAATCGGCCTTGTTGAATCGTGTGTGGATTTTCTTGAGCTCAGGTATGAGTGTTATGATGGTTTAAAATTCCATTTCTCGTAAAACAACATTCATCGGTTGTCAGTATGTTTAAAGTAAAATTTTCGTGTTCTTGGTTTGTTCGGAGAAACCACCGGCAAAATTCTTTTCTTCGGGGTAAGTCCTCTAAAGTCAAAGCCTATACTCGCTGCACATGATAAGGGTACAGAAGGTTTTCACGAAGGGTACGATGAATAGTCCATTTAGAAAAACCAACTTGTCGCGAGATTTCCCGAGTGCTCAAACTAGTGTTTGCCTCCACTAGGGCTAAAATATGTTTCTCGTTTTCGGGTCTTACTTGCCTTTCAAGCCCCCGATTAGTTTGACAGACATTTATACTTCTTGTATCGCGAACTCTTGAAACAAGCCGCCACAAATGTTCTGGCATTAGGACACCTCCTGTTAGGAAATCTTTCCCCGTATGTTTGGAGTGCCAAATGAGCATTTTGTCTACACTCTCCATACATTGTATACATTTTTAAAGAGTTTTTAAATCCCGACTACCTATTAAGACGGTATGGAACTGCCTCATAAGGCAAAAAATTATGGTGAAAGAACCAAAAAACAAGACAATTGCAACTAATATGTTTGCGAATTATTATGTTCGTTGAAGCCTGCTTGTTTCTCTACGGTGGGCAGTGTTGTCGTTTTAAAATAATGCTTTCTATGGTTAAATAAAACAATTTATTCGTTTTTTATTTTTTTTTAATTTGTAGGCATTTTGTATAAAAACACAAATAATTGTTTTACATAATAAAATTAATAAATGTGTTAACGATGTGCTTAAAAATTAATAAAACAAAATACAAATTTAAGGCATTTTTCTCAAAAATGATAAGGATCTGGCCCTATGTTATATAAGCATTTTTTAATCAAAATGATCCATACTATAACGTGTTAAAATATTTGTAGTCAAACCCCTAACACCCAGTATTTTTTTACTATTTGTTCAACCGGATGATAATAATTGAATATTGAATAATATCTTCAAACAACGCTATTTATGGTTAAGCCATTTATGTTGAAATATGTCAGAAATTATAGAAATTGAATCGTCAAAAGGCACATTTATATTCAGGGATTTAAAATAAAAACTGACATATATCGCTGCGATTTAGAATAAAATCTTTAAGCTTTTCTTCGAAATGTTTAGAGTTTTTGATATAAGAATTACATCATCCTGTGAAGAGGTTTAAGATATTGGCTAAATATTTACCTATTTCATAAATTGGAGGACCTATACAAATGTGCCTTTTGACGATTCAATTTCTATAATTCCTGACATATTTCCACAGAAAAGCCTTAACCCAATCTTAATTGAATTGACAAGAGAATGCTTAACGTCCACATATTTCCTCGTTCAAGTGACTTTTTATGAGCATACCTCGGCTGCCGCCATGAGATCTCCACTATCTCCTGCGGTAGCAAACATTTTTATGGAGGCTTTCGAGGAAATTGCTTTAAGCTCTGCTCCTTTACAACCTAAATGTTGGTTTAGATATGTAGATGATACTTTTGCAATATGGCCTCATGGAGAACAAAATATAACTATATTTTTAGATCATTCTAATGTAAAATTTACTGTAAAAATTGAGTCAGATGGTGCCATTTCCTTCCTTGATGTGTTAGTAGAAAAGAAAGAGAATACTGGTCATACTGTTCACAGAAAAAAACTAACAAATGAATAGATATTTAAATTTTAGTTCTCACCATCATCCATCTCAAAAACAATCCGTCATTATTTCATTAGCCTTTAGGACTTTGTCAATATGTGATACAAATTCAATTCCGGAAGAAACAATAAAACTGACTGAAGCTTTAAAGTCAAGCGGACATTGCTTTGAAGATCTTTGGCGTTCGATTAGGTATTATAATAATCCCAGACCTAAACCAGTATTGGGTGATCAAACATTAAATAGTGCAGTTTTACCTTTTATTCAGGGTACCGCAGATAAAATTGCAAAGATTCTGAGGAGATCCAACATTCGCACAATCTTTAGTACACACAAAAAGATTAGGTAATGCTTAAGGACACCAAAAGATGTAATTCCTTTGCATGCAATCAGGAAGAGTTTATAAAATTCATTGTTCCTGCGGCAAAGTGTATATAGGTGAAACTGGACAGTCTGTGTCTACTAGAGTTAAGGAACATGAAAGATGTATAAGTAAGAAACAAATTGTTCAATATGCTATCGCTGAACAACAGCACACATAATTAATGTAAAATACACCAGAATTCTTGGGTCAGTTTCAGTTTATTATAAACGAAAAATCAGAGAATCAATATCAAGCTGGTGTGGTGTCAATCGACAGTTATTTGAACTTTAATGCTGCTTGGGATTTTTCCATTTTGGGAGGGCTATAAAGAACCATACCTATAGGTAATGAGTGGGAAGAAGAAGCTGTTTCTCCAGTCTCATTTTACATTATACCTCCACCCAAAAAAGTTATTGAAATTATCAAATGTGGATGTAAAGGTATGCGTTCAGATATGCCTTAGAAGTCTCTGTTTCACACTTGATTTTTGTGTAAAATATCAAATCAATTGAATAAGTCGTTTATCATTTTAATCCCCCATAATGACTTCATACCAAAATTTTACCATTTTATCTCCATACCATACTTGATTTATATGTAAACTTTGAGGTCTACTGGATGAGTAGTTTCTTAGTAACTATTGTAAGGCTTGGGGAAATAAAAATAGAAAAAAAATTAGAAATATATAGCTAAGTGTATGTGTTTCTAGAATACATAAATATATTCTAGGTAGTAACCTAAAAGTAACATTAAAAACACAACAGAAATTGCGGTAAACAATATTTTTTAAAAACAAGACTTAGAAATTATTAATTTGTCTTCGTTTCCAGAGTTTACAAAAATGTTCATACTTCATTATAGCTCTCAACTTTTGCTCTAAAGGAACACAAATTTGCAATCAGAATAGGGAAACATGAAATTCCTGAAGTGTTTTATGTGATTTGATGCAAATAAAGCAGAAGAAATAAATATGAGTTACATTACCTACTATTCCTATTAACCAATTATATAAAATCCAAAGTTTTTAAATTAACATAAATTGTACGAAGTATTGTAGTGAATTATTAGAAGCAGCTTTTATATATATATATATATGACACAAATTATTAATGTAGCTATGCAGAGATTGATAGTTCTTTACGTTGTTACAGTCACTGCATTTGAGAAGAGCATTACAAACTAGAGGCTTATAAAGCAAGAACTTTTCGTATGTGCACAGATACCCTTACACCCATATTTGAGAAGTTCAATAACACCTTTGGGTGCAGGTAAGTAACTTTCGAAACGCTTTGCTCTAGACATTGTTTGTTTCCTGATATTGGAAAATCAGTTGATCATAAAATGTTTTTTTGACAGTCTCTATCAAAGATAACTAAGATTTATTGTTCAACTCGTACCCAAAGGGTAAAGTTCGAATTACAAGTATACCTAGTAAGTATATTATGAAACACTTTAAACTTTTTATGCAAAAAATAAGTTTTTCTTATATATATATATAGTATGTTCGCGGATAAAGGTGACAAGAGGGCACAACGTCTAAAAATATAATTTTTCGAAAAAAGTAACCAAAGGAAGCTTGTGCTCATTAAAAAAGACGATGTACGTTGCACATATCCTATTTGATTATACGAGGTAGGTGCACAGAATAAACAAAAAATATTAAGCATTATAGGTACGTTTTCGTTTTAGACCGGGTGTTGTTTCAAAATAAAAAAGAAAACTGCTTTTTAAAAGAAATATCTACTAGCATCAGTTATGTATAAAGAGTGAATCGTATAAATGTAATAATAAAGGATCATAAAAAATATTTATATCTTTTTTAAAAAATATACTACAGTAATTCTCACATTTAAATTTTCTACCAACAATCTTATACTATAGCTCTATTAATAATATTAGTATATTTAATAATGAGTATCGAGAAAAAAAGTTAATTATGTGAAAGCTCCTATATAAAAAAAGTAAATACAGAGGTCGCAGTTTCATTGTATTTTGTACTCAATCACATTCCCAGCATGTTCGCAAAGAACGCCTATTACAAAAACTGTATTGAAAATTATAAACCAGAAATGTTACGGCGAAAAGTCAAGGATGCACTCAATACACAAAGAAATTTAAAAGTAGTGCATACTTTCATTCGAACGAATATCAATCCAATTAAAATATTGATATTTCTTGCAATGAAGGTCTTGTAGAATTTTTACATTTTATCTATAACCTTCAAGGAATATTTCTATATGTAAATAGACTTGTAGTCAAGTTCTTTGGAATGCAAGATGCAGTGGCGGTGTGAACATGTTTTTATTAATGACACTTATACAACTAAGAAATAGTACACTTTTTAATTCAGGAAATTTTGATAAGTAGACAGCAAATATCTTAGGTGCCATTTTTTATTAGGTACATATTTTTGAGGTGATTTTTAACACAATGGCTATTTACTGCCTTCTTTAATATTCGTGACATGAATTTCATTAGTATTACAAGTTTTTGAGGTTAAGAAATACTAATTAACAATAGAATTAGATTCCTTAAGTGTTATATGTAATTTGACATGTTCCAGACAGGGATTTTGGTATCCTTGTTGTGATTTTGGTGTGACGCGAAACAAAAATACGTTAACATTATTTCTTCCAACAAAACTCGGGAAATAATAGTGTAATTCAAAGACGATTGTGCTATTAGCCAGCAGACTAGTTGTTTCTGTGATTCCAATTTGTGCCTTTGCCCTACATGGGGCTCACTAGTCTATGACCGGCTGATGAGCTCTAAAAAGAGCGAAATAACGATCGTCGTTTGACTGAAATAGATCAAGGGCTAGGGTAAACAATAAATTTAAAAATTCTACACAAACTCTTAGTAATAAATATAACTTTTATTACCTCATTGGAAAGCTGAGTTACTTTCCTATCAACTTTGGTTCTAAACTTATTGTCATGTCACCCTTATTAAGGGTGAGGGGAACTGTTGACTTACGAAAGAGTTAAATCGTTATATCTTGTGAACTTCCTATCCGAATGAAATGAGCTTAAGGTTTTTTTAAAAGTGCATTTTACTCTGTTTTAGGATTCAGATCGAGTGACACTCCCTAGTTCTTCAGAAATCGATAATATTATTTATATTATCTTTCGAAACATTCCGTAGACAGACTAGTCTACATGTTGAGATATGTAATTTTATTAAATATTTGCTTCAATCAATTTAAAGTTAGATATTTTTATTCAGTTGCGAAAAAGCCAAAAAAGATTTTTATTTGTCAATCTAAACTCAACAAATAATCTGAACACATTTAAAAATAACAGTGAACAGTATGAAAGAAAGGCCTTTAAAAAACGATAAAATCCTTAATGGTTCTTTTTTTATACAAATACATTTTTTTCTCTATATAGGGACGCCTTAAGGATATGAAGCAGCCCCCGAAAACGAATTTTTTTAAAATTAAAAGCGATTGGTTTAAAAGCGATAAAACATCTCGAGTTTCTGTAATCTCTTTGAATATAAAACATTTTTTTTTTTTGCTAGAAGGGGTAGCCTAAGGAATGAAAGAATCCTCAAGAAAAATACATTTTCCTTTATTTTCATAACGCTTAACTTTACTTTTTTTGTGTATAAAGCCAATGTTTTCCTTTAGCTCCTCAAAACGAAAAAAATGTGTACTTCGAGAGCATTTGACATTTCTTTAAAAACGGTGAAGCACGTTAACGTTCTTTTATCATTTTGAAAAATTTTACAACCCTGGATTAACATATAGATAAAGCAACCCCAAAAAACCATTTTTTTTATTCTAAAGCGATTAGTTAAAAAAATTATGAAACACAAGTTTCTGCAATCTCTTTATATATAAACGTATTCTTTTGACTGGTAGCCTGGGGGAATGAAAGGGTCCTTAGGAAATACATAAAAATTATAAAATAGGGCAAATTTATTTACTTTTTTGTATATAAAAGCAATGTTATCATTTAGCTCCTGAAAACAAAAATGCGTGTACTTCGAAACCGTTTGACTTTCACAAAAAGCGGTAAAATATGTCAGTTCGTTTATCATTTTGTATACAGAAACATGTTTTCCTCTATATAGAAAACAGTGTGAAACAGCTCCTGAAAACAAAAAAAAATTCAAAAGCCTTTAAATGTATAAACAAACGAAGGGACACATCAAGGTTTTTTTTGTATATAAATACATTTTTTCCTCTATACAGGGTAACCTTAAGGAGATGAAACAGCCCTAAATAAACGAAAATATTTTTTATTTTAAAGCGTCAAATATTTTTTTATTTTAAAACGTGATTTTTGTTATCTCTTTGTATATAAAACGTTTCTTGTTTCATTAGAAACGGTAGTAGCCTTAGGGAATAAAAGAGTCCTCAAGAAATACAATTTGTTTATTTTCATAACGCTTAGCTGTTTAGAAAAACAGTAAAACAGGGTAAATTTTTTATACTTTTTTTTGTATAAAAAAGCAATGTTTTTCTTTATATAGGGTTACTCTGAAAAAGTGAAATAGCTTTTAAGGCACTAAATTTGTTTTATTTTTTGTACGTAGATTTTTTTTTAATACAGATGTGATCCTAGGGGGATAAAACAGCTTTTTGAAAGCGAAAATGTTTTTATCTTTGGGAAACTATTAGAAGTTTTAGAAAACGGCAAAACATAATTTCATTATATTTTTTGGATATGAACCTCAACTTAAGAAAACTATTCACCTATATACATACAAGGAGAAGTAGTAAGTTTACCAAGAAACATTTCTCTATACGATATCTTGACCTTCCGTTTTTACATAATTGCTTCAAATACAATATTATGGCAGAGGTTGACAAAAAAAATTTAAACTGAGTATGCATTGGTTGGTTCAAAGAGTTCTTATACAGAGTCTAAAAAAAGTGCAGGCTTTTTAATTTTTCTGAGGTACTAATATTTTTATGCTCTACTTCTTAGCCTATTTACTAATTTGCATGGCATAAAATATGCTAAAAAATTAATACCTTATTGCATACAATTCGACCCTTTATTTGTTGGAAAATAAAATATGTTTCAGTTGCAGCAATCTGTTTTTGTAGATATATTATTTCGCGTTATTAGTTAAAAAACTGAAGCATAATTACATTTCTAGGTCTAATAAAAGTGTTAGGGAGGGATTTACAATATTCGTATTTGTCATTTTCAGATATCTTAGAAAAGGCTCGAGGTCGAGAGATAAAAAAAATTACATTTATATTAATTTTACCACGAATAAACGACATTATTTCATCTACAACTGAAACTGACTTTTTCATTAATTAGTTAATTACCTGATATTGGCAATACGTGGAAGGTGACAACTGCCTATTTTAAGATGTTATTATAGCCTCTGTCAGTATTAAGTGGAGACATTTCTTACGCATTGTGATAGACAATTACTAATGTGATGGAAAGAAAGATTTTACAAATATTGCACAGTGTCTGTCTAGAAAAGTAATACGGAATTACAATAATTTTCGGAATAGGAAAAAAAAGTAAATGAAATAAAGTAAAATTTGGAAATTAAAGAAGAGGAAAGTCTGCTTTAGGGTGGTAATCGAACCCGCAACTTTCGTATAACAATCTACGATCCTAACCCATACATCCCTTTGTTGTAAGGGACCAAGTAACATTAGAATTTTGTGTTCAGGACCAACGATTTGCAAATGAAACAATAAAAATTTTGAACAGTATCTTAATTAATTTCAAAACATATAAAAATTTCAAATCCAGAACTCTGCTGGGTACAGCATTCAGTGTAACAGTGTAATAAACTATGTAACATTGAACATGCAATATCTCGGTTATTCGTAGAAAATGCAATACAAACATAATGTTAAAAAGCGGGAAATCAAACAGAAAAGAAACAGAAACAAAATATGAATTCTGTATAATATTACTATATTCTAACCTCGGTCTTACGAAGGAGTTATACAATTTTAGAACCATATCAGATGACAAATTCTGAAAAGTTTTAAGTAGAAAATATACGAACTTTCTTCTTTAATTTATTTATATGTTTTTCTTATTGGAGGTCTGATTTTATGATTCCCAGTTCATTTTGTTCTGAGACATGTAGCAAAAAAATATCGTTTAGAGCATACCTGGTGTGCGTGTCAAGCCCTATTGACAGAGCAGTGCATTTCTCGATGTTAAGTTTCATTCTCCATGTAGTAGACCATTGTTTTATGGTTCTCAGATCTTCCTGCAAGAGAGCACTCTCTGTGTGTGCATTAGCATACAATTTAGCATCATCAGCATAGAAAGCTATGTTAGTCTTGATATTTAGAGACAGATCACTTATGTGCACCAAAAAAAACAGTGAGCCCAACACTGACCTTTGTCGCACTCTATTCAAAACGGGATGTTTCCCTGTCAAAGACTCGTTAAACCTAACTTGATAGAACCGGTGTTGAAGAAAGTTCTTTATAAGTAGTAACATTTTTCCCCGAATACCAAAATGCTCCAATTTGTAGAGCAGATATTTATGTGGGATTTTATCAAAAGCCTTTTCAAAATCCAGGTAAATGACACCGTTGGCAAGCCTTCGTCATGATTTTGTGTCCAATCATTAACACATTTCAGAAGATTTGTTACAGTGGATCTTTTGGGGAGAAAGTAGTGTTTGGAATCTGGTACGATTTTATTATTTAATAATGTGGTTGACATCTCTTTTTTTAATATTTTCTCTATACATTTACAAGGAGTGCAAATGGGGCTTGTTGGACGATAGTTTTTTGGTTTGTGTTTGTCACGTTTTTTGTATAGTGATGCCAGATGTTTGGTAAAGAGCCTGACTCCATACATACGTTCAAACTTCAGCCAAGGGTATGCTGATAGCTTCAGTGCACTTTTGCAAAAACATAGTTGGGATATTATCAGGTCCTCGACTTGAGTTGAATTTAAGTTCATGTAAGGCTACTAAGACTTTCTCTGGATTGAAAATGCCAGTATCGAGCGATTAAACGGATCTTGTTTCCTCCAATAGGGTTGGTAGATTCTTGTCCTGATCATGTGTAAAAACTTTATTAAATTGCTCTGTCCATAGTTCTTCAATTTTGGTATCGTCAGTAAGCACAGAGCTCTTGGATGTATCATATAAACTAATGGTTGAGACTCTTGAAAGTAATGTACGCTTGATGTAAGTAAGTTTCTTAGATAATTCAACTTGAGTTCTAGCAAGTACCACCACATGAACGCTAAGGCCTATTGGTGGATCACAGTTCAAGTAAATAATTAAATTTTTATCACTGACCAACAACAGATCAAGTAGAGAATTCTGATCGCCCCTAAGACGAGTTGGAAATGTTATCATCTGTTGAGCATTCACATCCCAGTAACTATCCAAGAATTCTTGATCAGCTTTGTTTGCTCTCAGTAATGTAAGATTATTCAACAAATGGTTGTTGGGTTCAACAATTGCATAACATACCTGACATATAGATTCAATCTCTAACAGAGTATTAAGGATGGTGGATATAGTGGCTTTTATTTTATTCCCACCTACCTCGTTTTGTATACAGTTGGAAGCTATAATAATCTGGCATTTCTATAGGCTGTCAGTGATGTTAATAGTTAACCACGTCTCTCTTAATAAGATGATAGTTGGGTTACGTTTTGATTTTCTGATTCATCAATTTTGTTGGCCAGTGGATTCATTCATTTTCTGTTCATTATCTACACTTAGTTTTTTAACTGATCTTTAGTTTTTACAATAACTAGGGTGGAATTAACATATTTGATTTTTAGATTTTTTTCGCCCTTTTGTGTGCTGTTTTGTAGTTCTGCCAGCAAGTTTTTTTAAATACTCTCTCTGCTTTGGGGTCTGATCACTTTTAATGTAAATGCTATTTAAGTTATTTAATTTACTTTTTTGTTTTAGAACATAAAAAGCATCATTATCTGCCAAGCCTACACAACGTGAGTTCAGTGAATGAAACCCTCAGAGACACGATTTCAAAAATGTTCTGCACTACTTGGGCTTCATTTAATGGTAATTCTTTCTTCTTTGTTATCTGATTTCTGTTTATCAACTTCAAACAGTAAAATTTTTGCAGCCCTCCTCTCTCTTTCTTGAAGTTCTTGTGTTATTGGCTCAGTGCTAATTACTTGAGATTTAAAGTGTCAGGTTTCATAACATTTAGCGTTTCTTGAATTCTACTGAGGTCTCCTTTAAGTTGATCTGTCTCGTTTTTGCAAATCTTTGCAATATCTGCGTAGCTTTGTTTAGAGATATCTTTAACTTCTTCCTTTAAATTTTCAGCATCACTCTACAGGTCCCATTTGTTTCTTGAACTGACACATTTCTTTAAAAATGATATACAACTCTTGCAGAAAAAAAGTAAAACTCTTTATGATGGTGTGACTGCTCTTATTTCTGTTGCACTTAATTCTCCATAAAAATTCTTGCAAAGGAGCTCTTTACATATATCGCAAGGAAATCCAAACACCTCACTTTTGGACTCTTTAAAAACACATCGATTTTTGCATTTCATACATGATCCTGACATTTTTAAGTGTTATTTATAACAACTGTTAAATAACTTTTTTAAAACAACTCAAAACTTGTTTCCTCAGATCATAGATATAATTCAGGTTCTATTGTTTATATCAATGGAGTTTCACTTAATTTTTACTAGCTAAGAATGTTAAAATCAAATTTTATTTTGGCACCTACGGACTCTAAAACGTGAAGATATGTAAAACTTGAGAGGGTAACTTGTTCACTATTAGAAACATTTTATTTGCCATTTTATTCCGTCATTTTGAATTAGTACCACAATTTTGCTAGTTCATCTTTATATCACTATTAATTATAGCACATGATTTGAAATCAGTCTATTAGGTAGTTTTTTCGGGCTGAATTTTCAAATATTTTATTTAGCCACCATTTTATTCCGCCATCTTGGATTCATACCAAAATTTCAACAGCTGATTCTTACATAATACTTGATTACTGAAACCTAAAGATCTGATCCCTTTTACGAGGGAAGTAAAAACGATAACATACCTATAATATTATATTTCTTGTTTTTTGCTGAACCATGCCAATGGATAATTACCTGAAAATAAAAAAGCATATTAGAATGAAAGAAAAAAATGTACAGTGTGTCTATTTTAAGTTATGGATATATTGCCATTTCTGAAACTGTAAGAGTTTTTTTTTAGAGATCTGTAAAGAGTTACGATATTTTGTTAAATTCCTCTCTTTCGGAAAAAATGTTAAAATTGTGTAAAAGTAATTTTCTAATAATAAAAAAAAAAAGTGTTTCCAACAAAGGTTTAATAGATGTTCTCCTATTTATTTTGTAGCTATTGGTAAGTAATTGCTATTAACTTATTTTTTTTTTGATACGGGTTTTATCTTTTATTCAATATTTTGACAGAGATTTTCTCCCTTAATGTATTTAAGACTTTTTGACAAAAAATATCATTTGAAAATGCTTCCTGACCCTTTCTAATTTTTTTTTCAGTATGGCACTGTGTTACCCCTTTTTACTGTTGTTTTTTAAATTTTTTAAAAAGTACATAAAAAATTTCATTAGTCTATTATTGATATTCTTTCAAGAAATATAAATTGTATTACGAATTTTAATAGAAACACTTACAGATATTATAAAACAAAGATTTAGAGGTACTAGAGTCAAAGGAAGTTTTTTTTTTCGATATATCAAGCTCCATTCTTTTAAAAGATGTAATCTTTATCATCGAGTAGGAAAACAAAAAGGTTCTAAACTTTATTTCACTCAAATATTAACAAATTTTCGTGGAAATAATTTATACCTAGATATTATTAGGACTTATTTGACTATTTGAGTCACGTATATATACCCAATAAATTCGACAGTCTCACAGCTGAAAATATTGCTTTACCATTCAATACGAAGTATTTACATTAACACTATCGAATCTGAAGTGTTTATTTCGAATTCGTTTAGGTCTGTTCGAATAAATTATAACTCATATTCAAGCTAATTTATGTCAAAAACTATTACTCCCGTTGCCTAGAGACTGCAAATTCAATTAAGTGAAGAAGTTTCTTGACGTTAATCAAGCTTAATATTTTGAAAGACAATGTGCCGAGAAAGCAGTGCTATTTACTTTACTAATGAAATGAAAATATTTAAACTTTTAAACTGGCGTTTCAGTTTTGACTGGGATCACTGGAATATATAAGTTATTCTACAATTGAACAATTAAATAAATATACACTAATAAACTTTTTTAAAACGGTTGGTAAATATGTATTTGATATAGATATCTTAAAATTACCATATACAAACCATATTATAAATCTGGGGGAATATGACTGATTTTAAAAGCTATTATTTGTTATTTATCGTCTTTTTTAAAAACCTGGCGACTAGGGGTATACAAAATAATCGATTTTTTTTTCTAGAAATTGATTAATTCTTAGATCGATTAGGCAATTAATAGATGTTTAACCGATTAATGGTTTTTTAATTATTCGATTTTTTTATGATTATAAAAATACTAGGTTTGATACCTTTATTTTTAAAGACAATAGAGAAATTTTAACAAAACCCTGTCATAAGGGTCAATGTGTTAGACAGAAAACATACACATACCTTTTATGGCAGAGTTCTTATCAATTTACTCGTCTGTCCTTAAAGATAAAAGTATCAAACCTGGTATTTTTATAATCATGAAGAAGATAAAAGTATTTCATTAATTTTTTTAAAACTATGAAATATTTGATTAACAATAAAAGTTATGGTACAAGCGGGGATCGAACCTGCACCTCTGGATCTCTAACCCATTGCTTTAATCAATTTCACAATCGTGCCACTGATAAGCATGCCGTTAAAACGTGTATATATTCAAACCCACTAGTATCATAACCATTGTTGATCGTGCCAAATATTTTAACTTAATGGCGCGGCGCGCGGCGATCCGGAGTGGACATCAAATCTGACATCGCTATTAAGTCCCGACCATATTAGTAAATTGGTAATTTTTATCAGTTAAAAAAACTGATAAAATACTTCTATTAAAAATTATAACGTAAAAATTACAAATTTACTAATATGGTCGGAACCTAATAGCGACGTCAGAACACCGCGCCATAAGGTTAGATTATTTGGTAGGATCAATAATGATTATGTTCTGATACTGTTGGATTTGAATATGTACAAGTTCTAACGAATTGCTTATAAAAGCCGTTTTACATGCTGCAATTCTTTCTTGCAAGTTGTAATAGTCTTGAACAAAAGCATGCGCAGTGGCAAGACATTTGTACCTTTTGCCAAACTGCGCATGCCTTTGTTCAAGACTATTGCATATTGCAAAGAAGAATTGCAGCATGTAAAACGGCCTTAAGTGGTACGAAAGCGCAATTTGGTGGAATTGACTATGGAACCAGAGGTGCAAGTTCTTAACTACTGTTAATCAAATATTTCAGCAAGAAGTTACCCATTCTTTGAAATGGTGTTTTATAAAAATAACAAAATCGACGCTCATTTTTTTACTCTCCAATTGTCTTTTGTGTATTTTTTTAACAAATTCTGGTTGAAAGAAAACCATTAAACTTATAAAAAATATTTTTGGATACCTTTAAAAGTTTGGCTTGTACAACACGTTTTAAACCTAACCAGATATTCGTCCAAATATTTGAAGCTACAGATTAAGTGATAAAAGTAGTAGTCAAGGCCAAACTCATAAATTTTTTGTACTGTTGAAACTGCACCTAAATTTCAATTTAGAATAGTTGACAATTGTCTTGATTGATTATAAAGATCACGGTCAAAGTCAAATTTATCATATTTTTATACTGGTATAGTACAGGGTGTTCGGATTTGGTTGCAAAAGCAGGGTATCTCGCTTATTTTTAAAGATAGAACCTTGCGGTTTTCACGAACCTAAGCTAATTTTTTGTGAAACTCATGAAACTGTAAACCAAATTTTCATAGCCTTCTTCGTTTATGAGATACAGGGCGAAATAGAAAATTATGCATTTTGGGACCCCCCTCGTATCTCGGTTATGCTTTATCTTAACGCAAAGAGAAAAATTGCTGCTTATGCAGTTTTTACGCTGGATCCAGTGGCGTAGTCATATTTTTCATTTGAGTTGTTATTTTTTAGATATGACCCAAAGTTATGTTTTTTTAAATGGGACACCCTATATATTTGTCAAGAAATTGATTTGTCCTTTTAAAAGCTTCTCAAAAATATATAATAGTATGGGTCTATTTTAATAAACAACAACAAAAATCCTAATTTTTATAATTATCATCCCAAATTTTGCAGTAGGCCATGCAAAACGATGCCGATTTCTTTTGTTTTCTTGCATTTACATTTCCCAATTTTGTACGCGTATATAAAATATAGCGCTAGTTTTTTGTATTTATTTATTGTGTAAAAATATATTTGTATTATTATGGAAGAAAACCAAACTTTCGAACATTATGAAAAATACGATATGTTAGCTTGTTTTATATTAAGTACTGAACATGTTTAAGCGGCTTCTGAGATGTATTTTAACAGGTAAATAGTTAATTTTTAGGTATGTTGAAATACTATTGCTTAATTTTTATTTAGATATCCAGGAAGGAGGCAACCTAATATATCCACTTTTTATCGGATAAAAAAGAATTTACTTAATAACGGATCATTTATCAAACCTCGTACGAAAACATATAATAAAGAAAATCGGGAGGCTGAGGAAATTACGGTTTTGGCTAATGCAGAAGCTTACCCTACAAACTCTTGTAGGGCCAGTGAAAAGAGCATAGGGATTCCAAAAACTAGAGTTCAAGAAATTCTAAAAAAGCACAAATACCACCCATACAAATTTAGGCTCGTGCAGCACTTACAGCCAGGGGATGCGGAGCGTCGGGTAGTCTTCTGCAATTGGTTTCGAGAAAGATGCGATATGGTTAGAGATTTTGAAAGGAAGCTTATATGGTCAGACGAAGCACATTTCAGTAATTCTGGAATACTCAATAGGAAAATCAACACCAAATATTTCCCAGAAGACAGCAGGGCAGGTTTGGTCTAAATGTGCCCTGCTTCATATTAGGAACACATATAAAATTTTATATATTTGAGGGAAATCTAACAGCCAATCGCTATATAGAAATTTTAGAGGCAGCTATACCTGAATTACTTAACGATGTTCCTCTAGCGCAAATTAACGAAATTTATTTTCAGGAAGGTGCTCCTGCACACAATTCTGGAATGACGAGATTATTTCTGGACAATAATTTTACCAATCAATGGATCGGAACAAATGGACCTATAAGATGACCCCCTAGGACCCCAGAATTGTCGATTTTAGATTTCTTTCTATGGAAATATCTGGAAAATAGAATTTACAAAGACCACTATGATAATGTCCAAGATTTAGGAAATGCAATAAGAGAAAATTTTCGCTATTTACAAAATCATCCCGTTATTTTGCTTAATTCCCTAAAACGAATACGAAAATTGTGCGAAGCATGCATAGAACAAAATGGAAATCAGGAAATCAACGACTTTAAATAAAAGGCAGCATTGTTTTGTATGGCCTACTGCAAAATTTGGGATGATAATTATAAAAATTAGGATTTTTGTTGTTGTTTATTAAAATAGACCCATACTATTATATATTTTTGAGAAGCTCTTAAAAGGACAAATCAATTTCTTTACAAATATACAGGGTGTCCCATTTAAAAAATACAACTTTGGGTCATATCTAAAAAATAATAACTCAAATGAAAAATATGACTACGCCACTGGATCCAGCGTAAAAAACTGCATAAGCAGCAATTTTTCTCTTTGCGTTAAGTTAAAGGATAACCGAAGAAAAGAAGGCTATGAAAATTTTGTTTACGGCTTCATGAGTTACACAAAAAATTAGCTCAAGTTCGTGAAAACCGCAAGGTTCTATCTTTAAAAATAAGCGAGATACCCTGCTTTGGCAACCAAATCCGGACACCCTGTACTCCTATAAGGTGCATAAAATCTAAAAGTCATAGATAGAAGTGGGTCACATTAACTATAGGAATGCTTCAAGTTAATGTTGCCAATGCTACGGAAATCATTCAAAGCGTTATCTACTTACTTCTGGACCTGTAATCGTGACACTGGAAGCGTACGAGAGCGAAATTTGGGTCTGCCAAAAAAATTCTCGTATGCATCATTAAGTCCAGTTAGAACAAATTTCAAGAGATACAATCTTTAAAAGGTTGGGTAAAGTTCATTTACTTCGTAGATGATTTTGGGGTTGTAAACCTCTAAACCGGGGGAATCGTGCCACTTGGCTTGTATGGACTCAAGAACATGTAGGGCAAGAATCAATGAAGACACGTTTTATTCACCAGTCAATCTCAGTTCGGTGTGTGACCACATTAGCAAGGAATACGTGATTGGACCTGGCACAGGAAGTCGAATCCGCCATATGCAGGATGTTTACAGACACACAGAAGGCACAGTCATGGTGCAGGTACAAATTTTATTAAACAGTAGAGCTATTTTTGTTTTTTTTAACGATTTATTTGTGCCAGGTAATTAAAATACATATATGTAAAAATAAAAATATTACAATTCAATATTATCTATGTAAAAGGAACTAACTAAAACTAGATAAAAGATAACCTACTAGATGGCACAAAAGGTAGAATTTTGATTACTGAGTAATGAGTTTTACAATCCTACCTCACACTTAATAGTTTTGATATGTTTTTTAAATGATTCCTGTTTGAGATTATTTATTTCATAAGGAATATTATTATGAATTATCGAGCATATATTTTTAAAAGAAGATTTATATTTTTCTGTTTGATGGATGGGAATTTCCAAGTTATTTTGATTTCTACTATTTAAATTATGAATATTATTTTGAAATTGATTTTTTTCATATAAATGGTTAAGCAATTTGTTTAAAATAATTTTATAAATAAAACAAGATAAGTGGATTTTGCGTCTAAATTCTAATATCTATTAAAAATAGGAGATATATGACGATATTTTGTAAAACCAGTTGCATACCGAATACAATTCTATATAACATTTGTAATTAATGTTTATCATTAGAACTGATACCTTTATGATAAATTGTATTACAATAATCAAGGCCACTAATAAAACCTTTAAAATTCTATAAAATTCTTAGTTTAAAATATGCATTTTTTAAGATTTTTTTTAAATAGTCATTAAAAATTATATTTTGATCAACAACAACACCAAGATTTCTCATTAAAGTAACTAAAAAAATAATATAACGCTTTTGAGCAATTTTAAAATTAGAATTGGTTTTTATTTTAACAAGCAAATTTTTTAAACCAATTAATAATATTCGTTTTTTAATGACAAAAGATTATGTGAGAAATCTTTAAGAAGCTGTCGTTGTTCTACAAAAGAAGCATCGCCACTATCGATTTAATGTTTTATACCAAAATCAGTTGTTGAATTTGTCCAGGAAAATTTGAACAATCTAATCTTGAGTATAGAAAAGCGTTGCAGGTCTATAATAACTACATGAGAACTACAAATTTTCTATACATTTTTATTTTTTTTTCAACTATTGTAAAAAAGAGTTTTTCGGAACCAGAATCAGTCTCAGAACCGAAATTTGTTGTTGAGCTTTTACAGGAACATTTAAACAACGTAAGTTGGACTATAGAAAAACGTTGCAGGTCTATAATAACTTCACAAGAGGTACACTTTTCCTGAAAAAAATTCATTTTTTTAAGTTTTTTGAACTACTGTTCCATAATTTCTTATAATAAATTTTGTATTTTGCATACATTATAAAAATAATTGTTTTTTTAACTAAATCAATTTATAGATTTCTATTTTTTAGTTTAAATTGATAAAGGATATAGGTATATAATATACCAGTCAACTAAATTTAAAATAAAAAAAATTATTTATAATTGAAAATTTATAAAGAATTGTTCCTATGTACAAAATTACAAAACAATAGGTTAAATGGAAATGTTCAAATAGATTTCTGACATTAATCAAAGTCACGATTACTTACAAGGTCAACCAATTATTGTGCTGTAAAAACCAATAAGTCAATTGAAAGGCCATCAAAATTAAAATAGATTATAAGATTTGACCCAAAAACACAAGCAAGTAGGGTTACATAAAAGCTTGTAACAGATTAAAAACAAAAGAATAAAATCGAAACTTTCTTGAGGTGATAATACTAAGCAATTTTTATTCAGCACCTGACAAAGTGAATTAAAAAATTGCGAAACACTTTCACTTATAACATTTTTTGAACGATTCTAAAGCAGAGGAGAATAAAACTGCCACCCTTGAGCTAAATCTTTTATCCACGTCAGTTGTGCTTTAACAAATATTGCTTAACTTTTTCGGAAATAGGAGAATTAAATGATCGGGAAGTTTGTTTAGATTACTTACACGTGTTGAGTGCTCCCACAAAAAAATCTACTAAAGAAATTTTGTTTGCGCACAAATTCAATTGTTCTTCCTTTAACATTTAAGTCATTCCCTTATATGAATACTAGTTGACCCCGTGCATTTCACTGGACGTTCGAATAGAAATAGAGAAACGAAGTTGTGTCTGTAATAATAACTAATAACTAAAAGTGTTAATAAAGACTGCTTTTTTATAAACTACACTTTAATTTGCCGTTTTAGTGCCTAAATATATACAGTATTCCTTTTAGTAACTCTGAATGGGGCAACATAAAATTGTCTTCGCTAAAAACAAGTCTGGAAATCAATTCCAGCAAAGGTCAGTGGATATACTTTGACCATGAATCTTATTTTTGTTTTCAAAACATATTTTTATGCACCTGCAAGGTATTATCGTAATTCAGCTTTACATCTCTTATAAGAATCGTTTTTTTCTTTAACAAACGTACCGACATCGACATATTGTTTCATCCGTTCATCTAGATTTTGGAAATAAATAGAAATCGATTTTTAACACGTTTTTATTAGCTTTACTTGTATGTAAACTAACTATGAAACAAATTTAGGAAGTCGATTTTAACCTACTTCTAATTGTCGTGTTTGTCTGAAATTTTTCGTGTTTGTAATTGGGATGACAATGCAATAATCTGATACTATCAAGCTGATCAGATCAGTACCAAATGGTACCGGTCAATTTCAACCTACCTCAAATTATCGTATCGATTTGAAATTTTACAAGTGTATGTAATTGGGCTGACAATACAATAATTTAGTACCATCGAGCAAATCTGATAACCAAATCACCAAATAGTACCGGTAGACATTAACGCAATGTGATTGGGATATAAATTCAATACCATCGAGTTGTCTGATCAAGTCGATGATACCAAATGGTACTGCTGCTAATACCACCCCTCGATTCTTGGCTCATTTGGTTTTTATATTACATATTACCAGTGATATGTTAATGATTTAAAACCAAAAGGTAAAAAATAATTTATAAATAAAACAAAAACTAGAGAACATGCTTTTTTCAGTAACGCACTAAAAAGTACACAACATAATTTAATTTACTTAAAATATTTTGTTACGATATATGCATTCTACCTTTGACAATTCAATGACGTCTAATGTATGCATGAGTCACTGAATTTAAAAAAAAAATAAAAAATTTATTTTTAAATAATTATTTTTGAAAACCACTATGAAAACAAATCACTTTAAAATCTTATTTAGTCAAATAAATGTTTAAAAAAAATTGGTAGTTACTTTAACAGTAACTTTAATCGTAAAGGATTACAATATACGTATTGTTATTTAGTAATAATACATTTATACATATTATATAATTATTAATATGTGTCACTTTTCTTGATAAAGTGAATTTATTCTCTACAACTTTTATTATCCGGATCTGACATACATACAATGTACATAAAATCATTCATTCAATTACCATATCTATTTTAACAAAAAAACGCTACTTGGATACTCCAGTACTTATACCATGTATTAATTTTTCTTATTTGCTATTAATTTATTTTTACTTCAATTAAATTATATTAAGTGAATTTTGATAAAAAGTTTTGAAAGTGTACTTGCAGTGGTCACTTGAATGTTTTATTATTTTAGATGTAGGTTTTGTTCTCTAAAAAAAGGCTCTTAAATATCATTTATTAAAAATGTTTTTTTTTGTTTTGAATATTTATTTTTAGAATTAAATATAGTGAAAAAAGGGAATATACAAAGAAGAAAACCCAAAGAATAAAAAAATTTAAATTTAACTTTTAAATAAAATTAATTTTATGTAATATTTAAACGCCTAATAATAAATCATTTTACTGCAAAAATGTAATTTAAAAAATTACTTAAATTTAAGGAAGAAGGAAAATATATTTTTTGTGTTTGTGGCGCCCACCTAAATATCTATCTGTATTTTGCTCTCTTCTTCTCTCCACTTTTGAAAGGTAACTTAAAACAAAAACACCTATAAAAATTATCTACTTAACCTAAACTCGAAGTTCCTTTACAATATTTTAAACATTTTAGTTAGTACTTTTGTAGTTAATCAATAAAGACTGGATTTTATGCATTTTGCATACCTATATATACATTTTTCGCATATTTTTGTGGTTTTGAAAGAAAAATGAACATTTTAAGAACTATTGCATATCTAAGCACGTGTTATGGCCGTCCGCCTGACCTTTGCGGCGTCTTATCTCGATTTAGATTGGGTTTTCCCTAAGATGGCAATAAAGTAATAAACCATTCTCATATTAAGAAATGGCATTAGTCTGTGGATTTTTTTGGCCTGATATTTAAACTAGAATTTCTGTACCTACACCCTAATCCCTCCTATAAATTATTTATTTGTTCACATTTGATACAGTTTATCAGTATTATTAAGATTGTCGTTAGTCGTAGCCGCAGTTAATTTCATTCTCTCAAACAAAGTGAAAGCGAAAGTGGTAATTGTATCGAAAATACGATATACTTTGTGGATTAAGCCTTATCCATAACTTGTTCAGGACGGCGATCATGTTTTTGCAAGCCTTGTTCAAAGGTTGTTTCCTGCTCGAAGAACTTCAAATATAGAACATTAAGACGCCGTCTCACATTGCTAAGGTTAACAAGATGAAGTTTAGAACCATTCAGTCAACGTTGAAGCAGTCTTTTAAAAACGAAAAGCATGGCTAGTCAGAATTTAGCGAAGATGTATGTAAAATGTTTTGAGCTGCTAATATTCCTTCAAACAAGTTGAATGACCCGCAAGTTAACAAACGTCGTTGTAAAGGTGTTTGGTACCATGCTAGATGACATAAAGAACGAAATTGGAGGTAACTATATATATATATATATATATATATATATATATATATATATATATATATATATATATATATATATATATATATATATATACATATATATTGTCACATTTAATTTAATTTGACGTTTTGACAGGTAGTTCCATGTCTTTTTCAAAAAGGTTTTTATTTTATTTTTCCATGAGACGTAAATCAAAAGGTCAATAACACCAATTAACATTTAAGCAAAATAAAATACACATAGCACATTGTCATTTTGTCAAACAAATACAAACACAGAACATCTGCACACAAGAAGTCTGCAATAGATGTTCTGTATTGTATTAGGTGATTTAATAAGGTATATACAAATTTAATTTATTTCTATTCAATAATAATCCCCTAATTTGTTGACAACTTAATTCAGAAAATCAAAATTTAGTTGTTTTATTACTATATATTCATTGCATATGTATGTATTTTCTTGCATATATCCTGCACAAATTTTAAAAAATATGGACATATATCTGCGCATAGTCTTAAGGTTTTGGGCTGCTTATTAATCTTTATGCTCAATAAAATATAGTTTACGTCGCAAGACCTAACGCGTTAAGAAGAATTTGAAAATAAATCAAACTGAATTCAATTTCACGTAAAAGATAAATTTCTGTTTAACAATTTATTTCTCGAAGTATTTTCCTTCATTTAAAAATAACTTTTTCATAAGTTGAACTTCAAGAAAATTGCTGCATTGTTTCTGCAGGCATGAAATCGATATATACTAGAAAACAGTTCGTTTATTTCTGTCGGTAAGCTTTTAAATATTTTACTTAGAAATGGGTTGAAAGTTCAGGCTTTTATGCATGTTTCAAAGTATCCGGGAATATAAAAAATCATCTTAAAAGCCGTAAAACTCCACAAAGGCCAATTTGTAGTGTTGAACATGTTCGACTCGTAAACTTCATATCATATAAAGACTAAGGCTGCTCGATCTTGTGGGTGTTTATGGAGTTTATTTGAACAAAAATAAAGAACTTTTATATTATTAGCAAAAAAATGTTATTATAATTACAAGTTTTGCTTGTTTCAAGAATAAGATATATACTAAATATGTATAATGTGAGATCAGGGATATAGCTAGATAACATCACGAAACAAGTTTTAATAATAATATATATATATATATATATATATATATATATATATATATATATATATATATATACAGGGTGCTTCGAGAAACATGGGCCATCGCTTACTTACTTTCTATAAAATAACACGAAAATGTTTTATACACCTACCACAGCTTCATTTTGAAAATACAGGGTGCTAATTTTTTAATTTGGTTTCAGAACATATGATACATTGTTTTGACTATAATACCGGCCAGTGGCGTACAAGCAAGTAAGTTTTACCCATTTTTGCAATTTCATCTGTGGCACTTATTTTCTGATTAATTTCACGCAAAAAAGATACTCTTAATTCCAGTCAATAAATCGAACCGTGTACAGGCTCTCTGTTTATATTTTTAAAGGGGTCCGCAATCCGCATGTCATTGAAAAGTCAAGGAAACAAAAAAATTCTGCATGACACCTCTACAAAAGCACCGAAGAATAGATTTTTGTCAGTTTTCGAAAAGATAATTTTAGTAACATTTTCATATCTGACGAAAGTTGTTTCCAGTTTGGTTCAAATTCTATCAAGAGAAAATGTTACCGTTCAAATTTCCAAATTTTCCACTAAGATAATGGTTTGGAAAGCAATATCTTAGCATCTTGCTACACCTCTCTGTATATTTGAGGGTACCGTTAATAGTGCAAAGTATTGTGACATTATAAATGATTTTCTTCTTGAAACGGCTAATGCTTTATGTCCAGGCATGGGGCGTTTTTAGCAGGAAATTGCAACATACAATACTTCTGCCTATACTCAAACTTGGACGCAACAACACCAATTGCGAACAATTCCATGGCCAGCAGATTCTCCAGATTTTAGTCTCATTGAAAATATCGTGAATAAATTGAAACGAGCAGCGCCACGAAATAAAAAAGGTTTGAATTGACAAGTAAGCTCTGATGAATTGGTAAAGGTTTTTTATTGAAATAAAAAATAAAAAAGCATCTAGCTGGGATCATATTTCAATAAAACTTTTTCAGAGTCTTCCTATTTCTGCTGGGATAGCTAGCTCTGGCATTGGCAATCAATCAGTCTATTGAAATTCTGTCTCTTTAAAAATTGCAACTGTAATACCCCTTTTTAAAAGGTGTGATAGGGACATCGGTTCCAATTACCGCGCAATACCCTTATTGCCCGCTACTCCAAAAATTGTTGAGAAATTAATGAAAGTTAGGATGCTTAATATCTTAGCATAAGCTGCTTCCAATTTCGCAGCTTGGATTTCAATTTTTGAAAAGCACTGATGATGCAATATTTCATTTTCTTGAACAATTATATCTCAGTCTTAACGACAAGGAGATTGCATAGCGGTGTTTTGTGATTTGCCAAGGGCATTTGGCTGCGTTTGTCATAGGGTACTGCTGGGTAAACTTGAGGTATATGGGTTTAGGGGATCAATTTTAAATTGGTTCCGATCTTTTCTTTCTGACCGCAGTCAGAGTGTGCTTTTCCGTGATAAAAGCTCCTCAAACCTCAAGAATGAGGTTGGTGTTCCACAAGGATTGGTTCTTGGTCCATTGATGTTTTTAATATATGTTAATGATTTGCCTTGCGCACAGTGGCGGCTCTTCCATAGGGTCATTTGTTCAACGACCCACCAAAAATATTTCAGAAAATAAATTATTCGTTTGACCGTCCCTCCTAATAGTTGTAATAAAACGCGAAACTTGGAAAAAGTTAAATACGCTACACTATTAGCAGCGCGCGGAGCTTCGAATGGCCTCGTTGCGTTCCTTAGGCATAATAAAATACGCTATACTAAGCTAGGCTGGGCAGTACGAATTGCCCTGATTACCTTAAAGCTTGACGAAAGTACGCGAAGGTTACACAGTTACCGAGCGGCAGCCGAACGTGATAGCAAATGGAATGTGAAATCGCGATTTGGGCCATCAACCGGTCTCTTGTCATAGTTCGATCGATCGGTCGCGCGGTCGATATTCTAACTCGATATTGTTTTTAATCGATGTAAATTGATCTATATACTGTTTTTTGTAATATATATTTTTGTATTTTTATGATCCATGTGTGACTTGGAAATATACAGGAAATGAAATGTTGGTAGTAACTAGTGCAAAAAAAATAAACAGCTAAAAAGTTTTTACGAACTTAATTTTGCAAAAATAACCAATTTCAAGGTGGTCTATGTTTGAGTTGTGAATGTAGATGAAATAAAATGTCAGTAGTGTAAAAAATTAAACAACTAAAGAGTGCTAACGAACTTAATTTTAAGAAAATACCCGAATGCAAGGTAAGTGGTCGCAATTTAGCAGAACTTAGTATACGACAGACTAGTAAAGACGAAAATAAAGAGGTTCATCGAAACTTTCGCAAAAGTATGTACGATTTAGCTAACTGGATATGTGGTTGTGAAGTCTCTAATTCATTTTACTGGTATGTTTGTTTGTTGTTTTCTAATGACTCGTCGGACTCATTATGGTACAAAACCGGTGTTAAAGAGACCTAAAAGAAAAAATAAAAAACATGCGTTTTCTGCAAATCACATGAAATGTTCGGTGAACTATGCTACGGTCGGAAGTGTTGATATTCGCACTCAGCTAGACACAGCTTATAGAAAATTCCTTAGGGATTTTAATGAAAATGTATCCCAAAATCGTTATATTTTAAACAAAATTATAGATTGTGTAAAATTTTATGGGGCATTCGAGCTGGCACTACGTGGCTATGATGAAACGGCTTTGTCCGAAAATCCAGGGGTTTTTCGAGGATTTATAAATTTTGTTGAGGAATTGAGCCAAGCTTTAGCAATGTTAAGTATCGAGAAATCGTTTATAAAAGGAATGTGCGTGCAATTTTTACGAACGTGTCATTCAGCATTTTTCCAATTCTAAAGAACGAAGAGTAGACCTGAACTTCAAGAGAATTTGAAGATAAGATATTTATTTTCTCTTTAAGTATGCCTATTTTTAAATTTCTTATTGACCTCCCAATATACTTCACCACGAGCCGCCACTGCTTCCGCAATTAATTATGGTAGTTGTACGTCTTTCGCTGATGATACCACCTTGCTCTGGCATCACTAAGATCCGATTGTCTTGAAGAGAATGATAAACGAGGACCTTTTAAGTATTAAAAAATGGTTTGACGTAAGTCTACTCTCTTTCAATATTTCTAAAACCAACATTATTAATTTTAAGTGTGATGTAGGTAGTGTTTCTATTGATGGGCAAGTTACCAATAATCTCTCAGAGAATAAATTTTTGGGGCTGTTCATAGATAATAAATTAAAATCTGAGGTTTATATAAATAACCTATGTGTTCCTTTGCAATCTTAAGCTACGTGACATATGTAGACCCGCCTTTAAATTGCAAATTCTACACTATACTACCTTGTTTATTTATTTTAGAATCTGTATGTCTGATGCTTAAGAAAATTTCAGCTGATATTCATTCCATGAAGGCTCGCACTACTCGCAGTTCACACAGTATAAATTTGCCAATACAGTCTTCATCTTTTAACTAAAAAAAATCAATTCTTTATTGCAGTAAAAAGCCATTTAATAGTCTACCATTTAGCATTCGCCAGATGCCAAAGTATTTAGGCCAAAAAATTCCTCATTTCAAATGCATTTTACAGTGTAGATGAGTATTTAACTTATGTTAACATAATTTAAGATTTTTTTTGTTTTTCATACATTTATTACTTATTTTTTACTCCTGTTTCATTTCGTCATTCACTTTACTTTTACCTTTTGTCTTATTTTCATTTGGAATCACTTGTCTATTATTTCTGAATCTATTATTAACTTATACTTAAGTATGTGTTAATTTTAGTTTCTTAGTTTTTATTTTTTGATTGTTTTTCGGTACATACCTTTTCTCTCTTGTTACAAAAATTTTAAATTTTCTGTGTTTTTCTTTTTCTAATTATTTGTTTTTTATTATTGCATTTTACATATATTTTTTTAACTACCCGCTTTGTCAACAAGATACATTTTCTTTGACAATAAAGCATGTTTTGAATTTGAATTTCTTTCAGTCAGTTTTACAGGCCTGGACCACCATCACAAAACATTATGGCGATGACCTAGTTTCGGGTGTACCTGGACCCTTGTTTATAGATAGACAAGGCTTGGACGTTTAGTTAAGTATTTTGAGTTAAATGGAGGTTGTATAAGTGACTGAAATGAATTATTTACTGTAAATTTATACTTCAAGTAATTAAAATATATACCGAAAAATTATAGGTGTGCTTTCTTTTTTCCGAATACTTTCTAGACGGACTATATATTAATATATAGTCAAAAATTGTCAGTTTGTCGTTATTATATTATATCTATGTAACATTACAATTAAGATTTATGGCACTAAGTAAAAAGTTACTCTACTTAAAACTCCAGTATATAAAAGAAAACAAACTTATGATACTGTGGCTTCATCGGATGATACAAACAGAATAATATAGTGGAAGTTTTAAGTAAAAATGGTTTTATAGGTAGTGCCATATATCTTAGTTATGAATTTCCACCAAGCATCGGCCGAATCAATCCAGTTTTTAACATTATAATACCATTTTAAAATAATCTGGTGCACGAATATTTTTTTTTGTAATTTTATAGGAAAATATTTTTAGATTAAATCTTAAAAAATAATATTGGACACCTTTTTCCTTCCTTAATTCTTTAAAAATACTTCTAACACAACAATAAAAAATATAAAAAACACCAAAATTGTGGTAAACTGATACGTTTCTGACTAAAATTTAGCAAATAGAAAGATAGCGACTGTCAGTAATAATTTCAGTTTATTCCTGCAAACCAATTAATTCCTCACACACAAAGATTTTGCTGAGTAACAGAAAATTTGATATCTACAAAATTGTTTCATTAAACTAGGACAACAAAAACCGCACTAACAATCTACAATTTCATTATCGGCAATTCGGTCTTTGCCCTATTTATTTGGGAATGAAATTATCTATCAGAACGTGTGGGCATCCCTTTGTCACGTGTCGATGGCGTTCGCCGGAAGTCCGACATTTATTTCCGGCATTTCGGACGGCATCTGCTCGGGTGTGGTCGGCCCAGTAACGTACTTTGCGAGGCCCTAAAGTGAACGTTGTGTGTTACAGTTTAACGTTTTTATTAGATAATGGATGGGAATAGCAACGGCTTCAAACAGTTCGCGAGTTTAACGAACTCAACTAAGTAAACTTATATATCTAAAAGATATTATTATCTAATTTTTATACAATGACTTGAAAATTGTTATTTTTGCGAACAATTCCGGAAAAAATGTGTCAATTAGATAAAACATATTTGTAAAATATATATTTAAATCTTTTATATTGCTCGGCTATATGGATTTTACATGGTGTAACTAATTTAATGCCAAAATTCCAAGATATGATTTAAAAGTAATAAAGAAAATGTCATATATATTTACACTTAAAATAAGCATATTTTTTTTATAAAAAACTTGTTACATTTCTAATTGTATACGGTGTACTATGACCAATGGCAACAAAGCGACTACATAACCCTTAATCTAAAATTGTTATTTTTTCCTGGCTGTGACCCATTTAACCTTTCCAAGCTTTTAATCTACGGCGACTCTGGTCATTACAACAAATTCTAATTTCATATTCTGTTTTGTGATTTCTAGATATTTTGCACCGTTCAATTAAGCTATGCTTGAATGAAAAGTGTGCTAAATAATTTTAAACGAGCTATGATTAAAATGCACTAAACAAATAAAAGTATTCGTCATTATTTAAAATAATGATAAAAAGCCTAAAGCCGGACACACCAAGTGCCCCAAACAATATGTTTGGTATAATTTAGAGTTTTTTAGCATGTGATTACGCACTCTTTTGAGTTTCATCTCTTTAAACCGCACTCTTTAGTTTCCATTACTATCATATTATAGAGAGTGTTATGTGAAACCCTATTGTTTTGGAAAAGTGTGTCTCATCCGAAAAATCTAAGATATTTTTTTTGGATTTTTTTCCGAATAGGAGAGTTAATATAAAAATGTAACATTTCCGTGCAAATTAGTTACTAGCTCAGCCCGTTTTTTTTGCAAGAAAACATACGTATAAGTGAGTTTGGAATCAGAATTAATGCTTTAAAATAATTGTGGCAAAAATAGTAATACAACGATTCGAAGAAGACAAACGTAACGGACCAATCGCTGACAACGGGTCGCGTGATATCTTTGGATGTAAATTGGTTTAAGATAGCAAGTTAATTCGAAAACCTTATAAAGTCGAAAAAAATTACGTGGAAAAATATTTCATGATTTCTAAAGACTAATAGGAATAATAATCTTAATGCATATCAGAAATAACATCTTTATCCTTGGATCTCTAACCAAATTATGGTCAGGCGACCAACTGTAACCATACGTTACAACTAGTCATAATAAAGAATTTGTGGTACATCTTTTTGTATAGACCTTTTGGAAACAATTACCTCAAAATTATGAACTTACCTAATATTAGAGACAGCAATTCTGCTAGTTTTTAACAAAATTATGTTCTATCCCTATTTCTCTTCAAGGTTTAAATTATAACACTTTTGCCTTATACGTAGGCAGGGAAATATGTAAAAATGTCGGGGGTGTATTTTATATTCTGTTTGTTCGTATATGTGATGGGAGTGAATGTCTAGACTAGACCCATAGCACCATGGTCGGACTGGACTAGGACTCCAGAGAAAAATTTTGGACAAGTCCAAATTATTTTCACTTTTCAATAAATAGAGTGAAATGATCTAAAAATAAATAATAAATGCCTAAACGTGTGACAAAAATTAAAAAATTTCAATGGAATGTCTTTAGTAGTATTATTAGTAATAGAAGAGAATATGCTGCGATACATACAAAGTTCAAAAGTAAATACAGTAACAGAAAATGTCTGTAAATATTAAATAATTTTGTTGCTTTTTTAATACTGAGAAAGTTTCCGTTCTTACTTCTAATTATCAGGAAACCTCAGGTCTTGCCTTTATGTAATAGTTAATGCTCCAAATTCTTTCGTTGTCCTTTCGAGTGCAAATGAAAATATTGATTTTTAATGAGAATTCTTTCTGCGCCATCTAATAACACTCGCTTTTGCTGTTCTCAACTGCCATGTTTGGGTAATTTGTTTGGAGTAGTATACAAATGCATTACAAATCAAGTATTTTAAAGCCTAAATAAAGCATGTGATAATAAAAAAAATATAAAGAGTTTTCAGCATTGAATATCCAAAACTTTCTAACTATATTACAGAAGTCATTGGTCTTTAGTAATATTGCTGAAAAACTGGAAATAAGTGCAAAATAGTTACATTATGAACTTGTTAAATTTTCAAAAATATTCAAAAAGAAAAATCAAGAACACAAATGAGGCAACATGACAGCAGACCTCTTAAGAGTATATATAAATACGCCAAGCTCAGAAAGCTTACAATGTTATTTTCAATTTCTGAGTCAATATAGCATGCACATATTCATACTTTCAAACATCTTAGAAGTACATTTAACCCTTTCTTGAACGAAATCTTTCTGCGAAGAGATATTTACAAATGTAAAAATTAAAAAAAATATATTGGAGATGAGGTCTTCTTTAAGCTAAGGTTTTTTCGAGAAAATCTGATCAAGATAAAATTTATAAATAAAGTGGCAAAAACTAGCACGGTTTTTTATAAAATACTAAGATTTTTTTCCTTTTATTTTTAAAGATGTTTAAGAGACTTTTTTGACGAATATATATTTTACGTTTATTGGATTTTATTTCTTCCTTTACTTTCGTTCAGTTTGAGCATAGTAGTAAAAAGACCAGAAAAACCATAGACTCCAAGGCTAAATTGACTCGGTAATCAGTTTTCACCGCACAGCATGCATGCCCAATTGGACAAATACATTCCGTATATAACCAGGACAAATAACAACAAATTTTGTTATATTTGTGGAGAATTTCTGGTGAAATCACCAGCCAGGCCATTTTCCGAAAATGTCAAAAAAGCCTACTTTAAATATTTTGGTGTGTTAATTGGGGCTCAAGATAAGCGGTGGGCTCCCCATGTGTGCGGTGTTATTTGTAGTGTATCATTGGTGCAGTGGATGAAGGGAAAGAGAAAAAGTACGGCTTTCCAATGGTATGGCGAGAACCCACCAATCATTCTGACGATTATTATTTTTGCCTGACAAAGACTGAAGGTTATTCCAAAAGGGAAAGCACAATATAGAATATCCAAATTTGCAATCTGCCATACGACCTGTTCCTCATAATGCAAATTTGCCAGTGCCGATTGGGCCTTTAAATTGGCAAGCTATTGATTTGGGAGATAATGGAGATAACGCATCATCAGGCAGCTCTGAACAACAGTGCACCGATCTCACTTTTACCACAGGTCCCAGTTCCGGCGAGCCAACATTCAGAACTTCTGGGTTCCCGTCTTAAGGAATGGAACCTATTGGCCAAAGAAACAAAAAATACTAATTTCAGAAAAAGAAATGCTATGTTTTCTGAATTCTACAGTATGGAAAATTCGTTGTGCGCGTGTACTGATATAGACAGTTTAATGCAGGAACTTGATATTGAACATTCTCCCCGTGAGTGGCTCTTATTCATAGACTCATCTAAATATAGCTTAAAAGCTGTGTTATTGCATAATGGAAATTTAAAACCCTCTATACTAGTTGCCCATTCAGTCGCAATGAAAGAAAATTATGAAAATATGCGCACGATTTTAGGTATAAATGGCAGATATGTGGGGACTTAGAAGTTGTAGCGATTTTAGTGGGACTTCAGGAGGGATTTACAAAATATTGCTGTTTTCTTTGTTTATGGGACAGTCGTGCAATAAATCAGCATTATGTAACAAAAATTTGGCCAGAAAGAAGCGAATTTCAACTGGGATCTCAAAATGTTAAATTTATACCTCTTGTTGGTCCCAAAAATGTCCTTTTGCCTCCTCTTCACATTAAACTTAACTTGGGCTGATGAAAAACTTTGTGAAGGCTTTGAATAAAGATGGTGATGGATTTAAATACCTAAGACAAGTTTTTCCCTAGTTAAGTGATGCCAAAGTAAAAGAAAGCATTTTTATTGGGCCACAAATCAGAAAATTTCTGGACGATGTCAATTTTACGGAAAAGCTTACCAGACAGGAACTCAAAGCATGGAATTCATTTGTTAATGTAGTAAGAGGATTTTTAGGCAACAATATGGATGAAAATTATGAATAATAAGTTAATGAACTCTTAGATGCCTATAAAGCGCTTGGTGCCAGAATGTCATTAAAAATTCACTTCCTCCATTCCCATCTGTCATTTTTTCCTAAAAATTTGGGAGCTGTTAGTGACGAGCAGGGTGAAAGGTTCACCAAGATATCAGAACAATGGAAATTCGGTACAAAGGACGATGGGATCCAGCCATGATGGGTGATTACTGTTGGTTTTTGAAGAGAGAAGGACACCTCATAAACGGAAAAAATAAAGTTTAATTAGTGCTTTAAGTTAATATATTTTTCGTTTGCTTTTCTCTTAGGGTTAAGAATTTTCTGAAATCATTTTTTCTATAGATATTAAGTATCGTAACATTCGATATGGTTCTACAACTCTAAGAAGAAAACCCTACGTGTTACAACTTTCTATTTGTCATTTTCGTATTTGGATAGGTCTATTCTATTAGATTTTGCTATTCTGATTTGTGTTACAACAAAAAAATTTTTTTTTTGTCGGCCAGTGAATTATTCCTGTCTGGTGCGCCGA
Organism: Kuschelorhynchus macadamiae; assembly: GCA_030620095.1. NCBI lineage: Eukaryota > Metazoa > Arthropoda > Insecta > Coleoptera > Curculionidae > Kuschelorhynchus > Kuschelorhynchus macadamiae. The sequence goes on along the minus strand of JAUTXW010002049.1, from coordinate 1,943,873 downwards.
ACTGGAACAAGAAATGGTATCACTTTTAATAGATTGGGGCAGTTGATAATACCATTAACGAGTTTAAAAAGAGATACTAAAAGTGTCTTTTTACGTTTATTCTCCATAATTTTCATGCCACAGAAAAGCAATCTGGTTTCATAGGAAATATTTTGATAAGGGAACCATAATTTGTATAAAATATATATATATATATATATATATATATATATATATATATATATATATATATGTATATATTTTTTTTTTAATTCGAGTGAATTAGAGTGATATAGGGATAAATTGATAAAATTTTTAGTACGAAGTGAACATGGCGAAAAAAAATGTCGGCATCATAGTTTTTTTTAAATGAGTGTGAGAAACTTACTTATTTAATTGATTTTAAATTTTGTCCAAAAATCAAGTGTTGACATAGGTGAAAACTGGTAAAATACTGGTACGAATCCAATATGGTAGAACAAAATGGCGGAATATTAAATTGTTTAAAAAATATTATACAAAAATCGGTAAACTGCTTTTATTGCAAATAACTAAAAAAAATGAGTTTATAGATTGTTTATTTAGTTATTAGTTTATAGTTAATACTAAATAATTATATGCATTATATAAATTGTGTTATCTATACGTAGGGAAGTTCTGGATAAAGGCAAATTTACCGATTTTTTTACCATGTATGATCGCCATTTAAATCGATGCATGACTCGAGTCACGTCTTATATCGTACTTTTAATTGTTAATTTTAGTAGCTTTGAAAAAATAATTAAAACATAATTTGCATAAACTAAATATTTCGTTTCACCATTGCTTTAGCGCGGGTTATCAAACACAAACTATATATCACACTAAGTCGTAAAAAAATAAAAATACTACATCATTGTATCCAGTGGTCATTGACCGGTTTGTACTCGTGGTACTACGATAATTGTATTAGCATTATTTAATGATAATTGTATTTTAATAGCTAGAAAAATACCCAGAAATACTTTACTATAAATAGCTGTATAAATAGCATATCGAGTTAAAAGCGTATTTTAGTATTATAAACGAGGGTCTATTGTATGGAATTGATAGTAATTTTATAAAATTAGCCAACATATAGGAGTCTGTGTAAATTTAATTAACAAATGGAAAACTTTTTTTTATTTGACTAAAAAGTTGGTCTCCATAAAATTATTTGTTTCTTAAAAATGTAAGTTTTATACTTTCCACGTAAAAGGAAAGTATTGTAATCGTGAAGAAATCACTCTACGAGATTTTTTCAGATCTTCACGTTTCAGGGTCGCTAGATGACGAAAAACATTTGTTTTCTCGATTCCGCATTGCTAAAAAACTACTTACCCGATTGATTTCAAATTTTGGTCAGAAATTAAGGGTCATATGGGGATGACCTGGTAACATTTTGGTAAAAATCTAATTTGACAAAACCAAATGCCGGCCTAGTGAAATATTAAAAAAATTATTACTAAAAAAGTGCTTATTCAATTTATCTCAAATTTTACACAAAAATCAAGTATTATGTAGGAATCAACTGATAAAACTTTCTGTCTGTCAGTTTGTGGCATTGCTTAAAAACTATTCAACAGATTGGCTTCAAATTTTAGCCAAAAATTGAGGCTAATATGGGGATGACCTGATAATATTTTGGCTAAAATCGAATTTGCCAGAACAAGATGTCGCCTAGTGAAACGTTACGAAAAAAACAAATTATCCAGTTTATCTCAAATTTTGTACAAAAAATCAAGTATTATGTAAGAATCAACTGATACCATTTTATAAAATATTTAAACATGAATCCTGAAAAAACTACCTAATGAACTGATTTCAAATGGTATGCCATAACTAATTGTAGTAAACAGATAAACTAGTAAAACTGTGGCATTAATTAAAGATGGCGACCAAATAAGATTGCTGTAAACTGAAAAAATCACCCTCTCAGGATTTAGCGTCCCTAGATGCCAAAAAAATATGTTTTATAAACCCCGTAGGTCCGTCTGTCGGTTTTTCTGTCTGTCCGTCAGCTAGCGGCATAGCTTAAAAACAACTCATAATATTGACTTCAAATTTTAGTCAAAAATCGGGCATGACCTAGTAATATTTTGGTAAAAATTCAATATGTCGGAACAAGATGGCGGCCTAACGAAACGTTAAAAAAATTATTACTTAAAAAACTAATTATCCAATCTGCACAAATCAAGTATTACGTAGAAATCAGCTAATAAAATTTTGGTACGAATACGAGTTGCCAGAACAAAATGGCGGCTTAATAAAATATTTAGAAATTCAGCCTGAAAAAACTACTAAATGAACTGATTTTAAATTGTGTGTCATAACTAATTGTAGTATAGAGATGAATTAATAATACTGTGGAACCAATTCAAGATGGCGGAGCAAAATGGTGGCCTAATAAAATTTTTGTAATCTCAAAACATCACCCTAGCAGGTTTTACATATCTTCGCTTTTTAGCGTCTCTAGATGCCAAAAAATATGTTTTATCAATTTCGTTGGTCCACCTGTCGGTTTGTCTGTCTGTCTGTCAGTTCGAGGCATAGCCTAAAAACTATTCACCAGATTGACTTCAAATTCTGGACAAAAATTAAGGTTCATATGCCTCCAGAATGCCGGAAAAGATGGCGACCTAGTAAAACGTTAAAAAATTATTACTAAAAAACTAATTATCCAAATTACCTCAAATTTTGCAAAGAAATGAAGTGTTACATAGGAATGAACCGGTAACATTTTGGTATGAATATAAGATAGCAAAATAAAATGGCGGCTTATAAAAAAATCGTCTTATTCAATTGACTGTAAATTTTGGAGAAAAATTAAATATGATATAAGGATAAACTCATGCGAATCCAACATGACATAACAAAATCGTGGTGTGTGTCAATGTATAAAATACTTATTGGATTTATTTTAAATTACGTTCAAAATCAAGTGAGGCGTAGGTAGAAACTGGTAAAATATTGGTAGGGGTCCAGAATATTGGAACAAAACTGCTTCTAATAAAAATTTTCGAAAAGACAGTATATGGTTTCCTAAACAACTATGTACTGAACTAAATTGTTTCGCACACTTCAGTATTCCTAATAAAAGGAAATATTTAGAATGAGGGATGTTCCGGGTAAAGGAACCACGATAGCCGAAGAACTAAGTACTAGGTGCCGTGGTTGCTTTAAGTAAAGACAAGGAAAGTTTATTCATGCAGGAGTTAAAGATTTAAAGATTAAATCTCTCTAAATTCCATATAATCTGGAAATAAAGGAGAGAACAAAGTGCGAGGCCCCTGGTCTTTGTAGTTGGACGTAGAAGGGATGCATGTGACCCAATGCTCGTTTTACCCCGGCCGGCAGGAATAATTAAGAAGGGCATAATGGATGATAATAATCACAACAGAATTCGTGGTAGTATCTGTAAAACAGGGACAGATCGCCCACAATTCGACGATGCTTTAGTGATGCAAGCTTCTTTGTGATGTTTGGATAATCAATAAGGCGAATAGCTCTTCTTTAAACAGATTTAAGGGTATCAAGGATTGAAAGAGGAGCCCATACGTGCGAGTAATACTGAAGTCTGGGTATAGCTTGTGACATTTAAAAAGTATACAAACACAATTTCTTCACGGCTGCTCTGGCAACTGAAGTGATATGATCATGCCAGCGAAGATCTTTCTGAAAAATAATACCAACTAGGCTAAAGGAGTCTTTGGCTTTGCGCATTTGATTATTCCTTTCAATGGTGTGGGTATTAGGAAATAATGTGTGAGATAATAAACATAATTGTGTTTTAGTGGCATTTAACTAGACAAGATTTTTTGCTCCCCGACAAGTTTGAGAAATTGTATATTTGGGTAAAGTGTGCTATCGTCAGCATACCTGTAAATATGATTGCTGGTAGAAGAAAGTAGATTACTGAAGTGAAAAGTAGATTACTGAAGTGGCAATCCTAGTACCAAGGATAAAGACCATAGGCAGGAGGTTTGTTAAGAAGTGCGTCATACTAGACTTGGTCAAATGCTTTAGATATGTCTAGGACTATAAAATAATTTAGATTTCTCTGTAGAATTCGAAGGACTTATTCTATCTGTGGGTTACGAATGCAAGAAGATCTGCTGAGGATCTTTGCTGACGGAATCCGCATTGCCTGTCGTTGATAAGCTTATACCTTTGAAGATAATTAAGAGATCACTATTGTCATACGTCTCCATTATCCATAATTGGGAGGAGGAATGAGTCGGTGCTTAGAGGGTACACGAACAGATTTTGAGCTCTTGGGAAACATGCTCTTGTCATAGGGTACTTAGGACTATAGCCGGAATACCATCAAGCCCAGAGGAATTTTTGGTATTACGTGTTTTGAGAATACGTCGTACCCCTTTAACCCTGAAGGCAATTTCATGCATATTGTATGGCAAAGCTGTGAAGTGAAGAAGAGGGATTAAAATAGAATTTGCGGCGAATTGTTTTGCAGAAAGCTCAGCTTTTGCTTTAGGCGTGGAGACGATTTCTTCACCAAAAGTTAGGGGTGGAAAGCAGCTTATGCAGAAGTTTTGATTAATATTTTTGGCAAGCGACCAAAACGATTGACTCCCATTTTGATAAGAAAAAAAATTGTCTTTTAGTCGTCTGTAAAATGCATTTTTTGCGTCGAGAATTATGCGAGTGTAATGATTTCGTGCCTCGTTTTTAGCCTGTAGATTTTCTAGAGTAGGTTTATTGTTGGGAGATTTAGAAGCTTTAATATTTAGTATAAAAGTTTCTAAAGTATATAGTAGAAATACCGCAGGCCATCCCAATCAGAGGAATTAAAGGACCAAGCAGTTCGAGGTGGCATGTATTTTACAAATTTTTGTTGTACGAGACATAAAACAGTGGTCAAAGGAACCTAGAACGCGACAGATCACTGGGTGAGTGGTGAGAAAGAGGTCCAATGGAAAAGAACGTAGGTTTTTCTGATGAGGTTGGTAAGAGATTGGCTGATCGCAAAAGCCTCTGCTGCTCAACCTTGTGGATCATTTTTAATAAACACTAACCTTTCTTTATCATGAACGTTAACTCGCCACGCATAATGATTTTAGAAGAGGGGTATTCAGAGATTAGGAAATCCACTTTAGCAGAAATAAAGTTGAAGAGCTCGTTGAAGGAATTGTCTGAGGGAAAACGATAGATTTCTGGAGGAAGTTCTAAGGCTAGTTTCATTGAAATTACTGAAAGAACTGAATTATAGAACGCAAAAATATGTTAAAAAGTTATTTCAAGTTTTTTTGTACGAGGTGTAATTTTTAGGGAATTTAATGGTCAACAAGTGTTACATTTTAAATAATGCAATTTTTACATATTTGCCCTTAATTTTTTCAAAAGCTATACTTATTACTAAGAAAAATATAACATCTCCATAACTGAGTTGTCTTAAAATCACTTTCTTCTATCTGAGAATATTTAGGCTGAGGTTTAATCTCAGAGTATTTAAGAGTGAAAATTATGAATTTTTAGTATTTCCAAGACTTAGAAATTAAAACCACGTTTTTATAAATTGAGCAAGTAAAAAAAACCGACAAACATTTTAGTTCAGAGGTATATAAATTTATTACACAAAAAAGTGTGGGGTATACATAAGATATTTTTGATCAGAAAAATATAGTTGCTTTTAGGGGTCGGATATTACACATTTTAGTTTTCATCTGAGAATCCTAGATCGAAAAAATATCAAAATATTATTCTATTATTTTCGAAATTTAAAATGGAGTTCTTCCATGGTTTTGTGTTACTTTAAAATGTTCTGTTTAAAATTGCTATCTTACAGATCCTGAATGTCTACTGAGACCATATCAGCTATCTCCTGAAGCATTTAACCGCATTATCCCATACAAAATAACTGTGTCTTTTATTATTACAGGAGCCCTCGCACCGCAGTAATATTACATAAATCTTCTTTTTTTTGTAGTGCGGGTACCTAAAATCATGAGAAAAGGCGCAGTAAACTAAAACTGCAAGAAATCCGTCAACCCATTCACACTTTGTAGGATTACATTTTATTGCTGTGAATGGAAAAGAAGAGCGCCGGAAACAACAAACAGCGTTGTGACAGCAGTGCCCTTTCCTGAGCAAATCCTTCGCCCCATCCTAGAAAGGCAAAGAACTTCGTGGAGGTCATAAAGTAGAAGAATTCTGGCCCTAAGGTAAAATAAGAAAGAAATCGTCGGAAATACGAATGGTCTTTGAAATTGAACGGTTCATACTTACTCCTCCAGATTAGAAAGGGAGGTAAGAACCCAAAGGTTTTGCTGCTTTCTAAAAAGACAGATATCTTTAAAAAAATACTGAGCATTCAAAGGGGATGTCGAATCCAAAAAGAACGTTATTCCCTCAAAAAGTGTACCGGCTTCAAAGCTTGGCATATACTAAGTTATCTTAATCCTGCTTTACATCAGTAGGTTTTATCTTCTCGTGAAATTGTTACGTAGGCTATAAGAACAAAAGCTCCTTCTCAAGAAAAAAACTTTCATTTTCTAATAGAAATTCTGTCTGAAACTTCTAGCAAGATAACCACAATGTGTCAGTTAGGATAGGGTGATGGCGTAAGAAGAGCGACGTTCCTAGGGCGAATATACAAGGGGTCCTATATAGCTAGATTCTAAAGCCCCAAGTACCACCGACATCAATTCTAGATTGCAGAGAAAAAGAACTGCCTCATCAGACGAAAAAAAAGATCATCGCTTTATAAAAATATTTGTATAGAAGTTAGTTTTTTAGTAATGAAAGTATATTGTTCAAAAATGGGTTTTTCTAGTTTTTTTTCTTTTTTTTCTAGGGACTAGTTGTTGTTGAGAAGAATACACAAAGAACTAGAAGTCAATATTCGTACAGTTTTTGTGATCCTTTAACTACTAAGCCTTGCATATGACGATTTTTTGTCAAATACATTAATTCTAGAATATCAACAGCTGCTTAACTATTATTTGATACTTTTCTAGCGCTAGAGTTTGGTCTCTGGAATGTTTTTTATACCTTAATAATTTTTATAAATAAAAAAGACAAGTTGCAAATACACATATTAAGCAAAAACGAGCAAATTTAAATATTCCGACAGGATGTAACAAATTGATAAGTAAATAGTTATTTAAAGAACATATTAATCTTATGTCATAAGAGTAAACTAGAAAGATTGTTGTTTCCATAAATTATGACATTAAGCAATATTTAAACGCGAAAATGGTATTTCAAAGATTACCAATGTTATGAGCAGTTTTTCTTCAATTTCGCTGTAAAAAGACTTATTTAACAAAACGTGTATGCTTTTTCGCTAGTCGACGGTTATCATAATCAATAGACCATTATTAAAAAAGAACAATCTTTTTTAACCTTAAAAAGGTGTTTAATTGGAAACCTGTCATTAATTACGAAAACAATCTGATAAAAATGTTATTTACATTGATAAAGTGAATTTTTGAATAAAATATTTAATACCCGCCATATAGAATACTGAGTTACATATAGATCCATTATGCCTTTTAATAGATAAAATTGTCAGATTTTTACAGCATGAAATAACTGAATAAAAAATGGAAATTAATCAATCAGTTGCATATTTTTTGTGCTGTAACTACAAATAAGGTACCATCCATTGTCAAAAATGATATTGGGATGAGGTAATTGCAGCTATCTATCATTTAGAGATATGATGTCGTCTGTCTCTCGGAGTAAATTCTTTATTTAGCCATACCTAATATGCTCTGTAGTTATCGATGTGTAAATATCGAATCTCTGGTGTCAGACCCCAAGCTATTCTCAATTTACACTTCATTTTGATTTCTTGGGCCATAGTCATCTTTATACATTAGTTCTCCTATACCCATTTTCTAATATACAGGGTATTCATTTCTAGTTGCGAATGTAACATGAAATTAAAATATTTATGATGAACCGATGTAAGTACGGCGATATTAACTTATGACTTTTTTAAATCCTACAACAAAGTATATTTGATTTAAAATGTCATACATCTAAGTTCAATTGTTTTTGATATATTCACATTTAAAATTTGTTATTTTAGACACTTTGGCAGGTTATAAAATCCATATGGATAAAATTAAAGGAAGACGAATTGCACATTCAAAAATTAGATATTTTATATCCTCTCTCTTATGGTATCACTATCCAGTTCAACACGACACTTTTTTAAAAGCAGAAAAACTTTTACTTCTGCTTAGACAAAAAATTGATGCCATAAAAAAGACCAAAATATGCAACTCGTTTTGCCCTAGTCCCAACCTTTTTGATTTTACATCCTGTCGAGGTGTTTAAAATGACGAATTTCAAATATCAGTATTTTTATAGGGGTTCTATTCGTATTACTACATGGCTCGTCTTGTATATTTTAATTTTTTGTAAAAACTTGCGCCACTAAAAACACAAATTGACAGGTTCGGGCGAATTTACCCAAAGGCGTTGCATTTCGAAATATATCTATTATTCCAGACTTTATCCACACTCTGTTTAACCGGGGTTTTCAAAGGTTAAACAGTCTACGTATATGTGTATTATTGATCTACTTTTGCTTTATAGGCAGGAAATTATCAAATGAATGAAAATTTTCAACAAACACTGTGCCTGATGGTAGCAGTTGGTCTATAATAAATAACTGCTCTGTTGTACGTCAAAATTTTTTTAGCCAACATTTACCTTTGTATAAATAGAGTAATGTGTGGTTAATATATTGTTTTTTTATTTTAATTATTATTGCTTCCCATACGAGAAATACAATTTTTTATTTAATTACATACGTTTATTTTTTTTAATTCAATTGAAAACTGACTTAAATTTTTAATTCGAGCCTAACTGTTTACATTTTATATAAATGAGACCCGAATTTATAATTAGATTTATAGAGACTTTCCATCAACCTATCATTATATGGGATTTAAAAATACTGTTGGACATACGGGGTATTCTGAAAGTACGTTTGGAAAGAGACAAACATAGAAATATTTAACTATACTGAAATATTAAATAAATAACCTATTTTATAACAACGGTAATAATTTTATTTGCAAAATAACAAGAATTACAGATTAAATACGTAATAAACTAAAACATTAAAATAAAGAATTTATAAAACTACCATTAACGTCCCGAACAGCTCTACACTGATGAGGCATACTGAGAAGAAGATTGCCCGACTGTTGTTGAGGAAGGTTCTTCCATATATGGGGCAAAATACCTCTTAATTCGTCAATTGTAGTTGGGACAGGTTGATGCAGTTCAAGTGAACTTTTTAATGTAGACCATGCATGTTTAAAAGGGTTCAAGTCGGTTGACAACGGTGGCAACTGAATATGCATAAATTGGGCATTTGCTATGCCTTCAAGAAATACCCTAGGCCCGATGTGGGCAGACATTGTCGTCAAAAAAAATAAATCTTCAACTTCAAAGGTTGGCCTTATTATGCCATTCATAATTTCGGTTTGGTAAATGTTAGTGTTAAAATCCTAAGCATATTAAAATGAATCTGCTGAAGCGATAAAAATGTGTTATATTCGAGTCTTTATCAAATCATTCTAAGAAGCTGTTTGTAAACGCATTTCTATTTTTAGAATATTGATTTCTTTCAGTGCGATGTTATTCTAAGAAAGCGTCGACTGTGCTCGACAACAGGTGTTTTTTTATTACTTTTTAGGGTACCAAATATGCTTGATTTTTCTTAGTAAGTTAGTCGTTTTATAGAAACCGTTGTTGTAACATGCAATACTTTTATTAAAATATATTCACATTTCGACGTGGCTTAATTGAAGTTTAACAGGTTATGGGCCCAGATTACGTTGGGAAACCATACTTCGGTGGATATATGTACAGTGTGGACGTGAAAATAGTCACTTTCGAGTAGTGCGTCGCGTTTTGCTGTGTTTTGTTTGTTGTTTTAATTAACGTTCGAGTCGTTTATAAAAACACGTTTAAGTCGTGTAAGGACAAACATTGTACTAGTAGTGATGGCTTCAGCAACGGTAAAATTTGAAAGTGCTAATATACCACAAAGTTTGACGGCTCAAATTTTCAACTTTGGAAGTTTAGTGTGAAAATTCTGTTTAAAGCAGAGAATATTCTCTCGATAGTTGATGGAACGAAAACAGAACCAGCCGACCAGTGGAAAACATGGGACTCTGGTAACAGTAAGGCCCAAGTGATTTTCTTGTCAACCATCAGCCAAGATCAGATTCAGCATCTAATAAACTGTCAAAATGCAGCTGAAATGTGGACAAGGTTATTATCCGTACATGAACAAAAAACAGAGATATCAAAAGAGCTACTGTGAGAACATGCCTGATCTCCCACCATAAGGATGTACCTTTGAACTACGACATAGTGAAGATGGGTCTGCCTATTTCGCCAAACGCAAATTCTTCGTGAATCACTATATAATTCAATTCCGCTTTCCCATTTTATTGTTTGTAGTTTATGATGAACTTACAATGAGACACGACGCAAAGAAGTCTAACTTTATGCAGACAGTTTTGGCAGTTATTAGAAAAGAAAATGCTCGAAACTGATTTCTTAAATGCGTGGAAGAAATAGTAGGAAATCTTCTTGCCGTAAGAGTACCATTTTGATCTTCCCTTAATGGTTATGTTTTCCTTTCTTGTCCACGGCATCTGCAAGCCAAATTAGTTTAATCGAATCTAATCTATAACTGAGCAATGTTACACACACTAACTCAAAAGTTTAAAAATACGTTATTAAACCTAGTTCTATTACTGTCATGTGATATATGTAATCGTACCACACTGGCATGGCTATCATGATTAATCAGATGAAAAGATACTTGATAAAACTTTATTTCAACAAACATTTTACTTACTGCTTGTTTTGAACAATTTATTTAATAAATTTATTATAATTATACAATAAACACGTAGGTGAAAAACCCTCCTTGTTTTTAAATGGGAACTTTATTTACATCTAATTAGCCCTAATGTAAAAAAATAAATTCGTACAATTAAATAAAAAATTGTATGTATCTCTCTATTAGGAACCAATAAAAACAAAAATAAAATAATTTAATATTAACAACACATTGCTCTATTCACGCAAAGGTAAAAGTTAGCTAAAAAGGGTTTGATGTACACGACACCGACTACGAAAAAAGAAAGAAAAATCTTTACATTAAAATTTTAATGAACATTTTTATAGATTTGTATACAGAAATATCACCAAAATGTTTATAGGTAATATCAATATTATTATTCTACAAAAAACAGATATTATGATAGCTTATTTAAATTTACTAGCAAGTCATGGATTTCGAATACGTATTGATAAGCCAACAAGGGTAACACGCTTATATTTAACAAGTATCGATCACATTTTTCTTAAAAAGAACCTTAATTCATCTGCAGAGGTGCATTCCTATGTTTTGAAAGTAACTATTACAGATGATTTTGCTGTAGGGCTAAATATTTAACTGGCAATAGTTGGCAACTTAAATACTAAAATGAATTTTAGGAAAAATTTTCCCAATTACACTACATGTGACGAAGTAAGCTACATGAATTTATTAAAAATTACCTATCGGGAGGAGTGCAGTACACGAAAGTGGATGGATATATTAGTGATTCTTGATGACTGAGACAAGAGTGCCACAGGGTACGGTATTGGCACTTATCTTATTTATATATATATATATATATATATATATATATATATATATATATATATATACTTAAAGTAGAGTTTCTTGGGTATTTGGTGGACAGATATACAGAAATCGATATGTCTGCTTCACTTCTATTTTTGCACAGATGTGTCATCTTGTGCTCCAAAGTAGGTCGCATCTAAAGCGATTTAGTTGCACCATAGTACCTACAGATGGCGCTACTAATAGCCTAGGTATTTCGGTTTTAATACTAATACACCCCAAGGAAACTGCCTGATGAGCCTTACCGGGGTAGATACCACGGTAGCAGATGGCTCCTTGGTCCTTAAACACACATAGCGTATATATATATATATATATATATATATATATATATATATATATATAAAAGGATGATTTTTATTAAACCAGAAAGCATGTTTTTAATTTTTATAAGGAGTGTTCCAAGTAAAGTTTAGTCTCGGCAAAATTGCATCATGTCAACAAAATAAATTAAAGTTCTTGTTTAAAGATAACCAATTTTCGTGAAGAAATCGCTAAAATTGGCTTCTTGCATTTTCATTCTATACTGTAAAACTCGAATAAACAATCAAAGTGCATTTTTAACTGACTTCAAAAAAGGAGGAGGTTCTTAATTCGACTTGTATGTACTTATTTTATGCTTGTTCGCGCATATTGTCTAAATTTGACTTTGATGAGCCAAACGTTAAATTATTGAGGACGTTTCTCTGGTGGATATTTTGATTTAAAATCCGTTCATCCGTTTTTTTTAATAATATAAAAAAACACAGGTATAAGAGCGATAAAGGCAACGAGTTTTATAATTAAATTTACATTTTTTTAAATACTCTTTAAAGACTAAAGCATTGAGATGTGTAATAGAGATACAACCCCATTTGCTAAAAAGTATCGCTTTTGCTATGCCGTTATGTAATTTTATGTTTACATGACCATTTGGTATGAATAAAACGACGTTATTAACCGGCTACCTTGATTATAATTTTTCGTGTGTATACAGATGGTGGTAAAAGAAAATTTTTAAAAATCCTATGTTTATGTAAGTTTTAATATTTTTAACTTTTTGGGTCAAGCTTCTTTTTAAAAATATTTTTACGTTTATTTTATTTTCAACTTTTTAACATTAGAACTTGTTTAATTATCTGTTTTGATATCTTCACATGAGTGTATACATGTAAGCCCAAACACGATGGGGTTATGTTGTGTAGTTGAAGAGTTTCTATGGCTACCTATCGTACTATATTATTGCATTGTCATCGAAATTATATGTGCTTGAATAAAACAGATTATAAATTTTGAACCGGATATACAGACATACAAACGGTAAAGACAGACATATCAAGAAAATAGTTTAGAAGAGGACGTTCTCAAATCCACCCTATTCATTTCTTTCGAAAATTTTGACCCTCAGCTTTAACAATAAACCTTTTTATAAATAAAAAAAATTATACAAAAAGATAAAACAGTAAATATTCTTTATTGTTGAGGTATTAGACAGTATGACATAATTTTTTGTGATATAAAACTCGATAAAGTCAAATTTCTAAGATGGTATAAAATACTATTTTTTAACAGACTTCAAAAAAGGAGGATATCAATTTAATCTTATGTATTTTTTTATATATATCGATTACTCCGCGATGGTTTGAACAATTTGGATTAAATTCAAAATCAGGGAATATTCAGGATGTTACCGAAGTGGTCCCATAGCAAGCATATTGAAAAATGTCAAAAAATGGCGGAATAACGCCATTTTGAAATCTTTACTCGATGTTACTTTGAACAATAAATGCGTTCACTAATGTGTTCACCATTCTGTCAGGAAGAAAAATATATATATTACCATTGTATATTGTATAAGATATGTTACAATTATGTTACATAATATTTAGTAGACCGAGTAGTAATAAAAAAAAATAAAACATACTTCAAAAGTTGCATTGAAATTCAAAAATGATATTTTATTTCATCTGGAAAATTTTACTCTGTGATGTCGACGCCAAACTAATAAAAACAGTAAGACGTTGTACTCGTGGTTTTAGGCATCAAAACACTCAGTTCATAAATACATTTTTTTACCGACTTCATGTTATTAGGTAATTAAGAATATGTTTGGTGGTAAAATTTACCAGATGAAATAAAATATATTTTTTTTTAATTTTATGTCTTTTTATTTTTTTATCGTTTTCATTATTGTTATATTTCTTAAGTAAGGAGTTATTTTAAAGGTTTTTACAGAAATAATTATAGAGCAAAGTTCTTAACTTCTCCGTTATACTTGCGATAAATCTGTTTTGCAATTAATTATAAATTTCATTTCCCTATTCGAATGATTTACGAGTGCAGTGCACAAGTAAGTCGTTGTCATTCGTCTACATTTTTTACAGCAGACATGAACATAATGTTATTTTTAGGTATTTTATGAATAATAAAAACGAGTGTAATCAGGGATGTAATCCCGAAAATAGCGTTGGTGTTAAAGGTCGGAGTTTCGATTTAATCTGCGACTGTTTATATTATGTGGGCCGAACGTTCTCATTTCCCTAAAATATTAATCCGACAAGACTGTATAACGGAAAGAGGAAGTAATCACCATAATACGTTTGACTAAGTAAGTATTTCTAAAAAGGTTTGTACCAAAATTTGTGGTTTACGAAAAATATTAATAAAGAGGTCCTGAGATTTATTAAAAATTGTGCTTTTATTTTTTCGAGCTCATTTTTAACTCTATAATAGTTCCTCAAAATCTATCATATTTTCCAATATCTGGAAACTTTATTTAGTCAGGCCAGTCTATGAAAATAGCGTTAAAAGTATGATATAACATAGTTCCCTTACTTTAAATTCCAATTTTCCTAAAATGTTTTAATTAATTGCGGAAGAATTATTTAGGTAAATACATATTGAAGTATTTATTATGATGTTTTGAAATTCCTTCGGTAAATCGCCGTAAAGCAATTCAAATAACCTCATTTTTTTCGGCACGGACTTTTATAAGACTTGTTCGCGAATTAAAAACAGAGTGACATTGCGTCCGCTGTATGGAAAAAATCAAATAGCAACGCAACGTCCGACATATGTTCTGTTTGCTGGGACAATTTTACAGTAAACAACAAATTGCTACATTCTTTCAATCTTTAAAATTTGAATAGGGGAAAGTCAAGGTATAGCACAAATTAAGTACCTAGTTAAGCACTAGTATTAATCTGCGTAAAATATCAATTAATGCCGATATAGTATTTAATAAGTTGGTCGAATTGAATATAAATAAAGATAAAATCCCTCCAATCTTTTACAGAAATTGGAGACCAACCCTTTCCTTGCCACTAGCGTTAATATTCAACGCATCATTTTGTTCAGGAAGTTTCTCGAAGAGATGGAAGTAAGCCATCGTCACAGCTCTTCAAGGTTGGTGACAGATCTGAAACCGGCCATCTGTTGACTGTGAGTTCTATGGCAAAAGTCCTGGAGTCAATAGTGACCGACGAGATCTTTTGTGCTTTTCGAAGAATTAAGCATATCACCATATCAAGGCGAATTTTTCTGTGCTAGATTATGTGAAACTAATCTGTCACTTTTCTCCTATTAGCTGAGTACTTCTCTTGACGAATCAGTAGAGACCGACTCAATCCATTTTGACTTTCGGAAAGCATTCGATAGTATAGATCACTCTACTCTACTGAAGACGCTAGAGCATAATGGTGTGGGAGATTTTCTACTCTCATGGATTGGGAGATCTCTTAGTGAACGAACTCTATCGTCTATCGAGCGAGATTCAAGCATACTTAGGTGTTCCACAAGGGTCTCATCTTGGGCCTATACTATTTTTGATATTTATCAACGACCCCTCTTCAATTTTCAAGCATTGCAGGTATCTTCTGTATGCCGATGATCTTAAAATTTTCCAGAGAGTTGTGAGCATGGATGATTGCAGCCTTGTAATGTAAAGTGAGCTCGTTTTCCCGTAGGAAACATTTCCTTCACTATAACCATTCGATCGACAACACCACTCGGGTTGGTCTGAATAACGACCTTGGCGTTCTTTTTCGTTTTATTAATTATATCGACAATCATCCCTAAGGCATATAGAATGGCAGGTTTCGTTGTGAGACAATGTTGGGAGTTCCGGAATGTTGAAACTCTGAAATGAAACTACCTCTCACTTGTCAGGAGCCATTTGGATTAATAAAGTGTAGTGTGATCACCTTTCTACAAAGTCCACATCAAGAGAACTAAGCGCGTCTAGTCTAAGTTTGCAAATTTTCTTTTGAATTGAATGTCAATAAAACTGTGCTAACTTATAAGCAACGCATAAACATGCTGGGGCTCGATAGCCGTAGGATAAAGCTCTCATTGCCTTTTGGATCAATAATCACATAGATTGTGCAGACTTGCTGGTACTAATCAACTTCGACAAGTCCCATCGCGAGCAACCAGGCAATCAGAAATGTTCCAGCTGAAGCAAAGTCGTACAGACCTGGGAACATCCAGTTGTATCAACCGAATAATGAAGTACTCTAATTGTTTTATCCCTTCCGGCTGTAACATCGATTGTTCCTCATTATGTTTGAAGAATAAAATTAGGCTAATACTCGAAAATTAGGCCATGTAACCAATTTTCATAATTTATTTCACTGCAAGTTTCGGTCCGTGATTTTACAATTAAGGTTTAGTTAGATGTATATATATATTTATATATATTTTGAATGCTTTTCGTTGTATCTGCTATTTGGTCAACAGAACTGTTATGTACCGAGTGTACAACTAAGAAGGTAGGCCGGCCGTATCTCTGTAACCACTTCTCTTGCGGTTTCGGGAAAAAAAATTATATAGTAAATCGGCCAAGAGAAATCGCTGGAAATTATTTTTAACCTTCAAAAATTGTCGCTAGGGGGCGCAACAAGAACTTTAATGTCGATTTTTTTGTGAATTTATATTGTTAAGGTGTGTCGAACATATAAGCGTAGTATTCTTTAATAAGTTGCGCAACTTTTTGCTATTTATCATTTTTCTCTATTTTCAATAATAAAGTGGTGGGGGAAGCTCAGACATTTTTTGTTTGAAATGTTAATATCTCTTTTTTTAATGAACCGATGTTATTGAACTTCGTCTTAAAAAAGAGGCTTCTTTCACTCTATTTGCGGTGCTATTAACGGTCACCAAATTTATTTTGCTACTGATCGCTAGATGGCGTTTTTCTGGATTCCTCAAATAACACGGATTTTCTTAAAAAAAATCAAATGGTATGATATGACTTTTTTGTCACATTTTATTTTGTGGTTATGAAGGGTATAAGATAGTGAATTAAAACAATCCAGGTCCTTATTTAAATTAAAAAAAATGATAATGGTCGCTTGAATCCGAAACGTTGGATTAAAAAATTAACTACACCGAATTGTAGAGGAGAAAAAGTGCCGATGGTAAGGTGAAAGTTATTTTCATCTATCATGTCAACTTAACCTAAAATTTGAAAAATTTTGAGAAAAAAATGATGCAAATTAAATCGGTACTTCCACATCATCTTTAGATTTCCATAAAACATTAAATTCACTCAAAAATTGAAATCTGTATACCCGAAAATTCATAAATCCACATATTACTTATTATATAGCTCCGATGGGAAAAACTTGCATAACCTGCATTATTGGTCGGACCACAATCCTCTCTAGATGAGATGAGAACGTTTGGAGCGGCATAATAAATATCCGAATTATCGGCCCAATAATTTTCGATAATTCACTAAATGGACGGACTTATTTAGATTTTCTCGAAAATCAGCTGCCAGTTTTGCTTGAGGGCCCTTCGTTTTCCCTGGACCCGTCGTTCCCCCAATTTGACGTGTCTAGACTTTTACTTGTGGGGTCGCCTTAAGGATTTGGTGTACCAAAATAGACCAACAACAATTAGAAACGCAATCCAGATGATACCAGCTGCAGAAATAGAAGCTGCAGTAAATTCTACAGTAGAAAGACTTCGTCTATGTATCGAGCATGATGGTACACATTTCCAACAGTTCACTCGACGCCAATAGTTAATTAATAAACAATATTTTTGTTATTTATAGCATCTTTTTATATCATTCCTGCTTTTTTACACAACAATGGAGTAGCAGGAAATAGCACAGCAAAGAATAAAGCATAAAATCTTTCTTTGGTGTCCTAGTTCCCGCTAATTCTTTAACTGTTTAGTTTTCTATGTTCTGGCTTACAATAAATATTATATCATTTCATTTCAATATATTTTTTCTAAAATTTTAGTAAAATTTAAACGATGGATAAAAATAGCTCTCACTTCATCCTTGGGCACTTTTCCTCCTCTAACAGTTGGTGAAGTTATTTTTTTAATCTTACGCTATTTCTAGCGACTATCATCAACTTTCTTGATTTGAAGAAAAATCGGATAACATGTCGAAGTTTTCGGGGATCTCATTTTTTCAGTTTATTTGACCAAAATAACAAAAATAAATAGTAAGGTTATAACGTAGAAGGGACAAAAATCCAAAATTTCGTAAAAAATCGAGTAATATGTCGATTTGGTTTTCGGGTATATCTACAGTTATTGTGTTATATCTACATGATGTGGAAGTTGTGATTCAATTTGCAGCGTTTTTTCTTAAAGTTTCTCAAATTTAATTAATAAAAATAACTTTCACTTTAACATTGGCACTTTTTCTCCTCTACAATTCGGTGTAGTTAGTTTTTTAATCGGACGTTTCGGATTTGAGCGACCATCATCAACTTTCTTAAATGAAATATGGATCTGATTTTTTATTGCACTATCTTATACCCTGCACGACCAGAAAATAAAATGTGACAAAAAAGTCATATCATACTATTTAATTTTTTGAGAAAATCCGTATAATTTGGGAAATTCCAGAAAAACGCCATCAAGCAACCAATAGCAGAATAAATTTGGTAACCGTTAATAGCACCGCAAATCAAGCGAAAAAAGCCCTTTTTTTAAGACCAAGTTCAATAAAATCGGTTCATTCAAAACAGAGATATCAACGTTTGAAACAAAAAATGTTTCACCTTCCCCCACCACTTTATTATTGAAAATAGAAAAAAATTGTGAAAAGCAAGTAACTTATTCATCAATTCACCAAAAAATCGACATTTACGATTTAAAGTTCTTGTGGCGCCCCTCGATTTCTCTTGGCCGATTTACTATATAATTTTTTTCCCGAAACCACAAGACAAGTAGTTCTGAGATACGACCGGCCTTCCTTCTTAGTTGTACACCCAGTACATACTAAATAAATAAAAAAATTAAGACCATGTGCTTATACACAATAAGAAATAAAACAAAAGGAGCAAATAAACCAAAAGGAAAATCAAAGAAAAGATTAATCCTACACAGGTCGGCATTAGAGTTAAGAAAGATATGTGAGACACGTAGGTAGGAGCAATGTTAACAAAGTGCACGGACATCGAGGAGGCAAGTTAAAACCTAAAGAATACACTGGAAAAAAATATATGGAAATATGTCAAAAATTGTTGGCAATGAAAAGAAATATCCAGCAAATGAACTAATTGAAATATTAATACTTTAAAATGAAAATGTGATGTAAATGAAGATATAACTTAAACTTAATGTAACAAAAAGACGTTAACTATATTGGAATGTCAATGTCAATGAAATTCTCATGTTCGACTATTGTATATAATTCTTGACACTAGTATGAACATATAAACATACTTATATGCTATAACTGTAATCAATTCGAATACACTGCAAAGAAATGTACTAATTTAAAAAGATGTGGTAAATGCTGCAGCCAAGAACATGAGACTAAGCAATGTACTGACACTAGACAGGAATGCGTAAACTATTAAAATTATTTCTACCTATGATCCATTTGATTTTTGAACATAATTTAAAATAAAATAGATAATAGTTTTTTATACTGATTTCTTAAACATTTCATCAGATCGTCATTTTGTTCGTTATATAATTGGTACCAAAATTTTACTAAGTGTTCTGCAAATATTGAAGTCAATTTAATAAGAGCTTTTCTCCGTTTTTATTTGGCCGCCATCTTTAATTCGTACCATTATTTTTACAGTTTACAGTTAAGCCGTCATTTTGTTTCGCCCAATTGAATTTTATATCATAATGTCATCAGGTCATCCCCATATTACCCCTAAATTTTGATTCAAATTCAAGTCAATCTTCAAAGTAATTTTTTATCTATACCGCGAACTGACAGACCGACAGAGTTGAGAAAACACGTTTTATGGCATTTAGGGGTCCTAAAAGGTGAAGACTTGTAAAATTCCGAAAGTGTAATATTTCTCAACTACAAACATTTTATTTGGCCGCCATTTTGTTCTAGTTCTTTAGTAATGATTTTTTTAACATTTCACTAGGCCGCCATTTTGTACCGCGATTTTTACCAAAATATTAGCATTTCATCCCCATATGACCCTTAATGTTTGACAAAAATTTGAAGTCAATCGGGTAAGTAGATTCAGCTATGCGGCAAACAGACAGACCGACAGACAGACAGACAAATCGACGTAACTGAGAAAACATGTTTTTCCACATCTAGGGAACCTAAAACGCGAAGATCTGAAAAAATCTGAGAAGGCAATGTTGTCTTGATTACAATACTTCGCTTTTACGACGGAACTAAAAAGCACGCACCAAGGGATGTAATATCATAAAAAAACTTACTTCAAGGAATCCTACTTGAAAATATGAATTATCGGTCTGTTGTAAACACCATCTTCAGCTTTATATTGCACGTTTAGAACAGTCATATAAAATAACCAATTATGCGCTCCTGAATGTTCTTAAAACAAAAATACATAGCCAATTGATTTCAAATTTTCTACAAAAATCAAGAGTGATATAAGAATGAACCGTTAATATTTTGGTGCGAAGATTACGACCTAATCAAATATTAACCCTTTTTTTATAAAAAAAAGTTAACTAAGCTTTACCCGGAATTTTCTTCGTCATCAATTCGTTAGTAAAATTAAACTATGGCCTACATTAGTTCCGCACGAAATGATGTAATAATATGGACGCATTTACATTTTATCATATTCTACTCTCATTGATAAAGACACCGATTTGTCACGAGATAATATCCAGCTTAAAAAAATAGATTTTACCCAATTACCCGGAAGTTCCCTCATAATGAATACTTCCCTCTATCAAAAGTAAAGGATAACTCATTTTGCAAATATACATATAACTGAATGACAATGTGTGGAATTAAACGTCATATTTAACTTTTCTGAATAAACGAAATATTTCAAGTACATAGATACATCACGGGTAAAGCCAATTATTTACCAATTCTTTTTTTTTTTTATTTAAACTTTAATAACCAGTAGTCCTCTATAAATACAATTAATTATTTGTCGAGCTTGTGAAATACCTGGAATTTTACTGAAAAATATTTCAGAAAGTTCAAGAACTGACAGAGGTTTATGAAATACGTGTTTTCTATTCCAGTGTTCGTTATATTTCCTTTGTTGACGGCCTCAAAAAACTCGGAAAATAATGTGTAAAAAATGAGAAAAAGGAAAAACTGGACAAATACCTTTATATTCAACGAAGTAAACAACTTACTGGAGCAAACTGATAAAAATAAATTAATTTTAACGTTTCTTAGAAATGCTTAAGAGCAGTAATTTTACAATTCTGAGAACAGCGTCGAGGAAGTATCATTGCAATCATTATGCGCTAAAATTATGGTGCAAAATTCGTACATTAAACGATCATAAAAATAATATTTTTTAATCAAAATTTATTTTCGTATTTTTTTTAAGAAAAGCAAAGTCTCATTGTACACTCGGTATAAAAGCCTTCTTGTCTCAAGTAAACTTTAAGTTTAAACTGATTAATAACCAAAAATATTTGCAAAAAATATCTAGAAAACTTAATATCTTTTCTCGTTACAAATATATCAAGATTTAAATGTATCTTTTCATCTTAGTGTAATTTAATAAAAGCTTGTCAATTGTTTTATGTTAAACCATTTGGTGTTTAAAAACTTTGTAATAGCTAAAATGTAAGTTTTATATAATAAAAATAGCATCTTAACCTATTATCTATAAAACAGACCTATTATTGTCTAAATAATAGGTCTATATACGATTGCTAAAATCCAAAAAGAAGATAATAGGTAGAAAAATACAAGGTAGATAACTTTTTTATACTGGCCACAACATATTGAATCAAGCATTTATAACCATTCGAGAAAAATGCCTATATAGAAATTTTTTTTTTCGATAATAGGCACTATCAGTATCCCATCTAAGCATTCCTAGGGCTATATTTTTTAGGCAGTTTTTCATGTTATTAATGGTTTAAGCCTTTTTTAAAGGCCAAAGGATTGTATTGTCGTCGGAAATATGAATATCTTCCAAATTTCAAGTCGACTGGGTCATTGTTAGTAATTCAAAGTTGACGTACAACATGTGACGCGCAGGCAAACCGACAAGTAAAGTTAAGGAGAAGCCTGTAATCCGGTGGTAACTTGATTTGGTGTAATTACAGACAAAAATTGAAATTAAGCATAGTTGATACTCACTCCGTCGCGTGTTGTCAGACCAGCTGCTAAAATAGATACTAGTTATTGTAACAACTGTGGTAGTACCGCCGTATTCTTTCTAATTGTATCATGAAATGCATGTTTCAGTATTTGATAAACATCGATTAAGAAAGTATATTGATGCATTGGTAATGAGAGAATCGCATGGCTCAGGAAAATAATAACGCTGCTTTCACTGCGCCCTAACTTGCTCCAGCAATTGTCAAGACCACGATTAGGAATGTCATTATCGAATAAACAACATGACATAAACAACTAGGGTCTTAATATCGGACCCTTACAGCCGCTCTTAGTCTTACATGCTTTAAGAAATCATGGTTCTTGGGATTACACCGTGTAAAACTGGAATTTTGTACGTTTAAAAATTTCAATAGATTCTCTAATTTTGTGTTTATAAAATCCTGGAACCGAAGCTAGAATCTTGGTTTCCTTTACATTTATAATATGACCAGTGGTATGCTGGTGTTGAGATACAGCATTACTTTGAAAATGGTTCATTAGGACATTCTGTATTCTGTGTATAGAAAATCGACGCATACAAATACATACTTAAATGCAAATTTCCACCACCATCTAGCACAAAAAAATCTGTTATTAACTCACTAGTATTTACCATTTCGATTTACTCGGATTTCGTGAAAATTGCATCCACTTGAACCGATCAGATGTAGTCCATCCACTTGAAAATCGCGATTAACTGGTATTTCCATTCACTTGAACGTTTCAATTCAGTTTTATATTTTTTGGGATTGAATTGAATTGAAGTGGATCGGAATATCTTTATCACGATAAAAACGGGAACTGTATCGGACTGTATTTTGACAGTTTTTAAGCAAATTTCTCTTTTAACATAACTTTTTGTCGGAATCGAAGTTTGGTTTTGTTCTGTTTTTATTATTTTGTGTGGTTTTAATTACTGTCGATAATTAAATTAAAATGGGCGCAGTTTTAAAGCTTTGGTTTGAATAACAATTCTTCTAAAAATATGGTTTTCCACTCCTTGCATCTCCTTCTACACTGCCCTTTGTTGTACGATAGTGAATTGAAGTTTTGGATTTATGCATCCGATCTAGTATTCCGCAATAAATACGGGTTTCAATCAAACCTCTGAAGCAGATTGGTTCAAGTGGTTGTAATTTACGCGATATATACGTACTCATAGTAATTCGAGATAAATAGAGCCACCGTTAGATAATGTTGTTCTTCCCTACATATATGGCACAACAGAGAAAATTGGTCATTTATTTCGGCGGTCCGACATGCGTACAGTCTTTAGTAAACATAAAAAGATTGGACAATGCTTGCGATCCTCGAAAGATATTGTACCTTTTAACACAGAAAGAGTATATAAAATGTCTGGCTCCTGTGGAGAACTGTATGTGGGAGAAACAGGACACTCAATATCAACTAGACTTAAAGAACATGAACGATGTACTAAAAAGAAACATATTGTTCCATCTATTGTAGCTGAACACCAGCATACTACAGGTATATTATAAACTTTTTGACTTAGAGGCTTCGCAAATTTAAAAGGGGACAAATGATTCTACCGGAGTCTTAACATCTGTATAAATACAAAAACAATATATACTGCAGCCTTTATGCTGAGGTAGATAAAACTATCTATATTTGGTCTGTCAATGTGACGTTTGCCCAGAAAGGGTCCTTTCCATTCTGAAAGGGCCTCTGGATTTAAGCAGTATTCCCTGGGTGGACAGCACAATAACCCCCGTCTTTACCCGGCTCCCCCGTTACTGTCTAATTTCATATTAACCTCCTCTGTTCTATTATTATTACGTTTTATTATAACGCAAATCAAATTCTTTGCTATTATTCGTTATAACATACACATCATAGCTAGCTCGTACAGACTTATCCATTGCATCCACATGCTGCAATCATAAACAAACAGAGCTTGTTATTACTAGACGCTTTGTGAATTATAAAAGCACCGTTGGATGTAATCAATGTTTTGGACACTAAAATACTGTTTCTGTGAAAGGTTAGTTTCAATTTAATTTGGTGTAGTTCTTTTTATGTGTGTTTTATGCTCCCGTGCCCGCTGAAATATAATGTGAAAAAGTAAAGATGGATTTTGGTAATGAAAATTCCAAAATAATGAGTTTGCGTTAAAAAAATTAAAGTATTGAAAAAGTAGTGGTATATTTAAAAACATTATATCATAAGATAGTCCGTTCTTGCAAAAAACGCAAACAGTGGAATATATTTATGTGTAGAAACAGCGGATTAGTGGTTTTTGACCATAGTAAACTTTTTTCATGCGCGATTTTAAATTTAGAAAAATGTCATATGTCGCGTACTTTTTGACAAACACTCTATATTGGTTCAGTTTCATTAGTTCGGTCATGCTTGAGATTAGATTGTGTAATAACAGAAATTCTGGGCTTAACACAAATTCAAAGTCCTATTCCCAGATATAAAAATCTCATTACTTGGTTACATGCTTCGCTCTGTCGAGTATCATGAGATTTTCAAAAATCTAAACATAATTGAAAACAAAGAGCAAAATACTAAAATTTGTCTCTTAGAGGTAAATATTCCCCGTTTAATTAATTATAATTATTTTAGAAGTGGTTTAACTTATCTTTTACCCTAACAGCTAATACTGGTTTTCCAATAAATATATTAAACAACGTAATTCAAATTTGTAAAGAAATATTTAGCCACACTTAATTTTTAATAAACTGAAATTATCTCTTATTTATTAATATCAAACAGGAGTGCCGTGTTGCTTCCTCTTCTTCTTTTTTAATGGCCATATTAATGGACCTTTTGCGAGTGTATTTTAACCTGAGATTACAGCAATCCTGTCTTGCGCACAGGAAAACCTTTCCAGATAATATCATAATTAATATATTTCTTGTGATAGTTATGTGGTGATCTGTCGTACAGCAGGGCCAGTTTGTTGCATACACTCGACTGTAGATGACCTCTAAAGACAATCTGTTAATCCAATAGGATTAGCCTCATCCGGGTGTGTCTGTCCAACAAGGCACTGGTAATGAGGAAACTGATCGAATGGCTCAGGAAGAGCCACGATTAGGAATGGCACTATCGAATATTTGAGTGCAAAAATGCATAAACACCACTCAGACAGACTAAAATCTTAATGTCGGACTCTTACAGCCGTTGTGAGACTTACAGGTTTCTCAAATTGAACAGAGGACAAATTAATCTTCCTGAGTCTTAACATCTGCATAAGTACAGAAACGATTCATACTGCAAGCGTAGATAAAACCATTTAGCATTTGGTCTGTCAATGTGAGGGTTTGGTCAACACGTGCACACCCTGAAAGGTTCTTTTCCTTTCTGAAAAGGTCTCTGGAATTAAGGAGTATTTTCTGGGTGGTGGGACAGCACAATAGTGCTCGCCTTTACCAGGCTCTCCCGTTACTGTCTCATTTCATATTAACCACCTTTACTTTATTATTATTATTATTATTACTTTATATTACAATATTGTAAATCAAACTATTTGCTATTATTCGTTATAGCTTATACAACATAGCTAGTTCGTACTGACTTTTCTATTATTTACTTTACTGCAATCATAAACAAACAGAGCTTGTTATTACTAGACGCTTTGTGAATTATAAAAGCACCGTTGGATGTAATCAATGTTTTGGACCTCAAAATACAGTTTCTGTGAAAGGTTAGTTTCAATTTAATTTGGTGTAGTTTATTTTATGTGTGTTTTATGCTCCCGTGCCAGCTGAAATATAATCTGAAAAGTGGAGATGGATTTTCGTAATGAGAATTCCAAAATAATGAGTTTGTGCTAAAAAAATAAAAATATTCAAAAAGTTGTAGTATATTTAAAAACATTATATCATAAAATAGCCCCTTGCAAAAAATGCAAACAGTGGAATATACGTATCTGTAGAAACAGCAGGGTAGTAGTTTTTGACTATAGTAGACTTATTTTGTACTAAAAAATCGTATAAAATCAAATTAGATCAAAAACTTTTCCATGCACAATTTTGAATCTACAAAAATATCATATGTCACTTACTTTTTGACAAACACTCTATATTGGTTCAATTTCATTAATTCCTTCATGTTAGAGATTAGACTGTGTAATCACAGAAATTCTGGGCTATATAAAAAAAGATAATGTGTCTGCTCTTTTGCTAATAATTAAGTTGATACAAATTTGAAGTCATGTTCTCAGATATAAAAAGTTCATTACCTGGTTATATGCTTCGCTCTTTCGAATATCATCAGACCATCGAAAAGCTAAAAATAATGGCACAGAAACGGCAAAAAATAAGAATTTTATCTTAGGAATGAATTCCGCCTTTAATTTATTATAATTATTTTAGAACTTATGTTTCACCGTATAACAGCTAATGATGGTGTTTGCAATAAATATAATAAATAAAACTTAATTCAAATTTGTAAAGAATATTGAGCCACACTTAATTTTTAATAAACCTTCTTAATAGCAAACAGCAGTGACGTGTTTATCCCTCTTCTTCTTTTTTAATTTATTAAATTAACTTTAAAACTATTAGGATCCTGTGTTAAAGAGTTTGTTTTTCTTTATAGTTGACTTTTATTTGTATATATGTCTTAAAGTAAGACTAATTTTATTAGAAAGAGGGAAACAAATATATGGACTTTTATAACTGAGTCTATTACTTTAAATTTGATTCAACTTAGTTATGTCTCTGATAGTAGCTATGGTCAAATTACTTCCTTTGTTACCGATGAAGCCATTTTTGAACACTATTTTTCCTTTTATTTCTACACTGAGTATACTGAGAAAATACGTTTAAAAAGCTCGACAATTTTATTATCGTCTTCAACGTATTAACAATGTCTTTGCTAATTGGGTTGAATATGTTTCGGTAATAACGGACGGTAGTTGTTTAAATCTTATATATTACCAAACAACGTTTTGATGCCTTTATTGCTACTTTTTCGGGCTACGTATATGTTTAAGACTTAATCACTATATTAGTTACAGCAATCATTTTGTTCCAAAACCGTCTCAACCATGGAAAATGCAGATATTACTTTTAAATTATTACTTAATTATTGTATATTTATAAACCTTGTCGTGTCTAATATTTCTAAGATAGAAAATCATCTACCATAAGCGTAACTAACGTCCGTTATTCCCGAAAAATCTTCAACCTAATTACTAAGATAGGACGGAAACACTACACAATAATGTCTTTGCTTCTTTTTCTGGTAATACATATTATACAAACTAACGCTATAAATAATCAAACAAAATCTAATAATGAAAGACTAAAAAATCAACAAAAATACAATTTATGTTCTGACCTGTCATAATAAAACACACACACATCACTTTTATCGTCATTTTTAGTATCAAAATGACAGATTTTTCCGGAATGTGTACTCTAATGGATTCATTATAGGTCTGAAACAACTGACTTCCTTTCGGGAATATTAGTTAAAAAAATTTTCACAATGTTTGAGTCAACTGATGCCAGAAGAGAAAGTTTCCATCCGCAAAGGCTGTAAATCGTCCTCGAATGTCAAGAGCAGTCAGGTCATTTATGTAGAGTATTGGGCCTAGCATGGAACCCTGACTCACTCCATGTCTGATAAAGCAAGCATCTGATATTTTATTTCAAGATCGAACAAACTTTTTTCTGTCAGAGAAGTAAGACTGAAACCATTTCAGGGTATTCCCCCTATAGCCATAATGGGAGAGCAGCAACAATCCATGATTTCCCCAGCAACAATCCATGATTCACACAATCAAATGCCTTGGAGAAATCACAGAACACTGCCGAGGCCACATCGCCTTCAGTTCGTATATAAATCTTCTAGAAAGCCAAATATAGCATCATTTGTACATTTAAACTGTTGAAAACCATATTGACGTTTTGTTTATTTATAAACTTAAGTATTCGGTTTTTAATAAGCTTTTCTATTATTTTTAATAATAACGGTCACAAGGAGATAGGCCTAAAGTTTCCAGGATCCTTAGAATATCCTCCTTTATATGTTGGAATGACAACAGCAATTTTAAAACAAAACGGAAAAGTTCCAGTATCAAATGAATTATTTATCGTATCCACCAAAATCCCAAGTAATTGTTCGGGCAGAATCTCGAGTAGTCTGAATGATATCTCATCCACCCCTGATGGCATTTTATTTTTTATTAAACTAAATAAATTTTTTAATTCGAAAGTGCTAGTATGGCTTCTATAAAATGAAGAAGATATATTAATATGTCACAAGTAAGATAGGGGCTTATTATCAGAATGAGTCTTATACGTTAGTCTGTCTCTAACTGAACAATAATATTGGTTGAGTTTGTTACTATCAATTGTAATTTAATTATTTTTTTCAGTTAGAAGTACACTTTTAAGTTCACTGATAATGTTCCAATTTTCTTTGTTCTTGTTATGTGCCTTATTTACTCGGTCTCTATAATACATTTGTTTATCAGTCTTTATAACTCGCCTCTATATGCTCCTATAGGTACTAAAATAATTATGAGAGTTTTGTTGTTGTATATTTTCGATTATTATGTAAAGCTCTCAAATTTACAAAAGTTTTTATTTCCAAACTTATCCATATGTTTTAGTTTTATGTTTAATTTTACACAAGGATGATCATTAAAGCTTACGTTACGTACCAACTGCCAGTTCAGTCTTTACTATATTCTCGAAACGTGTTAAAATTGGTTGAACTATATCAATCTACCATATCTAATTTTTAGAAATTTGCCTATCATAAAGTTTATTTTTACCATAACAGACTCGTGATCTGACAATCCTTTCGAAATAATAGACGTATTTGCTCACGTTTCACCAACAAAATGTATACAGAAATAATCAATAAGAGTAGATGAGTGTGATTCGAATGGGTCGATCAAAAAGGAGACACAAACCAATGACGTAAACAGATTTTTTAAATTTTGGGTATCAGTACAATCGCCTAAATAGTTTAAATCACCAGAAAGAATGAACTTAATGCTAAATGGAAGGTTGGAAAGGAGAATCTCAAGTCTCTCCAAGAACGCTCTAATACTACTACTTGGTAATCTGTAAACACATATTAAATAAAAGGTATATGGTTCATTATATACGATACAAAATTCAAACTCACCCTCAACTAATAGGGAGTCATATTTGCTAATATTAATTACAGAAAAATTATCTAAACATTTATTATTGATAAGAATCATAGTGTCACTATATCTCATTGTAGCTCTACAATAGGAAGATACTATTGAATAGTTTGGAATAAAGCATTTATTTTAATGTCTTAGACCCTGAATGTTTAATAATAAAAGTGATACACAATTATAGACTTCATTACATTTATATAAATATTTTAATTCATTAGATTTTCCTTTCCAGGGACGAATTTTTTCCTCTCTGTGATTTATTTAGTGTTGCCCCAGATATTTCTCTAGCATTCAAAGGTAACTCGATTCCAATTAGAGCTGGTGGTCTTGATTTCTATACTGTCCAGCTTTTACCGTATCAGTGAAGCATAGAAAAACAATGCTAATGAGTTAAAAAAAATACATATAGCTTTTGTAGGAAGCCATTGTTCGTAACTGTAATACTTCCAGTTGACTTTTCAAAAGAGTATCATAAACTTTTCATTGAAGCGCCCAGATTAATCCTTTGTTGCCCTTTCTGATAACTTATTTAATGTTTACGAGAAGATTACAGTATAAACGTCGCCACAATTTCCATCAATTCCATTTACTACAGACATAAGGGAAACGCTATTTTAAGATATTTTATGAATAATAAAACATTGTGGGATATAATCACAGCTTTAAACCCTAAAATAGTGTTTATGTTAAATGTCAGTTTAAATTAATCCTGCCTCGTTTATTTAGCGTAGGATTTATGCTCTGCTCTGCTATTCATGATAGTGAGAGATTGACGGGAATATTTTTCAGAGTATTGAAAAATGGTACAGGCACTGTAAATAAAGAAATATGTGCGTTAATTGTATGTTAACTTTTGATCTGAAATATGTGTTTCAAAGTTTTATTAAATTTCTATTCTATTTTCTTACTGCTTGTAGATTCATCCATATAAATTTAAAAGGTAAAACAATTTTTTCTCCGGTCTTGCCAGCGGCTCCCACCTGACCAATTTGGAATATGTTTTTATTAAAGCTCTTTACTATTTATTTGTATCATAATTTTAATATGAAAAAAATTAAATATTAAATTTATTTACAGCCTCACGAAACGTCAGCCCCGAGTTACATCCCGTACGAAAATTTTCCATATTTGTTTAAAAAAATCTAATCGAAAGTACTATTTTAATAAACACTAAACATGGAATATTTATTGTTATTTTACTAAATACAAATTGTACTACTACTACTACCCTCAAAAAGGTCTGAACATCAGTTTGCCCTTAACATATCTGAAACTGCTCCCAGACAATAGACGATATCGGACGGGTTTCATTCATACCATTAAATGTTTGGATTTTGCTTCAAACACTTCTATTAACTTTGATTTTAAGGGGTCAGTCGGGAACTTTAAAGCAATGTAAAATTATCCTGTATAAAGGGAACTGCCAGGAGTTTCAATGATGTGATTACTGTTTCAGTTTCATTTGTTTTGGAATCTGTTTCATCGTGCTAGGTTCGTTATTATAGATTTCATATTAATTTCTTTAAACACGTCGAGTCACGGATTGATTAGGGGCCACTTTTTAGCCTATTTATAGTTTTTCCTGTCTTCTTTAGTAACTAATTAACATTTACGATTTAAGTATGTAACCTATGAGAACGTTTATAGTCCGACAGACGATAAATGGTCTTGACTAACTAATATCTTTATACGTTATGCCTGCTTGTGCATCTGTTTTGGCCAATAAATCATTCCGGTTCAGGATGGTAGTAGAAAGATTGAAACTTATAAGTACGTACAAAAATTTATTACATATTGCTGACTTTGACATAAATTATTGATATGCGGGAAAGTAATAAGCCGTACTAAATATTTTTTATTATTTTGTTCTAAACAAAAAAGGTTATTCCGATATCCTAAAAACTAAGAAAATAAAAAGAAGTGAATGTTCAGAGGAATGCTCTTTCACATATTTTGAGCATTTATAATACATAAATATTACTAATAAAATATAAGAATGGGAATTATATGTAATAATTTAATTTTTCAAATTAAGTTTTTTTACATTTTTAGAAAAAGAAAAATATTGGCCCTTATTGATATTGTTATAGCGCAATGGCGGCTTGCTGGTGAAAAAGTAAGTGAAGTGCAAATGAAATAAGAAAATATCACAATAATTTTTTTTCCAGAATTTTTTTTATATGTGGAAGGGGTAGAATATTTTCTTACGACTTACCTACATTTTATATACTAAATCAATTCTCCTATCCTTCATAGCAGCAAATTTATTTATAACATCCTCATAAAATTGATGAGTTGCCCTAATCTCCTCCAGACATTCCTTTTAAATTGAAATATTGCCTAGAGAAGTAAGTCTTTTTTGAGATATTGTATTTCTTAAATAAGTTTTTACACGTTTGAGGAAAGAAAAACTTCTTTCCACTGAAGCACTTGTCGACGGTCTTGTCAAAATAAGGGAAAACAATTTATATGTTTTGGTTAAAATATCTTTATTTTCATTAATGTTTTTCGATATATTCCAATTACTGTTATTGACAATATTAATCATTTTTAAGGCGCTGACTTTTTGAAAATATTTCCCCATATAACTGTAACAAATTTTCAAACGGCCCAGTCGGAAAATTTAAACTATATTCGGAAAATTTAGCAGAATCTACCAAACATAAAAATGTAAGTTTTTCAGAGTCTTGAAAACTTAGTGTCATTTCCATTAAAATATGGTCCAATATTTCATAAAAAAGGGTTCTATACTTAGCCCTAATTTTTTCAGGTGAAAGCTTAGCAAGCTCACGTTTGAAATGATTTATTTCTGTAATAGAATTTGCTTTATCAAACATGGTATTAAAAAAATGTTTATTTCATTTTTTACAGACCGCCTCATGACAGCGTTTTATATTGGATACGCAAAAATTAATGTCAAACGATTTTTTTGAAGAACGCAACTCGAACAATCACATTTACTAACTTCGAATTTGAAGACCAACGAGTTTCTGTAATTGTTGGTATACGCCTCGTAGATGCAGATGTAAAAGCATACGTTCCTTTGGCTGAGTGATGAAAAAATGAGGGAATACCACTAATTGGACATTTAGAAATATTTTTAAATTTTTAAACTTTGCTGCATCAGGACAATGGGCCCGGCAATTTCATAACCATTTATCGTGTGTCGGACTATACCTCTAAACGTCTAATAAAATACTTTAACCCTTCTGAACATATGGTTAAAAAAAATATTATAATTCGTGTGTTTAGATTTAATCTATTGAAATAAAAAATGGATGGATGGATTCGTACCAAAATGTTAGCAGTTGATTCCTTCATATTCATGTAATTTAATTTTGGTGCAAAATTTGAGAAAAATCGGATCAGTAATAATATTCTTTAACATTTTACTAGACCGCCATTTGAAGTCAATCGGGTAAGATTTTAGTATTAATCTAGGGTATATATCTATATATATATATATATATATATATATATATATATATATATATATATATATATATATATATATCAATCAATCAATCATCAACAGCCTTTTCATCCACTGCTGGATATCGGCCTACCTCTCGCATATACCTATGCTGTGTGTCTTAGCTGTAATTTACACAGGTATACGGGACCTACAGTTTATCGTCGAATCCGAACGACGCTATTTGAGAGATGATTTTAGCGTATTACTGATGGAGCGCGCAACCACCAACCCATCAGAAGACGAGCGCATTATGTATTCTTAACAAAGTCTGCCTCAGCTCGGAATCGAGCCAGGGACCTTGGGCGCCGAACCGCAAACACACAGCCATCCGCGCCACACTCGCCCTATATATATATATATATATATATATATATATATATATATATATATATATATATATATATATATATATATATATATATATATATATATATATATATATATATATATATATATATATATATATATATATATATATATATATATATATATATATATATATATATATATATATAAATTATATATATATATATATATATATATATATATATATATATATATATATATAGTCTGTCCGAGACAGACTGATCAGTATAGTACTCCTGGGATAACAGTTTTTTTATTTCTTTTTTTTATTACCGGGAGCAGGCACGTAGTCAAGGGAATCCAGGGGGTCTGGACTGCCTCCCCAAATTAACTTTAAAAATATGTTGGTATAGGCATGCTTTTTACAAATTTTCCGGAAGTTTCACCGTTTGGAAGACCCCCCCCCCCGAACTGAATTTTTGGCTACGTGCCTGGCTGGAAGAGTTATTCACAACGAACGGCAATTTTCAAATTAAAGCATACGTTGCCTGGTTTGAAACAAAGGCTTAATGATATGAACTAACCTGTATTTAACATTTTTAAAGTCAACAATTTTAATTAGTTCGCATTACCAGTTTCTATTTTTGTTACGCAAACTGAATATGCTTAACGTCAAATGAAATTCTATATCGAGAAATAACAAAACGTTCCCTCTCTTACCCGACTACATAGATACACGTCAAATTTACATTTTCATTGCATTTGAGATTCAAATATAAAATAGTATCAGCCAGTTTCGCATAGATTTGCACATGGTGTGATGCAACTTCGGTTCAGCTAGCTCGCTTCCCGCAATAGCGTTCTTCCTTTCGGAATTTAAAATGTAGCAAATAAAACTTAACCCATGCATACTAAGAATGTATGCTATAAACTTGGACATAATAATGCAAATTTATGTTTAAGTCGGTTCAGTTCGATTTTTACATAAATTTTTTGAATAACTGATGAGCATGCAATAGGATGAAAAATGAATAAGTTATTATCGGTTATGGGGCAAAATGTAATAGTAGTTATTTAATCATATTTATATTCATTAAAATGTACAATAAAATATCTAACTTAAATTTAAATATGTAATGCGGCTAAAAACATGCTTACTCGAATGTAGGGTTGCCAACCATACTGTTGAAAACAGTATTATTACTTCATTTCGCTTTTTAATACTGTTTAGTGTTCTATTAAAAATGCACTGTTTTTATGATCGCTGGTATGCGGAACCACAAAACCTGTAAAAAAAGGAAACGTACAAATTTCCCTTCAGAACGAAACTGTCAATGTCAAATAGTTTGCCAACATTTTATAGCCGAAATCTTCCTCTCCCGAGACATTCGTCGAATACTGACAATTCTGTTTCCTTTTTAATGAATCCAGGGCAAGATTTCCAGACGAAGCATTCGTCTTCACAGATGCATCCAAGGGATATCAACGAACATGGTCCATTGGCATATGGAGCTCCGGCTTCATTTTTCAGATAGACTTCCAGAATTTTTGTCAATCTGTTCTGCTGAGATTTATTCCATCTCTACTGCCCTTGAACTAAGAGAATTCTAGATTGACCAATGTGGTAATATTTTCAGACAGCCGGAGTGCATTGGACAAATTACAATCGCAACCAATACCAAAATGGATGGAATGAGAAACGGAGACTTCAGTATATCTTTGGCTTGGGCTTCAAGTCACACGGGAATAGTAGGAAACGAAAAAGGGGATAAATTGGTCAATTTCGGAAGACTTCTCAGAACTATTACGAATATTAAAATGGATTACAGAGAGTTTATCCCTTCAACAGAACGTTTCATCAAACCCTGGTTCACGGCATCAAAACGCCTGCAAAGGAAGGAAATTGTTACTATGTACAGAATCAGAAGCTGTCATTACACAGTGTCGACTCATCTCCATAGACTCGGAATCGTCGATAGCCCAGATTGCGAATGTGGAGAGTAGGGTTCACTACCTCATATCCTTTGTAAATGTCCCCTACATATTCAGGCCTCCTCTCTCTTATAAAATTCCCTACAACAGAATCTCGAAACTGGTTCATTTAATCTGTTTTTTCCTAATCTTGTAGCTGAGAGCATTTACAATTTTTTGAGAATATGTGGATTAAATGTTTGACAATATATAATTAGTTCAGTGAATCCTTTTAGCCTCATCCAATAAGAGTAAGGGCCCTCCCTGACATACTTTACCGTGGACCAGTCACATCAGCTTCAGGACGTTAAACTGAAGAATCAGTCAATCATTTTTCGAGTGACAAGCATGAACATAATCTTTTTGTAGTCTTTTGTTTTCGTTCAAAAAATTATAACATATAATACTGTTTACTTTTCTAAAATACTGTTTGTTTTAGTATTCGGACCTTAAAAATTAGCAACCCTACTCGAATTTGTACTTCTTTTGGAGTGAAATCTTTAAAATATTAAATATATGCATTTATGATACAAATACATACATTTATATAAAAATATGTTTTAAAAAATTTCAATTTGTCTCCATTTTCCCATGACACTGACAGACCTACACAACTGAGATCAAATAGCTATTCCTTATTGGCTGCAAGATTTTTACCAACCGCCTCCCAACTTTGCATAATAGGATTGTCCCTGTAAAATATCCGAATAAGAAGCGGATTTGCTTACTAGTAATAAGTTTTCACAGTGTAGAGGTAAGTGCACTAAGTCTGTGGCTCGAATCCTTGCGCGAGGTGCACCTTTTTTTTATTTTTAATTATATTGCAGTGTTTTAATTTCTTTATAGGGTAACCTTAAACTTTTATTATAAAAAAGGAATTAATTTTTGGCACAGTCTGTTATGTTTTTTTTACGTAGGTGGATCACTACCAGGTTAGCACCAGGTTAGGTGCCAAATGAGTCATCATTAGAACAATACACAAAGCACGAAATGGCATAATTTACGATAATTGCTACTCTTAATTGAAAGGGATTGATGTTCTAGCTAATAAAAAAACAGTATTTGATCTTACTTCCGTGGGTCTCTACGAGATGTGTATTTAGCAAGCGGGGATAAAGGAATAATTCTCCCCAATATTTTATTTGGTAAGTTGGCAAAATTTCATTTTATAATTAATATATGCTATACATCTCTGTTGAAATTTAACGAATATTTCAAAAAAATGTTTATTTGTGTTTTATTAATTAAAGCGCTTTCAGACAAACAAAAGTATGCTTTATTATTGCAGGAAAATTGTTACAATTTTATGGCCAAAGCGAAATTTACCTTAACACAAAAACAATGAAAAAACGAAATATTGATCGAAAAAAACTTTTATTTTTCCATAGGTCAATGCAAATGCATAAATTGTAAATATAACATTCGTTATATTGGTAACATTGCCGTAAAGCGGTTAATGAATCCAGGTGACCTAACAAAAGGAAATAAACAATACATATGCGAGGTGAATAATTTCGATAACATTGAAATTAAAATTACGCGACCTTAAACTCTATTTTGGTATCATTATACAAGCAAAATAAGTGAAGTTAAACAAAAAGTGTACTTTACTAATATAGTAATAATAATAAGTGTATTAGAAAAAAAAAAGAAACTTTAATCTAATATGTAACAAAAATAATTAATGTTAACAGACTATCAGATAATTCATTCCTTATAAAATATTTTTGCAAATGCCTTGCAGCAACATGACATCCAAAAAAGATTTAAGTAAACAAGCAAATAAAAAGCATTTTAATTAGACTTATTCATTATAAAAATCAATAACGCAGTAAAAATGTCTTTCAATGAGGTACGCGTTGGTTTTTTTTTCGGAAAAGTGCAAACATAGGCAAATTGTTTTTTGGAAGATGATTGTAAAGTTTTATGGCGTTGTAAATAATTGATTTTTTTAATAATTCTGTGGAAGGAATGGAAAGATATGTCATGTCTAGAGTTTCTGGTAGGATATACGTGTTGTGGCCTTTCCGGGAATGTGCTTATATGTTTTCTTATCAAACAGATGGTTTCTAAAATAAATAATGCAGGAAGTGTTAATCTTTCATATTTTTTGAAATGGTATTGGCAGTGCGCTCTATTATTTAGACCAAACAAATAGCGGATTGCTTTCTTTTGACGCCTAAAATACTACAAATTGCTCGGTGGTAGAGTAGCCCCAAAAGGGAAGGCCATAGCGGAGATGGAATTCGAATAGAGAGAAATTAGTACGTCTGGCAGAAGACACGTTATTTATATTCAAACCCAGGAATTTAACCGACTCAACGTATTTAATATTGCTGTTAAAAAGCTGAAGTGGTTGTAAAGCCCCCTTTTAAGATAAGGCCACCGTTTTATCCACATTGAAGCAAAGCAAATTGGAATCGGACCAAGTCTTAATCATAACAAGGTCGTTGGAAATATTAGAATGTAAAGACGTTGTATCAAAATCACTCCATGTTATGCTTGTGTCGTGAGCAAAGAGAAAGATTTTTCCATTAATTTTTTGGTTGGTGATAATATTAATGTATAACAAAAAAAAAAAGAATAGGTCCCAAGACCGAACCTTGAGGGATTCCACTTTTTATTAATTTACAATCAGAATCAGTACCATTTGCCCTTACAAATTGTTGCCTATTCCCGAGATAAGATTTAAACCAATTTAAAGACATACAACGGATTCCATAAAAATTCAGCTTACTTATCAAAATTTTATGACTAACAAAGTCAAAGGCTTTTAGATAGTCACACAAAACTGAGGCGGTGGGGGCGTTGTTATTGAGGGATAAGTAGACCTCGGTAAGCAACATGGCGTCACTGGTGCACTTGTTGGGTAAAAATGCAGATTTATCCGGGGATATTATCTGATGTTTCAGGAGAAATGGCATAAGACGATTCTTTAGTAACCTTTCAATGATTTTTGATAGCACTGGTATTATAGCAATTGTGTGATAATTGCAAGACTTAGTTTTTCGCCCCCCCCCTTATGAAGAGGAATAATTCCTTGCCTTTTTCAAAAAAAAATATTGCCTTTGAAATTATAAATTATATATCATTGTATCCGTACTTATGCGCTACCGGGAGGCATATGTTAGTTAGGAGAATGGCGAGGATAATCGCGCATAGCATTAAGACAAATTGCTGTGCGGTGCAACGCACGAGTCCGAACGACATCACGCGACAGTTTTATTCTTAGAGCTAAGTGCATACTTGTTTATTAGATTTTGTTATTCAGTTGTAGTGATTAGTTTTTTTACTGTATTATTCGTGATATATATGATGATATATGGTAAGTATATTGTAACAAGGCATTTGGCGGTTGTTATGTTTTCGTTATATCTATATAGGTATGTTACAAAATCGCTGAAAAATCCGTAACTCATATTCTGGAAACATTATATGCGTAGGCTTGCATATTAAAACTATGAAAGTGGCAACTAATAAACAATTTACAGTCGTCTTGCAATGTAAACTAGTAGACGGAAAACGTTCTGAGAAACACTTTAACAACTGGGTATCAACATTTTCTGTCCTGACTTATACTAACCGGATTACTAAAAACATTCTGCATATTCTAGACTTTACCTATTTCGGAAAATATTTTCATGCCAGCATGCGGATGTTAACAAGATAGTTGAGCTTCGAAGGGCAGATAACAGAAACATGAAATGTGACATGACCATTGATTTTAAATTTAAAAAAATTAATCGTGACACAATCAGAAACCATTGATTGTTAAAGGAGGGAAAAATGTAGTTGTACATATTAATTTCTCCCTTTCTCATAAAGTCCACGTTGCACAAGCATATAGCTATTTACGAATAAACAATAACACCATAGAGACATTTAATTCATATTTTAAATTAGGAATAACACCTTCGGCTTCTAAAGCATATCATGAGATAAAAATACTTGAAAGCATGGAACACAATTTTTTATCTTTGCTAGCCAAAGCGCAAATCAATCCGATGCAAAGGCAAGTATATCGCTACGACAAATGGCGGAAATCGTAATATGAAGGTCGCGAAGAAGCGTTCTACAGATACCGCGTTCAAAAATTGGAGAATTCGAGAAAGCTGGCGTTAGAGAAGTTTAACTAGAAAATCCTCTTTTAATAGTTACTGTTACTCCGATCATGCAACGAACAGTGGCTGGAGAATTTTCTGACGAAATTATTTTTATAGGCTCTAGCGGTTCATGTCACCAATCAATTGTGGGCATTGCCTGTAGCCTATATACTGCACACTGCTCAGACAGAATCAAACTATACCTTGGCATTTTCTGCAGCTAAGACCACATTGAAATTTGGCAAAAAAGTCTTTTCTCCCTAAGTTATCATAACAGACGAGAATGTAGCGGAGCGAAATGCATAAAAGACTGTATTTCCAACATTTACAGTATTACTTTGTACTTTTCATAAATGTCAGGCTCAATGGAGGTGGCTATGGCAAAGTAATCATAATGTTCCAAAAGAAAATAGACGCATTATCACGCACGTGTTCAGGGATATATTATATTTGAATACACCGCAAGAAGCTGAAGGAAATTTCTGTGTTTTGATGTCAAGTGAGAAAATAGCTAAAAATAATTTGGTATAAGAACATTTTACAAAACTATGGGAAAGAAGATTAGAGTGGTGTATTACCCATAGAAGCAATTTACTTACAAGGAAGAATAATACGAACACTGTTCACACTGAAGCATCTATTCGTATCTTAAAAGATGTTGTTTTACCACGCTGCAAGGCTTTTAATAGTTGTGCACTAGCCGATTTCATTGTAACTATATTTGAACACTACTATTAAAGGAGATTACTGGAATTTGCAAATTTACTACGAACCAAACATCAAATATATTAAAAAAAATTTTGTACTATAGCAAAAGACATTGAAAACATTTTAAAAAACAAAGATAATGTATATGATGTAGTATCGGCAAAAGACAAGTCATTGCTTTATACTGTTAATACAATTATCGTATTTTGTGATTGTCCTCGGGCTAAAAGTGGAGCATTTTTATAAGCACCTATGCTTTTTAGAGCAGCAGTGCGGATTTCTTTTTAAAAATTCTCCGAATTTATTTTATGAAGACAAAGTAATATTAGTTAAAATAGCAGTGGGGCTAGATGTTTCTATAGATTTTTTCAAAAGGATGGAAAGTAAAAAACCTCCTAGGAACCATTGAACAATTTAGAAGTCTCTGAAGAGACCGCCATGTATCATAGGAAAGAAAATATTCTTGTTCACAATTTGGTAGATGATGATGAAATTGTTCCCCAGAAGTCACTGCTATTTGAATCAAATTAAATTCTGTGTTAAAAAGTGTTCACACTCCAACTCAGGCGTTAAATTTTGCATCGATTGCATTTTCTCGGTCCAGAAAAAATCGCGTCCAACCAACATCCATAGCTAGATGAAAGAATAGAGGTTTACCAAAAAGTAACATTAAGTGGTAAACAATTATATTAAACAGTGTATCTAAAAAATCTGAAATAATGCTTTTTCTGTTGAAACTATAGGTTTTTGAAAAAATGCTGGAACACGTCGATTATGTCTTTACATTGCGCATGCTTTGACTTTCGAAAATGCTATATAGAGCTTCATTAAAAACTTATCAGACCTTCGACATATGTAACATTTTTTTAGGTCAAAACAAGGTAAATCAAAAAACAAAATCGACGCGTCCGAGCGTTTTTTGCAAAAAGCTATAGTTTTCCTAGGGGTTTGCAAGGATTCAAACTCCACTTGTATGTGGAAATGCTCTGGGATATATCTGAAATAACGTGGCTATAACGCAGATATGGTTGCAGTGTATAGGCATATGGATTTATGCTGCTGAGAAAGCTTAAAATATTTGTTGAGATCTGTAAAAAAACAGATTTATCAGTGGATAATATACTTGATATACAAGGCATAACAGTGTTTATATTAATCAGTTATGAGATTCGCGTTGACATAAAATTTTTGAGATCTCGGATGAAGAATGTTTAAAGACAGTTATTTTTGCTTAACTGCTATGATTTGTCAAAAATCATAGCAGCACTGAAAAACGTGAAATTTTAAAAAAGTTTTGCCCAGTTAAATATTTTGTTTTTATTTTTGCTTCCCTCTTCAGTTGAAAGTTGGTACTATAATAATAAAAAATGACGTTTCGAAATATTGACCAATTTTTGCGTTTTAGGGACCCTGATACCTAAAATCATGTTTATCTATTTCTGTCGGTCTAACTGGGCG
Source organism: Kuschelorhynchus macadamiae (assembly GCA_030620095.1). Lineage (NCBI taxonomy): Eukaryota > Metazoa > Arthropoda > Insecta > Coleoptera > Curculionidae > Kuschelorhynchus > Kuschelorhynchus macadamiae. The sequence continues at coordinate 1,902,482 of JAUTXW010002049.1, read as the reverse complement.
TGATAGAGCTCAAAAACTACTTAACCTATTTATTACAAATTTTGCTCAAAATTCACGTGTCTCAATGGAATGAAATTAAAAGATTTTGGTAAAAATCCCAAACAAAATGGCGTATATAGTATTTTATTTGTTACAAAATTTTACAAAAACTTTATTTAAATTCTAATTGCTATATCAACTTAATCCTTGATAAAATTGTAAAAAACGTTTTTTTTATTATTAATATTTTTTAAGATATTATTTTTTGAAGCTGTAATTTTTTATTAGCTTTCAACGTAAATTTTTCTTGCTAGAGAGCCCTGAAGCCTTATTTTTTTATAATCTAAAGTCTAGTCACTGCGCCGAAAATATACAGAGTGGGCAAAAAATATATTAAGATTAGTTATAAAACCAACAATTTTAAATATTTTGTACCGATATTCCAACATTCGTTGCATGTGAACGAAATTAAACTTAAAAGTTTTTATTTAAATTTTAAAAAGTTCTGAACATTTTTTCCAAACGTATTTTTTATTTTTTCTCTAATTTTATTTTCTTTGCAGAGGCTACGTTTAAAGCCAAATTTGCCAATTGAAACAGGAGACATGTAACAGTTGCCGCAATTTTTTTAGTTTTAAAAATATCAGTTTGAAATTTGAGAAGTATCCGTAACTCCATAAGTGATTTTTTCTATGAAATTGAATTAAAAGTTACTTCGGGTTTTATCGGAAGTGACCCTGTAATTTTTTTTAGGCTATGATATTCAGTCTAAAATTAACTTTTCGACGGGATAACTTTTGTTTTCAAAATGACGGTTAAACAGCCATTTTTTGAAAATTCAGCATTGTCGCTTTATGCAAAAAATGCAGGCACTTTTTACAAAATACTTACTTTAAATAGTCCAAAATAAAATTATTTCTTATTTTTTAGAACACTTCGATTCAAAAATCATTTAGGGTAATAATGGATTTTTTTCTTGTTTTACCGAAAGAGTAATTATTAATATTACAAAATAGTCATTTATTTTAAATGAAAACTATTTTGATTGTCAAAAGAGGCTAGCATATTGCCATTAGCATGTGACACGTCTTTAAAAAGGTAATTTTTATGGCCAAATGTGATTGTGTTGTGATATCGTAGAAAATCTAATTTTAGGCTGAATGCTATAGTCCATAAAAATATACAGCGTTCTATATAAAATAAGAAAGTAGGGATCACTTCCTGTAAAATCGGAAGTAAATTTATATTTTTTTTTCATAGAAAATTTGCCTCTTATAACACGGGTGAAAAAATGAAAAATCATCGACAAGGTCTAGTCACGTTCAAAGTAAGATAAAAAGGTACCTACGTAATTAAAAAAAAACTTCCTGCACGTTCGACCTTAAAAAAATGTACTATGTAGAGGCAATTTAAATTATATTTCGGTTTAAAAAAGGTTCACGCGCTGCAGAAATACATAGACATCAGTACGATTTAACATTTTAAATTTTGCAGTTATGTAGACGAAGGATTAATGCAAGGCAATAAAGAGCCATTTTGTGGGAAAAAAATTATATGCGACGGCATTTGCGTCAAAAAGTGGTCAAAAAATGGCTGAAAATGGACAAATCTACTTCTATTTTAACATTCTAGATTTGATGTTTTCATAAAAATTCGAATGTAACGCTGAACTGTTTATATTTACGCTGTGACTAGGTGCACGCTAACTTGTACATAAATCAGAGAATTATATACACGCGAAACGTCATCAAAGTGATGACGTCATTTTTTCGCGTGCGCGTATTAAATGTATTCTTCGTACACGCTAAAACTTGGAGCGCTAAAATTTGTTATGTGGGGTTAGGTATGCTTGTTGTTGTAGCTCTGTGATTTACAGTGACTAAAGAATATTCATATTTTTTGGCTTGTTTAGTGTTTGTTTGCATTTATTATGCAGTGTGGCCAATTATTCAATTCTTTTATTGAGTTTAACAACATTTTAAAACAATATGAAAAAGATAACAGACAAAGATTTGTGATTAAGGGTAGCAGAACTATTGAGATGGCTCAAAGAGTCTTAAAGCGTAAATTGAACAATGATCTTAAATATTACGAAGTTCAATATATTTGTGTTCATGGTGGAGCAGTAAGAAATCGTGGAAAAGGTATTCGTAAAACAAGGTATGAAATTAGATAATAATTATTGTAAATTTGTTATTATCTCAATTTAACAAATACATATATATTTATTAGTTGGGGTCATTGGCATACTCTTGTTGAATATTTTACATATACAGGGTGTCTTAGAAAGTCTGGGCGTGGTCAACATTCTTATTTCAAATTAGTACCCTACTTCTTCATTTAATTTTTGAATTCTCTAGAAAATTCCATATATAACCGGACGTCCCATTTTATGTATATTTTAGAACTTGCAAAATGAATTGTCCAGCCTTAATCAAACTTCGGGCTACTAAGACAGGTGATCTTCTTAAAATAAAACAGTTAGTAGAGAAACATGAAAATCATGACATGTCAGAAGTAAGTAAAATATGTACATTTTATTATTTTTTTGTAATGATTTTTTTGCTACCTTATAAGACTCTCATTTTCAGGTGGTGTATGATTATTTACCCTCAAATCGTAAACTAAGTACTAATGAACAAAATGTTATCGAGGATTTATTAGATGTCCGTGGGAATAAAAAGCTAATTCAACAAAAAATATTAGGTTTAACAGGAAAATTGAGCACAATGAAAGATCTATCAAACATTGCATATGGTATGAAGAATATTATTAATGATTTAGAACATGTAGTGAAGGTGTTGACCGATGTTTACAGTGAGTTATTATAAACATAATATAATCATATAGTTATTTATTCTACATTGATTTTTTTAGAATGCAATGTTCACATTTTACATGATTCTGTGAACCAATTTAAAGCCCTATATTTCTCTACTGATTTCATGAGGAGAGCAATAAAATCCTGGCCTGAATTTGTCTCTGTAGATGGCACCTACAAGTTATTAAATCTAGGATTTACTGTTTTTATAATACTTGTTGAAGATTCAAATGGTCAGAGTGAAATAGCTGCAGTGGCTTTAATTGCACGTGAAGACAAAGAAACATTTTCTTGGTTTATGAATATTTTTAAAGAAGAAAATTATATTTGTGAAAATCAAATAAAATGTTTTATGGGGGATAAGGATTTACTGCAGAGAAATGTGATAAAAGAGATTTTTCCTGAAGCCCAAGTATATATTTGCTTATTCAACACTTTGAAAACTATGAAAAGGGAGATATCCAGAGAAAAAATTAATGTAACAAATGTGGAAAGGATTAAAGCTTTGAAGCTATTAGAAAATCTTGTCTACAGCCGAAGTGAAGAAGAATATGACAGAAATTATCAGCTTTTGCAAGAAACTGCTTCAGAATCAATAATTACTTACTACAACAAAAACTGGCATGCCATAAAACATGAATGGACGGTTTACAGTATGTGTCATGGTAATTTATTAAATAGAACAAACAATAGATTGGAGGCAATCAATGGAAAATTAAAGCAAGTAATAGAGAAAAACAGTAGCTTAGCAGAATTTGTAAAATGTTTTTTTATTTTTTTACATTCTCACGAGCATGAAAGAGATAACCGGACAGCTAGATTAATTTTAACGAGGCCTATTACATTGTTCAGTAAGGATAGTTGTGAATTTAAGTACGAAGAATATCTAACACCCTACGCAAACAGATATGTTCAGTTTCAAATTATAGCCTCAAAAAATGTATCAGTTACTTTAAAAGATCATATTTTGAATACCTACGAAGCAGAGTCAAAGGGAAATAAATATAATGTTTCAACAAATGATTGTACCTGCATAAACTTCACATCAATGTTTCTGCCTTGTAAGCACATTTTTGCCACTAGAAGAGTCGAAAAAATCACGTTATTTGACAAAAAGTTATGCAGTGAAAGATGGTCAAAAGAATTTTATGTAAAACATCAAAGGGTTACAAGAGTTGCCACTACAGGAGAAAACATTTCAGTGCAACCGTTTTCTGTGACACAAGCTGGTTCTCCTACTGTACAGACAGTAAACCAAAAGAGGAAAAAAGCTCTTTTTGTGACAAATTCGCTGGCAAATTTAGCTAGCTTATCTTCCGGTAGTTCGTTTAATTACAAAATGAAAATACTGGAAGAAATGGAGACTCTTTGGCGAGAAGGCCATGAGGTAGCCATAAATGTAATTCATAGTGACACTGAGAATGATAATAATAATGTTAAAAATTTTACTGAAGTGCCCAATGTACAAATTGAATTCATAGATTTAATGGAAGACCAAACAAACAACGAAATTTTACATGGCCATGGTCAAGTAACTATGTCAAAAGACATCTTGGACTCAAATGTAACGAGTTTGTTGCTTTGAAATTATGTTAAAATAAACTTACATAATTAACAATCTCTTATTCTTTTCTAGATGTTAATGAAATGTTAGTACCAAATGAAGAAGAATTTCATTTAGCTACCAAAAGTAACGAAAACAGAGAAGATAAAATTATTCCTGAAAATGGGCAAAAAAGTAGATGTGGAGAGATTTTAGACTCACATATATTTGGTTTGTTGCATTGAAATCATTGTTGAAATATAAGTTTAATTAACAATCTAATAACTTTTTAGATGCAAATGAAATGCTTGTACCTAATGGTGGCAAATCCCTTCTGACTAAGGAAACCAACAAAAAAATCAAAAGTAAGATACATATTATTTGTAATCACCATAAATTAATGGTTTTTTTTTAAGTTTTAAGTGACATAGTATTACCACCCAAAATTCAAGTAAAAGGAAGACCTAGAGGCGCCGATCAAACCGTTATTGGATTAAAGCGAAAACGAATTAAAAAATAGTTTTCTAAGCTTTAACACTAATAATAATTATCTTATGTATAAAAATTATTTTTACAATGTTTTGACTGCAATCTTAAATACATGTTTTCATATAAGTATACATTGATTTATTAAAAATTAAGAAACCCCAAGCTACCTAGTACCTTACAATAAATCGATGTCGATCTTACATTTTTGTTTTAGCGTTCACGGACAACGAGCACGCTAAGAAATGACGTCATCGCTTTTATGACGTTTCGCGTGTATATAACTTTCTGATTTACGTACAAGTTAGCGTGTACCTAGTCACAGCGTTATATTTATTTCCCTATTTAAATCACATCGAAGCTAATACGTATCTGTTACAGCTTTAACATAATATTGCAGGGGCGGAAAATAATACTGCGTGCAGTTCCCCCTTAATTATCTTAAAAACAACGTCCAGTATAAATTTTTGCCATGGTAATTCGACTCAGTATTCTCCTCGGAAAAATGTTACAGCCCTCTAAATCCATTTTTAACTTTGTGTGTGTCAAAACAATTTTAATGCATAGGTATTTAGTAATAAGTATACTAAAGCTAATATTATAGACTTTTAATGAATAGTTTAACTTTCGTATGGATTCTCATTACATGTCGTCTAAATTAACTGAAAAACTTTTTGATGACGGATTTACGAATAAATGAAATTTAAACATTTAAATAATACGAACCAAAGACGTGCATTACTGGGAAGAAATTTAAACATATTGAGACGTAAATATTAGAACAAAAGCAGCGGTCGATCGGCGTTGCTTTTGACGCAAACCAATTTTTTTATATACGCTACGTTATACAAATAACTTGATTTATTTAGGAAAATAGTCCAATAAAGTTCGTTACAGTATGTAATAATAAACGGAGTGTGTTTATCTTATCGCTCGCGGGATGTAAACACAACCCACGTTGGTTCCCAGCACTTCATCCTATTGGGAGACATTTGTATATATACATTATGTCATTATGTGAATCCAAGCTATAATAACCGTAATTCAGTACCTTTTGAAACTTTGATAAAGCTTACCTAATTGCCTCGGTTTAACCTTAAACCACAAGAGAAGGGTAATAAGGGACGCTATGATATCAGGTACCTTAAATATTAATCATAAATTCTGTATAAACAATAATTCAGGCAAACGATTTAGAAACAAAAATCTTTTTGGCTTTTTCGCAACTGAATAAAAATATTTAACTTTAAATTAATTGAAGCAAATATTTAATATAATTACATACCTCAACATGTAGACTAGTGTGTCTACGGAATGTTTCGATACATAATATAAACAATATTATTTAAGCAAGCATAAGAAATTATATCATTTACCTTAAGTTTTTATCGACACATAGTAATTGTACAGGGTGTCCCATTTTCGTAGGTTTTACGGGGTTTCCAGCTTATGAGTAGAGATAGAGAGATGCGGTTTTCGCGACACCGTGCTACTTTTCGATGAAACTAAAGAGGCCGCAAACAGATTTGCCCTAACCATTTTAGTTTCCGTGCTACAGGGTGATTTTGAAAATTTGTCATTTTCGGACACCCCCTGTAACTCAGCTATAGTAAAATATATTTAAAATGTTTCAACTGGTATTTATAGATTTTTTCACGTAGCATTCAGTGGCGTACTCAGATTTTTGCTGAGAGTCATAGTTTTTGACATATTGGCATAACCTACTATTTTTTAAATGGGACACCCTATATATTATTTTTTCATCTTATTCTTCGTGTCGAGAGCTTTTCAAAAACATACCATAAGTCATATTTATTTTCATAAATAACATGAAAAAATGCATTTTTCTTTAAATGGATTTATGGCATAGCAGATCAATCGAAATAAGAGAAGGTGGCTGTGGAGCCATGGAAAAAGTTAACAAATATTTATTAACGAAATAACAAAGTAACAGCATCAGAAAAAATTAGGAAGTAGGTAAAAGGTAATAATTATAATTTCATTAAAACTACAAATATTGTTCAAATTGTAGACCATTATGTGTCCTACAAGTGTGACAAACTTTAAAAATTCTTTTTAATGCATTTTCTATTGTAAATGACTGTCTTTGTAACTCTGCAAAAGCGTTTTCGGTGGCCATTCTTAGTTGTTCTAAGTTTTCGTATCGCCTTACATAAACCTTGTTTTCTAAATAACCCCACAAAAAGAAATCTAAAACTGAGAGGTCAGGGGATCGTGGTGGCCATCGAACAGGTCCGTGTGTTCCTATCCATCTTCCAGGAAAATGGTCGTTAAGCCAGTTTTGACTTATTCTGGCATTGTGGGCTGGAGCTCCGTCTTGCTGGAAATAAATCCTATTTAGTTGAGCCAAGGGAACATCATCCAAAATTCCTAATGCGTCTTCTAGGATTCGCACGTAACCAATCGAATTCAGATTTCCTTCATATATTTGGTAAACTATTTTTCGGTTGAAAATAAAACAGGAGACATTGAATCCAAATCTGCCCTGACGCTCCCTAGGAAAAATAACATGGTTGTTTTCTTGACTCCAAAATCGCGTGTTGTGTCTATTTAAAATCCCTGAACTAGTAAAATGTGCCTCGTCTGACCAAATAATCTTTTTTTCAAAATCGATATCTTCTGCCTTCATATTTATAAACCAATTGCAGAACTCCAATCTGCGCTCTGCATCACCAGGATGCAGATGATGCACAAGTTTGTATTTATAGGGTTTGAATTTGTGCTTTTTCAAAATTTTCTGCACTTTGGTTTTCGGTACACCCGCCTCTTCGTCTATTTTCCTGCAAGATGTTTCAGGAGCTGTCTGAACGAGGGCTAAAACGTTGACCTCAGATTCTTCGTTGTCTTTATTGTAAGTTCGCGATCGAGGCGAAAAGATCCATATTGGCAAAGATTATTTTTAATTTTTTGAAAAATTCTTTTTTCTGGTTGTCTTCTCTCGGGATATCTAAGATAAAATAAAGCGAACCAATAAAGTCAAAATGCAGGAAGATAAAAAAGAACTAACCTGTTCAGATAAAGCTCTGCCGCCTGATCTGCATCTTCATTAGACAATATAAAACACGCGTTCATATCATATTTCTCAAAATATTCAAATTTTTGATTCTGAGCCATATTAAAAACAATAATTATAATAGACGTCAAGAAAAATTTAAACGCAATAATGCCAAAAATGACAGCAGTAATGGCTGCCTGATCATATTTTTGTTGGCGTTGCCATGGCTACCACAGCCACCTTCTCTTATTTCGATTGATCTGCTATGCCATAAATCCGTTTAAAGAAAAATGCATTTTTTCATGTTATTTATGAAAATAAATATGACTTATGGTATGTTTTTGAAAAGCTCTCGACACGAAGAATAAGATGAAAAAATAATATATAGGGTCTCCCATTTAAAAAATAGTAGGTTATGCCAATATGTCAAAAACTATGACTCTCAGCAAAAATCTGAGTACGCCACTGAATTCTACGTGGAAAAATCTATAAATACCAGTTGAAACATTTTAAATATATTTTACGATAGCTGAGTTACAGGGGGTGTCCGAAAATGACAAATTTTCAAAATAACCCTGTAGCACGGAAACTAAAATGGTTAGGGCAAATCTGTTTGCGGCCTCTTTAGTTTCATCGAAAAGTAGCACGGTGTCGCGAAAACCGCATCTCTCTATCTCTACTCATAAGCTGGAAACCCCGTAAAACCTACGAAAATGGGACACCCTGTACAAATACTTTCATCCTATCGGGACTCATCAGTGCGCCGATCGTAAGAGAAAAACATTAAATAATAGAAAAGAATTGATTTCAAAATTTTAAAATGTGTCAGTTTGTTTGACATGTAACCTAGATATAAAAAAAAATTACAATTACTATGTGTCTATAAAAACTTAAGGTAAATGATATAATTTCTTATGCTTGCTTAAATAATATTGTCTATATTATGTATCGAAACATTCCGTAGACAGACTAGTCTACATGTTGAGGTATGTAATTATATTAAATATTTGCTTCAATTAATTTAAAGTTAAATATATTTATTCAGTTGCGAAAAAGCCAAAAAAGATTTTTGTTTGTCAATCTATACGCAACAAATAATCTGAACACATTTAAAAAAACTATTTAGGTGTCACAATTGTCTTTTTAACCTAATATCTTGAAAGACGCACAAAATCGACCTTTACCAGAACATACCTCGTAATACCTTTATCCAAACTATATACATTTTAATATATTTCAGTTATATAAATAAAAAAAAAGTTTCATTACGAGTAAAGTTCCGTTAAAAGAGCTTTACCTATGTTTACTTTCATCGTAAAATGGAAGTATTGTAACCGTGAAACAATCACCCTCCCAGGCTTTTACAAATCATACAGGGGCGTGCCAAAAGAGCCCGCAAGGCACGGGCGCGGGGGGATGGCTGCTATGGGGCCCCCAAATTAAGCAGGGTATTCAAATAAAATATTTTTTCCATATATATATATATATATATATATATATATATATATATATATATATATATATATAATTATATATGGAATTATATTCAAATGATTTTACTTCTCAATAAGCAACTAAGCTAATACAGATAAAATCATTATTGTATAAAAACATTAAAAACGTTAACATAAATCGTGAATTCGCAAACTATATATTGGAAACAAATACGTTATTGTTAAGTAGTATACCAGAACTGTGTTCTGCATCCTAATTATTTCTTGTCCTTTCTGTAACCTCAGCTCAATCGTAAAGATCATTTTCAAAGTTGAAATTAATTAAAAATGTCCTTAGGTAGGACCATGACTCAAAGTCTTCGTAGTTCTCTAGCTCTTATCTAAATAAAGCACGAAAGGACTAGAGAAGTAAATATTGATGAACTAATCGATAAGTATTTATCTAGTCGAAACAAAAACAAAAAAGTCTAGTCTACCGCCAAAGAAAACGATTCTTGTACTCCTTGTCTTTTTATTATTTTTTAGTTTTGCTTGAACCGGAGTATAGTTATTACTTTTTAATATTTAGTTCATTTTTGTTTTGTGTTTATTAATTTACCTATACCTTTTAATCTCAAAATGTATATCGTTTGTTCCTTTTTTTATTTTTTTTATTTCTTGTCTTTTACTGGAGTAATTTTTTATGTTATGGTTTTTGTTAATAAATTTATTTTGTGTTTACTTATTTTTTTGGCGAAATTATGCAGAGGGCCCCAAGAAAAGTCTTTCGGGGGGACCTAAAAACTCCACCTGAGATCATACGTTCTAAGGTCTTTAGATGCCAAAAAAAAACATATTTTCTTAATTCCGTCGGTCTGTCTATCTGTATGCCTGTTCACGGTATAGCTAAAAAACTACTTACCCGATCGACTTTCAATTTTGGACAAAAATTAAGGGACATATGAAGATAACCTGGTAACATTTTGGTAAAATCCAATGTGACGAAACAAAATGGCGGCTAGTTAAATGTTAAAAATTATTTGTAAAAAACTACTTACCCAATTTACCTTAAATTCTACAAAAAATCGAGTATTACATAGAAATCCACTGGTAAAATTTTGGTGCGAATCCAAGATGGCGAAACAAAATCAAATATTAAAAAAATCAACCAAATTAGATTGATTTCCCATTTTGGCAAGAATTAATTGCGATATAGAGATAAGATGGTAAATTGTGACAAGATTTCAAGATGGCGAAACAAAATGGCGGCCAAATAAAATGCTCTAATATGGCGGAACAAAAAGGAAGAGTGGTGAAATGTTAAAAAAAATATTACTAAAATGCTAATTCAATTCACTTACCTCAAATTTTGTACAATGCTTTCTTCTATCTGCTTGATTGCAATGGAAACAGAATCAAAATTGTGATGTTTGAGGTAGCGAAAGTAACTTTATTTTTTAGCCATTTTAAATAGATATTGAACAGAACCAGCTGTGACCTGGTGCAAATCCATTTTAACCAAGTAAACGAAAACACTTGTTTAAAATTTCGTTTACTTCATTCTAAACAGCTTTGAAAATAAGGTCAAAAGAAAAATTTGGAAGAGTATTTCTCTTGTGCATTTTACAATGGGTAATTTCCCTGGTTATCGTTCATTTTTAAGTTGCAAAAAAATAAAGGCTAGCCAGAAGTACTTTTTCGCGAAAAATGCATTTGTGCAATTTTCACCTCTGGCATAGGTCATACAAACAGATGTATGTATTCACATTCCAAAACACAATCAGCTTAACTTCGAATCTATTACGCATAACACATATACAGCGTGTAACAAGAATTAGGAAACAGCGAAATATCTCAGGTCAGGTACGTAGCCAGGGGGGGTTCTGGGAGTCTGAACTTCCTCCCCCCTCCGAAACTCCAAAAATATTTTGATATAGGTATGCTTCTTCCTAATTTTCCTGAAATTTGACTGTTCGAAAGGAAATGGTATTTCTGGTTTGAACCCCTCCCCGAGCCGAATTTCTTGCCACGTGCCTGCAGTACCGCTTACCTGAATTGAATGAAAATATGTACACTTAGGTATGAAATTATGCCGGATCTAATAATATAATGGCGAGTTCCACATTGCTGCCAAGTATACCATTTTTCTGTTATAAAACACTTTTTTTGATAGAACACCTTAAATTTTTTTGATAGAACACCTTATATTATATTACTTTTTAAAATCTGCGCAAAATTGTCAATACTTGAATTTTGACTGGATCTTGGCTTTTAATTACAAATCTCTTAATGGTTGCTTGGATATTTTTTAGAATAAAATGGAATCTCTTTTAAGAAAATATGTACCAACGTATTCAAAAAATAAATATTTTCTAATTTTTTATTTCCAGGCTATAATAAGAGCTGTGAATGAAAATAATTAAAATTCATAAAAAGGGGCGTAAATTTAAAAATGTTAATAATTATAATTTATTTAAAACGCTAAGGGCAAGGTGCAAAATCTTAATTAGTATCGACTTTAATAAATATACCAGGTCACTAGAAGATGATTTAATTAATAATCCAAAAAGATTTTGGAACAATGCTTCTTCTAAAAAAACAGTTTGTTAATAAGATACCCGGCGAGATGCATTGGGATGACAAGTAGGTTAGAGGTGGCTCCGATATAGCCGATTTATTCGGGGCATACTTTGAGGGTGTTTTCGTGCCTGAGAGGTATCAATTTAATCAAATCCCTAATAATGTAAATAATTTAAATTTGCAAACTGTTGTCTTAACAGAAAATAAAGTTTTAGAGGCATTGCACACACTTGACTCCTAAAAAGGCGCTGCTTCAGATAAGTTGCCCACAATTTTTATTAAAACATGTGCTAATTCTTTATGTATACCTTTAACAATGCTTTGCAAGTACTCTCTTAGAGTGGGTAAATTCCCGGATAGGTGGAAGGCTGCCATGATAGTGCCAATTTTAAAGCTGCCATGATAGTGCCGATTTTAAAAAGCGGTCAAAAGAGCGACGTAACAAACTATAGGCCTATAAGCAATATCTCAGTCATATCAAAACTCTTGGAAAAAATATTTATGAATATATTTTTATCCTTGTAAAATTCGTGGTCGTTCTCTAAAGACAAATTTGTTTATATTTTGTGAATACTTACATGGTAACATAGACTAACGAATTCAAGTGGATGCCGTGTACACAGACTTTAGCAAGGCATTTGACAAAATAAGTCACAATATTTTGTTGGGTCGTTTGGCTGAAGTCGGTGTGGGTGGAAGCCTTTGTTTCTCTTCAGGGTTTTCTATTACAACGATTTTTAGCCGCATTCGGTGTTCCCAAGAGTCACATTTAGGTCCTTTACTCTTTATTATTTATATAAACAAAATGGATTGCTGTTTCAAGTATTGCAATTTTCTACTTTATTCATATGACCTTAAAGTTTACTTTCCTATTACATGTCCTGAAGATTGTGATAAGCTCCAGAGTAATCTGGATAGGTTAGGGAAATATTGCGATGTTAATAGTCTTTTTCTGAATATATCAAAATGTACAACAATTAGGTTCTCACGAAATCTAAGCCAATTAGTTCCGCCCTACCATTTAAAAAATACCCTATTAAGCAAAGTCAATACTACGAAAGATTTAGGTGTCACATTTGACTCTAAACTTGTTTTCGACTTGCATGTCGAATCGGTCGCTAATTCTAATTACCTACCTTCAATAACAGGTTGGAGAATATTCAAAATAGATTTATAAAATATTTTTGTCTTATAAACAAAAATTTGTTATACCCAATAACGATATTTCTCTGGCAAGTAATCAGTTTCACTTGATGTCACAAGAGAGTAAGCGGATGAATTTTGATGTACTTTTTTTATTTAAAATTTTAAACAATTTTATAGATTGTTCCAATATTCTGGAACAAATTAATATTAATGTCCCCCAAAGGTCTCTAAGGACGAGAGAACTATTTCACTTACCTTTTAGGCACACATACTTAGCTCAGAACCCGCCCTTCTGTTGAATAGTAAGACATAGTAATATGCATTGGGTTAACATTGACTTTTTCTTTATGACTCTTAGAAAGGTGAAAAATATTTTAAATACAATGTAGGATCGACACATCTAACTTTTTCTTCTTGTAAGTTGTAGCTGGTTTATAATTTTTAACTTTCATGTTGTTTTCTAATTGTAATTTTTTCATGGTAAATAGGTCATTACCTTATAAATAGTATAAGACTTCTAAACTTTTAATGATTTTTTTTATAGTAATATGTGGATACTTCAGTAGATACAGTATGTATCTGTTTGTGTCCCTTTTGTCCAAAAATAAATAAATAAATTAAGTGCACTTTTTATCAAAGTCAACAGTTTTTACGAAAATAAGGGTCTAATATCCATAGTTTTATTAACATTTATTAAAATACCTGCACACAAAAGGTTACCTGATATGTTTGAAAATATCAGTTTTGTTGACTTACAAGAATGAACCGTTTAACCGAAACCCAAAGAATTGAAATTTTAATTAACTATATTGGGTGATGGAGATAGGAAGCGAAACCTGCAAGATGTTTGTAAAATTTTTAATGACAAATATCGTAAGAGAAATCCAATAACTATATCTACCGACTAATAATTCAATAACTATATCCACGGACCTAAAAGTGCAACAGATGATAATAAGGCTCTGAATTTTTTAATGAGTTTAGAAGAAGATCCGCACCTTTCTGCCAGCACATTGGGAAGAGAAAATGATATCTCACACATGTCCGTAGACCGACTACTAAAAACCGACAAGTTTCATCCGTACAAAATAACTTTGGTTCAGGAACTCTGTGAGGATGATCACGATAGAAGCTTGAAATTTTGTGAAATCATGATGGAACGTTGCAATACCAACCTACATTTTGTCAATCAAATTTATTTTTTCTGGCGAAATAATTTTTTTTAATGAAAAAGTTAACAGGCATAATTGTCGGTATTGGGCCAGGGAAAAACCTCATTGGATACGTGAAAATCATACCTAATTTCCCCAAAAGATAAATGTTTGATGTGGTATAAGGGGTGCAAAAATAATCGGTCCCTCTTCATGGAAAACACATTAAGTGGAGAAATATATCTTTTAAAGACCGAAATTGTACCAGCTCTTGCAGAACTGTTTCCAAATAACCGTATGTTCCTTAATTTACCTGCTTGATTTTTTTAGGTAATGGTGCACCAAATGATGAAATATGGTTTCAGCAGGATGGTGCTCCACCGCATTTTGCTCGGAATGTTTAGACAATGTTTTTTTTTTTGGAAAGTGGATTGGACGTATGGTACAATAGGACTTGACGTCCCTCAACTACTTTTTCTAGGGACACCTTAAATATGTGATGCATAAAACTAAGCCCGTTACCTTCGGGGATTTAAATTAATACAAATCGAATATAGACGAATCGAGGAGGCTGGCATACCTTTTAATGTATTAAATGTTTTCCCACTGTATTAGGCCTACTGTCAGGAAGTAAATGCACAACATTTTATACACCTTACTTAATTTCATTAATTTATTGTTTGTTAGGTATTTCTTTTGTGTATTGTATTGTTTCTATTGTTTTTTTACAACCTACTTTTAAAAATGAGATGCTGTTTTCTCTTGTTAGTGTTTTGGTAGCAAGATAAGGAATTATTGTGCTTTTCGGTCTGTCAGAACATACAGCATCTTTTACCTTTCCAGTTTCACAAAATTCTTTGTGAAATTTACTTACAATTTTAATGTTACAAACATATTGCAGGTTTTGCATTCTATCCTCATTACCCAGTATAATTAAAATTTCAATTCTTTAGGTTTCAGTCAAACCGTCCATTTTTGTAAATGAACAAAACTGACATTGTCTAATATATCAGGTAACCTTTTCTGTGTAAATATTTTAATAAAAGGTAATATATTAAATTATGGATATTAAACCCTTATTTTATCAAAAATTGTTGACTTTTATAAAAAGTATTCTTTATAGAAAGCATTGAGAATTTTACGTAGCTTTTAAAAAGTAATATAAAATAGGGTGACCCATTAAAAAAATCCTCAGAAAAACTGTTAACTTGGCAGCAATGCAGAACTCGCCATTAAATCCGGCAAAATTTCATATCTAACTGTACATATTTTCATTAAATTTAGGTAGCGGTACCTGAGATATTTCGCGGTTTCCTTACTTTTGCTACACACTGTATAGGATTTCTGATATTACCCATTTATAATTCGACTCATTAATATTATTAATTGGAAGTAATAAAAATAGCGGATTATATCGTCAAATAAGTAAATCTAGCAAAGCTAACATTAAAAATATAAATATAGCTTTGGGATGGCCATTTGAAAGATGCATATCATTCTAAGCGTTTATTAACGTTCAACATCTATTTCATTTTTTCCGGGAAATTTTTTTGAATTTTTTATATTACTACTGAGAATTTGATTGTTAATTCAATGATGTGGGTTACTTCTACACCTTGTAATTTTAACAAAAACTGATATTACAATGAGATTTTGAAGATCCAAAAAAAAACGAAATTTTTTGCAGTCAGTTCATTATAACTACATATATATCTTTAATGGCTGAAAAAATTCCATCGACCTTGGGGATCTACTCGACCGAAAAAATATTTTAGAATGATGTAGTAGCCGTAAATACTTGCATCGACTGCAGACAGACGAAAACAATTTACAACTGATATGTTTCTTGTTTTCAGTTATTCAAACACGTATTAGCAATTTAAAATACATTTTGGCTTATCGTCGAATATTATCAAAAAAGTCAACAGCCATAAAGCAAAGTTTATTTCTAGTGGATGTCTGGGAAGGTTGTTCGGGAAGTAATCTAAAAGTAAATAGAGGCAATTTCAACTTGGCGAACTAAGAATGTCGAAAAGTTGGATGTAATCGTTTAGTTTTGATTTAAGAAGAGAATTTAAGGAAGCTAATTTTGACGTTATAATTATTCTATTAAGCTACAAAGTTAGTTTTCCAATGGTTTTCCATAAGACAGACATTTCCAATTAGTAGACCTAAATTTATTTGACAGCCCATCGTCAAATTGATAACTTTAGGTAATTTGGACGATATGAAAGCTAATATTTCTGAATATTGTTTTTTGCGAAAAGTAGTATTTTATATATTATATTGAAAGCTTAAAGGCTGTGTACACGTGCAAAACTAATGAAACCAAAAGATATCTCTGTATAACGTGTATATTGAATAAAACAATATACTTACTCGTCAGTTAACAGGCAGAAAGCGACATGGTACTAAATCAATGTACCTAAAAGTTTTTACATGTATCAAAGACAAAACAAAAGTTTACGAACACCAAATCGCATTTTTATTTATATTTTATTTATTGCTTAAAAAGCAGCCATAGTTTATGTAGCCATGGTGAAACCGAGAAATGGGAGAATCTCTTTAACAGAAAGCATAAAGAAAATTGACAGTAGACAGGTTTGCCAAATTTATATAGAATTAAAACAAGTACAACTGTAAAAAAATTGATAATATTGAAATCCTGTATATAATAGACGAAGTACTAAATTTTGACAAATTATAATGGGTATAACCAAAATTAAAATATACAATAAATTGTAAACTAGTGAAAACAGGAAAACAACCAATTGGAATTGATTACAAATCTGATTGGAAACCCTGGTCATAGTGAGGGAAAGAAACACAAGCCGCCGAATACTGACTTGGCAACCTTGATTGAAGAGGCCTGTTAAGTGATAATAAGTAAGATAGATGTCTTTTACCATTTAAGCAAAAAGCTACACTAATAAAAACAAAGACTATGTGGGTTCTCAATTTACCTAGGCGAGAAAAATAAAAAAGTAGCTTTCAAAATAATTGGTAAGTAATAACAAAAACAAATACATTGTTACTAACCATAGCAATTTTAAGTGAAATTCAAACTAAATTAGAACTATAAGAAACCAAATCAAGTCCTTGCGGGAAGGTAGACAAAGGAACTATCTGAACAGAAATGTGTTACAATTTATTGTATGCCCCTATAAAATTAATAAAGGTCAATGAAATATTTTGAAAGAATGTTGGCTAGTAAATTGTTATCAAAAGGCTTGAAAATTGCTGACAAAAATGTGATGAGTGAAGTTAACTGACCATTTATACAAAGACAACCTGTGGTCAATAATTATACATAAATATAACAATAGAAATCTTTAAATAAAAAAGACAGGGGGTTTAGTAATCTATATTAAAACTGACTAATTATTAACAAATATTTTTTGATAGTAATAATAATAATAATAAAAACATAAGAATGGTAATAAATATTTTAATTTGGTGTTAAACAAAAGATTAATATTATTGTACCAATAAGTTTTCAAATCAAAATAGGTTTGCGATATTCCTATTTTGTTTTGAAAACTTATTGGTATAATAATAGCAATCTTTTGTTTAGCAGTTTATTAAAATATTTATTACCATTCTTATGTGTTGACTTATCATTATAATCAAAAAATATTTGTTAATAATTGGTCAGTTTTAACAAATATTACTGAACCCCCTCGTTTTTATTTAAAGATTTTTATCACTATATTTATTTATAGTTATTGTATCATTCTTTCAAAATCTTTTATTGACCTTTATTGATTTTATACAGGCATACAATAAATTGTAACACATTCCTGTTTAGCAGGACTTGCTTTGGTTTCTCAAAGTTCTAGTTTTGTTTGAATTTTACTTAGAATTTATGCTAGGGTTAGTAACAATCTACTTGTTTTTGCCATTTCTTGACAATTGTTTGAAAGTTTCTTTTTATTCGCTTATTTTTCTCGGCTCTCTCAATTTACCCACACTGTCTTTTTGTTTTGATCTAAACCCGTTATTAATGTCGTTTTTTGCTTAAACAGTAAAAGAAATCTAAAGTACACCACACAGATCTAAAACATAGAGACGAGGTATGTCAAAAGCAGGCGGTTTCCATGGATATACACAGTTGTAGCTAATTGCGAATGATCATTGCACCGTTCCTATAGTTACTAACATTCTTTTCATAGACTCAGATTCGTGTGCAAAACTTTAATTTTCGAATGACATCCAAACATTTATGTTCCTTCTCACAATTAGTGTAGTTTATTGACATTACGCAGGTTTTTTTGCACCTTTTCAATCTATTATTTCCAATGTATTTACTTATTATTACTTAACAGGCATCTTCAAAAAAGGTTGCCAAGTCAGTCTTAGGCGGTTTGTCTTTGAACAGTGTCTTTCTCTCACTATGACGTAACGCCGAGATCTTCGATCAGATTTGTAATCAATTCCTATTGGTTGTTTTTCTGTTTTCACCAGTTTACAATTTATTCTATATTTTAAAATAACTGGTTAAATGTTAGTAATTCATCTATTTTACATAAGAATTTCAATATTATCATAATTTTTTACAGTTCTAGTTGTTTAAATGTCATATAAATTTGGCAACCCTGTCGACTGTAAAATTTCTTTTTGCTTTCTGTTAAAGAGATTCTTTCATTTCTGTGTTTCGGTTCTTCTTCGTATACTTTTGTTGATAAAAAAAGCTTGGAAATATACTCGTAAATTAATCTTTAAAAAACACGTTAACACTTCAAAACCAAAATGTTCTAATATTTATAAAAACTTCTTCAGTGTTCTTATATGCATGTTGGAAATTTTACGTATGTTAAATCACCCTGCTATTTTCATCCGATTTAAATGTGATAATACAGAGTTCTTACCATCAAATTCTACATATTCTGGATTTTGAGTTGGAACCTGAGTTGCTACCTACCTGTAAAGAAAAAGTTTTATTAAAAATCAATCATTGGTTTGAAAAAAACATTTTTTTTACCACAAATGCGTTGTCAACATAACACTACCCTGAGGCAGGCATTTCACTTAAAGTGGCGAGAAAAAACTGTTTGTTAACTTTTTTACAAGAATAAGCATAATACTGGTACTTGCACATAGAACAATTTTTATCTGAACTATAGACATGTATCTGTCTATAGTTTGTTATAGCTGCAATTTAAAAACCAACTTAACTAAATCGGAAATATTTTTAACACTTGTAAATTACTACTTATTACTTATAGCAAACAAAAAAGAAGCTGCATATAATTCTCGAAAGCAAAACGTCAGTAAGTGTATTTTAAGGTGATCTAATCCCAAGAATCACGATTGACCACAGCAGTGAAAGCTTTTAGGTTTAGTTTTTTTTTATTTATCGCAAATAAATACTTTTTTTCGCGGAAGAAACATTTTTTTTTAAAATCTGTTATTTGGAAATTGGAACATGTATGCACACTTTGTACTAGAAAACCCGCATTCTCTAAAGAGGTTTAAATTTAGACCAGGTCTAATTCAACAGTTATAGGTTTAAGATGACATTTTTAACAATTGAACAAATAATTTTTCTACATGTCACAATTACAAAATATCAGAGACATAAGCGAAACATAAGTGGCGAACTAAGAGTTTTAAGTACCATGGCAACTAGGCCTGGTCTAATATTTATAATGAATTCGGAACCTAGAGGAGTAGAGGACGATTGAATACGCTACAAGTGTACAATGTCTCAAATAATTGATCCCGGGATAAGAAAAAATGAGAACAATAATAATTTGTGTTTTATTTGTAGGAATGTACAACAGATAAGAACAACATAAAATAAAAATCTAAACACTGCCAAATAGAGGCGATATTTAGCTTTTAATGGATACTCTTACATATAAGTGGCTTGACATAATACCGAGAGTTTGATGAAAAGAGATTTTTAGGCGTTCTGTTAGCTTTTCTTTGCTTATACTACTATTTACTAGAAAGCAAAAATAGGACCACCAAGAAACTTTTTCAATAAAAATGTCCCTGAGCAAAGTAAGGTCACAATACTTTGTATTTGTATGTCGCTATGTATGTATTTTAAATCCTATTTTGTCTGAATAAAGCGTGTTAAAAATCATAAACAGAACTAAAAAGTAAAAAATAAAATTTGAGTACAGATATATAGATTTATGGCAATAAATTCTGAGCTACACATAACATATGAATTTAATACAAGAATTAGAGAGGTTCGTATCGCCATGATAGTCAGCTTTCTTTAAGCCTAAAATAAAAACATATTAGGTTAATTATTTTTTATTGTGGATTGTTAGAGGATTATAGCTTTAGAATATTATGGTACCTGACCCGCATGGTTAATAATGGGTCAGCCATTATTAACCATGCGGGTCATATTGATGGAAATTCCCGAATTCCACTACAATGGGTAAATCCAATAATGAATTTATCGCAAACAGGTGTATTAAAAGTGGGTGGGCGAAATTGAGGACAAACGAAAAAATTTTAGTTTTACTTTGCTTGATATAAAGGTGAGTAACCTAATTGGCACAAAACCAATTTCTCTCCCGGCACGGACGATTACAAGTAGTCTGCCTTTAGTGATGGGTTTCTTTAATCTTCTGCTACTCTGATTCCACCAGCGATGAGCTTGGGCTACTATTGAGGTAGGCTTCATCTGTATAGAATATTTCTTCCCTGTATTGAAGAACTTTTTTGGGAAACTGAATTGGTTTTAATGCAATGTTTTTCTATTAGAGCAGATCTGTCGTCTTCTTTTTTTTTCACCTACTATAATAATTCCCCTTTAATAATTGTAAGCTGTTGTTCCTGAATTTTCCTCAGTAAAGCTATAAAGAATTGAACATTTTTGACATTAAATAAAGATATGCCCGAGAAAATTATAAATCTTGGTTGATTTGACTATAACCGTGGGCGATCTTTTCTAGGTAATGTAAAAATTATACATTATATTCTTTATCTCATAGTTGAGGCTAGGGTTTTGCGGAAACTTTATATATGTTTCTTGGCTTTTCTTAGGACTAGAAAAATATGTAGTAGCCAGATTTGCATAAACGATTCTGCCTTCTTTTCTAGTAGCTTGAAGGGTAGTACTGATTCCCGTTGATTCTTTCCCTGTAACAGAATGTTACCCTGCACGTTTTCAAACGGTTTTGCAAAAACTATTCTATAAATAAAATACTGAACGAAATAATACATTACACGTATCTAAAATTGTTAAGAGGAATCTGTAGACCTCCCTCTGTTTCTTTTTTAATAAATACAGCGGCCCGACTATTTTTTATATTTATTTCCCATTTTTTGAGAGCCATTAAAGTTAAACTTCCAAAACACGAAGCTATAGAAAACACAAGAACATACAATTCCACCGACGCAATGTATAAAACTAAATTAAAAGAAACGAGAAAATTACGGTCACCTACTCCGCTGGCTTGAATTCAGAGCCAATCACCGCTCGTAAATAGACCGATCGGTAGATCAGGATGGGTCCACCTAGAACCAAATCAACCACATGGTGTACCAACGATATCCTTGTGCTACTCTAATAATGACCAATTTTGTTATTTTAAATGTTATTATGTTAATAAAACTGTTCAAATAAATTACGACAGTAAATGCTTAAACGGATTATACAAAATCTGATTTTCTCGAAAAAGGCTAATTTTATGGAAACGAATGTAGTGTACCGAAGGCGAGTGTTTTTATGAAACGAGTATCCTATACTATTTTTTTTTCTCTTTTGTGTACTCTATTTTAATAAAGCATTATGTTTTAAATACATTATTTACTGTTGAACATTTATAAGTTGGTGACAATTAGCGCCATTTTTTTGTTTTTCAAATGTAGGGTTTATTTGTTTCCTTGCCACCTTGTAAAATAAAAATATGTCCACATTTTGATACCCAACCAAGAATAAAGATACAGGCTGTTACGTTTAATTAAACTGCTGGCCACTTGAAACAGTTCACCTGCACTTTTGGTAACATTTAACGAATATTTTTGAAACGAAACGAGATACTGAGGTGCGGTTTTCAGTCGTATCTTGCAAATCTTATTACATGTAACCGATGTTAAGCGTAAAACTTACCTAAGCTAAAAATTTGTTTATAAAGGGTGTTAAACAAGACTTAAAATTTTTATTTGTTCCGAAAATCTACAAAAACAATTTTTTAGTTCTAATTGTTAGATTAGCGTAATCCTTGGTGAAATAGTAAAAAAAAATTTCAAACTTTTTTTAAAATTTTTTGAGATATGTTTTTTTTGCCAAAAAATTTAATTTTTCTACATAATAAGCTTTTTATTAGCCATTTGATGTAAAATTTTCTTGCTAGAGGGCCCTTAAGTCATATTTTTTTTATAATATACACGGTCTGCTCTGCCCAAAAAATAAACAGGGTGTAAAAAAAATGTGGCAAGAATAGTTAAAAATATAGCAATCCCAAAGATCACGTACGTATGTTTCAACAACCTGTAGCATAAAAAAGATTTGAATTTAAAAGTTTTTATTTAAGTTTTAAGGAGTACCGAGTATTTTCTCCAAACTGTTTTTTATTTTTCTCTCTAACTTTATTATTTTAAAAAATACAGGTGTTGATTTTAGAGCCAAAGTTACCAACATCGGGTAACACAAGAGACATGTAACAGGCTGCCACCTTTTTAATTTCAAAAATATCAAAAAAATTAAACTTAAGACGTTTCTATAACTCTAGAGGTAAGTTTTCTATAAAAAAGCAATTAAAAATTACTTCCGGTTTTTTATTTTAAACAGAACCCTGTACATTTTTTTTTAAATTATCGTATTCAGCTTAAAATTAGCTTACGAACGATATATCACAAGGTAA
Source organism: Kuschelorhynchus macadamiae (assembly GCA_030620095.1). Taxonomy (NCBI): domain Eukaryota; kingdom Metazoa; phylum Arthropoda; class Insecta; order Coleoptera; family Curculionidae; genus Kuschelorhynchus; species Kuschelorhynchus macadamiae. The sequence continues at coordinate 1,879,496 of JAUTXW010002049.1, read as the reverse complement.
GTTTTGATGCAACTTTGACGTTTCATGATAAAAATGCGTTCACTTTCTACAAAATATTTCTTTTAAATAGTCCAACATAAACTTATTTCTTCATGTTTTAGAGCAACCTTTAAATGAAGAATCGTCATGGGCACTAAAAGAATATTTTAATTTTCTTCACTTCTCGTTTAACTCAAAAGAGCATTTTTGTCCAATATTTTATTGGCAAATTTTTTCTTCACAGACATGTTCGCTGTAAAATTGCCTTTTTGAGAATGTGCTGTATACAAACCTTTATTTTCAAGATGGCGTTATGCCAGCCATTTTTGACAAATCGTGAGAGTTTTTATTTAAAATAACTGGCTAATTTATTGTTATTTTAAAAAATTAATGTGAAAAATTATAAAAAATGTCATTAAAAAAATTGCAGCAAATTGCTCTTTCGGTAAAACAAAAAGTGAAATATAAAAGATATATTATTTCCCAAAGGATGTTTAAATCGAAGTGTTCTAAAAAAATTAAAATGAAGCTTATTTTGGACTGCTTAAAGCAAGTATTTTGTAAAAAGTGACTGCATTTTTATCATGACAGGCCAATGTTAAATTTTGAAAAAATGGCTGTCCGCCATTTCGAATACAGAACTTAACTTGTGATATATCGTTAAAAATCTAATTTTAAGCTGAACATAATAGTCCGTTAAATATACAGGGTCCTAATTGAAATAAAAAAAGTAGAAGTTAATCATTTTTTTATAGAATTTTTTTCTTTTATAGAGTTATAGACACATTTCAAATTTCAAGTTGATATTTTAAAACTAAAAACATTATACATGTCTCTTGTGTTAGGGGATGTTGGTAAATTTGGCTGTAAAATTAACACCTGTATTTGTTAAAATCATAAAGTTAGAGAGAAAATTAAAAAACCGTTTGGAGAAAATATTCACTACCATTTAAAACTTAAGTAAAAGCTTTTAAATTTAAATTCTTTTTTATGCTACAAGGTGTTGAAATATACGTACATGATCTTTGGGATTGCTAGGTTTTTAACTTACCTTGCCACATTTATTTCACACCCTGCACATTATAAAAAAATAAGACTTAAGGGCCCTCTAGCAAAAAATTTTTACATCAAGTGGCTAATAAAAAGTTGCAGCTTATTATGTAAAAAAATGAAATTTTTGACAAAAAAAAATGATCTCAAAAAATATTAAAATTTTTAAAAAAGTTTGAAATTGTTTTTTACAATTTTATCAGGGATTACCCTAATCTTACAATAAGAACTAAACTAAATTGTGTTTGTAGATTTTCGGAACAAATAAAAAATTCTTGTTTAACTCCCTGTATAAATAACTTTTTAGCTTAGTTAAGTTTTACGCCTAACATCGGTTATATGTAATAAAATTTACAAGATACAACTTAAAACCATACCCCAGTATCTCGTCTCGTTTTAAATATATTCGAACTTAAATTTTACCAAAAAACGCTGGTGAACTGTTTCAAGTGGCCAGCAGTTTATATCTAACAAGTCTGTAATCATGAGTAAATATATTGGAAAACAAGCAAGTATGTCTTTTAGATTCCGCAAAATATGTCTATTGTAACTAGGAAATGTCTATAAACGCAGGATTACCTCCGGGCAACTGACGCAACATCGATAAGTAAATCACGAGAAATTATTGAGAGGGAAAGTTATATGGGCTGGTTAAAGTTACATGTAAGTAAATACATTTATATCCAGCCATAAATTAAACTAGTTTAACTAGTATTATACCAACGCAACATATACACATTAGATTTCTGACCGTCATCGTCATGCTGAATAATTTAACATCGACTTATAGCATTTCCTTTCTAAAAGATTCGATAACACTATTCAAGGTCAATAAAAACAACTAAGCATATTGTAATGTGAGCGAATTAAGCCTGTGTGAAATGAGTCCATTAATATTTACAGTTTAACCCAAGAGGAAGCCAAAGTTAGGCGAATATTCTATCAATTTGGCAGATTTTTTCTAAAACATTTTAATTACAATTATTTATAATATATTTTAATACAACATGTGGACATCATAAACTTATTTGAATAACTGATTCAATTAATTTTGTTTTGAATGCAGAGCCTGATTTAACAATGGAGCATACATTTTCAATAGTATTTAAATGCGAAGGGTTCTCTGGTTAGTCAAGACAATTTGTTATTAATTTCAAAAACAATAAAGAAACATATTTTTAAATAGATGAATTCGAGGGTAAATTCGAGGTTTTGATATAATGGTATTCCTGAAATAAATATTTGGAAACAAAAACGTCTAGGAAACAAATATATCTAGCATGATTTCATAGTTATTTTTGTTCTATTTTTACTTTCCTCGTAAAAAAGAAGAAAAAAAAAAGAAAAAGAAAATTGTATACGTGAAAAATCACCCGACGAGATTTTTGGAGATCTTTATGTTTCAGAGTCCGTAGCTAAAAAACTACTTATCTGATTGACTTCAAATTTCGGTCAAAGATTAAGGGGCATATGGGTATGATCTGGTAACATTTTTTGTGAAAATCCAATAAAATAATACAAAATTACAGCCCAGTAAAATGTTAAAGAAAATATTACTTAAAAAGCTATTTATATATGTCTCAAGTTTTGCACAAAAATCAAGTAATAGGTAAGAAAAATTAGTAAAATGTTGGTGCGAATCCAAGATGGCGTAATAAAATAGCGGCTTAATAAAATATTTAAAAATTCAGCCAGAAAAACTACTTTAATGGATCGATTTAAAAATGTGTGCAATAACTAATTGTGGTATAGAGATGAGTTAATAAAATTGTGATACTAATTCAAGATGGCGAAACAAAATAACGGCCAAATAAAATATTTGTAATCGTGAAAAAATCATCATCTCAAGTTTTCCATATCTTGTTGTAGCATCCCTAGATGCCAAAAAATATGTTTTATCAAGTCGGTCGGTCTGTCTCTCTGTCAGTTTGTGGATTAGCCAACAAAATGGCGGCCTAATAAAATATTTAAAAATCAACCCGAAAAAACTACTTATTAGATCAATTTCAAATTTGTGCAAGCATTACGTGTGGTATATAGATAATGCCGAAGCAAAATAGCGGCCAAATAAATTCTTTAAAAAATCAACGTAAAAAATACTATTCAATTAACTTTAAATTTTGCATAAAAATTAAATGTGATATAGGGATAAACTGGTAGGAATTCAACATGACATTGCGGTGTGTTTCAATGTAAAATCTACTTATTGAATTTATTTTAAATTATAACCAAAAATCAAGTGTGACATAGTTAGAAACTGGTGAAATCTTGGTAGAAATCCAATATGATGGAGCAAAATGGCGCCCAATAAATATTTTTAAAAATATCTTTTACTAAATGATTATGTACTGAATTATACTGGGTCACACTTCACTGTTCCCATTAATAGTAAAGATTCATAACGAGGGAAGTTCTGGGTAAAAAAATTTACCGATTTTTTTTACGGTAACTAATAAAAAATATAAAACAAACATATCTACACTAGATCGCGCATTATGCTTTTTAACTGAAAAAAAATATGTGTAAATGCTCCCAAATGTAGTAATATAATATTACTGAATATTACCTATTAGACTATTAAATTAAATTCCAAAATAAAACAGATAATTATGAAAAATCTGTAAAGCTTTTGTGAACATAATATAAAAATATGTTTCAGAAAACATATATACTCAAGAAATATAAAAAAATTCTAATATATTAATATTACCAATGTTACTGAAAATTGCCGAAACTTATCAAATACTCTTACCGAAAAATAAATTACCAATAATTTGCCATCACTAGTTTCATCATTTATCAAATATATAGATAATCAGCATATAGCATCTCAGAAACATACTTACTTATATTGTTGAACTCGCCTTCAAAAAATCCATTTAAATCTTTATGAATTTAATGTCTTTTAAATTAAGAAATTTTTAAAATAAGAAAGCTGACACTACTCAGAATACATGAGGGTAATAAAATTTAAAATTAAATCAAGACATTTTTGTATTTAACTAGTATCTTACAGGTTCTATAGTTGGTTCTACAGTAGTACATTTTACAATCTCTGACTGGTTGTTGATCTACGAGCATAAATGTTATACTGGAGAAGTTCGCAAATAGGCAGCTAGAAAATCGACTCTTGTTAAAGGGTCGATTAGATTGACTCCTCAATTGATGATGTTTACGGATAGTAAGTAACCGAGATGTTGCGAGTGTATATCCACCTTCACCACCGCTCACAGCATTTTCAATATTGATAGATCAATAGATATTTGCGAATTTTAGAAGTTTTTCGGGTTACAAACATCGCCATCTTGTCAAACTGCTTATGATGACATGTTAGTGAAAGCTATATAGCTGGCAGATCCATGAAAACTTGAAAAAGTGGTAAATTGAATGGCAAATGAACAAATAATGTATTTTTAATCGAAACTAGATTTTACCGAACTTTTCGATTTCGTATAAAAACATGTAAATCTATGTCTTGTAACAAAAAGATGGAATTTTTGACATATTTAATCTTTTTTCTCCTATGAGGTGCCAGTACGACTTTCCGAAGAGCCAAAGAATGGCAAACAGAATTCGTGCACGCTACAATTCAAACATTTCTCAAAATTCACACCAAACCCTGATCGAGATAATTTTCACAACAGTCTCTATAACGAAATAACGACATTTAAAAACATTTATTTGCGTATTAACTTGATTCGACTAGGATCAACCGTTCATATGCTATAGAGCCAAAGGTAAAACCATAGGAAAATATATGAAATCAACGTTGCAATTTTAATTCTAAATGGTTCGCCCTGTATAAACCTGAGAGTAATTATGGCGATATGCTTTTTCAATCTCTCGGGGAAAATAAACAATTTCCACCCCTCGTTACTATTCTCGAATAAAAATAGTAAAATATAGGAAAATTAAAAAAAAGGAAACAGTTGTTTTCATTTCGAACGCTTTCTCGGCATTTGAGGTATAGGCATCCTATACTGATTTTAAATCTTTATATTCCCCATCGAACTCTTGCAGATTTTGTAATAAGTATTTAAAAAAGAAGGCAATTACCATTTTAATAAAATAAAATTTTATTGCTTCAGTGTTCAGTCAAATAACGGATAATGTACTACTAAAGTTGCAAAACAACGCTTGTACTAAATGAGTAACAATGCATCAACGAAAGCAGCCGAAAAAGAATATATAATTATTGTGTACAATGTAGTTTGAGCGCGCTTTTGAACATTGCGTAACTAAATATTATCTACGCATACGCCAATGTTTCGCACTTTCTATATTTCCGCAACATCAAGGGGAATTCGTCACTTCCGTACAAATAGATAAAAACAATTTTTCGGCCAGACATGTATTAATTAAATATTATGATGTTGATTTATGGACGGAGTTGGATTAATTAAGTAATCAGGACTCGGCCAAGCGAAATATGAACACTACTACTGTAAGTATTCCGTGGTTTAGGTGATGTATTACGATATATTTTAAGTATTTAATCTTCAATAAATATCAAAATCCGTGATATATATCAAATACCAAGAATTAATAATTCTTCTATGAACCGTCAATACCACGACAAATAATTTATTTATCTCGATTAATCGATTTTTTCGATTAATGGATTATTGCCAAAAATCTATTTTTAAGACTAATCGATTTTTTAGGAAACTGATGTCGATTATTCGATTTTTTTTAAATGACTTAGACAATTATTTCGAATACCAACTTATTAATTTTTACTTTATGATTTTTATTTATGATTTTATGATTTTAAAAGTCAAAATTTAATAAATGTCTTGGTTGATTTTGTGATTTATTACAAGATCGATGATTTGATTAAATGCATTTAAAAAATAAAATAAAAAGGAATACTAATGAAAATCTTTGTGTTGCAATTTAACTGGATATATTTGAAGCAAAAATGATTGCATTCTCATATATGAATATATTTAACTGATTATGAGATATTGCCTCTCACTGAGCAATTAATTAAATATATATATATATATATATATATATATATATATATATATATATATATCAATACATTGATAACAGTTTTTTATATTGATTGATCAATGTATTGATTTGTCGATCAAGTGGTAGATTTAGCGTTCATTGGATTTATCGAATACTAAATTAGTCGAAAAACCGATATACCAAAAAAACCGACTATTTGAAAACAAATTATCGAACAAGAAATTTAAAAAAGCTAATCGAATAATCGGTTATTTGATTATTAATTGATTATATTGCCGATCCATAGTATTTTTGGCATCATTGATCTACAACGATGGTAAGGGATTTACAGCTGTCTTGCGCACATAGATGTACAGGTTTAACCAATGAGGACTTAACAGGGCTCTTTTTTCAGTTATAATCATACGTATTAAAAAAAACTGAAATAATCATTAAAAGTGACTTTCTTTGCAGAATTGTTAAATGCCAATAACTGTTAACAAATGAGCTATGACATAAACGTAGATTTTTTTAAATAGTAGGTTCTATATTTTATTTAATACAGGGCATCCATCTATAAAGTACCACATTTTAACAGGTTATAACTCAAAAACGAGTAAAGATATTGAGATGCGGTTTTCACTGAATTTCTTGGAATTGCTTCAAGTTCTTGCCTACGTTGCTGTCAAGCGTCAATAATTTTCTGAAAATAACGAAAAAAAAGCTGTTTTCAATGAAGATTAAGGGCTTATTTCTAATGGAACACCCTGCATCTCTAACATACATTTAGAAGCCTGATCCTTCCTCTTTCTAAGAAACGTATAACTTATTATAACCTTTCAGAACAAAAAACAACAGAAACAACAACAACAACTAATCCATATTCATTTAATTAGATATAGTAGAACAAATGCATTAATTAAATTAATAAACTAATACATTTTCATTTTATTTTCTTCAATACATAGGCTAAAAACAAAATTGGCAAAATCATTTAGCAGCATTTCTGCGGCAATTGTCTTAAAAATGTTAATTAAGTTATTTCTGAGTTCATTTAAATTTACAGGAGTAGGACTATAGCACCTTTTCTTAATATACCCCCCCATATAAAAAATCGGGTATTGTTAAATCAGGAGAATAGGGAGCCCATTCGATGGGGGCCAGCTCGATCTATCCAGTTGTTTCCAAAAGTTGTGTTTAATGAATTCTTTGCTATTACAGGAAAGTGAGGTGGGGCACCATCTTGTTTGGAAATATACATCATGTAGTAGTCCTTCTTGTTCCAGTTGAGGATAAAAACAAATTTAACAAACATATCTGTATAATTCTTTCCAGTTAAAGTTATCTCTTGGAAAAAGAAGGGTACATAAATGTTTGTTTTTGATGCACCACACTATACATTTAACTTAGGGGCATCATTTTCAGACTTGTTGTAAGCTCTAGGATTTTCGTCACCCCAAATCTGCATTTATGTTTGTTTACTCTTCCACTTAGGTGAAACGTTGCTTCATCTGACATTATAAGAATTGCATCCGGTTGATTTTTAGACAGATCTAATAGTGTCTCACACATGATTATATCTCTTTTCAATTTTCAAGTTTGTATCTTATACGCTTTAAACTTAATTAATTTTAAGAGATTATGTACCTTACTCTTTGACATGTTTTTGCGATTTTTCTAACAGATATTTTATTATTGTTTATTGTTAAAACTTCCTTGACCCATAAAATGTCATTTAAACGATTGGTTTTCGAGGAGGCGGATTTCTATCAAAAATTGTTCTGAATCTTCTTCTTGTTATTGTAACTGAATTAGTATTAGTGTAAAGCAAAATAGACTGCGCTTTTTCTCTTTGGTTAAACATTTTTGAATCACGTAAATAATTAATAATAATCTGACACTTTTTTGTCAAAAATGTCAGGTGAAGCAACATTTCACCCGAAAACATTGGGTGACAAAAAACTTAGTAGAGCTTACAAGCAGTTTAAAAGAGATGCCTCCTAAGTTCAATGATGATGATCTATTTTTCTTCCAAGAGAAAACTGTTTCTAATAAAATTAATGTAGATTAGTTGTTGTTGTTGTTTCAGTTGTTTATTCTGAAAGATTATAACAAATTATACGTTTTAAGAAGAGAGAGGATTGGGCTTCTAAATGAGTGTTAGAGATACAGGGTGTTCTATTTGAATTAAGCCTTTAATCTGCATTGACAAAAAGTTGGTGGAGATAATTCACCAGAGAGCTGAGTTCGCTCCAACAAACAACAAATAAATCAAACTGCAATAAAAATTAGCACCAGTTATACCATATCGTCGAACACCGGGCTGACGATTGGGTCATTGTAAATAAGTAGTTGTAACAGGATAAAAGATTATTATTAGTAGTGTTTGGATCTCTCAAATTACACACTTGATTATTGAAATTAGTACTTGACTTAATAAGAACTTGAATATTGGATGAGTGATACTTAAACTGCCTATTATTGTTTTTGAATATCCTTGGTCAAAAGCCGCCGAGAAATTAGTTATTTCCATATACAATATGGACCAAATTGGTAATATATGTATAGATCTCGCACAAAAGACATTTGGTATTGTTAGGATCAAGGGCAACTTCGGTGATGTAAAGGGACTTCAATATTTTACAAAATGAGATTGAAATGTTCCTCAAAACTCCGTTTTAAAAATGTTCTGATTAGAAAAATATTATACAACTGCCTTTTATGGCAAATATCTATCGTGCCTTTTGACACTTTAACATTGTGACCCAATTAATTTGTTAATAATTTAATTTAGTACTGTGTATTTTTATAACTACCTTTTTTATTTCTAAATCTACTTAGCTTATTGATATTTATTAGTAAAGTCAGCCTTCTTCTACTGCTGGATATCATCCTACCATTCGCACATACTTACAACATACACATACAATATCTAACACACATATGTGTCTTTGATATTGTTAAATAGATGTAAAGAGTCTAAATATTATCACTAAATCGGAAGGGCAATATATCAGGAGATCTTAGTATATTGCTCATGGATCGCACCACCGCCTACTATAGTGAAAGTGTCGGATTTATTCTAAATAAAATGTACCTCGTTGTTAAAAAAGAAAATCACTTAAAAAATTAAAATGTAAATTTATTTATTATATAAATATATTTTTTATATTAAAAAATGTTGCAAAAAACATTTATTACAAACATTTTTGACACAATTTTTAAGGAACTTGCAATGTGTAACAAATATGTTTTATTAAAAAAATCAAATAATAAAGACAAATCAATAAAAAACAAATAATAATAGTATCAGAAAATAAAAATTATAAAAACCTTCATATCTGTTAACTCTTTTTGGCCTCGTCGAGCATTAAAAGTGTGAAAAAATTCAGTTTTACAAGTTTCAGGATCAATTTTAATCAACTGAAAGTTACCATGTACTCATTACCTTAGATAGCAAAATAACGAATTTGAGACCACAAGTGTGTCAGACTTATGGTGCGCCTGTAGTCACTGGTCAAACCTCTGGTGTTCATAGAGAGGAGATTTTTTTATCAATATAAAAAAATGTGTTGTTTAAAAAATATATAATCAATTTTAGTAGTTATAATAGGGGAGCGCCTCCTCCTCCTCCTCTTCCTCTCTCTCATTTCCCTCATTCTTAACTTCCTCCCCTTTTATTCTCATTCGCATCATATTTTTTAATTTTTTCTCTTTGTTCTCCCACATTTGATTTTGCATTTTTAAGTCTTATAAATAGGTGCATCATGATCATTTTAGTATGCCGAGACACATTTACTAAGCTGTGCTCGAGTTGCGTAAAAAGTTATTTTTGAATTTTTCCACCAATTTTGTATAAAACAAAAAGAAAAAATGTGTCAACTTATAAGTGAATTATGTGTAATCGCGAAAAATTTACTACAACTATCAGACAGTTAAAAGTTAAATATCTCAATTTCTTTGAAGTGATTTCGAAAGATGAATACACCAAGCTGTTTCATCCACTGAAACGAGATTATTTGGAAGCAATTGACTGTTGTGATGATTATTTAGAAGGAATTATAAGCCTTACTACGTTTTTCAATACATTTGGGAAATCATACTTTGTAGGAGAATTAAGCCACCTAATAGAATTTATAGGAGAAGATTGCCAATTTATACCTGCTATTATTGCAACCCAAAAGAGGTTTCAATTATACGAAGATAAAAAACAGGTATTATCAAAGAAAGTTAATCCTATTCGCAAGAGACGTCCCCCTACATATTTAAAATATTATGTTAAATAAATGAAATGGCTGAGTTGCTGATTGCAGTTAAATTATTAGAGGAGAAATTTAGTAATCTTTCAAAAACCTATTTCTCATATTGTATGGCAAGTGGTCCGGAGTGGATAGACTTTTATTGTAATCAATCTGAGGAATTCGTAAAGGCTGCCCTCTGTTGCAACAAATACATTGAAACATTAAATTTTTTTCAACTTATTCAAGATCTAAAAGATATTGGCTTTGGTTACTATTTAAAAGACTTGAAGCAATTTATTGACGAGGATACTATTCTTCAAGAAATTGAAAAGGAAGAATAAATTTAATAATATTTACAATGGAGCAAATGGTTACTGAAATGTATGAAGAGTTTATTATATCTGCTGCATACTTCCAATATTTATCAATTGTAGGCGAAGAAGACGCAGAAGCACAAGATTTGTCAGCATATGTTAATAATATAGATCGAATGAAACAATGTAAATTAGCCGCTAAATTTTGTAATGATTATTTAAAATATAAAAATGAGTATGAACTTTTAAATGAATTTAGAAAATTAGATTTAAGGTATCATATTAATTGTATTCAATCATGGTTGGTTAATGCAAAATAAAAAGGTAATTAAGTTTTTTTTTTATATTTTTATTCATTCATAAAACAATTGTCATATAAAAATAACACATTTGTCAAAGCACACATACAAGGTGATTTTGAATGATAGAAGCATTTTGGTTCCATTAGCTTTAGCGCTGGTTGTTCATCTATTTCAATCACATGCTTTTTAGAATATTTCTGTATAAAATCTTTTTTTTCGCTTCCTTTTACAAAAACAAAATCTGCTTTCTTCGTAAGTGTTTCAATTATTTTTGGGAAATGATGTAATGGAGTAAATCCATTATTCCAATGTATACAATGATAATTTTTCGTTAACCATACCGCCTGCTTGTGACAATCAGGTGAAAGAAACTCCATTGGAAAAGGCTTTTTAAAAATGTAATGAGTCATTTCATAACCATCAAAAGCTGCAAGCTCTTTCGGTATAAATTTATTTTTTTCATCTTTGAATCCTTGAATATCTATAACCAATCTCATATTTTCAAAGCAGCAAATTTTTTAATGAGACTTTTTTTACTTGAATAATTTGCAATTTCTTCTTTCAGTTGATTAATTTTAAAAATAAATTTTTCAATTTGTAGTTGTAGTTTTGATGTCATGATTAAAACTAAAAGCTTTTGAAAATTTCTTTAAATTAAATCGAAATATGAAAATAGTGGGGATAAAGTTTATAATTGTTTCACAATTTTAGTAAGAGGGTTGTAGCTAAATAATTTGTCATGTAAAATAAGACAATAAGCAGAAGTATCTTTTTTAATTGCATTGTGTGTCTCAAATTCAATTCTCATTACTACGGATCCCGTTTGAATTGTTTCTTTTTGATGGGAGCAATCAATATGTGTAATAGGACTAATGTTTTTGAATTGTTCAGGATTAAAAATGGGTTCATTTGGAACACCATAGTAAGACTGTCTAAAGTTGGCAAACATTTCGTATAAAGGAGAAAATTTGTTTTCTTCGAAATTTAAGTACAAATCGTGATAAGGATATCTTTCAGAATTTAAATATACTCTAATATTTGACAAGGTAATATTGTCAAATTTACTCATATCTTTAACAATTTTCCCTTTTCTGTTTTCTTGAAAGCCAATCACAACATGACGAGGAGCTTCTAGTTTACTAGTTGTTTTTACCGGCCATGTGTGACGGGTTGTTTCGGTTAGAGAAGAATATTCAACAAGTTCCCAACTCCTGAATCCTATCAATATATCTTTATTTGATTCTAATATTTTTGATAGAGCAAGTTGTTGTGGCATATCAACTAGAATGTGAGGAACTTTCCAATAAATTTTATCGAAAGTAACCAATGGAGTGTCAGGAGCAGTAACAAGGTGTGCCGGATCTTCTTTGAAAATAACACCATCTAAATCATCAGTTGATCTAATAAGAACCAATTCCTGTTTCATATTCATAATAATTTTTCTGTAATCTTCAAAAAATCCTAAAAGCATTTTTAGTGGTATGGATACGGAGAATTTTCCAACATTATCAACTAAAATTGTATCACCTTCTTTCCGATGTGGAAACCAACCTGCATTTTCCAGTTTTAAACTTTCGTTGGTATTGTGAGAAAGGTAGCTTTTTAAGGTTGATGCTAATCCAACATTTCTTATTGAATCTATAGCAATTCCGTTTAGTTCATAGCGGATTTCTCTGAACAAAAAGGCTATACCATTGTTAATAAATAGCAATTCTTTCTTATATTTACCTTCTGTATTAGTTAATTTTCCTTCGATATAAAGTAAACTATCTGATGGTAGAGTGTAAGCATCGAGTTCTTGAATTGGGATCCTTATTTCATCATTGTAATCGAATTTTGAAGAAATATATGGTTGATATGTGTGAAGCTCAGAACTGACGATGGAATTGTCTACATAAAGCTTTTCGTTTACGTTTAATATGTTCATTATTTTAAAACAGTGAAACCCAAGGATGTGAGAAATTTACGATTATCTCGTCTTAACTTGTTGGTGTTGGATTTGATACTGAACTGTTGTTTAGGCTTTTTCTTTTTATAAGTTTTTACTTTGTTGATAGTGGTAGGGGCAAGTCTCATCCCAAGGGCTCTATTATATCTAACAACCATTTTATATTTCACTTGTTTGTAAATGTAACCTTACTGTTATAGTTTCTCCTCTAAAACTGATAAGTTCTCCGTCTTGATCAACTATTTTAACTGTTATATTGTTAATTGCTTTGACGCTAACTGGAAAATACAAAATGGGCAAAGGAGATTCAACTATTTTATACCCTGGAGCTACAGTTGGATAAAACTGGTGAATAATATGAACAGGTTTACCATTATTGTAAGAACCGACACAAATATTACAGTCAATACAAATAGCATTCACCTTAGTTATTTTTGCAACATTATCTGATTCTTCCTCTTTCATAGCTTCTAGTATCCTGCTATTAAAACCCAACATTTTTCCTATCGAATCTTCCTTGGTAAAATCAATTATTCTACTACACATTAAAAAAGTTTTTAGAGTATTAACATTTGCTTTTAAAAGAAAAAAAAAATTTTCATTCGGAAATAAATCTTCTATACTTTCTCTTATGTATGTTTCTATATCTGTAATGTCATAAGTTCCGTCGGGAATAACAATTACTTTTTTATCTATATAAAATTTATTATATCCTTCTTTTATATTGGGGATAGTCATAAACGTTTCAAAATCAGCTAAACCCAGGTAATATTGTTTTTCATCCTCTAAATATATGGGCGGATTAAAATCAGCAGACAAAACAGAACTGTTTCCTGATATGGCAATTGTGGTAGACATTGCAGTTTATTTATGAATGAGATATTACAATAAATAATGAGTTTATATATTTTTTTGCAAAAATTTTAGGGATAGTTGACCACAGTTATATGAATTAAATTTTTGTTTATTTTCATAAGTATAAAATACATCCACTTTGCCATTCGAATTAAAATATTTGAGAAGTTCAAAAGGTGGTTTTAAATTTCCATAACTATCAAAATATATTACATTTTTGTTATTTTTAATATAAGCAGTCCAATGAGATCTTGATCTCCAAATTTGTTTTTTATCCAAATTTACAATACCACATTCTTTCAGATTAATTTTTTTTGGAAGTTCATCGAGCATAAAAACACCTCTAAAGCCAGTTATTTTTAACAGCTTTACATATTTAATAATATCATTGTTCGTAAGTGCTCTTTTTGGAAAACTTATTTTGAGTTTTTTTTGTCTGATTGCTTTCATTTTGACGGATCCTCCTTTATAAGGTCTAATAAATAGTCCCTTTCCTTTATATGGTCTAATATATAATCCTTTCCCTTCTTTAGAAGCATTTTCCATTGCAATATTATGTCTATGTATTTCTTCTAGTTGCTGTTTAGCTGCTTTAGCATCATTTACTGCCTTAGCAATTCCTGCCGCGCCTCCACCTAGTGCACCCAGGGCGCCAAGAATGGGAAACAAAAGAGGTAGAAATCCTCCAATTTTTTTGGGTGTTCGAATGATACGTTTTTTTCTCAATTTAAGTTTACCCCCTTTTGTATTTTTTAATCCCAAACCGAACTTTCTTTTACCCTTCATTATTCCTGCAACACTTAAAGCTGCAATTTTTTCACCAATAGAAGAATCTTTAGCTTTTACCCTATCCCAGGCTTTTTTTTCTAATATTTGGTCAGATATGTGTCTTTTTGATAAATCTTCAGTCTGAGAGTAAGATATAGCATGTTCAAGCGGAATCCAATGGATTTATACCAACGTCACCTCTAGTTAATCTTTTTTCCAAGTTGGTGCCGGGACCACAATAATTATATCCTGGTATATGAACTTCGAAAGGCAGTTTGCTAATTAATTTATTTACTAAACCAAAGCCTTTTCTATTACGTGTTTTAATAGTTTTTTTCAACTTATGGCGACCCACAGTCATTGAAGTTCTTTTTATACTAAAAGCACATTGACATTTTTCTGGTATAAATACTTTTACAGCTAAAAATATTTACTAGTGTGATTAAGAATGAGGATTGAAAAACAAAAATTCTCATTACCAGTAAATAATCATGATGAAAAAATTTTAAGTAAACAGTTGAGAAAGCATGGTGACTTATTTTGCGGTGGTTCAAAAAGAGGGCTTATAGTTGGTTGCAGTGGTAGCGGTAAAACCAACGTTATGCTTACACTGCTCGAGCATCCAAATGGAATTAGGTTTGAAAATGTCTATGTTTATTCAAAGTCATTAGATCAACCAAAATATGAATATTTAAGAAAGTTGTTAAAACCTATGAAAGAAATTGGATACTTTGAATATGATAGCGATGAGAACATTATTTCACCTCATGAGATAAAGCCAAATTCCGTTATCATTTTTGATGATATTCCTTGTCATAATCAATCTATTATTAGGGACTATTTCACGCATGGAAGACATAGAAACACCGATTGTTTTTTTATTTTTCAAGGATATTCCTCAATCCTTAAACGTCTAATTCGAGAAAATGCAAACTTATTAATTTTATTTAAACAGGACTGTTTGAGTTTAAAACATATATATAATGACCACTGTATATTGGATATGACATTTGATCAGTTTAAAAATATTTGTGCTAACTGTTGGATGGATCCATATGGCTTTCTTGTAATTGACAAAGATTGTGAAGTAAATCACGGCAGATATAGGAGTAAATTCGATTCCTTTATATATTTATAAAAGTAAAAAATTTGCAGTTTTATTTCATTTAAAACTTGTACAGCATGGATAAACGTTTAGCTCGAGAATTAATAAGATCGAGACAAGCCGTGAAGCAGAAATATCAAAGCTTGAAATTAGCTACTTCTACTGCTCAGTCCGAATTAGAACAAACTTATAGACCAATAACATAACCACTTAAACAGCTAATTTCAAGTATTGGTAAATCCGAACCATTCGATTTAAAAGAAGAAAGAGTTTCAAAGTATGAAGATTTCAAAACACCTACAAAGCTTTATAAAACATCAACTCCGACGAAAAATATTCAGAAAACAGGAAAAACTCCGTCACTCCCTACAGAACTACCAACATTTTTAAATGACAGTAGTATCACTTCTTCCTCTCCTGTAGTACAACCATTGTCATCAACTGTTATAGCAGAAACTTCAGATCCTTCTAGTGACACAACAACAAATTTAAACTTGTCAGACATATTGGAAGAAACTAGAAAAACAATTCAAACCTATGTTGGTACACCATCATATAAAGATTACTTAGCAGATTTTCATGAATTACCCAGATCATATATTGATGAGGGTGTGAAAGATACACAACATAAATTTGACCATTATTATGGAATAGTTCATGACCTCGAAACGGATAAGTTTTCTTTTGGTTTAACACAGATACCGGTAGAAATTATTGGAAAAGACATTAAAGTGGGAGGAATAACGTACACAGGCACGCCAGGTTTATACGAATTGCTTTTCAAAAAAGAACCGAAAGGTTATAAGAAGGAAGATTTAGATAATTACATGAACATTCTAGCTAAAACAAATGTATATCGTAGGAATTTTGATTCAAACGAACAAGTTCAAGGAAATACATCACACAAATATGTTACAATAATAGGACCATATTTACAAAGAAAGGGGATTACAAAGACAAAAACCTTGCCAAGATTAGTTACAGCATTTAACAAACCAAAACCTCCGTTTAGAACAACTAGAGCCAAATCTACAGGAAAGGGATTAATTTTGAAAACAAACAGATCAAATACAGACTATGTATACTGGAATAATGTTAACGAAATTGTTGATAGGCTACGTTTATTAATTTCATCAAGTGATGCGGGAAATAATGCTCATAGTAACGAGATTATCTCTATTATTGAAGAATTAAGAGAAGATAAAGTAATACTATAAATAACAGCTATCAAATATAATCATATTTATTGTTTAATGAAAGCTCAACATGACAGTTGATAAATTTGGACGCCATATTTCAAAACAAAATCAAGAGAGAATAAGTGACATTAATAATTTAAAAAGGAGATTAGGTGAAAATGAAACAAATAATGAAATCTTTGCTAAAAAGCTTAAGGTTTTTGATGAAAATTTTTTAAAGTATGAAAACCAGATTAAAGGATGCTATACCTCAATTGAAAACGTTAATAAACAGTTGCTAACGCTAAATCAAATAAGTAAAGATTTGCAATTTTTAAATGAACATGTTAAAAAGGAAGACAAAAAATTAAGTGATGATATCAACAAAATTAATAAAATAATGGAAACAAATATAAGAGAAGTAATAATTGAAAGACACAAGGAAAAAATTAAACAATTAAGAACTTTTATAAAAAGGTTAGATGATGAAAAAAAAAGAAATCAAAATAGCATTCTTAACAGTAGAACAATTGACCAACTCACTTTGGAAGAAAATCAACAATATATTTCCTTGGAAAATATAATGTCCAGTGTAATTAAGAAATTAGAACAAGAATTAAATAAAACAGAGGAGGAATTAAAAAATAGTGATAGTAGATCAACTACTTTCTTAACTGGAGAGATAAAAAAATCCTTTAATGCGTTAGAAAAGGAGATTACTAAAATTAGTAAAATTTTAAATGAAAAAAGTTATACAATACAAATTGATAAATTGAATGAATGGGAAAAAACATATAAAAGTTATATTTCGAATTATTACAAAACATAGAAAGTGAACTTCCTTAAAATTGAATAAACAAGTTTGTTGTCATGACAACCGTTAAACAACAAGTCGTTAATGAATTACATAAACCTGCTAGAAAAAACTACAAACGCAGAAGGGTGGTAGTGAAAGGGTTAAATGATCTTTTTCAAGCTGATTTGGTTGAAATGTTACCCTATGCCAAATTTAATAAGGGATTTAATTATATCTTGATTACCATAAATGTATTTTCTAAGTATGTTTGGGCCGAACCGTTAAAATCTAAATCTGGAAAAGACGTAACAGCGGCAATGAAAAAAATATTAATCAGTGCAAAAACTCCACCAAAAAACTTGCAAACGGATAGAGGGAGAGAGTTTTTCAATGTAAATTTTCAAAATTTGATGCAACAATTTCGAATTAACCATTATAGCACGTTTTCCAATTTGAAAGCGAGTATAGTAGAAAGAGTGAACAGGACTTTAAAGAATAATATGTGGAAAATATTTAGCATTCAAGGAAATTACAAATGGTTTAATATATTAGCGGATATTGTAAAAGATTATAACAATACAAAACATTCTTCAATAGGAATGAAGCCAAAACAAGTAAATAAAACAAATGAAAATAGAATCTTGAAATCTGCATTTACTTAATATTTATTTATAAATAAGGATATTAATAATACTATATAAAATGTGTAGCTTGAAGACTTATTTTGAATGGTTACAATTATTCGATTCCTATTTTTCCATAAACAGTTATTTAAATCACAATTCCTAGCAAATTTCTTATGCTCCACAATAGGATCATCATAACTTAACCAATCAAAAATTTCAATACCACAATAAAAACATTTACAAATATCATTGATTGAAGTATAGTAAAAGCCAGCTCCAGCTAACACTTCTGGTCTCAATTTTCCTTTCCATTTTTTAAAAGTGGAAAGTCGTTTTTCATATGTTTTAAAATAACTGTTATCAATTTCTTTGTCAAAAGTTTCTATGCACATTTTGTGAAAGACTTATGAAGACTAACTTTGGTTTCAAAAACAACAAATTTAAATACCTTATAATATCTACATAAATATATCTAAATCTTCATGTTCTGCATTCCATTGATACAAAGCAATATCTTGGTGTCCCCAAGCTAATGTATTAAAACTATAGGGAATTTTATACCGCTTATCATCTTCGGAACTCAAAGCCAATTTATTAATTAACTCTGTAAAAATTGTATGTTGTCTAGATCGAAAAACATACATTGAACAAAAGGTTTTAGAATGATTTTCAACAACATCTTTATAATGAATAAAATCCAACTGCTTTTTAATTGCACTTTTTTTAACACTTGCTTTTTTTGTTAAACTGTTTTCCGTTTTAATACAATATGCTTTTGCTCCAGTACCAAAGAAAGCAGTAATGGGTTCACCAGCATATTCATCTTTGAATTTTCCTATAACTGACTTTGTAATAGGCATTTCATGAATATTATTAAATTCATAATTAGATGTGTCAAATTTGTGAATATTTTTTATCATGTCAGAATAAATATTTGGAGTTGTGACTTCTAAAATGAACGAATCGGTATCGGTGTATAAAAGTGAAATATTTTCCTGATAAAGAGGTTTTAAAAAATTATAAAAGAAATCATACATGACAGTTTTAGATATATCTAATATTGAGAAGCCTACATATATTGGTTTATTGTAAGTAACTTGAATCTTTTGCATTTGAATAGCTACCAAGTTTTCAGAAAATATTGTTAAGTCCTTGAAATATGGTTTTGCAATTAAATTCTCAGCACCATCTTTTCTTCTATTTTTTTCCCACTCTGTAACAAGTCTTACGTCAATTCTCCTATCAACATTTTCCATAGTCTTGCCATAAATACTATTATTTGCCAACTTGTAAGTATTACGATCAAATTCATTCTTTGAATCATTTCTTAATCTTGAATTCAAGTCTATATATTTTTTCAACCAATCAGATTGAGAAAACTGTAAAACTCTATGAACTTTAGTTAACTTGAGTCCATGTTCCAAACATTGTTTTAATAATTGATAGTGAATAACATATTTTGATTTATCATTTAAATTGGGTATTAATTTTATGCATTTAGAATTTGGCGGTTTAAAGTTTTCTGGACAAAACGGAAAATCGTTATGATAGGAATGTAGACTTGTAGGATATTCTAAATCAACTTCTAAAACATATCCCTTATTAGATTTTTTAGAAATATTCATAATATTTAAATCATTGATTTCTTTATCTGTTAACCAAACAAAATCTCCCGTTGGAATGTGCTGTGACATTGCATAACCATACAAATTTGTTGCATCATAATAAATTATGTATTTAGTTGGCTTTAAAGGATCAAAATTTAAAAGAAATGGGTTATTAGCTTCAGATTTTCTACAAATGCAAGAGCTCACACCACCGCGAACGCTTTTTTTGAAAAAGTGTATCATATCTGGATCAGTTAACAATTCTAACTCTATTCCAGTATAACGCAAACACGCCTCCCAGGATAAACCTGGAAAAGTGTAAAAATGAGCTGGATCGAGCTTATATGTGGATAAACAAGTGCTTCTAAAATTTTCAAAAATATCTGCCAAAAGTAAAGTATCAGAGAGTAAGTAAACGTCGGAGTATTGACCAAGAGATTCACATTTAAACAATTGCCAAACCTTTACAGCTCTTTGGTATTCTGCATCACTGATGTGCTCATCCGTTAAAGTATTATAAAATTGGTCTTTCTGAGGTAAAGTTGTTTCTTCTAATTTTAAATAATCATCAATATAACTGTAAGGAAATACACCTTTTTGCCGAATAAGTTTAAATCTTTCTTCATTATTGAAAATTTTTTTTATTTCCTTACATTGTTCATCTTTTAAGCTTTCAGAGAGTTTTGATAAAAAATGGGATAGAAATTGAAAAGAATCAATAAACCTTAATGATATATTTTTTTTCTTAGCCTTTTGTGTCTTTTTATCAAAATAGTTATCCACATGAATAAGCTTTTCAAATGAAATATATTTTTCCTTGTTTTGTGCGATAACTGTTAGTTGTTCTTTGTTTAAGCATAATTTTTTAAGAAATAGATGAGAATCGTAATTACGCAAATTATGCAATATAACTGGAATAAAGTTAGGTATTCTGTAATTTATGTTGCAGAGTGAATGAGCTGGACCTCTGTAAAGACCGGTTATATGACAATGATCTGCAACCCTGTCATTTAAAAGAGGTTTATTACAAATATGACAAACTTTTTCATAGTTATGATAAATTTTGTCCAGTTCGTTCAAAGGGATCATTTTTTTAGGAGCCTTTAAATATTTATTGTATATGTTATACACATCTCTTTCTAAAGAATTTATAAATAATGTATCACAATTTTGACCTCTATATTTTTCAAATTTAGAATAATTATCGTCGAAGGAACATTTAATGTAATAGGCAAATGAATGTGGAATATGTTCATATTGTTTTAAGGTGTATGAAGTATTAGGATTTTTATCAACATTGTCATTATTTAAAGGCTTTAAAATGCATTCAAAATCTGCATACACCACGAAAGGAACTTTCATTTGTTTATGATAATTTACAAATTTCAAAATATTATCATATGAATAGTTTCCAAACTTATCTTTTATTAATTCTTTAGAAGGTAGGTTAATTCGTAAATGATCACAATCATAGCTATTGTGTTGTAATAAATTTTCTTCTGTAGGGAAATATTGTAAACAACCATCGCAAATATATTTTTTTCCGTGATGTTTAGAAATTTGTGCAGAAACTAGTTTTGATAAATCTTTAATATAGCAATAATGAAAAGTTTTTTCATCATCATCACTTATTAACAATAAATTGACATGTTGATTTTTTTTATTCGATGAATAATAAAGTGGACCAATTACTTCATACCCCTTTTTAGGATTTATAATTTCTAATCCATATACATTAATAGAAATGTTATTTTTTTCTTCAAAAATCTTAATGTTCTTTAGCAACATTGGAAATTCTATACCTGACATATCCAAAACAGAAGAGTAGTGTGGGTAGGATGAAGTTTCAAAATCTAATCCGCGTGGTTGGTGAAGAGCAGACACAACTGCCCAGGCGAAGCAAAAGTTGTCATCATTCCTAATGTTGATCACAGCTTGACGTCTCTTGATCTCTTGAGGAAGTTCGATAAAAGATGAGGCTCTCAGCGGATTGTGCTTGTTAACATTAATTTCCAAATGAAGTAAATTCATCAAAGCCCATCCTGCAACGTAAAAATTAAAAAATTACTTTTTTTGTTGCTGTTGTAAAATCGAAAATAAATTCTTTACCTGAATCTCTTTCTGCAAATTCGTCAGCTTTCTGGTCAATAATGGTGCAGATTTGCTCTAACAGTTCTTTTTTCTGATATCCCTGGCAAATGACTTGGAACGGCGCATTAAAAGATTTGACATCATAGCTGTCGCTGTTGGGGTTAAAATAGAAACCGAACAGTTCCATATTTAGCTTGATACATTTATGTTTCTGCAGTTCTTGATCTATTAGATGTGCAATTTTGTATTCCAAATGTTGAAAATATTCTTTCACATTTATGAAGTTTTGGTGTGAGGAAATCCTATAAGATATTATTCGTTCCCTGAATGCTGACTTGATAATTTCAACACCTTCCTCTAAGCCTATTTTGGAATTGTTCTTGTGCACACTAGATCGAAGATGTCCACCCCATAGACTTTGGTTTATATTTTTCTTGCATTCTTTACAATATTTTACAATATTTGTAGAATCTATATAAATTAAGAAAAAAATATTTTACAAAATATAACATGAAAAATAAAATGTTCTTACCTTTAACAAGCTTTGGTTTTTTCAACCAACTGTTGAGTTTTGTGGAATTTCCGTTAACATGTTTTTTAATATGTCGCAGTAAATTATCCTTTCTAGTAAAGACTTTATTACATGTTACACACTTATGCATTTCTGAAGTTTTCTGCATAATAATAATAATAAAATTAATATTGTGCAATTCTATTTAGTTATAGTCAAATTTTGAAAAAAGCAATTGCATTTTTGAAGTTCTTTGTATAATAATAAAATTAATATTGTGCAATTTTATTTAGTTATAGTCAAATTTTGAAAAAAGCAATAGAAATTAATTGACTTTATGAATCCATTTCTTCAAATGAGTCAACTAATTTGTCAAAGGCCTGTTTAACATAATTCACCGTACTTTCGTCTCCCTTTTTAATTGTGATCAAATTAGTTAAATTTTGAATAGCGAAACCCAGACACTTAAGGTTTGCTATTTGTTTTTTATTTTTTTTATTAATTTTAAATTTTTTTTTAATGATAAATGATGGTTTCGAAATTGAATTTTGTTCAACTGGTGAATTATTAGGAGAAATATCCGAAGTCAAATTTGCATCAATTTGTTTTTCTTGCGGATCAGAATTTACAATAGCATATGGTGAATTAATAGAAGATATAGAATTTTCACTAAACAAAAAGGCAGAGCAAATTGGTCTCGGAGAATTAATTGGCGATTTTAATGTTAAATAATTTGGATTAGATTTTTGAAAACAAACAATATCCTCATAGCTAGAATTTTGAGTTTCGTCAATGTCATTCAGTTCTTCAAGAGTTGGTTTAGTTTTTGTTGTAATTAAGTCCGTTTTGTTGTCAATAATGTCATTAAGATCGTCAAGAGTTTGTTGTTGAGTAGCTGTAAATAAATATTTTTCGTTGTTGTGTTTGTTGGCATTATTCTGAACTTGGCTATTGTAAATAATTTCATTCAAGTCCTGAATAGTTTGTTGTTGACTAGTTGTAAATACGTCTGTTTCATTGTTTTGTTGGTTTGCAAAATTCTGCATTTGAGTACATGTGTATAAGTCAAAGTCATTGTCAATTATTTTGCTACTCGATGCCAAAAAATTGTCCATTATGAAAAATATCGTAATAACAAATAAAAATGCCACAAATGTACATAAAAATGTCACCAATATATATAAGAATTAAATCTTGCCAAATAAAAATGTTAGAAATAAAAATAAAAATTTACCAAATAGACACAATGTAAACACCAGAAAACTCGCGAGCTCTGCACAGTGTGAATGGAGAAATCAATTGCATTCGTCTCTTCGCTGAGGCGATTTTATATGCAAAAGTTAATCACATGTGTCCTACTTAAAGTTGAACGACAATCTCTAAAAACCACTTTCCCAAGCCGATCAACAACCTTACGCCCCTCCCCCCCCCTTCCCCCTCCCCCCTCCGGACCCCTGAATTTCCGAGACTAAAATCCCGGTTCCCCAATTACTTTTTCTTCACAATATTTCTGACTAATTTGAAAGAACCATAAAAATAATTGAAAGTAACAAAACCACAGCATGTGAAATATTTCGTATTATGGCAAATTTTAAAAAACAATTAGTTGAAAGAAAGGAACAACAATTTTTTGGCTATGAAACTTGTAAAAAGTTAAACAGTGGAAATTTAACTGAAAGACAAAGAAGCAATAAAAAAAGGATTTGTTATTATTTATTGATAAAGCTATTATTTACCTAAACAAATGATTCAAGTATGACCAAGATAGTTGGCTCTCATTAATATCATGCTTATCTCTGGATGAAGACAATTTTCGTACTCCTCATAATCAAATATCTGAGATAATTGAAAAACTTAAGTTAAGAGATAAACTCTTTGTAAAACTGATAATTATCCGCAAACATGTTCTGCTGATAAGTGGCATTTTATTTTTCTAAAAAATTATTTTGGTTTGGAGAATTTATTTAAAATAATATTATATGATCCAAAAACTTTTTTAATGGTAAATTAATGTTAGTATACCGGGTGACAATGAAACTACTACCCAGAGCGCCATTTGACAACCGCTAGAAATAAAAATGTGGAATTTATTGTGTTGATAGGGTTGAATATTGTGAACATTTGTAACTTAAAAACAATTGAATATCATTTCCGGTTTCCCGAGAAATGACCGCGACTTCGATATTTTAAATCGAATACCCTGTATATTTTATGGTTTTTGAACTCTCCTAACAATTCTAAACAACTTTTGTATAACATAACATAAGTCTAAAATGTATAGTTTTCTAAATAACGCCACTTAAAAATGTGCCATAATTGCCAGATATTTGTATTTTATGGAAAAACAGGGTAGGCAAGGATTAAAACAATCACGGTTATTTACTCTTTATTTAAGCCTTCATCCAACAAAATGTCAAAAAAGAAAATGTTCCGAGTTTTAAAAAAATGTGTTTTACGCAAATCGATTTTTCAAGTTTTCATCAGACCCTGTACCATAACGGGTCAACTGACTGGAACAAAACCTTCACTACCCAATCCTGCTTTTTTATCCTTTATCCACGTATAACAAATTCAACTGCCATAGAACGCTGCAAACTTGAAAATTTGATACCCTATTTTGATGTTGTTAATGCTCATCTAAAGCGAGAATCAATATTACTAGCACTTATTTAATTATACCACCGGTAAAGGATGGATTCAAAATAATCTACTGTTCAAACGAATCCTCTTTTAATTCATTTAAATTTTAACAAAGAAACGAATGTAATAAGTTGAAAAACATATGAACTTTATTATACCTAGAGATGAATAATATTAACTAATAACAAAAGAAATAGAAAAAAGAACGCACCTAATCATAATTAAGATTTTCAAAAACACGACCTTCTTGTTCAATACAGATCTCACATTTTTCAACAATTTTTCTTAATACATTTTCTTCTTGAGTTATACTAATATTATTAATAGCACTAATAAATCGATTTCTTAAAATGTCCAAATTTTCAGGTTGAATTAAACAGACTTTTTCTTTAATATGACCCTAGAAGAAAAAATCTAGAGGTGTCAAATCAGGCGAACGTGCTGGCCACCTTTCAGGTCCATTCATTCCTATCCATTGGTCCCCAAACCTGTCATTTAACTAATTTACACAAATTCGAGCATTATGGGCCTGTGCACCATCTTGTTGAAAGTAGATGTTGGGAATTTTTGCGAGAGGTAAATAGTCCAAAAAATCGGTAACTGTTGTTTCTAAAAAGTTCAAATAAGTTTGTGCTGTAAGGGCTCATTAAAAAATATTGGGCCCACAATTCTCGTTCCTAAAACACCTAGCTACACATTAACACCAAAGCGTTCTTGGAAAGATCCTTCTCTAACTAAATGTTGATTTTTATTTGCCCAATATCTTACGTTGTTCCTGTTGAACATTCCCAGATTCGTGACGCGAGACTCATCCGAAAATAATATTAATCTATTTAAGTTATTATTATGGTTAGAATTTTCCATAAACCATCGGCAATATTCAACTTGCCGAGCAAAGTCATTAACACCCATGTGTTGGTGGATTTGGTATTTGTAGGGCTAATATTTATGTTTCTTCAAAATGTTCCTTACACTTTCTCAGTTAACTCCAACTTCACTTTCAATTTGGCGAATAGAAATACTTGGATCAGCATTCACACATGCCAGAACGTTTATTTCAGCTTCTTCACTAAAAATGAACTTTCCTTCATTTTCATTTTGGGGAACTGTTTTCAAATGTTGTACTAGCATCGGAAAATAGGCATAGCAGGTTTGGTTTCTGTCGTTTGTTCTTGTCTTCATATCTATTTGTTCCGCCCATATAAACTTGCCATTTTAAAGAGATTAAAAAGAACTTTTAGTCTACATCAATAGAGACACGAAATAAATCACAAAAATTTACAAAAAGTGCAACAATCTGCCAAGCCCACAAGTGATAAAAGTTACTTATCAAAATTCAGTTGTTTTTAAGAACCATAGCAACCTCTGTCAAGGCTAATATAATTATTTTAATTTTAGCAAAATTTTGTTTATAGGTAGTTATCACACTAGGTTAAGTTATCATTAACATAAACAACAGCAAAATTGAAAATTAGATACTCTATTTTTATGATGTTAATATTTATTTAAAGCGAAAAACAGTCAGTTGAACCGTTATGGTACAGAGTCTGATCAAAACTTGAAAAATCGATTTGCGAAAAACACATTTTTTTTTTAAATTGGACTTTTTGTTTTTTGGCATTTTGTTGGATAAAGGCTTGAATAAAGAGTAAATAATAGTGGTTGTTTATCCTGGCCTACTTCGTTTTGCCATAAAATACACTTAAGTTAGAAATATGGCACATTTTTAAGTGGCTTTATTAGGAAAACTATATATTCTAGACATAGGTTATGTTATACAGAAGTTGTTTAGAATTGTTGACAGAGTAAACATAAAATAAACAAGGTGTTCTATTTAAAATAACGAAGTCGCGGACATTTCTGGGGAAACCGGAAATGATATTCGACTTTTTTATGTTACAAATGTTCACAATATTCAACCCTATCAACACACCATATTCCATGTTTTTATCTCTAGCCGTTTTCAAATGGCACCCTACGTAGTAGTTTCATTGCCACCCGGTATATGCTTTTAACAATCAACGATATTTGACATGTTTTTCATATCATATATAATGCAAAAACAAAAAATTTGGTTTTTATTTATTTTTTTTAACATAGTAAAATCATATAATGTTAATTTAAATATTTTTTTTTGGTCTTCATCTTATTTACAGATGTCTTTATCAACTTTATTTTTATTTTAAAAAGTTGGCAACCCTATTTATGAATAACTTAGTTTATCGCAGTCTAGCTAGCATCGCCATTTAAATTTATCACCACAAAACTACTGCCAGTGTAATACATATTTATTACCGTATCCCAGATATATAGCCTACTAAAACTCAAGTAAAAACAGTCTATCAAAAGAAATTGAAACCATAAACCTAACGACGTCGATAACACAATCCAATGTAATCCAATAAATCGGAAACGATTACTAACTTTTATTCTTTAAACCTCGGTTTAAAGCTTAAGGCTGCTAAGATTAAAATCCAGCCTGTTTTGTTCCTTTGCGCTACCGCTATTCGAAAAATAATATTAATTATGTTAATCGCCTGTTATATCGTTATTGGTTATGGTAATTGTTCGGATAATGCGGTAAATCTATTTTAACTCCGAGGTAAATACACTCCTACATTTAGATAATAATATTAAAAAGTGGAATTCTGACGCATGAATATATTGAAAATAAGATTATTAAAGTCGTGGCAATTCGGTGTATTATTAGCTTTAAGATTATACCACGAATCTATTAGACAGGCCATAACTTATAAAGTATTCAATGTATCAAAACGAAATTTTTTATAGGTAAATGGTATATAAAGAGAAGAGTTTTCGCATATTTTTCACTTTCCGAAATGACTTCAGTTTAGATTTTTTAAATGAAAACTCTGCATATTTTTATATTTTTGGATTCCTGAGACAATTCTGAATCAGAATGCGACATTTTAAAAATTTTTTACGCCTACTTGATTTTTTATAGCCATTTTTAAAATTTCATCTAGGTGGCCATCACCGGACGCAAATTAATCTAAGGACCTGCAATGATGGCAGAATAATACAATCACCAAGTTTTAGTAATTAGTCTGATAGCTAGGAACAAAAGAAGCTGATAAAATCAAATTTTTGTGTCTAGCTATTTTTTTTCAAACGGCGACCCTTTTTAGAAAAACACTTTTTGAAAAAAGGAATCTAACGGTTCTAACTTTTTTGCGATTGGATTAAAAATAAGCCCAAAAATTAAATATTACTAAGAAAAATACTCGATAATCAATTATTTACTTTTATCAAGTGTGCCATGGATATCCATGCTGGATATTAAGTAGAATTTTTAATTGTAATAGTTGGTTGATCGGGATTACTTACGTTGGATCTATCTATGCGTTATGTCACGTAAAGTATACCCAGCCTATCTCTGTTGATGAAAAGAATGCACGCCAATGCGCCTAACGCTCGGAACAGCATTTTTTATACAGTTTTCTGCTGCCCCTCTTCAGATATCGTCAACAAATTTAGGGATGCAAATCTGTATCTTTATCTTATAAATAGTTCAGAGTAATAAACAAAAATATTATTACAGAATAACGCTGTAAAATGTAAAAGCACAATATTCGAGTTCACTGTAGTTGTTCAAAGTGCATTCCTCCTTGTTCATGACACATTTCCGCTCGTTCAATTGCTTCTCTCAACACGTTATGCAGCATTTGAGGCGTAATACTTCTAAATACACGTACAATCATATCTTCTAAGATTTCAAGTGGCTGGGGCTGTTACATAGACTTTTCTTTAACAAATCCCCAAATAAAGAAATCGAGAATAATGAGATCCGGTGAACGGGCGGGCCACCGTATTGGGCCATTGGTTGCAATAACTTCATTATGAAAATGTTCAATTAAATAATTAAGAACTTCTCTGGTATTGTGAGGCGGTGCTCTATCTTGCTGGGAGTAAATTCGGCGTAAAACTTCTAAAGGTAGATCATTAAGATGTTGCTCAATTTTATTTTGGAAAAAGCCTAAGTTCCTAACCCCTGTTAATTGGCCTTGAAATAAAATTGGCCCAGACATTGACACTAAACCTTTCTTGAAAATTTCCTACTCTCATTTCATATTGATTTTCTTGGGCCCAGTCACGACTGTTTTTTCTTGTTAAACATACCATTATTAGTAAATCTGGATTCGTCAGAAAAAAGGATAAAGTTTCGGTCAATTCTACAATTTTGGAGCAACCAATCACAAAACAATACCCGTCTATCGCCATCGTCACTATAATAATGTTGGTGTAACTGATACTTAAAAGCTCAATATCCGTGTTTCGTTAGTATTTTTCTAGCTAATTCATGACTTAAACCCAGTTCGTGCCTAATCTGCCCTCCGTCACTTGATTTCCTTCTTGATGCCTATACGCCTATATGCGATATACTGAATAGACTGGATGTTGCCGGTCGAGGTATCTCTGAGCATACAACTCAAGGGCATTCCTTGAATTTTTATGTCGTTCTCCAAATATTAATAACATATCGACTTTTTCACTTTGGGTATACATGATTTTGACTTCTGAAAACAAAAATAATACTGAAAATCAAGAAAAATAAGGAAATCTTATGTCTACTCAGCAAGAATAGGTAAGTGTCACTGTCAAAACAAAAAATCCTACTTAATATCCAATATGTCTATCCATGGCGCACTTGATAAAAGTAAATAATTGATTATGGAGTATTTTTCTTATTAATATTTAATTTTTGAGCATATTTTTAATCCAATCGCAAAAAAGTTGTGAAAAATGTGAAACCGTAAGTGATCGGAAAGTGAAAAATATGCGAAAACTCTCCTCTTTATGTATCATTTACCTATACCAAATTTCGTTTTGATACATCAAATACTTGAAAAGTTATGGTCTGTCTAATAGATTCGTTAACACCCGGTATATCATAATCGTAGTCTAGTTTTTTAAGACTGTGTCTTCCTAAGATATTTTAGTAAACAACCAGTGGTTGTTACTGAAGTTGCCTAATAATGGCTAAGTTTGAACAGACTGTTTCTGTTCAGTTAGGCAAGTTTGAAATTTACTTTCCCCTAGGACCACATTAAGAGGAGTCCAAAAGTCCCAATCTATATATTTAAAACACTAAGCCAGATTTTTTATAACCAATTTACAATTTTTTTTTTAATTGATCGTCTGGTTACCGAGACCTTCAACACTATTTTTTGTATTGTTTTATTGCGTATTTTTTCTATAAAAAAAATATGATTTTTTTCAATAACGTTTCTGGACGATGTGGTGAATGTGCCCCATATTCTTATATTTCACTGGAAACTCATCGCCCCATCTAACGGAAAAAGGCAGAACAAGATTTGCCGGGTCAGCTCTTATTTGTACATATTGTATCTTGGGCTTGCAATATCAATTTTTGAGGAAATATATTTTTTAAAACGTTTGAGCTGCAACTAAGTGGAATGGTTAACCAATTAGTAAATTCTTAGATAATGTAAGTAATGTGAACTCTTTTCGAAATCTACTAGTGTGGATGGGTTACTATAGCCGTTATTTGGTATTCGTTATTTTCCCGATTGATGTAGGTATTTTGGACCGAGTCAAAGCAGACAATAAGAGTGTTGCCGAACATGTCCTATACAAATGTTTGTTCGCCAAATGACGATTTTTCGTTATTCGACAAAAAACGCATGTGTGATCCTGGGTTAAGATTAGAAGATCACATAAACTAATTTGCGAAACTGCTTTAAGATATTTAAGGCAAATTGAATACTTTTATACGGATCGGTACCAGATTGGCGCCCGCTAAGCACAAGGGCGCGACAGCGCTGAGGCCCTCCGTTAAAGCCAGTAAAAACATTTTGCAATTTTGCAATAAAAACGTCTTTTTGACAACCAGTAATAGTAGTAACCGCTTCTCTTTTTGTTTGTATCTACAGAGTTAGTAATGTCGAATCATGGCCACCTCGAATTTGAAACCGCCCACGTCTCACGCGCATGTATTTGTCACTTTTGGGTTGTATTGTTACCAACTTGAAAATATTCAACAGTAAATAATTTTTTAAAAAAATAATACTCTTTTAAAATACAAATAAAAAAATACAAAAAATAGTATAAAATACCCGCCTCATAAACGTTCGTGCTATAGAATCTTGTCTTATGAAACAAGTGTTTTAATATACTGTTCTGTCACGACCTATTTGGTTGCCCTATAGTTTCAGCTAAAATAACTTTTTTCTACAAAGTAAAGTAATTTTTAAGGCATGCTGTCGGTGTTTAAGTGTCATTTTATGACACTGGTGTATAAATATATATATATATATATATAGCATTTGTATTAAAATTGATTATATATATATATATATATATATATATATATATATATATATATATATATATATATTAATGAGTATTTCTCTCCCGAGGATCGTGGTAGATAACCTCCTGTCGCTTCTCTCCATCGTTTTAGATCAAAACTTTTTTAAATTTAATTTATTTTTTAGAAAGAAGGCGGGGTTAACGATTGGTTCTTGTCTATCACAATTTCTCTGCGAGGTCTTTATGTACAACCTTAAAAAGCTAATCATGGAAAGTCGCTTTTCTCAGTTTCTGTTGGCATATAAACATCGACGTAGACGATGTTTGCATGGTGTGGAACGGAAATGAACAGGAATTAAGTGAGTTTTTGGATTTCGTTAATTCGATGCATAATAAAATATATTTTACTTATTGCCCTTTTTAGATCTTTTACTTACCCGTGAAAATAACCAAATTAATTTTAAGATATAAAGAAAGCCGTTATCAACTAACGTTATTTAATTTTCTTCTAACTCTCTACATACCCACAAACTTGCTGCATTTAATTCATTTTTCTATAGACTCTTTAAACTTCCTTTATCTACTGATGCTTTTAACAAGGAGTTAGGAAGAATACAACAAATTGCTTTTAACAATGGTTATCCTTACTATTTCCTCAATAAATGATTTTATAATTTTTTTTAATAAATTCAAACTCTCTTATTATGTACAGCACCCAAATCAAACAGCTATATCAACAAATATGGTTGCCTAACTTATTTCGGCAAAATGTCTACAATTAGCCAAATTTTTTAAAAATCTTAATTTTTCTATAGCTTTTAAAACAACTTTTATTATAAAACACCACCTAATTAAACCTAAAAATAACACTGATAAACTTTCAAAATCAGGAGTATACTCGTTGAGCTGTGGGGATTGCACTGCTGTTTATGTCGGCCAGACGGGAGAAAAGTCCAAGAACACTTGAACCTTGTTAATAAGTATAAGAACTCAGATGTGACTGAAACTAGATCAGGTTTTGGGAGTCACTTACTTTCAACGTACCATAGTTTGTCTGTACCTGAAAATATCTTTCTTGTACATGAATGTCCGAAGGGTCGAAAATTAAACCTACTAGAAAAGATGAAGACAACCAGAGCCAAAAAAAGCCCAGTTCTGTTATGTGTTAATGTCGCTTTCAATTTCGAGCCGAACTTGATTTTTAATAGTTTAAATTAGATACTAAACAAAAATCCCGTACCTCGAATGATTATTTCAGTAGGTAGGTATTGTTTTGCAACGTAAACTATCTAGGAACGGAAGGTTAGAGTTCGATCCTTACCATGAACAAATGTCTTTAATAAGTTTTAAAATATTTTTATTTATTTGTTGTTGGAAGACATAACCTCACTTTATAGTGTTTGCCTAATTATGTAGTTGCATGTACCAGTTTTATATATTTTACGTGTTTTTGTTGTTTCAAGGTAGGCTTTGTATTTCTTAATTTATTAAATACGTTATTATTAGGTTTTTAATTATAGATCTAATAATGCCTGTTTGTTTGCGGAAACACGTACAATCGTTGCTTTTTGACTATAATTAGCCACTTGACTGAGATCGACACATTGTTTTTCTTTTCTGCGATTCTTAAACCAGGTCTCTTAGAGATATTATGGACCAGTTACTTCTTCTTGATTTACTTTTAACACTGATGAAATAATATAAAGACACAAGAAGTTTTAAATCAAAATAATATATTTATTCAATTATACGTACAATTATTGACACTACAATTAGAATAAGAAACTGCATGGCCAATATATGCACAACTAGTGAAGTTCCCAAATCTTCGAAGTTATTTAATGTTAAATTGCAAAACTCTTCTCTACGAAAGGCTCCAAATACACCGAAAATTACGACAACTTGTTGCATAAGATATATTTCATCCGAAGCTTCTGCGAGAAATTTGTCGATTTGTTCCCTTGTCAATACCTTCGATTTTTCGGTCAATATCCTTCGCCCTTTCGCTTTAACAAAGCAACAAGCTTCTAATATCTGCTATTGCCCTGATTATTTACATGCATCATCGCCTTTACCGTAAAGTAATTTGACCAAAGCCTTGACGATTTCCATATTTTGGACTTTTCTTTAAGCTATGCAAAAAACACTTTTTCACTGGCCTCTTTGCCACTAATATTCTTGTGATCACCCTATTTCAAGAAACGATCGCTTGAGAACTCGTACTGTTGCTTTGACTTAATAGGTAACAATTCGAAAGTAGGTTTTTGGCAGCTTCTTCGATCATCTCCGGGATTTATTGATAGATTGGAGGAAATTAGATTTAAAAAAGATAATCTTGAGGAAATTTTATTAATTTATTACCGTAAAAAATGCGTTCATTTGGACTCTTAATGGTGTTTGTAGAAAAAAAGTATATGATATACGTGCTGAAACTGATTTAATTTTGTTCCAATGGGATAGGACACTCCGCCTTCGGTGTCGTGTTCCAAAGGCCACGTTTAGCACTTATATCATAAATAACAATTGAATTATTTAGTTTAGGAATTGGATCGCTTACCTGAATTTAATGAAAATATGTTACATTATACACTTAGGTATGAAATGATGTATCCAATGGCGAGTTCAACATTGCTGCCAGGTTCACCGTTTTTCTCTCGGTTTTTCTGTTATAAAACAAAAATTATTTATTTTATTTGAACAAAAACTTATATTATATTACTTTTTTAAAATTTGCATAAAATTCTCAATATTTCTTATTAAAATGTCTAATGTCCATAATTTAATGTATTACCTTTTATTAAAATACCTGCACACAAAAGGTTACCTGATATGTTAATTTACAAAATGAATTGTTTAACTGAAACCTAAAGAATTGAAATTTTAATTAGACTGGGTTATGGGGATAGAATGCGAAACCCGCAAGACGTTTGTAACATTTTTAATGGCAAATATCCTAATAGAAATCCAATAACTAAATCTACTGTAAGTAAAATTAGATGCAAATTTCGTGAAACAGGAAAGATAAAAGATGCTGTACATTCTGGCAGACTGGAAAGCACAATAATTCCTTATCTTGCTAACAAAACACTAGCAAGAGAAAACAGTGTCTCAACTTTAAAAGTAGGATGTAAAAGACAACGTAAAATATGCAATACAAGAAAGAAATACCTAACACAACAAACAATAAATTAATAAAACTAAAAATGTTGTTTAAAATGTTGTCCATTTACTTCCTGACCGCCAAATACTGTGAAAAAACATTTAATACTTTAAAAAGATGCCGGCCTCTTCGATTTGTCTACATTCGATCTCTATTCGCTTCTTTAAATCCTCGAGGTCATTGGGTTTAGTTTTATACACCACATTTTCCACAAAAAGGTGTCGAGGGGCGTCAAGTCCGGAGACCGAGGTGACCACTCTATTATACCCTACGTCCAATCCAATCCGTCAAAAAAAAAATTGTCTATATATTCCCGAACATTCCGAGCAAAATGCGGTGGAGCACCATTCTGCTGAAACCATATTTCATCATTTGGTGCACCATGACCTAAAAAAATCAACTTTAAATACTTAATACAGCAGGTAAAGTAAGGAACTTACGGTTATTCGGAAGTAGTTCTGCAATAGCTGGGACAATTTCGGTCCTTAACAGGTTCAAATATCTTTCTCCACTTAATGTGTCTTCCATGAAGAAGGGACCAATTATTTTTGCACATTTTATACCACACCAAACATTTATCTTTTGGGGAAATTGGGTATGATTTTTACCTATCCAATGTGGATTTTGCCTGGCCCAATATCCACAATTATACCTGTTAACTTTTCTATTATAAAAATATGCTTCGTCAGAAATAATAATTTAATTGACAAAATTTAGGTTGGTATTGCAACGTTCTATTATGATTGCACAAAATTCCAAGCGCCTATCGTGATCATCCTCAGAGAGTTCTTGCACCAAAGTTATTTTTTATGGATGAAATTTTTTCGGGTTTTTGAAGTCGGTCTACGGACATGTGTGTGACGTCATTTTTTCTTCCTAATTTTCTGTTAGAAAGTGCGGATTTTCTTTTAAACTGATTAAAACATTCAGAGCCTTACAACCAGCTGTTGCGCTATTAGGTCGCCAGAACGTACAGCATCTTTCTTTTCACGAAATGTTTTGTTAATTTTACTTACGGTAGATTTAGTTATTGGATTTGTGTTTTTGTTAGGATATTTGTCATTAAAAATGTTACAAACATCTTGCAGCTTTCGCAATTTATCCCCAAGTCAGTGTAATTAAAATTTCAATTCTTTGGATTCCAGTTAAACGATCCATTTTTGTCAATTTACAAAACTATTATTGTCAAACATATCAGGTAACCTTCTGTGTGCAGGTATTTTAATAAAAGGTAATGTATAAAAATATGGATATTAGACCCTTACTTTCATAAAAAGTGCTCTTAATAAAAACTATTGAGAATTTTACGGGGATTTTAAAAAAGTAATATAATATAATACATAATTTCCATTAAAAAAGTGCCCTTTTATAACAGAGAAACCGTAAACTTCGCAGCCATTGGATCCGGCTTGATTTCATACCTAAGTGTACACATATTCATTAAATTCAGGTAAGCGGTACTTGAGATATTTCGCCGTTTCCTTACTTTTGTTACACGCTGTATGTAAATGCTAGATGATTATGTTATGCAAAACTGAATAGGATCATATTTTGCTATTACTAATAAGAGGAAGCATTCGTAACAAAGGAATTTCCGGGTTTTTTATATTGTTTTTCAAACCCTCCATTTTCTTCCATTGATAAGTTTCCACCCCTCATACTTCATTTTTGCGCAAAATTTAAATACGAAGATTTTTTAAGTTGATTGTTTGTTCCACCATTTTCAATTCGTACCAGAATTTTACGAATTCATCTATAAATCACAGTTAATTCTTGATCAAAATTATACATTTTATTTGGCCTCCATTTTGTTTCGCTATCTTAGACTCGTTCCAAAACTTTACTAGTTCATTCCCATATCACACTTGTTTTTTTAGTAATATTTGTTTTGACATTTTACTATGCCGTCATGATTCTTACCAAAATATTAACATATCAATCCCATATGACCCTTAATTGTTGATCAGAGCCTGAAAGCATTCGGGTAAAATTTTTTTAGCTATGTCACGAACAGAGAGTCAGACAGATAGACGGAGATCTCGGAGCGTGATTTTTTTCACGATTACAATATTTTTCTCTTACAAGGGAAGTAGACGGACTGAGCTCACATAGTTTTATATTAATTCATCACCCGAGGAATTACTTACTTGAGTTTTGCAATTTTCAATAATTTTTATTCTCCATAATTTAAGTTCTCTGACATTACGATCGCTATTTTGAAATGGGCAATCTCTCGATATTTTGAATGTCATTTAAGGATGAAAAAACTTTTGAATTTAATTTTTTTCCTCAAAATGTAAAGAATACGACCTTTATGACCAGATTCGTTGACCATCCGACCACCTGTCAAATTAGAGTATGTAATGTTATTTCGTAATTTTAATTTTAAGAAAACTCTATATTCGAAAAATTTGGTATTCGAATTTTTTTTGCTGAATAATTGTCATTTTCGCAAATATTTTAAATTCAAAACATTGTTTTTTGAATAATTCATACTGCTCTGAAAAATTTACTGTTAAATTCATAAATTCATCTTTTAAAAAATTTTTTTGTTTATTTTAATGTTCCAGATACATTATCACGAACGTTAATCTACGTATTTAGTTAATTCTATTATAATGTGAGAGTCCCTAAAATGCACTTAACACGGATATGACAAAAAATACCATTGTAATGATTTTTCGAAGAACTTTGGATGTAAAATATGTAATATAATGAGTTTTAAAGTTATCACACAAAAAACGATAACAAGTTATTACTAAGTTGCAAACTAGTGTTGCTGTTAAAAATTGCGTACTACATACTGAAACGTTGCAGTCTAATAAAAGCAGAAAATCCACCTAAAAATTGAAAAAAAGCGTAATTTTGCAAACCAATCAACCTCACTTTCGAGGTTACAGCAAAAGGTCGAGTAATATAAGTTCTTGACCTGGTATTTAATTTCCTAAATCGAATAATGTACACGTTATCAAATTTGCCTTCTTTGTCATTAAGAGCCTTTGCACGCTTAATAAAACGTGTTTATGAATTGAGGTCATAATATTATGTTTACGCAAAACCATAGAAAAAGGAATTAGTTAAAGGTATGACTTTTTATTTTGATTACTTTTGCTATTACTTGCCTCGTAAAAGGCAAGTATTGTAATCGTGTAAAAATCACCTTCTCAGGTTTTTACAGATCTTCACATTTTGGGATCCCATTTCGTCGGCTATCGGTCTGACTCCCTGTTCGTGGCATAGCTAAAAAGTGTAGTACATATGTGATTGACATAAAATTTTGGTCAAAAATTAAGAGACGTATGGGGATTTTGGTAAAAATCTAATATGAAGAAACAAAATGGCGACCTAGTGAAATATTGGAAAATATATTTCAGAAAAAATAATTATCCAATTTATCTGACATCTGGCCCAAAAATTAAGTATTATGTAGAAATACACTGGTAAAAATTTTAATATGAATCCAAGATGGCGAAGCAAAATGGCAGTTTACTAAAATACTTATAAAAGCAGCCTGAAAATTACTCACTAAATTAATTTAACATTTTTTTGGAAGAATTAAGTGTGATATAGAGATGAACTGGTAACATTGTAGTACGAATTCAAGATGGCGGAACAAAATAGGGGGCCAAATAAAAAGTTTGTAGTCGTAAAAAAACACCCTCCCATGTGTTACATATCTCTTTAAGCACCCCTAGATGCCAAAAAACATGTTTTCTCAATTCCGTCGGTCTATCTGTCTGTTTGTCAGTTTGCATATAAAGATGGTGAGACCTAGTAATATTTTGGTAAAAGTCCAATATGACGGAATAAAATGGAGCAATAAACTTTTACGTGTGCGTGTTATATGTAAATTGTGTTATTTGAGAGCTAACAAATTTCTTCTGAAAACTGTAAGTACTTCATTTAATAAATGTTTAATTGTTGCTAAGTATTTTATTTTTTTTTTAATTATATTTAACATGTCTAAAATAATTCTAGAACTCAGAGATAATATATAAAAGTTGTGAAACCTACAAATCTCTCTAAAAATTGAGATTTATTCCATACATCGACTAGTTCCCAAAATTTAACTGTTTAAAATTCCATTTTCCAGGAATTAATTCTAATTCTAATTGGGCTTTGAACTAGAAGACGCAGGAGGATTGAGCATCATCTTTTACCCTAATATATCATTAATATTCATATTCATAAAAATTTTTTTACAGATGCTTTATTGTAACATTAATATATGTTTTAAATATTTTTCAGAATAGAAAACATCTCATATCAGATTATCTATGTTTTCGAAATGTTTCCTTTACCATGAATTTTTAATTTAGCCATGTGTTTCTTCTCTTTCTCATCCATATAAATAAACCTAAGTTGTATATTACATTTCTTATACTTTTTTCATATATATATTTCATATATTGGTAAAATCTTGACATATATCTCTATCAATGGCATTAAGAATTTCATATTTTTGTTGCCATTGCCTAGTTTTCCAGTCTTATTTCTTTACACTTTACATTTTTGCAAAAATATTCCATACAATTTTTAAAATTTGTAATCTCCTATTACAGAACATCTGTGGTCATAAAGCGAGAAATTATTTAACAATCTATATATATTTACCTATAGATAAATGAAATGATTTTACCTATTCCAAAAAAAGTCATAACTTCTAAAAAATAAAATTGGTTCATACAGTAAACTAAAAAAAAATAACTATATATTTTTTCACCAGAAAAAATTATTTAAAACATAGTGGGGGACATTAGCAGTCTGTATTTGTGATCAGTATGGTGGGATCTACAAGACCAAGGGAGCAGGGGCGTGCGGTGAAATTTTAAGAAAGGGAAGCAATTTTTAGAAACTTACCTATTTGTAATGTATATAGTATAGTAATGACGTCATCATAAAAATGTCTATGCTCCGACATAGTTTGGAGTTTATTTTCGATGGACAACAGCGATGTATGCGAAAGTCTCTCCTGTCCCGTTGAATTTCTCACGAAATTTTTTATACGTTTAAGTGTTGAAAATTGCGTTCTACTGATGAACTTGTGGCAGGTATTGTCAATACTAATTCACACAATTTCGACACTTCGGTGTAGGCATCTTCCAGCTCCTTGTCTTTTAAAAATTGCATTAGTTCCTTAGCGTTATTTTTCTATTATATAAATATTTCTGAAAATATGTTCAACAAATAATTAAAATTAAAATCTCGTTTCAAACAGCCCAAAAACCCCCTCGAACTTTTTATTTTATTTTCATTATTTTCTATTATATTCTCAAATAGTTCAATCAGTGATTCACATTTTCAGATACTGTTAACACAAGTCGTCCATTATAGTTCCACCGAGTAGGAGCTACTTTGGGCAATCGTTTGTGGACAATGGAGTCCAAAGCTTATGTACGCTTTGTTGACTTGGAAAAAAAGCAGCCATGCCACTTAAAGTAACGAAAAACACAGTCTTTAATGTGGTTGATGGACTGGGATAAAATTAAATTTAATTTATGAGCAAAACAATGGACAAACACAGCACTTCGGAAAGTTTCTCGAACTTTAGCTTGCAGACACCCTCATTGTCCTGCCATCACTGCAGCTCCATCATAGCTTTGAGCAACTAATTTTTTCTCTCCATTAATTTCTTTAGTAACGTTATAAACTACGGTATATAATGCATCTGCTGTACAATTTTCGGACACATTCTTAAAACCTAAAAATCGCTCTTGAATACTTCCGTCTGTTTTAACGTAGCATATTATTATAGATAATTGGCTGAAATTAGTGATATCAGTTGTTTCGTCCAGAACAATAGCAATGAACCGCGCCTCGCCAATCTGCTTCTTAATTTTTTTTAGAATAATGGTTGCAACAGCGGAAATTAGATCATTCTGGATTCGATTCGACGTTCCGCGAAAACGCTAGACTGTTCTAAATGATTTTTTAAGCAATCATCATATTTAGCCATTAAACTAAGTAAATCTTGAAAATTTCCTCTATTTGAAAAAACCCCTGTTTCGTCATGACCTGTAAATCCCAATTCGTGCTGTCCAAGAAAACAAACAACATCGATAAGTTAATATTTGCCTATTTATATTAACGGAGTGTTCAATTCTGGTTTTGCCGAAGACTTTTTCTTTTATGACGGCCTGCAAATGCGCTTTGGACATAATGTGTCTTTTTACAGCTTTATGGAAATTTTTTAAAACGGAAAAACCGGTTTTATTCCAGAGACCTTTTTCATTTTCAAAAAGTAAACATGGCCAACAAAATAATTTACTCATATTTTCACACCCTGTTAGCCATTTAAATTGTTCGTATTGTTTTTCCGGATAAAAATATTTAATACAGTTTTTCATTTTATTGGTTAAATTTTTCAGGCGGTTTTGCTTTTCCTTTGGAAATTATTTAAAGCTTATCAGCTAAGTTTAATATTGAAAATCCCTTTATTATTAAGACACACACCACACATTCACATACACTCTTCTTACTAAATTCTCTAACATTTTCGACGTTATTACCGACAGCCGAAGTTGAGGGTATTTGCATATCCGCGTCCGTATTATTGTCTTCCATATCGCACCATGCACGACGCGACGTACGTATCACACAACACACGGATAGCCGTTCAAACAAAGAACCTACTCCAACGATAGCTTCCGCCCCCACTTAAAGCACGTGACTGAAATGCAAAAATTGCAAACAGCCGGTGAAAAGTTCAATAACCTCTGGCTCGATTCACAGGAAATCAAGCATACAGAACTTGGCTGCAGAGAAGCTAACAGCCAGGTTCTATTCCATTTTTTATTGTCGCTCGGTTGGAGTCAAGGCCGCATTTATTATGGGCTTGATAATTATGATAATATTTTAGCATTTTTAATATAAATTAAATTAATGGTTTCCTATTTCAAAAATTACATTTTAGAAGATGTTTTGTGATTTTTTTTGGGGAAGCACTGCTTCGCTTGCTTCCATGGACTGCACGACCCTGCAAGAGAGTCTTTCAACGCCATCTGAAGGAAAATACTCCACTTTCAAAAGAAAAGTTAAAGATCTAGCACAGCTTATGACAAAGAAGACTAGACTTGATCAAGACATGGTAAGTAGTTTTTCTAATATGTCTAAATAGATATTTTACTTTTTTATTGTAAGTAACCAAAAATTTAATTCTTCTAGACCCGTCCACTTCATCCACAAATCGTTAGGCAGGCCATTTTTGGAGTCTCTGATATATAAAGGAGCAGGAGGAAGCGATTCAAGTTACTAAAACATCATTTATATACCGAATAGCGACATACCCCCTACCTTCAAATCAAGAAACCACCAGTGTTAAAAGATGTGTCGAGAATCTTGAAGCAAAAGTCGTCAAGCTGGTATTTGCAATTGCAGAAGATTTGGCCATCTTAAAGTTGGTGTAGAGCTATTTGGGCATAGACATCACATCGGACACAATGGGGGTCAATTTTGATATCATTCCACACGAAATACTAACTGGTGAATGATTTGACAGACTTGTAGGAGTTGCTTAAACAGTTGCTATCAGTCGTACGTACGTTTTTATTAAATATGTTTTTACTTTTTAATGTGTACTTCTAAGTACCGACCTAAAGAAAAATAAATATAGTGAAGCTCCCGAGAAAATTCTTAAATTCAAAAGTCTTGAAAAGAAATTAAAAATACGTTTTATTGTTTACCAGTAGACCATTCTAGAACACATTTACCCAAAGCGAAAATGGGTTGGACTCCGAAAACTCCTATGCTGTGAAAACAGACAAGAACATCCCGTATTATTTCGCCTATTATTTTAAATGCTACATCGATGATTCTCACTCAATATTCAGTACCGTAAAACGAGGTGGCTTTGTGCCAGGTTTAGCAGTTTTTTAAGATTATCAGACTGTATTTTATAAAAATTAAATATTTCGAATAACAATGGTAAAGATGTATTATTTGGCTACTAATCTAACCTATACTGACAAAAAAAAGAATTTCAGACAAAAAAGTAATTCACAAAAATATTTGTCATAATCTGACCCCATTTAGTGGGGTGACGTTGTGCTTCCTAAAATTATTTGTACATACACAAAGTCGGCGTTTAGCCTAGTGAGTTTGTGCCAAATAACGGTCTAAAATATAAATATACCTTATGTTTTCATATTGGGATTGTCACAAACTCACCTCTTAGATAGTAACTCAGTAAAAAATACTTAAACGTAAAACGAATAACACATTGGTAACTTAAAAAATGTTCTAGGAACAAATAGAAAAACATAAATATCATAGATTAAGAATAAATGTCCATTTCCGGGACGTGAAAAATTTCTCTAAGAGTCGAGATTTGCACAGGTTTGTTCATGTTTTCCTGAATAATATCGATAGCGTCATAATAGAGTTCGTCCTTCCGATCGGGCCACTTCCAATTGAGACCACATTTCTCCATTGTACTAACACAAACTTCATTTTCTTTAAGGCCAGTAATGATGCCTGGAAACAAATTTCCTTCATATTGTATGATCACATAATTTCCAATCTGTACTGTTATGTCATCATTAGACACTGAGCTGCTTTCTGGGATCTCACGTTTATCAGACATATAATCAAACTCAGTTATAGGAGATGAGCTACTTTCTCTATATGAGATTACTATACTGAATTACTTTCACGGCGCCTTAATCGAAGCTTTATTTTCGATTCTTCAGATGGCATTGACGTCAAGAGTTCTTCAGATTCCTTTGACGTAGATGGCATATTTTGAACTCCATCTTCTGGAACCACGTCTTTAGCTGGTTCTTCACGTTTGCGCTGTTTTGTCCCTTCGGTGTAGCTGTTAAGTCGTCAGCCACAAGAAGTTCCACTGCGCTTATGATTTTACCAGGAGCTACATTTACCCTTTTGCGCTTTTGACGTTGACGTAAGGCAACTGTTGAGTCTCGTTTTCTCTGGCATGCGACTAAGGGTTCAAACCACACTTTCTGAAGCCAGCGGGCAGAACTTCCATGGCTTTGTCATTCATAGTACATTCATAAACAGTGTGTCTTTCCACTCGTGTAAAATTTGTCACCAGTTACACTTCATTGGCCTAAAAAAGGCTACATCTAGTGGTTGGACTAAATGGGTGGCATTGGGAGGTAATGCTATAAACGCAATGTTGTTCGGCTCACATTTCCGTATGACCTCAATATTAAGGTGTGAACTCAAATTGTCGCCGATTAGTACCTTTTTTCCTTCCTGTTCTTTTAAAATGGGTAACATGAGATTGACAAACCAGTCCTCGAAATATTGATAGCCCGATTTTGTTCGATCATACCTCGCATTCTCTGGAAAATTTTCACTCCAAGATTGCCACATTTTTTCCAATTTATAAACTACTGCATTTCCAGCCATCATTAAAGAAGTACATGCTTTTGTAGCATTTCGGATCTGTACCGGATATTTTGTGCCTCGTTTTATAAGCACTTTCGTGGCACTAGGATCGTCCCTCAGATTTGTTTCATCATAGTTCCAAAAGTTAGGTGGAGCAACACACTCTAACTCTTGTTCCATATTATCAAAGGAGTTGTTGATAATTTCGTGACCCACTGCAGCCCTCGCAATACGTATGTTTCGAGCTATTCGATGAGCTAGAACATTTTTATGCCTATCAAGAAATGATGTCACCCATTCTTTTCCAGGGAAATTTTCTTCAAAACGGTTAACCTTTTATCCTCTCTTGTCTAGGTACGCCTTTACAATGAAACGGAGATCATGTGATGTAACTGGAAATCCAAAGGGGGATACGGCGATTATGTGAGCAATAATTGACTGCTTCTCTTCGTTGTTTAGGACTGTTTGGCCACCAGGGCGAAGCTAATGTCTTCCATGCAGCTTTGAAAGCAAGGTATTGCGGTGGATATGATATCTGGAAAAATTAAAAATTAAATACCTGAGCTTTTCCTTTCCTCAGCATCCCGTATAGACATTTTTTTAGCCCTTATCTTACTAAGGGCTTCCTGAAGCGTCTTCTCAGTGTAATTTTTATAGGGGCGTATTTCAGGTGTTTTAATATATTTTCGTGGCATTGCTAAAACAAAAATTACCGCCACAAAGTCACCCCATATTGTGTTGATTCGAAAAATACCGGGTCACAAAGTCATTCCACTTTTTGTTGCCATTTTACTTTATGTGA
Organism: Kuschelorhynchus macadamiae; assembly: GCA_030620095.1. Classification (NCBI taxonomy): domain Eukaryota; kingdom Metazoa; phylum Arthropoda; class Insecta; order Coleoptera; family Curculionidae; genus Kuschelorhynchus; species Kuschelorhynchus macadamiae. Next base: position 1,834,919 of record JAUTXW010002049.1, on the reverse strand, counting down.
CGTCATTGGTTTGACAATTACAATTTTAATATTCTAAAGACATAGGTACATACCTGATATATTTCTTCGTACTAAGTGAAGCTCAAATTCTGCCTGCTTATTATGGTTTAAGATATACACGACAAAGTATCACATAAAACTAAAATTTAGGAAAAATGCGTCATTCCTATATAATGGGCTGGAGGCAAACGCAACTTTCGAATGGTGACCAGGGCACGACTGAATATCACCTGATAGCTTTTCAAATGCGTGACAACAGAGAGACAGCGCTCATGCGGCAAATATGATAACTATGTTCAAATTCTCGCGGCAAATACACTATATCACAAAGTCACCTGGCCGGCCTTAAGTCACCTCGTTTTACGGTACATTCAGAGGACAAGTTTCACATAAAACTTTTAATAAGTTGTCTAAAAAATAACTGCAGAGCAATCTACAATCGGTTTATGAACGTTAGTGTACCAATGTCTCCTCTAAATAATGAACAATGCATATTTGTGAGAAGACATGTAAGAGAGATAAAAGAGAAACTGTCACATAACAGACAACTTTCGGCGTGCAGCTCACTCTATACATAAAATGTTTAAAAATTCAAAATTTTTGCAATTTTTGCACAAATTCAACACAGCGGCTTAATAAAGGGTTGTAAAAATCAAGGTAAGAAACACTACTTCTACAATAGATTTTAAATTTTGCCTAAGAATGAACTGACATAGGTGGAAACTGGTAAAACATGGGTACGAATCTAATATGGTGAAACAATATGGCTGCCTATTAAAATGTATGTAAACACGGTTTTAAAAAATCGGTATATTTCCTTTACCCGGAACATCCATTTTTAATAGTATTTTCTTTTTGCTAGGAATAAAGTAAAATACGATCCTAATTAGTTATTAGTAATTATTGCATACATAAAATATGTTATCTTTCAGTTTTCTAGACGAAAGAAATGATTTTTTATAAGGAAACTTTAGGGTAGATGGGTAAAACTAGTCTGTAAAGGAACCTAACATAACCGGAAACTTCCTCCGCAACCATGCCCTTTGTCTACAAAAATAAAAGAAAACACAATGTATACATACATTAATGACTACGTGTGGAAATAGGGCCATACTTCACTATTTCTTTTGTTAGTTGTAGACCTCTTACATCACGTTTATACCTAACGTAGTAAGACACTTAACCATATGACAAATAGGGAATTTCTGTTGATTAGATGGATTACCTTCAATTCTAAACAATAAATGTTTCTGATAAAAATAAACAATATTTCATCAGCAGTAAATATTAAATATTTCGTTTAAATCATATTCGATATTGACAAGGAACTAATTAACGAAATCAAAATTAAATTCAAATGACTACAACTTGACCTTCGAGAAATCCTATTTAAATATTAGATTGATAAGCGTAGTGTTTTAATTTGCTTTTATTTGCTGATTCTTTTCTGTTGCTAAATATGAACTAACGTTGCAAGGAGAATTTTATGTGTATGTATTATGCTAATATATACTCTAAATGGCATTGTCCAATTTCATTGATTTTAGTAACAGCTTTTAAACCGGAATTTAATTAAAATTGATTACCAGCATGATAAAATTTAATTTTTTTATTATACAAGGTGTCCCTGCAGAGAGTGACCGATGTAGGTTAATAATTTCAAAAGATGACAGTTGGAAATCGGTAGCAGTAGTAATCTGGAAGCAGTGCTCTATCGACCTTTTGCTTCCCATGTCGTTTCCGGTTGTATCGGAAATAAAAGTTAAAAACCATATACGTAGCAATATTTCATATAACACCAATTGTCAAATCTTCTTTTAATATATAGGGTTAAACATTCTTCAAAAATTATTTTTTGACATTCAATTATTGTTTTTTTTTTCGTAAAATAATTTTTGTTCTTTAACAGTCAGTGGTGTAAAAAATTATTTAACTACTGAGCTCCAAAGGATTTAAATACTTGAAAAATATTTAAATGTTGAGGAAGTATTTAATTACAAAAGGTATTTAAATATGATCATAGTTTTTAATTGCTATAAATGTATTGAAATCCTATTATGAATGGATTTAAAACCAAAAATGTATATAAATTCTTTTTGAATTTAACTGATAAATCCTTTTTTGCCGGAAAAGTAATTCTTATTTAAATAGTTTACAGCAAAGTCCAGTATTTACTATTTAGGATTTAAATACATGTAAAACGTATTTTGCATAGATCTGTATATAAGTTACTATAAAATATTATTATATGCAAAAGTTTGTATATATACTAATTTAGAGAAAAAAAATTCAGAAGAACACTTGCTTTTCCAAAAAAATGGCTGCTTTTATATTTTACGATATTATGCTAGCGGGAAAGGTTCCTTATATAAAAAAATGTTAAATTCGAGTTTAACATTCTCTATTTGATCAGAGGTAAAAGTGAGAGAGAAAGATGAGAAATACACAAAAACAATTTAAAATCAAATCTCAACACTTTCGCTTTGGAAATAATGTTTTGTAACTGGCAAAGGCAACTGTCCAGATTCCATTTCAAATTCCGTTTAATTCATGCATTTTCAAAATAGTAATAAACTTTAGCGGTTTTAAAGCTTAAAATTTTTAAATAAACTGGTTAATTAAGATAATAATTAAATAATATAAATTAACTCATATCGTTACAATTATCATTTGATTATTAAATACAGTCATTATGCTGGCCCCAAATAGCAGTAGTAAGATGAAATATTTACTATTCACTTTTTCCGGACTTTACGCTTTTTTCGTTTTACGAAATTATAATCCCTGACTTAAAATTTATTGTCATGAATTTATATAAGCCTAAATTGTATTTTCTACTTTTTGGTGAACTTTATAAAAGCGTCGTTTAATACACATATTATATATTTTATATTTTTTACCTATAGAAATTAAAAAAACCATAATTTGGACTCTTAATTATCTCCAGATTCCTATTTTCAGTCGAAAAATACAAAAATTTGTACTCTTAAATATCTCCAGATTCCGATTTCTGTCATGTTGGCGCCGCCATTGCAACCAGAAATTGAGAACTTTTACTATTAAATAAATCCAAATGCAATTTTTCTCATTTTTCGGTCGAATACCTACAAAATGCAAAATTCGTCCGCCATGTTTGCGGCAGCAATTTGATTTTTAAAATGTTGACGACAAATCTATATCATACACTTTTAGATACTGATTTTTAATTGTATCTTTGCACAAATTTATTTAAATGTTGTCTAAAAATATATAATTTGTACTCTAAAAACTTGATTTTTCAGTCGAATCACCAGAAATACCAATACTTGCCCACCATATTGAAACCGCTATCTGGAATCTTTTATATACGAAAATGACAAATTATAATCTATACCCAAGACAAATTTAATAAAATTAAGGGGTAGTGAGTTAAAATTTAATTAAACGATTCCCACCAGCAACTATCATTTAGATATAAAGGAATAAAAAAAGGTAAAGCGGAGTTCACAAGCAATATATTATCATACGATGTATATGCGTCAGCAAACCATTGCTAGCAACCCATCGCGTGTGGACAAAAAGTTTGAACAAATTATCAAATTGGCACAGACAAATTATTTGCTAATTCTGACAAACAGTATATTGTGATGGTGGTTTGAAAACTACCAAATAAGTCATCAAACGTTTATGTACTTGGGCTGGAAGTAGTAAAACGAGATTAAAATACTATGTTTTTCAACGGCTAAAGAACTAAGCGATTCAATTTCGACACCATTAATAAGGATTAAAGTCCTTACTTTTAAACATTGAATAATATGCCCATAATGAATATGCTATTTTTACAAAACAGAGAAAAATTACGTTTTCTGAAAAGAAACTAATACTTTTCTACTCATCTATAAAGCTTTTGTCTACATAAAATGTTATACTTATTTTTCTGTATTTTGCGGTAAGAAATACGATCTCGACTGCTTCTGTAATATTCGGAGGTATATCATTTAACTTATCACTTAATTTGCTTAAACTCACTTTTACACAAAAAAAAATCTTTTAAAGAGATTATTTCCTTCTTATTAATTATGACCAATTACTAACAAGAATTCGTATTTCATATTTAATTTTCAAGTGGAAATATTGTCTGACAACTGTCAGCAGTTTTTCCAGAAAAAAAATCGGGAAAATATCATTTAAGGTTGACAAGGTAATAATTATTGTTCTTACTGTCATTTTAAATAAAAATATTGTTATAATAATTATTATTTGTTGAACTCAGCAAATAATCTTACCACATATCCCTCGTGCATCTAATTTTTGCTACGGAAAAACTGAAATACACTTTTCTAAGAAATTTTTGTAACAAATACCATTCGCCCAAGAGAAAAAATCCTCGTCTTCAACTCGAGTTTTTAAAATCACTAAAGGTCATATTATTTGTTAAATAAATTACTTAAAAACCTCGTTTTTTAAATATTTCCGGAAAAATTACATACACTAGGGATATTATCCATGATCAACGTCAACTTCAAGTCATACATTAAATATTTTAGATATAGGCGGTCCTCTAGGTCCCAATTCTAAAGATATACCATATGGTTCGCATAAGAAAAGTATAGAAACTACTAAAAACTACCAGACTTTTGCTCTTTATTATTTATCATGTCATGACATGTCACGTTTCTAGGAAAGCCAGAGAGTGTCCCCATTATTTCTCATATTCTTGCATTAAAAAATAAGCGCCCTACCATTCTTTGTATTTCTTGAAAATCCAGTCTAAAAAAAACCGAGGATTGTCATTGATCAAACCGAGCATGAGTAAAGAATTTGAAGTAACGTGATTGGTTATAGCGCATGAGTATGAGCAATACGCCATTACTCACTGGTAGGAGTAGTAGTTACTTTTATCAAAACATATTGATAATGTAGGTATTATTTATTAGTCGTAGAAAAACCATATATGCCTTCGAATAATAAAGTAAAAAATGGTTACTTTGTTTGACCTATTTAAGTAAGTAATCGTCTAGAGTTGTGTGCGAATGTCTGAGGTCACCAACATAACCATATCATATAGGAAACTAAGTCTGAAGAGAACAAAGGAAATTAATCAAGCATAATATTGATTGTTCCAAGACAAGTGAGAAGAAACTCGCTCAGATATTTACATTTAGACATTGCTTATAATTTCCCAGAATTCCGAAAACCGCTAACTAAGTAAGTCGTAATTAAATTCAACTTGATTTATTTTATTGCAGGCTTTAGAGCAGTGGATTAATGGTGAAACTAATAAAGATTAGCGTTTGTAATAAAAAATATTTCGAAGTTCCGGAAAGTGTCCTCTTGAATTCAGAAAAATATCATATTTGTAAATTACAAATTTTTTAATTCTTGAGGAGAAAAAATAGAAATCAAAACGTCTTATTTTTTTGCAAAATACTGATCCATTTATAGCGCGATTTTATGCTGTCTGCTATAGTGTTTGTTAGTGTTAAGAGGAACCTTAACAAGTCGATGCTAAATGTACAAAGACGCATGGAGACTCTAATAACTTAGTTTTAGAGTACAATAGAGAAGATTATATATTGTGGGTCAGATTGGCCAAGAACGTCCCTTTCGAATACAACACGATATAAAAGTCTTTTTTCTGTGAAGCAGACGGTTTTAACCTATTAGAAGTAGAAATATGCAACATTATCAGAGCCTTGAATTCGCCTAATCTAGAGAAGAAGGTTCCTCGGTTTTACGAACTTCCAAAAATAGATAAAGCCAATATATCATTATGCCCCATCATCAGTTCAATAGGTTGACCATTACAAAATAGGTTAATATTTGTCCAGTATTTTAAACCACTTTACAGAATGATCTAATATTAAACACTCTAAGCATTTGATCGAAGAGCTTAAAGATTTTACACTAGTTCCCGGTGACATTTTAGTTAAATTTGATGTTGAATCCCTTTATACAAAATATGCCTATTGACGATTCCATTTTCATAGTTCCTGACATATTTAAGCTTTACAATATTGTCTTAATTAAATTGATAAAAGAAAGCTTAACGTCCACATATTTTATTTTTCAAAGTACTGTTTATGAGCAAACCTCTCCTGTTGTAGCAACAAGCATATCGAAATTTTCGAGGAAATTAAGCATTTAGGTTGCAAAGATCTGCTCTTTGCAACCTAAATGCTGGTTTAGATATGCCGATGAAACTTTGTAATCATGCAACATATACAGTGAGGGCATAGACTCCGTCGCCCTTCGTCTAACTTTTGAATCGCTCTGTATATTGCAATGAAATTTGGAGCGAGAACATATGAGCAACTTCTCTGTTTTTTGTGAAAAAAAATGACAGCCTTAAATGTCAAGAAGACAACTGGGCGCAGTTTTGAAACTTCTTTTTGTGAAAGGGTAGTGATACATTGTTTTAAAGGTCTCTTTATTCTTAAATCAACCCCCCATTTTGAAGACCAATAACAATTTTAAATTTGATTTATTGATACGTAGTTTGGTGCTGCACTTTTTTCAACCAAGTGCAACAATTAACAATGTGGTTGCCTTGGTTTTCTAATATTTGACATTTTGAAACGTGCCTTTTAAGTGTTCTAAAAGATTCGGAAATATCATTTAATTAAAATGGCTCGTTCGTTAGAAAATAAAATCGAAGCAGTTTTCATCTTTGGAGAGGCTAACCGGAATTATCACGCTGCAAGTCGCATCTTCAATGAACGCTTTCCGGAACGACCAGCATGCAAGAAATACTTTCAGAATTTGTTGTCATAATTTCAAGTAAAAGGGACGGTAAAAGATGAAAGTTCAGGTCGTAGCTGAACTGATCGTAAATCCTAGACAACGTACTAAGAGAGGAACTGAGAAGTCCAATAAATTTCATCCTTATCAAATGTGTACGAGTTATCCGAAAATGACCCCGACAGGCAACTAGAGCTTTTTGTTTTAATGATGAGAGTACCTTTGTCCTGAATGGAGAAATCAAAATACAAGAGTTCTAACCACACTACACCACAACTTGTTACGTTCTGGACGCGCGTTTCGCTAACCAAGTCAGCATTACCAGCAGATGATATAAACTAAAGTAACTTATCCTAACCGAGACTATTTATAGGTAAATGTGGTCACACTTGGTTGTACCCGACTGCACCGTTGTCAAGTAAACAATAGAGGGGACTATAGGGAATAGGCCATCTGTCTTTATTTACTGCTTTCTTACCACATTTAACTATTTCTATACTCTCAAAAGCATCCAATAATCTATTATTAGATACATTTTTAATCAACTTAAGATTATTTATTCCTATTCGGTGATTGTTTTCCAAAGCATGTTCGGCAACGCTTGACTTTTCTGTTCTTCCGTATCTTAAATGTGCCATGTGTTTTTTAAAACGAATGTTTATGGAGCGTTTAGTTTGCCCAACATATTTTAAATCGCAGTCATTACAGCTAATTTCATAGATGCCACTCCTCTTCCTCAAGTCGACTTTGTCTTTGGGGTTTCCAAGGAGATTTTTCAAACTGTTCTCCGTTTTGTAGGCTACTCTAAAACCTACGTTTTTAAATACTTTTTCTAGACCTCTCGTATATCTGGGATCATATGGGATTACTATGAATTTATTGGAAGCCTCAGGTGTTTGAAGAGTAGTGGCATCTTTTAACATTTTCTTATCCTTATGTCTATTTACTAATTTATGTACAAAATTATCATTATATCCATTACTTTTAGCTATATTTTTAATCCGATTCATTTCATTGTTAAAACGTTTTTTACTTAATGGAAAATTGACTAACCTGTGAGTTAAGAAATGGAATCCTGCCATTTTGTGTTGACGGCAATGAAATGAGTCGAATGTTATATACCTATCAGTATTAGTAAATTTCCTATAAATATCAGATTCTAATTTATCGTTATTTCCAATAACTAACGTGTCGAGAAAAGGTTATTGCCCATTGTTCTCCTTTTCGTACGTAAAATTAATGGAAGGATATTTATTGTTTAATGTTTCTAAGAAAGTGACCAAATTTTCTGTTTTAGTTTCAAAAATAGCAAATATATCGTCTACGTATCTATACCACACCCTTGGGAAATACTTGAGTTCTTTTTTGAATTGGGTTTCTAATCTGCCCATAAACAAATTTGCAAAGAACGGAGATAAGCAATTGCCCATCGCAGTTCCCTCAAGTTGTTTATAATATTTATTGTTGAACTAAAAAAAATTTTGATTCATACATAATTTTGTGAGAAGTATTTCTTAATTATATATAATTATTATATAAATCATTAATTTCTTTCTTCAAATTATTGATTTCAAGTAGTTCCTTTAGGTATTCTAAAGCTAGTGGTATGAGTACACTATGAAACAATAAGCTTACATCAAAAGATTAAAATTTCACCCTCTTTTAAGCGAACATTCTTAATTTTATCTAAAAATTCTAACGAGTTAGTAACCTCAAAGTTATCATATGAGATATTTAATTTGCTGAATTCTTCTACTAACCATTTCGAAATATTGTACGTTGGTGATCCAACAGCTGAAACAATAGGTCTCATGGACTTTCCAGGTTTATGGATTTTGGGAAGGCAATACAGTTTAGATAACTGTGGGTTACTATGTGTTAGTTTGAATTTTAGTTTATCGGACACAAGGTTTTCACACTGTTTTAAAGTATTTTTTACTTCTGTTATCATTTTTGATAACGAGTTTTTCTCAATTAAATCGTAAGGACCAGTTTGAATCAAATTGTCTACTCTTTCAAATAAATCTGTTTTGTCTAGTATAACAACCATATTTCCTTTGTCAGCTTTTAAGTAAAAATATTTCTTTTTCTTCAGTCCCTGGATAACTGGCACGTATTGAATGGAACTTTCGATATTTCCTATAATAGTTGGTAAACTATTTTTTACTGGAGGCTCTGTAAAATTCAAACCTTTATTCAAAAGGGCGATTTCTCTATTATCAAAGGACTGAGAAGGAGACTGGATGGAGAAGTCAAAACTCAACATTGTAGATATTGGAGTAATGAAAACCTCCATCTGTTTCGCAAGGGACATACCTAGTTTCTTCAAAAAATATTTTGGTATGACCATATCATAATTTCTATGGAAATACCATACCATCACTCCATTTATTGATGATGTTGCTCAAAATCCAGGTGTATTTGACTTTGGCATTAAGTTTCAATAGGATGGAGCCCGTCACATTATTTTAGAGACACTAGAAATTACTTGGATGCAACCTATCCGGTTGATTGGATTGGTCACCGAGATCCGACAAAGTGGCTAGCTCACTCGCCAGATCTTACACCCCTTGCTTATTTTCAATGAGGCTATGTGAAATCTGAAGTTTTCAAATTGGCTCCGGATTCTCTGAACAAACTGTGTGAATGTATCATCGACGGGTGTGCAGGAATAAATTCTGAAACCCTCCATAATGTGAGGGAAGAATTTATAAACATGTTCATTTGCTAGGAGAAGCAAAGCAGATATTTACAACATATTTTAAAACGAAAACTTGACGTTTTTCTTTTTCTGATTGTTTCAAGTTTTTAATGTTCATTTTATCAGCTTTTTATAAATTGTTATACTTTTTTAATAAAATATTTAATGAGTAATTTTCGTGTTTTACTTAGTTTGGAGTATTGACATCGGTAACCCCAAAAAATGTCTGAAAAATATAATAATGATTCCATTACGAAACATTGTTATTGGTCATCATTTGAGAACTGCTGAGTCAAATGTTTTCAAAATCGGGGATTCAATTCGTCAGTCGCTCTTTTGATAAAACACCTAGGTTTTTTTCTAAACGACCGAGCGAATTGAAAAAATTTAACATTATAAAATTAATAAATAATATTTTTTTAATATAACTGAATATTTTTAAATGTGTTCAGATTATTTGTTGCGTTTAGATTGACAAACAAAAATCTTTTTTGGCTTTTTCGCAACTGAGTAAAAATATTTAACTTTAAATTAATTGAAGCAAATATTTAATAAAATTACATATCTCAACATGTAGACTAGTCTGTCTACGGAATGTTTCGATACATATATAAACAATATTATTTAAGCAAGCATAATAAATTATATCATTTACCTTAAGTTTTTATAGACACATAGTAGTTGTACAAATACTTTCATCCTATCGGGACTCATCAGTATGCCGATCGTAAGAGAGAAACATTAAATAATAGAAAAGAATTGATTTCAAAATTTTAAAATTTGTCAGTTTGTTTGACATGTCATTAACTTAAGGTAAATGATATAATTTATTATGCTTGCTTAAATAATATTGTTTATAAATGTATCGAAACATTCCGTAGACAGACTAGTCTACATGTTGAGATATGTAATTTTATTAAATATTTGCTTCAATTAATTTAAAGTTAAATATTTTTACTCAGTTGCGAAAAAGCCAAAAAAGATTTTTATAACTGAATATTTTAGGCATTTTGTAAAATGCAGAAGGATTTCATTGACTGATCGTAAAACAAACGGGAACATAAGCATTTTAACTCCAATTAAGCGTTTCATAATTCATCTGGTCATCAACAAACGCAAAAACAGGTAAATGAAGGAATGGCTGGTAGAGAAAAAGGTCACAGCTTGGCCACTCTGCAAAATAACTAATGGTCATTCTCGTCATCTCCAGAGTCAGGGAAATTTTACAAGAGCCAACCAGGATGTGGAAAACATGCTGACAGCCTGATTGAGTGATAATGGCCCAGCTAATTGGTCAATTGGTTGTTATTTTGTGCAATACCAAAAAAATCGTAACACGGTAAAATAAAACGCACTCCTTACAAAGCTCTGTTTGAAGAAAATTTGTGGGTTGACTGTTTTTTTTCATGTTTTCTGCTAAAGCTATGAAAACAATAAATAGTCAAAGTCAAAGTCAAAAAAAAAACTTTAATGTCCAAAGATACAATACAAGTACAAATTAATTCAGAATAAAGTCAGAATTATGAACTATAATCATGTCGACGAACTAAAATAAACACTCAGTACAGTTATAAAAAGACATCACATATATATGTATATACATATAGTAACTTATTCAAAACTATCTCCAAAATACTCAGAAAGATCATAATAGGTTTTATTTACCAGTCTATTTTTTAATTCCCCCCGAAATACTGAGGAAAGCTTAAAATATATTATTTAGCTAAAATACGATGTTCAACAATCTATTTCAATACTTCAGGACAAGTGTAGTGGGCAAGAAAAAATTCAAAATATTACCCCTAATACTAATAAAAATATTCAAGAATTAGACCAAGCTCTATCATGTGCTAATAGAAATGGTCGAAAACAGTTTTCAAAATTCAATATAATATTCATTATTCAAAATGTATGGAGCCATGTGCTACCAACTACAGTCACAGAATAAATGGGCTTAAAATAGAAACGCAAATTGTACAAAAAACAACAAAAAATGGAGGCACGTTTAACAGGATATATTGTCGGGCAAAAACGGCCGCTGAGAATATGCTAGAAACAACCAATTAACATCCTAAACCTTTAAACGTTGACCAGAATATCCCCAAGAAGTTCCTAAAGTAGCCAGAGAGCCTTTGGATCCTAAAAATATATTGGGAGCAATTCTGGATTTCAAAAATGGAGTATACCCAAATGCAACTAAACATGATATTTTGAATCGCTGGTTTTTACGAGATGAAATTACAATCAGCATTGTCACTGAAATTCCTCTCCAGAATTTCAATAACTGAAACTGTTGGAGTGTTTTGTAAGTTTGGAGGACAGGGTTTGAAAAAACGTGGATATAAACCAACAAAAGTTCAGTGGCGAACAAATAAATGCCTTTGCTTTAGAGCATACATGAAATGTACCAGCAAGTGCCACTTAAATGGATCATATGTGAATAAATAAAAACATTGTTTAGTTTTCATTTTTCTTATTTAATGAATTTGAAAAAAGACACTAGGGTTTTAATATATTATTTACCTAAAATAAGTCCAGGCGATATAAAACCTCCAAATGCAATAAGGTATTCCCTAAAAATGTTTAAGTTTCTGTTTGTTCTACGACAAACCTAAAAATTACGGAATTTTCAATGATTTTTCAATTCACCCAATTGTTTAGAAAAAAAGGTTAATTTTGCAACACGCTGACGACATATACGCTATCAACATTCTAAGATAAAATTCACTATGAAAATTGAGTCAGATTGTGCCTTTGCTTTCCTGGAGAACGGCACCCTAGGTCAGTTTTGTTACAGAATATTTATATTTTAGTTCTTACTTCACCGGAGTAGACCTACTGTTTTCAAGTTTTGGCTACTATTCTACTGTCTAAGGATATAAATACTCTGTAAAATTTACTTTTCGTATTATTGGATTAACTATTTTTTTTAGTGTTGCTACCGGCATCGGCAATAATTTAATTTTTATTTTCATAATAAATCTAAGTATTCCCATCCATTTAGTGATTTTCCATAATAAACTGTCAAAATCGTAGTGTGCTCTACCTATCGATGTGCCACGCTGTTAAATTCAAAAAAGGTATACTTCCTCAACAATGCTAGAGACAACTATTTTCGTCCCTTAGACGCTAAATGAAGTTGCTCAGAACTTTACCCAAGCTGAGTATGTGATAGATCTCAATAATAATAAAATAAAATAAACATTTTTTTCTTATAAAAGTGTATTGAAAAATGATTTGTCCTCGAGATTCAGGGTGTTGAAAGACCGATATTTTTTTGAAATGTTTCTTTTTTGGTTTCAGTGTTACCTAAACTTGTCTTTTGCCTTTTTTTAGAAAACGAACCTTTTTCCAGGAATACAGAAAAGTGCGCGCCTCTACGTTCTAAATATTGTCCACGTTATCCTTATTTTTTTTTATTAAACGAGTAGTGTTAGATCATAATGTGTATTTCGCAGTTATTTCATTTTTTGACTCATTTTACCAACTTAAAAGTTAAATACTATTATATACTTTCATAGAGTAAGTGCTGAAAGTAACCACTTCCGACCTCAATTCGCCTTAACATGGATTGACGGACTCTTTCGAAAATACCAGGTGTATTTCTGGTAGTTGCACATAATTCGGGTATTCTATTATTTACATCTTCCTCATTTCGGATATAAGGTGACCCCAAAAGTAAAAATCCAAAGGATTGATATCTGGTGACCCAGCGGGCCAATGTTGAGGTCTGTTTCCTCCAATCCATCGATCAGTATTCAACCTTTCAAAATTCGAAATTATTAATATTCTAACGTCAATAACTGGGTAAAAATTAAACTTACGCATAGAATATGCTACAGGATAAATATTTAGAATTTGGCGCAGATTAGAAATATGTCACAAAAATGTAGATTTTTATTAAAATAATACTACCGACGTCACAACGCCTATTATCCTGTATATCCTCTATACCTGTGTCAAAAAAGCTCAATTTAATAAATCACTTTATATGTTTTAATATTTCTATTAAAAATGATTACCTAAATATAATGAGATTATATGAACTTACTGTAAAGAGATTAATTACCAATTACTTACATGTTTCATTACACAAGGAAAGTATTGCTTTCCTAGCTGCCTACATCAATTTTTACAAAGCTTAGCTTGCTTTCTATCTTTTATGTTAACCCTAATGTAATGCAAAAAAGATACTTCTCTAGAAGATTATTAATCATTCGCTTGTAGATTTTAAATAGTAATGTAACTGTAATAAAGTATACAGTTAAAATATAAATTTTATAATTAGTTTTTCTGGATATAACTTTGATGTTTCTGGTGAACGTGTGAAAGTTCACAAAAGTACTACTGATTTTTTTAAATTAACTTTTAATTATCGTTATACTATTTATTTAAAACCTTTATTGCTAGGCAATAACAAAAACGAAGTAATTTAAACCAAATTAAATTTAAAGACGTAGGAATATTATACGTATTATTCCTAAATAAAAAGGAGGATTCTAGTTAAATTTATTTACAGATGGGTTTACCCCTTTATCCCGAAGTTTTCTCATAATGAATCTCGAAAAGTAAAAGATAGTACCTCTAATTTAAATATTTACCTATTTCTAAATAACTATGTGTAGAGCTAAAAGGAGCTATTGTCCACTATTTATGATAAAAGGAAAACTTCTTAATATACTAATATTTTATTGAATAATGGAGATTTTAAAATTGAGAATTCTCTCTCTGTGCGAATAAAGGTTGATACTGATATTTTTGAATAATATATAGACCGCCATTTTATTTCGTCACATTGAATTGGTATTAAAATTGCACCAATCTAACACATTAACCTTTCATGTAAAAAGTCACTTGGATGGAAGTTTTTGGTACTGATTTTTCAAAACGTTTTTTATAGCTATGGCGCGAACAGACATATATAGAGATCTACAATATGGAAAACATGCTTCTCGGTTTCATTGGTAAATGTGAATATTTGCAAAACAGTGGGAGGCTGTTACAGAGGCGATTCAAATAGTTGTTTTTGTTTGAGTTTAATACGTGTATGCATACATGTATGTATGTATGAATATTAAATCATAATAAATTTTGTTGAAAATCTTGATAAATGAAAGTTGTAGAAAAATGTATATCCATTATAACCTAAATGATTGTTACAAATGTAAAATAAAGAGATATATTGTCATAAATTATTTCGACTTGACTAAGACAACATAAAAATGTACTAAAAAAAAACAAAAAGGGTACACAAAATAATACAGTGCTATTTTTTTAAAAATATGGGTAAGTTCAGTTAAGAAAAATTGGCACCTTTTACAGCGGGGCAGTACGGTTTGAATATTATATATAAATATGCTACTTTATTTTAAATGACAATATAAATATAATTTCCATTTCAAGTAGAATATTGAAAGAAAAATAAAGATAAATGAAGTTATTTTATTTATTTAATCATATAAAATTAACAAAAAAAATTATTTAGAAATTTAGATTAAAATAACTAATAACAAGAACTTTACTCTCTTTACGAAGCACTTCCCTGGTAATAAATTTCACCACACAAATTATGTGTATTTAGCTATGAAATACCTAATATATCCATATAATACCAGCACACAAAAGGTTACCCGATATGTTTGACAATGCCAGTTTTGTAGATTTACAAAAATGGATCGTTCAACAAAAACCCAATGAATTGAAATTTTAATTATACTTGGATTATGGGGATAGAATGCGAAGCCTGCAAGATTTTTATAAAATTTTTAATGACAAATATCCTAACAGAAATCCAATAACTAAATCAACCGTAAGTAAAATTAACAGCAGGTTAATTGCAGGTTTTGCATTCTATACCCACAACCCAGTATATTTCAAAATTTCGATTCTTTAGGTTTTAGTTAAACAATCCATTTTTGTAAATCAACAAAATTGATATTGTCAAATATATCAAGTAACCTTTTGTGTGCAGATATTTTATTAAAAGGCAATTCATTAAAATATGAATAATATACCCTTATTTTTGCAAAAACTGTTGACTTTTATAAAAATTGCTCTTAATAAAAAGTACTGAGAATTTAAAAAAATCTTCCCTCGTTATGAATTATTATTTTTATTGGGAAGAGTGAAGTGTGGTCCAAGTTAGTTCAGTACATAGTCACAGTATATATGTGTTGCATATACTTCTTCAATTTTTATGGGGCGCCATTTTGTTCCATCTTATTGGATTCCTACCAATATGTTTACCATTTCCTTACTACCTATGCCACACTTGACTTTTGGGCATAATTTAAAATAAATTCAATAAGTATATTTAATTTTTCTCCTAAATTTAAAATCAATTGAAGAAGATTTTTTACGTTGATTTTTTAAAAATTTTATTTGGCCGTCACTTTGTTTCGTCATTTTAAATTGACACCCATATTATCAGTATTTACCTACTTCGTTGGGCCGCAGATATTAAGTTTTTAAAGGGTTTTCATTAACGGTCCTCTTGTTGATATGTTAGAGTGGTGTATTATTTGGGCTTAGGATCCAAACAAAAAACAAAGAGCCTTTTTTAAATTGTTGACGTTTTGTTAATTTATTGTTGCTTCCTGAGGACACATAGATTTTATATCCTACATGAAACCCATATTGGGCTTTACTTACTCCCTTGGTCCGCAGATATTTCCTAACCCCAAATAATACAATACTCTAACATAACAACAAGAAGATCGTTAACGAAAACCATTTAGACAATGAATATCTGGGAAATATCTGCGAACTAACGGAGTAGGTAAAAACTGATATTATGGGTATCATGCAGGATATAAATGATAATGAGGATGCAACAATATATTTGCGAAACGTGGACAATTTAAAGAAAAACATTTGTTTTTTTTACTGGAGGCTAACCCCAAATAATATACCACTCTAACATAAAAACAAGTAAGTAAGTAAGTAAGAAGAAGAAATTATTTAGCTTCTTTTTAATTACCTAATTTAAAAAAGTGACAACTACTTTTATGATTTGTTTCAAAAATGTACAGGGTGAGTTATTACATTTTGACACCTATCTACAGGGTTTATTACCGAAGATAGAGAAAAAGTGTAAATGTAAAATCTTTATGGTTTTTTTAAATCGCTAGGATACGTCATGAAAAAAACTGCAAAAAAGCCCCAAAAAATATAACGAAATACGGTTTCTTAAATGGAGCACCCTGTATTTTTATAATTTTTATGAATGTCCTTTTTTCCTGATTTCAAAAATATATAGTTTGGCTATTTTGGCGCATTCGTTTTTCAATTATTTTGGTTTAACTGTAACATGTGTTTTGCATTATATTATAATATTGCCTTAGACTTGGCAAGTAATGTTACGGTTAAACTGAAGTAATTAATGAACGCTTTGGGCCAAGATATTCAAATTATATATTTTTCAAATCAGTAGAAAATGGCTTTTCATAAAAATAAACAATATACAGGGTATTCCATTAAAAAACATATTTCTTACCCTACATTTTTTGTATTTACACTTTTGCTCTATCTTTGTTAATAAATAACCCTGTAGGTGGGTGTCATAATATAATAACTCACCCCGTATATACAAGTATCTCAAAAAGCAAAAAAAATTCCCCTTCCTGTAGGAGTTAATAGGTTTAAAACTGCTTTTGATTAAAATAATATTTAGCGTTGTTTCTTTAATTTAATTAATCGGATTTTTGTAGGAATACGTTTGTTTTCTATTAAAACGTACTCCTAGACACTTTATTTCATGCTAACCTGTTAGCGGTTCGAGGGTTACCGCACGAAATAATATAGTTTCGGCGAGCATTGATGTCTCCGGACCAATTCAAGGCGCTAAATAAGTTATCTATTGCGTGAGCTATAGTGGATCTTTGCCGCATCTCAATATCTCTTCTTGGTTTGAAAATATTCGAATTTAAATTTTACCTAAAAATTCGCTTGTTCCGTTTGCTTTGTCCAGCAGTGTAGGCCGAATAGAGACTCGGTCTCTATTCGGACGCGAGAAAGAAAGCTTCGAAAATGCCAAATGTGATTTTGGCGAAACGTCAGCAAAACTGTTCTTTTCAGAACGACAGTAGTGAACGGATGTACACCCGGAATGAAAACACATTGTATTTTTCCATCCGTGAAGGAGTAAAAATCAGTATCGAGGTTTCATCAGATATTTTTTATTTGAATTAATGATTGCTATTGACAAAGAACTGTCGAGCCAAATCATATACCTATTTAAGTGGATACATTTCAACCTTCGGGTATTTATATCATGCGATAATAATATTCAAATACTATTATCTTTTTAGGCTTATATTTGCCAGGTGTTGTTTCTGCTAATCTCTATATATAGAACTGTGGTTAGGACTTTGTTTCTTTAAATACCTCAATTACATCAAATTTGTAAGATCGCCTGTGAACGTGCGCCTCTTAAAATTTATATCTGCGTTGGTTATGGGGAGATGCTCAAAGGCGCTCAACGCGAGCGGTTGCACCGAGGCGCTTTATATCCTTCTTCGTATAGTTGTCTTAGTCTACATGTGGCTCTTGTTTGGTTATTATATTGCTGCGAAAATACATTCGCAAAAAGTATTTTTAAGAAATTTATAAAAATGAATAAAATAGACTTAAAAATACTTTGGTTAGAATGCTGCTAGAACTTAATTTTTTTTCAGAGAATTAATTAAAAATATATTTCAATAAAATTGACAGACCACCAAAAGAAATATATTCATTGCCTATATTTATTATCATATTTTTTGTTCCGAAGACAAAGAATGTTTTACACTAGGTAAATGCTGTTTCGATTTTCTGTATTCGTAATCAAGTTTATTTTCTAAATTACTAATATTGCATCATACTTACGATGTGATAGAAATCGCTGAAAAAGAAATATAAGGTTACTACTACAGTGGTGACACATGTATTTGCATACATGCTGCAGTTTATGTCGTAAATTCAATAAAATATATAATTTAACTATTTTAAATACCTTACCTGCCAGCGTTAATGATGATCATTCAGTATACAATATACCTCGCAATATTTAACGATATCAATATAAAATTAAAAAATCGGTAAATTTCCTTTACCCGAAACTTCCCTCGTTGTAAATCTTTCCTTTTATTAGAAATAGTGAAGTGCGATCTAATTTAGTTAGTACATAGTCATTTAGTAATATATATATACTATCTTTTGAAATATTTTCATTGGACGCCATTTTGTTCCATCGTATTGCATTCCTACCAAAATATTTCCAGTTAATACCTATGCTACACTTGATGTTTGGGCATAATTTAAAACAAATTCAATAAGTATTTTTTATATTGACACACACACCGCCATTTTGTTACGTCATGTTGCATTCGTACCAGTTTATCTCTATATCACATTCAATTGAATAACATTTTTTTTGGGTTGATTTTTAAAGCAAATTATTTGGCCGCCATTTTGTTCCGAATTTGAATTCGTACCACAACTATACTAGTTTATCTCTATATCACACTTAATGCTTACGCACATTTTGAAATTAATCTAATTAGTAGTTTCTTCAGGCCGATTTAGTAAATATTTTATTAGGCCGCCATTTTGTTTTGCTATTTTATATTCATACCAATATGTTACCAGTTTATTTATATATGTAATTCTTGTTTTTTTTTGCAAAATGTGAGGAAATTGGTTAGTTAGTTTTCTTAGTAATAATTTTTTTACGTTTCTCTAGGCCGCCATCTTGTTCCGATTTATTCGATTTTCTCCAAAATATTACCAGGTCATCCCCACATGACTCTTAATTTTTGACTAAGATGTTAAGTCACTCTAATAAGTAGTTTTTAAGCTATGCCGCAAACTGACAGACAAACAGAGGAACTGCGCGACCAAATTGATAAAAATATCTAGAGACGCTAAAACCTGAAAATATGTAAAACCTGAGAGGGAGATTTTTTCTCGATTATAAATATTTTATTCGGCCACCACTTTGTTCCGCCATCTTGAATTAGGACCACAGTTTTACTAGTTCTTCTCTATATCACAATTAGTTATGGCGCACAATTTGAAATCATTCCATTAGGTAGTTTTTTCAGACTGAATTTTTAAATATTTTATTAAGTCGCCATTTTGGATTCGTACCAAAATTTGACCAAATGATTCCTATATATTAATTGATTGTTGTGCAAAATTGGATAAGCAGTTTTTTGACAACTTAGAGTTTTATCAATATGTTAGCAGATCATTCCCATATGATCCTTAATTTTATACCATAATTTGAAGTCAATCGGGTAAGTAGTTTTTTAGCTATTCCGCAAACAAACGGATCGACAGACAGACCGACAGAATTGAGAAAACATGTTTTTCGGCATCTAGGGACCCTGAAACGTAAAGATCCGACAAAAACTTGATTTTTGTGCAAAATTTGAGGAAATTGGATAATTAGTTTTTTAGTAATATTTTTTTTACGTTTCATTACGCCGCCAGCTTCTTCTAGCATATTGAATTTTTACCAAAATATTACCAGGTTATCCCCATATGACTCTTAATTTTTGACCAAAATTTGAAGTCAATCTGATGAGTAGTTTTTAAGCTATGCCGCGACCTGACATTAGCATATAGGAATGCTAAAATTTGAAAATATGTAAGTCCATTTGACCCTTAATTTTTGACCAAAACATACTAAAAATTAATCGGGTAAGTATTAGACGGAATTGAGAAAACATGTTTTTCGGCATCTAGGGACCCTGAATCGTAAAGATCTGAAAAATCTCAAAGGGTGATTTTTCACGATTACAATACTTCCCTTTTACGAGGGAAGTAAAAAAACACTGTTCGTGATTGTCTGCACTCCACATAATAAGATCCGTGATAAAAGGACATTTTTAAATTTCTTTTAAAAATCAAATCAATGCGCCTATTTTTCTTTGCGACAAATGTGTCAATCAATATTTCATTCAAATCAGGTATAGAACGAAATATTGTCTGTAAAACAGACAACATGCCAAGGCATTAAGTTTGTCTTGACACATGGTACTCGGTACAAATATCTTTATCCGTTTCAGAGAAGAAAAGTTTCTCTCCTTTTCTGCAGTCGTCATCGGCATAGTAAAAAGTACTTTTAACAATTTAACGTATTTCTGGGGCAGATGTTTAAAACCGAGTAGCAAGTAAGACGAAACACTGCAGGTTAATTGTATACAGCTCTTCATTTGGTAGAAAGGCGTCAGTGCCTTCAAATTCCAGGCACTAATATTAAATTTAAAATGTAAAATTTTAGAAACAAAGGTCAAAAAAGATTTATATTTTATTTATTTACGTTAATATTAATGATATAAATTAAACAACTTGAAAAATGAATTCCTTCTACAGATCTACCTGCACTTTCTCGGCAAAATATGCCAGGAATAAATTTTCAGTATATTTCCCAGAAACGGCTTTCTTTTCACACCATTTCTCAAACTTACCGTAAGCAATATTGTATTGCATTCGGGATTTTCTGGGTAACAAACCCAAGGTAGCTCGATTGGCCGCCTCATCTATATCTTTAAATGAATCGAAGCAACCATCATCATTTTCTATATTTTTTTTTTATTTCAAGCAAAAACCACAACAACGTTAAAGAAAATTATATGATGTGTCAAATTTTTCGTAAACAACTAAGATAACAATGGTTGTTAGGTTTTAATGATAAATGTCAACTCCGATAATTGCAATTTAAAAAATATGTGCTTCCAATTTATTAAGCATACAAAAAAAAATAATTTGTAAATATATTAATCGTTTTTATTGCCGTTTGTAGAAAAAATATTGTATCATATTTGTATTAAAAGAATTTTTAAGGCACTCATGTGCAAACTTTTACATAAATAACTATTTCAAACTTAGTTTGACACAGGTTTAAAGTGAAGTCATTATTTCAAATTGCCAGAAAATGCCAATGGAGTTATTCAGAGAAGCTAACCTAGCATGTGTTGAGTTCTAATGTCAAGTTACCCTTGTTCTATTGCCCCTGTTTTGTTTTTTACGCTTATTTTTTATAGTTTTTCTGTAATAGATCAGCTGCTTTTGCTGGAATGGCTGTCCAATAAAGATAACAATTTATTAATGTTTACTATTCTTTTTGTTCCTATAGACCATCTGTGATAGCAAAACTGTTGTGGAGAACGGTTGTCTCTGTTGCCCGATTTTATTGAATACGATTTTTTCAATCAATTCGTATGGATTGAGAGCTTTACCAAAAATTGTTAAGAAAACTGTTATTATTTGTTATTGACTGTTAAATAAATATTTTAAGATTAATATGGATTCTCCATAATGGAAATACCGTTATCAATAACCAGAATATCTGGAACAACTAGTTTAGCTTGTCCTAGATTTTAACTTATGCTACATGGAACTTCTTTCATCGAAAAGTACTACCTACGCGTGGTTTTTAAAAATTGGAACATAAAATTGATATTTAAATAAGTTCTATTCACAAATTATTCTCTGCTCCGTTAAAAAACAAACTATGACTAAAGACATAATGCCAAATTGACTAAAATTAGTTCCGTTGCATTTATATAATATCATTAGTTTAACCTATAATTAGTTCCAATGTAAAAAGTTTACGGACAAAAATCAACACATTTAAAATCATTTTTAGAACACAGGACGTGATTCCTAATAATACACATACCACAATTTAAATAACCACATGTTTAGAAGATTACAGAAAGTAATCTCGTAAGCCAAACAATTTAAACGTATCTACTCCTTACATCCTTATTGGGAATATCTCGGAAATACCATATTTTTATACGTATTTAACGAATTCCTGAGAAATAAATGTCTAACGGAAAACTAAACGTTATATCTGCTACGATCTTCAGTACAAGGACATTGGTTTTCAATGTTTTCCTATATAGATTAGAAATATAAAATGAAAATCTTATATTTTCTATTCATATTTTGTGCCATAAATTCTGTTTTTCTCAGGAAATTTTTCTTTCTCGTAAAAAAATTATTAGTTAAATTTTCTGTTGGCACTGCCCTACTAGGAAATACAGAAAGAAACTTTATTCAGTGTTTCGATCTCGTGAACTAAAGATCCTGAAGACGCCTCGTGTATTCGAAAGTGAAATGTCGAAAATTGATTCCATTTTCACACGGTCTAATCCCAAAAGTCATGATTATTTGGTCTAAAATAGGTATTTCCATTTTTTAGTGTTGCAATAAAAAAATCACCTTGTGAAATGTCTGTAGATCTTTGCGTCTCAGGGCCTCTACATAACGAAAAACATGTTCTATGTTATAGAACATGTTTTTCAACATAACTCAAAAATCACTTACTCGATTTACTTCAAATTTGATATAAAATTTAATTTTAACATCAGGATTAAAAGCTATCATTTTTGTAACAAAATCTAAAAAAAATCAGTAAAAAAAACTACCTATGCAACTGACCCCAAATTTTGCAAAAAAAATTAAACGTTATGTACGGAAAAATTTATATCAATAACTATTTATCCATTTCACATTAAAGCTTGTACAAAAATCAAGTATTATTATACAGAGATGAACAGATAAAACGCTTTTGCGAATCCTACATAGGATAAATTCAATTTATTCCAATAAAATCTTATTTCTATCGAGAAAAATACTAAATGATATAATTTGCTTTTTATAGGCTTTTTAACTATTTCAGAGTTAAATAAAATAAGGGGAAATAACAACAAGATAACACTGATATGTCTATCATCTCGGATGAAGCACTTAAACTGAATAATCTAAACATAAAAATAAATCAGTCACATATATTTTCATTTTTTTTGTTCATCATTCATCGCTAATT
The DNA here is from genome assembly GCA_030620095.1 of Kuschelorhynchus macadamiae. Taxonomy (NCBI): domain Eukaryota; kingdom Metazoa; phylum Arthropoda; class Insecta; order Coleoptera; family Curculionidae; genus Kuschelorhynchus; species Kuschelorhynchus macadamiae. The sequence continues at coordinate 1,811,676 of JAUTXW010002049.1, read as the reverse complement.
AAAGTTTCATTATGTACAATGAATGATAAAAAAGTTAAAGGTCCCAATCTAAAATAATTTTTAAATGAAAAGAAGATGCATTATATTTAGAGTGTTTTAGCTACTGGGCAATTCTAGTTCAATTTCTTAAAATTCGACTTCAATTTAAATGGCCATAACTTAAAAAAAAGGTTTTTTTATATTTTGCAGAAGAATATTTTGTTAAAATTTTTGCGGTATCTGAGCTATACAAAATGCGTTGATCTGGTATATACGAGGGCTAGAAATTGTAGTATTTTTAAATAAATGTTGTCAACAGCAAGAATTCACAAATCTGAAATTATTTTTATTTTATGTATATATACCTAATAAATGTATTATAAATAAAAACTCAATTTCTCAAATTTCTATTATATGATTCACTTTTCCAGAAATTTTTACGTGCAAATGCAGTCCTTGAAATTTAGCGTCACTCATTCGAAGAAGATTTTTAGATATATCGAAATTTTCTCTCTCTAAAGTACTTGAAGCTCCTAAGTTATTTGTTGCGCACTATCCAACTTCTACGATTTTTTTCTTTGTTTTTTGACAATTAACTTTAGTTTTTTCACACGTATCGCTTAGATTTGCAAATACAGTAACAGTCGATAACGTGAATACTCGTTTATGTAAAAAGGCGGTATTGTGAACAGTTCTATTTGTAATGGGTATCTTAATCTAGTGATATGAACAGCAGATTGCTCGTGAACATCAAATAATTGGGCTGCAAAAGATTTTTTAGCCAATAATAAAATCCGTCACCAGACTGGCTAGGAAATATGGAGTGCCAAATCAACAATTTGTTCCATAAAGTAGAGAAGTGGTAGGTTCTTGAAAGGGTAACTAATACATTAAAACCTAGTAAAAATCTACATTAAAGTAATGCGAACACCCGAAAGAGTTAACAAATAATTTCTCAATGAACGAGTAAAATTCTGTCAATAAGCAGTGACATTTAAAAAAAATGCAATTTATAATATCTTTGGAAAATGAAATTTAATGCAAGTGATGGACGGTTACAACGTTTTATAGCAAGCCACGGAATAAGATTTCTAAATAACAATAACATTTAAAGAATAATTTAAAAATGTTATTGATGAACTTGGAATTACTGAAAATCAACTTTTGAATACCGATGAAACGTGATTGTATTGGAAACTTTGGCCAGATGAAACATATGTTTCAGTCGCCGAGAAAACTACTCCTGAAATGAAAATCGCAACATAATGACTGATACTTTTAGGTTGTGCAAATTTGGGCAATGGTGGTTTCAAACTAGAGCCTCTGATAAAATCCTCATTATTTTATGTTCATTTGCAAAAGTACCAAAAATGCATGGATGACTGCAGATGTGTTTAAAGATTGGTTTTTCTTTCGTTTCAAACCAGAGGGAATTAAGCATGACTATTGAAGCCATCTGCTACGACATGTACTAGATTACAGTGACTTTATACAGGGGCAGTGGCAATAATATAGCATAAGCTCCGCCCATCCACAATTAATAGGCTCAAAAATTTTGATTACATGTGAGATTTTGCATATTTGTTTCTTAGTTTTAGGTAGTTTCTATTTAAATATCGTCAGTTTTCAACTACCAGTTTTTATCTATGGAATATTTCAGTTATTTATTGGATGTTTGACTCCAGCTAATCAAAAAACTACCCACTACTGTCCACACTGTCGCTTAGTATAAAGTTTGCTGTATATTAGATGTGTGTTAGTGAATGTGTGAATTAATTAATTAAAAACAGATGCTTCTAAACGTGATCCCATTAATCTAGCCTATGGATCAAAATGTCCTGATGCTAAGAAAACTTTATTACAGGATAAGTTTGTTGACTTCAATTGTTGCGACCGATGAAAATATAATCGATTCACTAAAAAAGCTTACATTAAAAGATACTATGTTACATTTGTTCAGTGCTTGGTAAAAAATTACTTCAAGTATTGTGTCTGAATGCTGGCATCCAATTTTGACAAAAACTTTAGAATACACTTCAGAGTGCATACCATTAACCGAATTTGGAAATACGAATAGGTTGACTAAGTTGTTTTCGAAACTGTATGTGTCTAATTTTCAGAATAGATTATATTTATTTTAATGTATATTTCAACTAAAATTTTAATTTAGGCTAATTGTGCGAAAAACGACATAGCCCTATGGATTCGGGATGATGTTCAGATTTATGTTAATGATCATAAAAATTATATTTCAGCAGAAGAAGGTTACTACTCAATTATTGAAGAATTCTATAGAAATATTAATGGTATCCATGTAATAAACGTAATACAATTCAGTTGATATTGAAGTTGTATTATGCATTAAGAAGCTGAATGAAAAAGCAATAACCTTGAATATATTATCCAAACCAAAACAATTAAAAATTATTTTAGATAATTTTTTAAGTCATTTTCTTTGTTGTTTCTAATGACGTAATAATAAATTTTTAGAAGTTAGAAATTTGTTTTGTATTGAAATATTGTAATCGCAAAAAAATCCCCCACCGAAATTTTTTCAGACCTTCACGTTTCAAGATCCCTATTTGCCGAAAACAATATTTTCTCAATTCCGTCGATCTGTCTATATGTCTGTCTGTTTGTCTGTCTGTTCGCGGCATAGCTTAAAAACTACTTACCCGAGTAACATCAAATTTTGATAAAAAAAATTAAGGGTTATAGGAGGATGATCTTGGTACAAATCCAATAGGGCGAAACAAAATGGCGACCTAGTCAAATGTTAAAAAAATATTATTAGAAAACTACTTATCCAATTTATCTCAAATTGTGCATTCCTAACCAGTGGAAAAAATCATAACGAGGGAAGTTCCGGGTAAAGAAAATTTACCGATTTTTTTAGTTTAAAAAGTTCTTTTTAATGTTAACAATCGGTGGTATGAACAGCGAAGTTTTGTTTTGTTCACGTTAATGTAAAATGTACCATTAAAGAAAATACGGATTATAGTTATACTACAAATTAAATAATGCTAAACATGCTAAACCAGAAGTATAAGTATCATTTGCTCTTTTATTCTTATTGTAGCTCTTTGTAATAACTATAACCAGACTTAAAAATAATACTAAGTATATACAGACTTTTTCTTCAATAAGCAATAAAATTTATTCCAAATTTATATTTTAGCCACCAATAATGTAAAATATCTTATTTATAGAGGTTTTCAAGAGATACAAAAATTCACTATTATATTACTCTTGATATTCGGAGAACACTTGATTTCTCTCTAAACTAGAGGAAGGCAGTGAATCATGCTACACCAGGCAATAACGCATTGTTTGGAACAGTCTTCCAAATGGACGGTAAAAATATATATGAAGGGCCACATATTTGTTATTTTGCATGGTTTTATCCGTACGTGTTTAACGTACGGTTTCAACTAATATAATGGGGGTATTAGTTACAGTTATTTTTGGACCTTCAAAATTGTACCGTTTTGCATGTACGTTATTTTTTTGACAAATTATCATCAAAACCGTGCAGTTTACTTCATTGTTGAAATTATAATCTCTAAAGCAATATATATATATATATATATATATATATATATATATATATATATATATAGATATCGATATATATATATATATATATATATATATATATACTTAAAACATTTATATTACTGTAACAAAACGGGTTTCAAATAAAAATCAATCAATCCAAACGCAAATAAAGGAAGCATCTCAACTTGGTATCTGTAAGCATATGAAAATATAATATGTCGGGCATACCAATATAAAAAATGAAACCATTTAACTGTCAATAGAGATAGACTATTTCAACAATTCAAAATTGTACGTGTTTTGAAAAATGTGAAAGTTATCATTATAAAACACGCTATAGTTTTTAAAGATACTAAACCGTTATTTTAAAAGGCGGGTAAAACGTAGTGATATCAATCAAAGTGGGGACAAAGATAGTAATTTTTTTTTATTTGGATTTCTCAGTTTCTTAAAAACTTTTCAAATTTGAAATGTGACTCGAAAGTTTGTTTTATAAACAGTTGTCAAAAAATATATTTTCCTGTCAATGGGTCTAATTCATCCTCCCAAGGCTACCCTGTATAGTGCAAAAAAATATTTTACATCCAAAGAGATAAAAGGAATTTGATGTGTTTCGCCGTTTTTTAAAAAAACAATCATTTCTATAGAAGATAAAACATATTTTCAGTTTTCGTGGCTGTCTCATCCCACTTCACTAGGGCTATAAAAAATCTACGCCGATAAATTGTTGTAGAAACAATTTGATGTCGTGACATTTACCTCAAGCGTTTCCGTTTTTATTTTGACTACAATTAGTTTGCGCATACTCAATGATTTCTTTTTACTCTCTATTATTATTATAAATATTAAAGACTGGACAATGACCTATAGCATTTTATTTTGCAAATTTGATATATTGCGCTCAAATTGTTTTTACATCCACATTTTTTTTCTAAAATATGGTTTCCATGTTCAAAGGAAGACGTCAAAAATTATAGTTTATATTTTTGGAACATGTTTGCAGTAACAATGCTTCTTCTATATAGCTCATATGTTATATTACTAATATACCATGATGGTGGTTATGCGGGGAAGTAAAAGTACATAGGATCGAATTAATTATTAGTTATTAAAAAATAATATACAAAATTCCGAGTCCGTACTTAAAAAAAAAACAAAACAAGATGGTACTTCAGCTTTAAATAGCAAATAAAAATTATAAAATATGGAATAAATAAAAAAAGAAATTATAACAATTTGGTATTTTCAGTTTGTTTATGATTACTAAAATAAATTTTTTAAATTTTTTGACATTTATATATTCTTCCTAATATATCATAGACTATACTATATACAATTAGCTTGCCGCTTTGATACCACTACGGCCGTCACCACATAAAATTCACGAAAAAGAAAAAGTTATTCAGATCGAATTCCCATATAAGTTAAAACATAGTTCGCCAGTTAGGTTTTTCTTATGTTAGTGTCATAATTTTCATTTTTAGAATTAAAAACAATTTTTGATCTTTTTTTGCGTTTGACACTTTTGAATTTGTTACTGTCAAGTTACACCTGTTTATTGTGTTAATCTTTAAAAGTAAATACTTTCATTACATAGTGATATTTTCGAGGGGCGTGCAAATCTTTCAATATGGTGTACACCTTCCTCTTAAATATCTTTTAAATACTATTAAGTACTTATTTAATCTTTTAAATATCCTTTATTTTCTTTAAATACCTTTCAATGCATTTTTAATAGCTTTCAATATACTTTAATACCTTTCAATATTTTTAATACCTTTCAATACATTTTAAATATTTTCAATACGTTTAATTTGTTTTTAGTTCCTTTAAATATCCATTTTTGTCTCTTACTCTCTCTTTTGATGTAAAACGCACTTGTTTTTTTGTAGATGATCAAAGAGTACCCTAAATACTATTTGTTATTATTATTATGCTAAAGGGAAGTTGTTTTCTTTGCAGGGTAGGTATACCTCTAAAATAATAAATTATTACAGTCGTTTTTTTTTCAATAGAGACAATAATTATTATAAAATAAATATACATGTATCAAAAATAGATGGTGGTAATAAGCTTACTAATCCTGCTGCCTTTTATATTAAATGTTGGTGCCATAAAAAACTAATGTTTATAAATTTTTTTTAAGAAAAAAAAAGACCAACTTATTTAGGAAAGCCCATACATACATTTCCATACGTATAATACCCATAATAATTATTTATTCATACAAAACGAAAAATCTTTTGTATCACAAACACATAAGAGTATAAGGAAATATTTAGTAAACTAAACTAAAAAAGACAGGTAAAATTAAATAACAATTAGTTGCATTTTCTGATTTAGATTAAAACAAGAGTTGTTGGGTTAATGTATATTATTTGCTATTCCTTTAAAAACTGCATTTAAATATATAGAAAAAAAATCTACATTTTTTAAAATATTTTTTCGAAAAAAATTTCTTATAAATAATAAAACAAATAACGATCGGAAAAATAGGGAAATCTACATGTCGATTATGCTTTAACTGGTTATAAATGGAAAATAGAGACTTCGTAAAATGGGGGATGTTTTGAGGAACATTTTTAAAAAGCGGCAAAATGAGCATTGTTTCCCTGAATAGGGGATAACGAATGGTCACTTTTTATAAGTATAATATATGATCATAGAAGGCATTATTGAGGTGTAATGGGCGACGGGCGTAGATTAATAATAATTTTTAGGGAATTAAAATACACTGAAAATCATTTTAGGACCACTTAAACCAAAATTTAAATTAAATTGTGAAAACATGTAGTTACGTAGATATCTTGATGCCATAAAATTGTGAAATCACACTTAATTTTTTTAATGGGAAGTATAATATTTTTTTTAATAATTTTTGGAGAACACCAATTTCAAACAAATCTATACATATTACAAAATATATTCATCGACCACTATATCTGTGATAGTGCCAAATTTAAAACGAAAATGTGGCGTGTTATTTTGTGACGTAAGTGCAAAAGAAGAGAATATTTTTTTGAAACCCTCTAAGGAGATGAAAATCGGTAAAATGTGTTTTTACAATATCTTTTCAATTAAATGAGATTTTAAGACTATTCTTTCCTCAAGGGCTTTCAAAAATAATTATCTTAAAATCGATCTGTGAATCGTTCCATATTTTACCGTTAAGTTGGCGAAAAAATATGAAATTTGTTTATACTTATTTACTAAAGGAGGTTTTAAAACGCTTCTTTCGTTCATGTCTTTAAAATTATAATTTAGTCTCGAGCTTAGTATATTGGTCTTTTAAAAAAATAAAAACCGGATAAAGCCCATATTTTCATGTTTTAACTCAAAAAATTAAATTAGTTACCATCGTGGTTATTATAAAAACTATTATTTGACAGGTTATGTTCCGATTAATAACACATTGTGAAAATCATTGTTAAAACTTTTACCAAATATGAAAGAAATGTAGCTGTTCTCTTTAATACCTTTTTTTATTCCAAATTAATACTTTTGATAATTTTTAAATACATTCAATGGTCTTTAAATACTGTTAAATAATTTTAAATACCTTTTCCAATATTTTAAATACTATTTAATACATTTAGTACCTAAATAATTAATTATGGTTTTTTATTCTTTTTTACAGGCTCTTATTTAACTTAACCTCGTATCTCTCTCTTTCCGGTTCGTATGTCTGTATTTCCAGTTCAAAATTTGTAGTCCATTTTTCAAGCACTTGCTGGCATTCCGATTTTTGGCTTGAGTAACTTCAGTTAAAAACTCGTGAATATCTTATACAATCGTATACAGAGGGTTTTTAAAAGCTTGGGGTGTGAGATGTCATCACACTTTAAATAAAGCATATAAAGTGGTATGAACATACCACGAAGACCGAGCCTTAGTACTAAGTACCGTGGTTGCTATGAGGAAGAAATTGAATGTTTAAAGACTTGCAGATTAGGAGAAGAGGAGAAAGTGAAAGGACTTTTCCATAATCAGGACACTCTGGAAGTAAAGGAGTGGATAAAATCAGAGTTCCTTGCTCTTTGAAGTTGGATAGTGAAGGAATGCATGTGGGTCGATGCTCGAGTCTCCCTGACAGGAATGATTAAGAAAGGCATAATTCATTAGAGTAGAATCCGTGGTAGTATCTGTAAAACAGAAACAGAGCATCCATAATTCGACGATGCTCTAGTCATGCTAGCTTCTTTGTGATGTTTCAAACTCGGAATGAAACCCAATTTCTTCGCGTCTGCTGTGGCAGTTGAGATGATGTGATCATGCCAGCAAAGATTTTTCTGAAAACTGATACCAACTAGGCTAAAGGCATCTTTAGCTTCAAGCATTTGATTATTCATTTAAGAGATAATTTGTAATATAGTAAACATGATTGTGTCTTAGTGGCGTTAAATTTTACAAGGATCTTTGCTCCCCATTCTACGATTTTAATGAGATCCTCGGTTAGGGATGAAGTCATTACTCTGCATTTATCAACAATTTCAGTATTGGAAACAGGTTTGGTATATTGGAGTGGAGTGTACTAAGGTCAGCATAAGCTGCGAATAGGATTGCTGGTAGGAGAAAGCAAATCATTGACGGGGGGGAGAAAAAACACTACAAAATACTTCTGTTAGAAAGAAAACTGGCAATTCTACTACAAAGTTTTGGAGGAAGACCATAGGAAAGACGTTTGTTAAAAAGGGCTTCAGTCCGAACTACATCGAGGGCTTCTCCATCGAATTCGATAAACTATTTCCAGTTGTGTATTACGAAAGTAAAAAGATCTTCTGTGTACCTTTGGTGATTTAAAAAGCAAAGTATTAACATACTTTTCCCCTGCTTTAGTTATAATTGAGAGTAGGGTTACGGGTCTGTAGTAAGAGGGAAGGCTGGATACAAGGAGATTTCCAACTATTAGGAAGATACCCTTGCTATAGGACCCTTGGAATAACCTGGTGAGAATTGGGGCCAATTTAGTACTTTTTAGGACTATAGCAGGAATAGGAATACCATCGAGGCAACGGGACTTTTTGGTACTAAGTGTTTGAAATAAGATAATTTAATAGGTATTGTCTCAAACATTTGGAGTAACCTTGACGGTTCAGGATACTGAAAAATAAAATCGGCTCAAAACCGATATCTTTTTTCTTGCATTACAAGTTTCGTAACATTATCCTTATTAATTTCTAGTTCCTTAAGGTCGAGTTTCTCGCTTCTCTCCTACACACAAGTTTATTTTTGTTATGAACTATGAAAATAAATCGCATGCGAATATCCAAAAAATTCATAAATATCGATTTTAAGTATATATAGAGGTCTTAAATTATACAACGTATTTGGCTGATATAGGATTATTCAGATACGTTTTCCGTGCCTTTGTTATGGGAAATGATATGATGAATGTCGATAAAACAGATTACACAAAACAAATAATTAAATTCGTTCCCCACAGAAACGTTAGTTGTCGCTGGATTATTTATTGCTTTTGAAACGATCATATTAAAATTTCTGGTAAACTGGAATTTCATTTATTTTATAATAATCTGGCTTATGTATTACGCACAGTATTTTCAGAGTGTATGTCTGATTTTAAAGCTAATCCTAAAATAAAAAGTACATATGACTAAACGCATACCAATGTCAAAAGTTCCGTTTTCGATATACAGAGTATTTATTTTTTTATTTAAATTTAACACTTTAACTGCGTTTAAAGTAATTAATTAGTGACAGTTGGTTTAGAGTTCTTGACTCCCTTCACCCCTTGAAAACGTCCCTGATTTTTTCTATCTACGTACGTAACATCATACTTGTTTCCTCTACGCTTTCAGCTATATATTATTTGTAATTGGATGTACGTTGAACCTTTTACGAAAAATATGATTATGATATACAGGGTAATCGGTAATGAATGTGCGAAAAAGCAATCCTAGATTAAATTCGTCAAAATATTGATATTGAGCCAAATCTGTCTTAGTAAAATGACACTCGTTAATGATATATAGGGTGTTAAAGTTTAAATCTCGAAATTGTTCTTTTTCTATGGTTGTACATGAACATGGGGTGTATGGAGTAGTATAGCGAAAACATACAGCTTCTCCTGCCCAAACGCTAACCTCACCTTCTCGCGGTGCACCCTGTTTCTTACAAACGAGGCTCTGGCGACCGTGCAAGGGCGGTATAACCCTATGATTACCATGAGCAATACCATCAGCTCATGAAGAGAAATGCAGAAAATAATTCTCTATGGGAAAGCCCTGGCGTAAGGCCCATCGTCTCAGATTCTCTGTGCCATGGACAACCAAACATCACGACTGTGGCCAAAGCTAATGGGTAGCGTATCCCATTGGCTATATACATACGTAGATTTTAAGCACGAGATGGATTATTCGGATACAGCTCATCGATTTAAAAGAAAATCTTTCAACTTTGCTACGTGGAACTATCGTACTCTGCAAGACACGAACACCTCGGAACATGCTGAGAGAAGGACGGCAACAGTAGCTTATGAACACAAGCGCTTGAACATAAATAGCGCGGCACTGAGTAAAACAAGATTTCTAGATGAGGATAGTCTTACGGATAACCATTACACATTTTTCTGGACAGGAATGCCGCCTGGCTCTAGGAAAATCCACGGTGTCGGCTCCGCAATCAGAGATGACCTTGTCCGAATACTCAGAGACCTACCCAAAGGCATATCTAAACTTCCCGATAAGACGTACGTCTCTATAATAAGCGCGTACGCTCCGACCATAGACTCTGAGCAGGAAATTAAGATGCCTTCTACAAGCAATTAAAAAACACACTTCGACATGTTAAAGAGCAACATTCAGTAATATTACTTGGAGATTTCTATGTAAGAGTTGGCCGCCAGGCTGATATCTGGCCTGGAGTAATAGTCCTAACACTGGAACCTGTGGTGGAAGATAGATCAAAATATAAGAGTTCTAACCACACTACACCACAACTTGTTACGTTCTGGACGCGCGTTTCGCTAACCAAGTTAGCATCATCAGCAGATGATATAAACTCAGTTATATCAGTTTATATCATCTGCTGATGATGCTAACTTGGTTAGCGAAACGCGCATCCAGAACGTAACAAGTTGTGGTGTAGTGTGGTTAGAACTCTTATATTTTGATCTGGAGTAATAGGTTCAAATAGGATCGGTAAGGCAAACACAAATGGACTATAGCTTCTAAATAAATGTGCTGAACACAACTTCGTCATCACTAATAATGTCTTTCGACAGAGAAATAAATACAAAGGGATTTGGTGTTATCCTAGATCATTGGGACCTCATAGACTATGTCATCGTCAAAAGGTCACAGCAGGGAGAGGTGCACATCACAAAAGCCGTACCATATATCGAAAACTGGACAGACCATCGCCTGATGCTTTCCAAAATGTCAGTAAAGCTCTAACCTAAATAGAGAAAGAAGGCTACAAAGGCGCGAACTCCCCGCCTTAACCTTAAGAGGATTGTTACTCCAGAAATCAGAGAAACTTTTAACCAAAAAATCGGCTTTTTTTTACAGTCAACGAGGATCCGGATGTATGCTGGACAGAGCTGCGTGACATAATCTACAAATCCAGTAAAGCAACTTTGGGGACTACCAGCTCACACAAAAACCCTGACTGGTTTTCGGAAAACCATGAGGACATCTTAGACGCCAAACATAAAGCCTTCCAATATCTACAAAATAAGCCAAATGAACCCCTTGCTCAAAATAAGTACAGGGAAATTAAACAAGAGGTGCAAAAGCAAATACAACCTATAAAAAATGCATGGTGGAGCTCTAAAGCCAAGGAAATTCAAGAGTATACTGATCAGCACGATCAGCGAATTTTTTACAACGCTGTGAAGGAGGTATATGGCGTAACTCATCGCAAAGCTTGTCCGGTAAAAGACGCACACGGAAATCTCTTGACCGACGAAGGTGAAATCAGGGCTAGATAGAAAAAGCACTAGTCCATCCTAAACATGGAAACAAATGTGGATTCAGAAACCATAAAATCAATTCCACAATACAATCAATCCCTCGATGGCGAAATATCATTGGATGAAATAAGACAGGTTGTCAATGCTCTTAAAAATCACAAGGCACCAGTAAGTGAAAATATTCCGGCAGAGATCTACAAAGTACTGTGCAGCACTACAACGGAGCATTTAAAAGCAGTTTTTAACCTAATATGGAACACAAGTACAGTTCTGCAAATGGGACCCAAGTACAGTTCCGCAAGACTTTAGAGATGCTGAGATCGTAAACCTCTTGAAAAACAAAGGCACCGCCTCAGACTGCAACAATTATAGAGGAATTTCTCTCTTACCAGTAAGTGACAATATTCCGGCAGAGATCTACAAATTTCTCTCTTATCCACTGGTGGAAAATCCTTGCTAGAGTTATGGCATCAAGGCTTCTCAAACACATGAACCTCAGAATTCCCGAATCTCAGTGTGGCTTTCGACCTGAAAGGGAACCACGGACCTCATTTTCACACTGAGACAATTCCAAGGAAAGATCAAAGAGCAACATACACAAATATATATAGCGTTCATCGACCTCGCTTCTCTGGGCTTTGTGGACAATAATGCAACGTCTAATGGAACCTTTCCTGATGAAAGCCGGTGTGTGCCGGGGGTGCGTGCTGGCGCCAATCCTCTTCAATACCTATGTTACAGCTTTATCCATGATGGTGGACAGCAGACTGCGCACTAGACGCCTCACTGTGGGCCAGAAACCTCTTGAAATGTGGAAAAAGTGTTAAGTTAGGCTTTATGCATTTTTTTTGTGATGAAACGCTTAAAAAACCTTAGTTTAGCATTTTGTAAAACATATTTGAAGCTAGTTTAGAATTTGTACAACGGTGTCATACACCGTGTGCGAAAATAATGACACAATAAGAAAAACTGTTTTATTTTTAACTTTTAAACAAAAAAAACTTAATCTCGGCATACCCTGGAAAGTCTAGAAGTGTAAAAAATATTACAGATGTAAAGTACAGGGTTATGAGAAATAAATTTGTATGGTGAGACTGAAAAAAAAAATAACTCTAACACATTTATTCAGAATCACTGTCACTTGAAGAATCCAATGACGCATTTGGACAAGATGCTTCCAAGAGGCTCAGCGCTTCAGGAGCAAAACTTTTTTTTGGTGTTGTGGGTTTTCTTCGCAAACTCGTTATAACTGGATCCGATGAAACACACAAATTATTATAAACATCCATATTTGTGGAAATTCTGTTACATTTCCTAGAGTTATGTTCCCTGTACCTCCGATATTCTTTGTTGCGGGCTTCTTGGGCCTCCTCGGAAAATTGGCCAATGGGCACTGGTAAAGCGTTTATAATTTCATGGCTATGTAACAGAATTTTGTGTACGCTCACAGGCATTCGATACCAAGGGTATAGGGAGAGAAAAAGCTTAGCAGTATCCAAAGTGTAGGCTTTAAATACCTCTAATTTAATGTATAACCCACTAGCGATTACCTGGAGGATAATATAAAATCTATATATTAAGTCTTTATCGACCCCAGTTATGCGTGAAGATATCAAGTGGTTTTGGAAAAAAGCTCTAGCGCTATTGCCGTCATTGGATGTTCCAGCCCCTTGTTTCGGTTGATCTACGATTATTCCAATTTGAGATTTAAATTCATCTTGAATTCGACGCTTTTGAATTTTAGTTACTTCCTTGGCTTCATCACCACGGGCTTGTCATTTTTCTAGTGGTAGTCGATAACTCAGTTTTAAAAGAAACTCAAAAGATCTAAAAAAAAAATCAAAAGTCAGACATTTTATCCAAAATAATGATTGTTGTATCTGGGCGATCTAGGGTGTGTGGTGTAGTAAAAGTACTAGCTAGGTCCAACTAATAGCCTACCATATTTTGACCATTATACCTATTATAAAATAATATACAGGGGTGCACCATTAAAAAAAAGATTTGCAAATAATAATACCACCAATATTAACGGAGAATTTTAATGTTCAAAATATGGTGGATTACCCTCCTGTACCTACAATAAAATATAAAATTCACAAACCTTATCCAAGCGTGGAGCGAGGATATTCCGTAAAGTAGATAGCCGTCGACTATAGGTTTTTGTAAAACTTTTTTCAAGTTATTCATCTCAACCGGAGATGCTCCGCACAGGTAGCATTGTTGTGAGGACGTGTCAGTTATGGAACTAATCATTTTCAAATCCAGCATGGTCATATACAAGTTATGTTTTATAAATAACACTTTTGAGAACTTGGTGGTAAATTGGGTTTCCAATAATGCCTTTATTTGATCTTGAACTGCTTTGGTCTCATTTATGCTGTTTTCCTTCGTTTCTTTTAAAAACTGCATTTTTAGTGGTCGACATAGTTTGGTTGACCAAGGCGTTGGATTGTTCCACAACATTACTTTTTGATTTTTTTTTGTTTTTTGTATAAAGCTGAATAGGTACCACACAAGTAAGAAGTAGGTTAGAATCGGTGAATCTGTTATCGGAAAAGGCCTGTTTATATTCTGCCTGACCAGAACTGCCATCCATTCCCCATTTAGAGATTAAAACAATTTTCTGAGTTATGTTATAGTTTTCCAGATCAAGAGTAGACAAGAGCCTGCGTGTAGTGTGGTCTAAGAGGGATTGCAGATCGACTGTTACTGAATGCTCAGTGGAAATAACATTTGGAAAATAACATCGTTTTTTAGCTTCTCTAATATTATTATAAGATGGATAAATATCGGTTTTGTTATTTTTTGCAGAGTCTCGAATATTTTGGTACTGTCTTTTGGACAATCTAGAATCTACTATCATTGCCAAAGTACTATCATCACTAAGTCGATTTATCTCACTAATTGGATTGGATTTGTGTTCAATGGTTAGTAATTGTTTGGCTGCTTGTGATTTCCCGTCTGCCCTTAAACCCATTTTAGACGCAAACAAAAGTTCATTCGTTTCAAATTTTCGTAAACATTCGGTTCTTTTAAATTTTGCAGAATAACTTAAATTATAGCCATAATCTATTCTTATTAATAAATTTTGATTTTATACGAAAAACTTTATTCCATTTTTGTGTAAATTGGTTATTCAAACTCTTTGATATTTGTTTTATTTTTTGTTTATTTTTCTTTCGGCAGATGGGACAAGTTATAGACAATAAGGTATTAAAAATATCATTGACATCTTTTCCCCTTTCAAAAATATCAATTTTGCGAATTCGATGAGATCGTACGTCTAGAAAAAAAAATAAGAAGTGAAGAAAGAGAAGACCCAAAATTGATACTAATAATAATTATTTATTAAATTATCGACTTTTATGCATTATTTTAGAAAGTCGTGATCAACTACAACACTGTTTAAAAGATTTTGATCAAAATTTGACAACTTTGCAGGAACATACAATAGTTATTGGCAATAAAAAAGTGTGGAGCTAAAATTGGTCTAACATTGTAGGTAAAATAATAGGCAAATAAAAATGTCAATTAATCAACAAGTTGCAAAAAGTTGCACAAATTATATTTGTTTTTGAAAAGTCATAAGATTAAAGAAGAAAACCAGGTATGACAAAATACGTATCTGTGTGTAGAACATTAAAATATTTTTTGTCAAATAACTTAAAATTTATTTTTTTACAAACATTTGCACTAATATGTAATAATTCAGAAAAAAGAACTAATGGCCTAAAATAATTATTAACTTACCTGCTTGAACGTCATTCATCACAAAATATTTTGTAATTCACGAAACACTTATTTTCACCGGTTATATTATGCAATTTTTAATAAGGTAAATTAATAACTGCTAACAATAACAAATATGTCAAACTTTTGAACGTGTTTGCGCATCTCCATGACAAGATATCAATATAATTCGATTGTTTCATAGCCTACTTACCCATTATAAATAACATTGTGAAGATATTTGCAGTTTAATATTTTTGAATAATTCACTATTTTAAAGGTTCTCTGGCCTCATAGTGCGCCTGCCTGGAACTGAGATACAGGTTTGATGGGGCTGATCATCTGCTGATGATGCTAACTTGGTTAGCGAAACGCGCGTCCAGAACGTAATAAATTGTGGTGTAGTGTGGTTAGAACTCTTGTATTTTGATCTATCTTCCACCACAGGTTCTAGTGTTAGGACCGAGTTTAATCTAAGATTGCTTTTTGGTGCATTCATTAACGACCACCCCGTCTTTTAAAAAATGTAGCAAATTGTTTAAAAGGCTTTGGTTTCTTTATAATACTGTTTGGCTGTTTTCTCAGGTGTACAATAAAATTAGTTATTTCCAAAAATCTTATCTAAATTTTAAAAGTTAATTTAAAATCTCAGCTACATTTTTTACGTTACGTTAATTTTTAATTTTCTCAAATAAAAGTTTAGAACTTCCTTACCGCAATCATCTTTATCACATATAAGTTTATATTTACTTTACAGCAGTTCTTGAAAAACCAATAAAATATCGAATATAAGGCCTGAGTGTACCGTTTACTGTTCATCTGTTTTTCAAATAGTATTTCCTAATGGTCCAACGAAACTCTAGAACTTTTCCAATTTAAAGTTTTAACTAACTTTTCGAATAGAGGTAATAGCTATCGTTTTAAACAAAAATAATAAACCTGTAGAATTGTTATTTTCCCATTTGTTTTATAGTCCCTGTAAAATGTAAACTGTTTTAGACTAACGAATAAATAGTTGGCTACACTGAGTTGCTTAAATGGTACACTTTTGAGAAAATAAAACGTCATTTTTATATAAATCTAAGAAAATTAGTTCGATTAAACTTATTATGTGGACTCTAGTCTCCTTATCTTATTTTGGGGGACAATTAAAATTAGAAGAAGAATTAAAAAAGAAGAGACTAAGGTCAAAACATGGTCTAAGTTTGAAATATTAGGGCGAAACATTTAAACAATTAAATTAATGTTTCAGTCTGTGAATTAAAAACTTTTCAGGACATTTTTATAATTTATTTAAGTACATAACAGGGCGAGAAAGGAAGACTTAACTGATCAATTATTGCTATAATAACCCATACTACCGAATTTTGCTTGCCTATTGGCCCTTATGGGATGCTTTTGTAGCGGAATAATTTTAGATGGTTTGACACTTTTTTTTATTTTTGATGATAGATGGTGGATTTTATATTAAATTTATGAAAAAAGTCCATAATAATTTAAAATAATTAAAATAATTCTGACAAAAGAAAAATTGATTACCCAACCATTTTCGTAGGGAAAACAATGCTTTTTTGCCTATATTGTATGCACGCGACTGCTAAGCGCTGTAGAAATAAGAGAGATTAAATTTTAAGATTTTGGGAAGAGGCTTCGATTGAAGTTTACTTGCATATGAAGGTTATACCATTTATTTTATTGAATTTTAGTGGCTATTACTTGATGAAATTCTATTACACGAAGTAAAATACTAATATATTAATTAGAAAATTCCATACAATGAATTTTTACACGATTCGTTTCGCAAACACTGTAGCTTCGTCTGGTGTATATTACATACTAATTTCTAAAAGAATTCTACATTTGATATTAACAATGTCTGTCTAGCTTACCGTGCCTTATTTAAATTTTATAACCTAATTTTTCTAAGGTTGGGTTTTTTTAACCACCATAACTTTAACTTTAGGAACAATATTTGGAATTTCAGCAAATGTTGAGTAAAGGAGAAATGTTAAGAACTATTTGGTCATTAAGTAATAAATTTGTATTTTTTAGGCAGTTTATTTCCGAACTTTACAAAAAATTTAATTTAGGGCCTTTATTCTCTACATGAAGGATTTTAGAATCGTCCTTAAACACATGATCCTCCCTGATAATATGGCTTGCTAACGTTGAATCATGTTTATTGTGAAAAAGACTGCGTTTATGTTCGTTTATTCGCATTTTAAAAGTTCTACTCGTCTGTCCAAAGTATGTTTTTGGGACTGAACCACATGTTAACTAATAGACCCTTAACTTGTCATTTCTAGTACTTCTAGGTTTTGTGTTTTTCAGAAATTCTTCTAGAAAACGATTTTTACAGTTTACAGACAAAGTTTAATTTTGTAAGAGGGCTTTCCGCAGTATGTTATTATTTTAAAACATCTATTATCATCTCTACGATTGGAGTATATTTCATTAATAGTTTTGTGTCTTAAATTGTCATTTTTTCTTTGTTCTATTATTGAAACTGGGTAGCCATTATTAACTGCAATTCATTTATTTAATTTAAGCTCATCAGATCATCATTAAAACTTTCTTCTGATAACGGGACGTTCATCAATCTCTGTGATGAAAACTTATAGAGGATCATATTATCAGTATGTAATCGTTTATAGTAAATTGGCGGTTAGGGTAGTTCTCCCTATGCAATTTAATAAGGAGTAAAGCTTCGGGACTTAAGGGTTCATAATTTTTTACTTTAAACCGAGTTTTAAACTTATCAGAATTTGTTAGTAAACTACTTGACTGGTCGATATTAATTTGTTTTAGAAATGACTCCGTGGGATCTTTCTGTAATATTTGGAAAATTACAGAACTTATGAATTCTGATAAATAAATAAATAAATTTTTATTACTTCAATTAAAAAGTATACTAGGATGCAATAATTAAAGGATGGGTCAAAGGTATGCTTAAGACTAGTTACATATAAATTGTTAATTAATCAAAGTATTGAAACACAAAAACATTACTTAAAAAAACTCCTGGATGGTATAACATTTTTTTTCAAGAAGAAACCTTTTCAGTCTTGATTTAAACATAGCAACAGAAAAAGAATCTTTAACATTTATTGGCAAACGATTATAAAATCTGCAACCATTATAGAAGATATTTTTTTGATACAGTGCAGTATGATGGTTATCTGGAGGCAGAAGATTATTTCTATATCTTATCATATCTGTGATCGACCATATTAGATATAAACAGCGCTTTATTCTTAAACACGTAGACACAAACCTCCAAAATGAGTCTTCCAGTCACTGTCAATATTTTTAGCTCGTTAAAAGTATTATGGCAAGAATCTTGATATGATAGTCAGGCAATTAACCTTAAGGTGTACTTTTGAAGCAAAAAGACCCTTTTTGCGTGTGAAGAATTACCCCAGCTTAAAATTCTATATCGCATATGGCAGTGAAAATTTGCATAATAAAGTGCGGAGTTGCCTATCAAAAGTTATACCCAACAATTTAGTGCTCTCCTATGCAGATATGGACTCACCTACATTATCAAAAATTACTATGTCTTTATTGATATCATTTCGCACTCTCGAATACGAGAAAAGATAAGCATTAGTTTTATCCTTATTAATATTGTGAAGATTTTTTTCAGACCAATGAATAATATTACGATACATAGTTTCAGCAAGATTTCTCAGGAGGCTGACATCGTTTCCTGTAATTCCCGTGAATTGGATGTAGCTGTCTCCTAGCATTATCATTTATAAAGACACTCTGACTTCTATCATCCAAATAACTAGTAAGCAGTTTAAGTGGATTATCCCTCACCCCATATATCCCCAGCTTATGCAGTATAAGGTGGTGATCGATGACGTCAAAAGCTCGCGAGAAGTCCACAAAAAGTCCTATCACACCCCTCCTCTCATCCAAAGAATTCACTATATGTAACTGAAAATCACACAAAGCCGACTCCATACTTTTATTCTGAGTAAAACCATGTTGAGAAGGTTACAGTAAGTTATTTTTGGTAAAAAATGAAATTAATTATTCCTTGATAGCCATCTCAAAAAGCTTAGACATGCTAGACAATAAACTGGTAGCTTTATAGTTAAGGTATGAATTGGTGTCACCTTTTTTGTACAGGGGTATAACTGTTGCCAGTTTTAGTTTATCAGGAAAAATACCCTTTTCAAAGAAAAGGTTAATTAGGTGAGAGATTATGAAACTAAGATGACTATAACATTTTTTTAACAAATTATTTGAGATTGAATCATATACCCACTTTGCACACACTGGTGGCAAAAACAAACTCTTATTACATTGGACAATATTACTCCGCAAAAATTCATAATCAAAATTAGTATACGCTATATTAGGTGCAAAATGACGGTTAAAGTTTTCAGCTACACAGAAATCAGGAATTCTTATGACATTCTCAAAAATTTCAAATGGTTTTTTATTAGTTTCCTTTTTTCAAATATTATGAATCATTTGCCACATTGTTTCAGATATGTTCTGCGAACTACAAATTTTATAATCGTTCAGCTGAATTACAAAAAGCTTTAATTTTTCTCGATATGTTAAATTTAAGTTCGGTTTGTAACCCTTTCTAGCACTAATTTCACATCTAGCGAAATTAAGTTATTAGGAAAGGGTTCAGAACAGTTTTAAAAGACCTCTCTCATAATATGGCTATGAAACCAGTATACTGATATAATTAGAACAGAATTTTTGAATTTCGTGATAACCTTTAATAATAACAAATTAATAATGGTGGTACAGTCTTTAAATCTAGTCAAAATAAAACAAAAACTCAGAATCTCATTTTCACTAGAACTGATAAATTTTAACTTTCCTCAGAAATCATTTATTTTAGTTTTATATATTTTAAGAAAACTTTTTGGTCTTAAGGAATTTAAGGCTTTAATTCCAAAAATTTACATATGTTTGCTTAATTTCATTTGAATTTGTTCAGGTCATTTTTGGCTTTTGCGAAGCTTGTTAATGCGAAGAACTGGTTAAAATAGACATTAAAGACTCTAATGATCATCCGATTAGTTAAAGTATCTACGCATTGGCGAACCGTGTGTCCGTTTTAAATATTTAAATTTTTTATATATTGTCTAGCCAGTACGGATAGAATTCACATGAACGAAATATACGCTAATCGTTGTATTATGCGCCAATTCGTTAATGTATATAATCTGATAAATCGCAATAACTAATTGTACTGACGTACGCATCGCACTGACGTACGCATCGCATTAACGTACGCATCGCATTAACATACGCATCGCATTGACGTACGCATCGCACTGAGATACGCATCGCACTGACGTACGCATCGTACCGCATATTTATTAACGAGCCTAATACTACCAGTCACAGAAACCAAGAAGAACGTACATTTGTTGTTTATTGTATAGACGTTAGGTTTACACTGAAAATATGAAAATTACAGACACTCCGAAACATAGCCCTCCAAATTTTTCGTTCATTACTGTAAACAAAATTCAGCAGTAGCCCAACGTAAACGGAAAAAATACAATGTTTAAAAATTCAAAACTATAGTGGCCTTTGGCTCGGAAGAACTTCAGTGACGTTTCTCATTAACGCAGGAGGTGATTTGGTGGCAGCATAGAATCTGGAAAGATTGCTGAAGGATATGTCGGTAAATGATTGACCAGAAAAGTGTCAAACCAAATCATTGTAATGCCTCCTGAAATATTAATCACAAGTGATTAATATTTCAGGAGGCATTACTTTTAATAATTGAGCAATTTAACCCACTTAAATGACTGATTCATTTAGGTTGTTAAATATTTCATTTCATCTATTAATGTTTTCATTAATTTAAAAAATCACCAAATATATGTATATGAGAATGTAACTAAGTTAACAAAAACCCTTGTTAATTAATCTATCTAATCTATTTCACAAAAAGCAAATAACAATGGTTTTGCCAACACTGTGGATTTATCAGATGATAAATCTTTAAAATAAATTAAGTGGAAATTTTAAACAGGTGTTTTTGTTTACTTAATTAACATGGATTTCCATCAAGTAACGGCTGGTTCTGTTTACATATAAGTATGTTTAAAAAATGGATTAAATATAGCACTTTAAATTTTCAAAAGTCGAATAAATGTTTTCCTCTTTGGGAGGGAAAGAACTATTTTTACCCTATCTTCAGAAGTCAAAATAAATATTTAGTGCTTCTAAAAATTTTTATTTAGGTTTTTGGTAAATTGGTGATGATTTAAATAAGATATTAAAAAAATAGTTTTAAGTAGTGTTTATAACTGTAGTTCAAAGCTTTTTCCCGCTTGTATCTAGTAAAAAACTGAATCTGCACGAAAAAATGGCAACGAAAAAATCTGGCCACGTTTTGCAAGGCATCAAACAGACTGCCACAAATGAAATCGCTACAGCTATCGACGATTAATTGAAAAGCAACTTTATCAACATCCTGATGAAACATTTGATAAGAAAACTGATCAAAATTTAGGAGCAATATGTATAGTCAGGCTGAAAAAAAGTTTATTGAATATCAGTCAGTGAGGGGAAATGTGCGTAAAGACATAAGTGTCATTCAAAATGAAAATAAATAATTGAAAAATCAACATGCAAGGAATAGAAATCTGAGAATATTTGATTTTGACCTGTTTTAAAGATAACCTAAAAGTGTCCATCACGTAAAGTATAAGCATTCTATTGATAAGCCTATGGCAGTTCTTGCCAAATTCGAAAACGTAAACTAACGATATGAAGTGCCTAATTAGAGAAAAATGTTAAATTTCATGGGTATTTTTTGAAAGAAAACCCCACCCAACGACGTTTTAATATTTTCAAAAATGTACTTAATAAGTTCCCTCAAAAAATGTGTAGACTCTTCCTGATCAATTTACGTAAAGCGCCCTCTGTCCATCGTCTCTAGAGGATAAATGGTGTATTGACAACATTAATTTATAGATAAGTACTTTACACTTCTTTTATTAAACTTTTTATTTTTCCTAAAAGTAATAAACCTTTGCGATTATTATTATTTAATAAATACTGGGGTTTGTCTCGGCATTACAGTGTAGGACATGCAGTACTGATCTACCAGGGTGGTCAAAATGGATGGGTATTGCTTTAAAGTACAGTGGAAATAATGTGGTATTACATATTTGAACCGATTATCTTTAGTTTTATAATAGTAAATATCACTTACAATATCTCAGACTAACATGTTTTCACCATTCATGCAGTAATCATCTCAAGTGGAAAAGATCAGATCATGGATAACATTTTTGACAATTAGGTTTGTTTTAAGACCTACATGTAAGTAAAACATTCATTGAACCAAAGTCATTTATCCGATAGCAGTCTGTGCTTAGCACAGTCTACTCCAGTGCTATATATTATGTGGTGACGAAAACTGACAGAATTTTAAATAATTCGCCAGTAATTTATCTAAAAATCCTAATTTAAATCCCTCCCTAAGTCCCTAAATCCACCTCTGATAAAAGAATGTGCGTCGCGTAGCTCTTTTCCCCAACAAAGTTGCTGAGAAGAACAGTAATAATATACTTCGGATATTTTGTTTTGTTTGTTCTTCGTGTCTCGTTATTTTGCTTTATGTTGTTGCACATGCCTTTCATCGAGTAGGTATAAGGCTCACGACCGCAGAATTAACCTTGAGTTAAAACAAAAGACTGTTACAGACAGTTGAACCGCATTTCATTAAGGTAGTCAAGCTATTACACAAACTATTTTTACATTTATGTAAGTCGTCTTTGCAAGATGTAATCAGCTACATGACACAACTCAGTTGAAAAGAAAATTACAAGTCATGTACAGAACTTTTCTTGCGTTAGTTGTAAAATGTATCTAGATATAATAAACATTTGAGGTGCCAAAAACTCGATAAATCTTGATGGGATCTAAAGAAAAAATACAAATATAAAAATATTTCATTCATGTATATAATATATTGTTATATTAAATACATAAGAAATCTCTTGAACCCTAGAGGTTTTATATGTGCTATCGCATAAAGGCGAAAAAACACATGAGTAATGAGAGAATTAAAAAAGTTTGAAGCAAAAAAGTTTAAAAGATACCTTTTATTATTTATTCAAGTCAATTTACTACTCCCTCCATAACGCCCTTTAGGTGCGCAATATAAGCTCAAATAATTCTATTAACCTTTTTCGTAAAAAAATATTATTTTGAATATGTCTTATATCTAAAAGCAGTAAGCTTGATTGATGCCCAAGTAATGAACTGATAAAACGTTATATTGTATATATATATATATATATATATATATATATATATATATATATATATATATATATATATATATATATATATATATATATATATATATATATATATATATATATATCTCAATGGGCTTTAGAGGTCGTCCCAAAAAATAAATCTTTTTTCTGCTCTATAATAGTTTTTGCCGCGTTAATGTTTTCTACTTTTGATTTAATTACTGTTGGGTTATAAGTTTCGCCATAGGTGGCTATATGCTGCTCCATGGAAATAGAGTATCAAGTCTGGCGAAGATTTCGCATGTCATCTGTTAACCACAAATGTCGGTTTTGCTCCTGATGGTGACTATGGTGTGGTTTTATATAGAATCAGTAATATAAATTGTCAAAAACCAAAACAATTAGTAAAATGGAACTTTCTGATCATAAAAATCCAGAAAACCATATAATATTTTAGATAATTTATAGATATTTTTGTCTTCTTCTATTTCTTACAGATACGTGTCCAAAGCGATTTTGTGCACAATATTACCTACAGATGGCGCCACTGGTTACTTATTTTTCACATCGACTTTTCTAAGTCGAATGACTTGATACTTTGTTTGTTTCAGTATTTGGGTAATTCGGTTTTAATACTGATACCCCCTACGAAAACTGCCGGTGCAGATACCACGGTCGCAGAATTGCCTCCTTAGTTCTGATACAAGCAGAGTGTCATAATATATACATACATATATATATATATATATATATATATATATATATATATATATATATATATATATATGCATAATGAAAATTGGCGAACCGCAGACACGTGATTCTGACTTAAGGACTTAAGACCAGTACAGTCAACTAATTGAAAGACGAGTATAGCACCAAACTTAACACACAAAACCACAACCAGATTCAGAAACACTAGTAAACCGACATTTGTGGCTACCAAGCGGTATAAAGTCACCTGTGGTGAAACTAGCTAGCTTTATGCTGCTCCGTGTTAATAGAGTATCAAGTCCGGCGAAGATTGCGGATGTCGATTTTGACATAATATATGACAAAAAAGTTAAATAATTTTTTTTTATTATTGCCAGTAATTAGTTCATATTACTAAACAAATCAAAAACAAAATAGGGTAACAAAATGGATAACAATGCATTTTCCAGACGCCAAAATTATGGAGCAATAAATGCTAAAATACGATATTATTATGGGGTGATTTCCATTTGAAAAAAAATATTTTTGACAGTTGTAATTTTTATTCATATTTTTTGGACACCCTGTCTAATGATTATCAAATAAAAGCTTCCGTATAGAAGAAATTGGCAGATAGTTTTTGGCCTACAAATGTCATTTTTGACATTAAATATTAAACATTTCAAAAAGGGCGAGATTACTAAGTACAGGATATTATACACGAAATATGTCTAGAATTTTAGGTACAATCCAAAAATAAAATAATATACAAGGTATTCCACTTAAAATAGGCAGGCTAACATCAACTTCTTGTATAATAGGAAGTGCCGCCAGCATGAAAATATCTCAGCTGAATGACCCCAACGACAAAAGTAGAGTGCCAAATTTTAAAATTTTTCATAATTATAGTTTCTCGATAATCGGTCGATGCATTTCCAGGAAACACACCCTGTATACACATATATAAAATATAAAATTTTTAGATACATTTATTTGTTAAATGAAATTTGTGTCCAATTTTCAAATATATGTATTTTGTTCTGTTCCATTTAATTATTAACACTCTGCTTTAAATTTTTATCAGATATACAGGGTATTACAAATTCGAAACAATACCTTTGGCATCTCAAAAACCGTAAGAAATACGAGGTTAGTTATATACTATGCCGTCGATAAACTTGAGAAATTCCAACTATTTCCGCAGATAACGGTAGAAACTGAAAAATAGTCACTTTCCTTTTTATTCTTTTTGAGCTGCATTTGAAGAGATATTACAAAATAAATTATACATCTTTGTATTCACTTTTCCTCCTCTACAAGAAGATGAAAATTTAATTTGTTATTTAGATAATAGTAACTTAGAAAAAATATATATTTCGCTGTGTCTGGTTATTGGTGATTTGCATTTTAATTTAAATTTATCTGAATAAATAATTATCTTTCTAAATTTGCCAATCCAAAATAAATGGGTTTTAAAAAATATTACAGCTGAACCACAACTTTTCTACCACTTTTGTCCATTGTTTTCGGTATTCTTTTATACGCATATTAAACTTACCTTTTAACAGTAGCTGATAAAGTATTTATTGCTGTATGGCACCTTACCTGAAAAGGAAAAAATATATGAGTGCATAGCAAACATTTAAAAAAGTAATGTTTAGTTTTAAAGACATGGAGTACTATGTTCAGGCGCAAATCGGATTCTTAGACATTTTTTTTCAGCGATGAAAAATCAAGTTAAGCAAAAGTGATCAAGGTAAGTATTAGTTGTTGTAGCGATTTAGTATTGATAATATTGCATTATTTAAACACTGCGCGTAAGCACGTTGAGATGTTTTGTCCAAAGACAAAAATAACTAACTGGCTCGACACACCTTGTTCCAGTGAAATAATAAGAATATGGGGAGTATTCACCACATCGTCCAGAAATGTAATTGAAGGAAAACATATTAGTTTTCTAGAAAAAATACGTGCTAAAAGGTCATGGTAACCAGACGATCATTTAAAAAAAAATCATGTAAATTGGGGCAGTACAACTTTCTCACGAACTGGCGGATAATTATGGCTTAGTGTTTTAAATATGCATATATCATCAATTTATATATTATTGACAGAGATACAGGGTGGGCCAATGAAGACGAAACAAGACCACATTCTCATACGGCTCGCTATTTTTAAAAAATCGCTCGTTTACAAGGGTAGTAACCAGTCGAAATCATAGGAGCCATATTTTTCCGTTTTAACTTAATCTTGCGTAAATCTAAATTACTTTTTAAAATAACCGTTGAAATTTTTGAACTCCAGCTTTCATACAGTATTACATTTTGTAGTATTTCTGGGGAAATTTGCTAACGTTCACGTGGACGTAAATATTCTAGGGATTTTGGCTGCATACATTTAATTTTAATTTTCAGGTGACCTCACAGAAAAGTCTAATGGGGATAGTCTGGTGACTTTGGAGACCACCTCAATGTCGCTCTTCGACCAATCCACCTATCTTCGAACAAGAAGAGCATAATATGGAGGGGCTCCATCTTGTTGAAATATCAATTCGCCCTCATTGTGACGGTTATCTTGTTCCAAAATTTCGCCATCTTTTTCCGGTTAGATTTTCTGGTGGAAAAAAGGACCAACTACGTGATCCCAATAAATTCTAGCCCAAACATTTAATTTTTCGGGATTTTAAATATACAATTCATGGAATAAGTGTGAATTTTCGTCGGTCCAATATCGACAATTATGACGATTGACAATTACATTTACAAGAAACCAACACTCGTCCGAAAACAAACATTAAAGAGACAATTTGGATTATTAATCATCTGGTCGCTCATAACTTCGCAAAATAGCAACAGTCTATCAAAATCATCTTCGTTTAATTCTTGAAAAATAGATTTTATGGAGGGTGAAATTTATGAGCTTTAAGACCCTTAAAATATTAGTACGACTAATGCCAGAAACAACTTCTAACTTACTGACACCTAAATTAGGATTGATGTTGACACCGCCCCGTCACGTGAAACTTAGTTACCAGTTCAATAACATATTTTCGGTTCACATACGGGTTTTGTTCATTAAATAACTGAATTGTAATATTAGTGCATATCTATACATAGATACTAACCCCCGGTTGCACAAAACTTAATTGCTATTTAGAATATTTAACCGAGCTTTCGGATTTGATAAGCTGGTTTCAGAAATCTAGGAACTTGCTGTCAAGTTTGACATTCCGTTAAACGTTCTAAACTTTAATTGACCTTTCTGCAACCGGCCATAAGGCAATGAATGCAAATAATATATGTTTTTATGGAAATTAGAAAAAGCCCTATTTATAAACACATCTTGATAAAAAGAATGAATCACATAGGCAAAACAACTTGGAACTCGAATATTATCAAAATTGTAAACTGGCTAGCCTTCAGATTTACAGTGAAAAATGCATCTGAAATATTCTATTTGCTTTTTAAAATAATTTAACTGCAAATGTTTAACGTAGGATAAATAATCGACCCCTAATTGCCATTGAAAATAGTACTATTAGAAGGTAAAGCAAAAAAGATGTAATAAAAGCAACGAAAAAATGCGGCAAAAAATAGACACTTTTGTTTTCGACTAGTTACCGTTTTAAAACAGCATTTTCTGGAAAACTCGTAAACAAAATTTGAATATATAAAATATATATATATATATATATATATATATATATATATATGTATATTTGCGCTGCTCAAATATATGAGGCTATACGATATTATCGGCCACAAGGGCTATTTAAAAAATAACAAATTACAATAACAACGAGTTAAAATAACAATATCGGACTATATGTCAATTCTGTCAGAACTTTTCAGCATACTTAATCTAAAAATTTTATCCTGTTATACCTACTGACGCCAGATGCTCTAGCAGTACGGGTGGTTGCCTAACAGCATGAGTAGAAACACATTTATCGATTTAAACATAGCTTCAAACAAAAAAATTCAAACATAGTAGCATAAAAATTAAGACAATTTTTAAATATGCTATTGTTTGTAACTTGCGTCATAATGGGTAAGACAAAGAGGGTCTTTGGACAGTAGAGGCTGGCTCATCCTTTAAGTTATTGTTACAGGGGTCACAAACTTTTCATTGAAGTATCATTGAGAGGGCTACTAGGTACATCCCAGTTTATTCACCTGATCAATGGTACACCCTGATTCAAATTGCAAGGAGACAAAAACTTTACAAAGTTGCTGAAATAACCATAAAACATTAATCATTTGCAAGAGTCTACTACAATTAACTGGGAAAAGGATAAAAGAACGGTAAAGTTTATTAAAACAAAATGAGGAGTTGAAACAAAAGTCCAAAAGCAGTTTTCAAATGCTATTGTTTTTAAAGCCAGGTATGATAGAAATGAGCATTCCAAAAACTATTAGACAGGTACAGAAAAAAAACAAAAACTGAAAAAGTTGTTCCAGAAAAACTGGCATAGCAAAAAGTAGTGTCCTTTAATATTTTTGTGTCAAAAAAAAAGAATCCTGGTTTCACGCTTTATTTAGTATTGCCAAATTTTATTAAAATTGGTGTAAGTAGTTTTTACATTATTTTTCCTGCTGTTTTAAAAACACATTATTTCCATCTCATTTAAAATGCAATTACGCATTTCTTTAGGATTTTATGTTCATTTGATTTGTTTAATTAAAAAATATAACCTATAAGCTAATAGTTTTTATAAAAACTATAAGCTTTAGGGTATTATTAAAACATTATTACAGTTAGATCAATCGCAAAAATAAAAAATATTTTATTGTACTATTAGATCTATTAATATATGTTAAAAGGTTTTTTTTTAAACAAGGCACAACTTATATATTTTTTGAAGTATTAAACAATTACAACGCACCAGAAAAAGACTAATATGGCGGTCAGCACGGCAGTACCTCAATAGCACAAATGTAAAAATGCAAAAACTTCTTCCTGTTAGACTACTTCTGCTCTGAAGAATAATATATAAGTATATATGTTCAAAACGGAAACACAAACAGCAATACTCCCTAAGAAGATAAAAAATATTGCCTTATAAACTCAGAAAAACAAGTTTAAAGATAAAAAGAAGATTCTGTAAGATACAACTTACGTGGAATGTTTTTACTAAAAAAAACACCCTTTGACATTTTTGCCTCCTTAAATTATTTACTTATCGCCCTTATTCTTTCTAGTCTCATTTGGTCTGTATTCTTATTTGTTGCCTTAAATTGTTCCCCGTAAACATTCACTAATCGCTCCACTTTTTGTTCCTGTTCCCTTCTTTCATGAAATAATGTTACTTGTTATTTCAGGTTTAAGTAAAAACTCTAAAAACGTTGCAGAGAGAAAACCCGTACTCTTATCCAATCTTTTTTCCACAATATTTCACTCATCCGCCCCAAGTTAAGGCGCGAATGATATAAATGTGTTTATTTTACTTGAGATTTCTGTTTATTATAGAATCAAAAATAGTTTCTATGCGGAGTCTGTATTAGTTCAGTGAACTTTTAACAATAGCCAATCGTACATACTGAAATAGTTATTATAAATCATTTGAATAAATCTTAAAAATAAAAGTATATTTTTTGGTAAATATAATAAATCTGCATAGCTGGAATATAAGTATATTTTCAGGTTTCCTTATTTTTTGATACAGTTGAATATACATTTTAGACGAAAAACCTTTTATTTTTATCTTCAAACATAACTTAAACGTATTACATAATTTTGCGTAGTACGCGTGACGCCCAAAATTTGGATATGGATTTTAAAAAAATTATAAATGACAAGAAAAAGAGCAGTGTACATTTTCAGGATTTTCCATTTTTTGATCCCTTGGAATTAAAATTGAAACCCTAAACATTTTTTTAACATTTTCAGAAAATATCTAATGAAATTAGCATTCGCCAAATTTTGGCACATGATTCAGTAAGGTAATATAAACCGCTAAAAAAATTATTAAATAAATTTAAATAAATTATAAA
This sequence comes from Kuschelorhynchus macadamiae, assembly GCA_030620095.1. Lineage (NCBI taxonomy): Eukaryota > Metazoa > Arthropoda > Insecta > Coleoptera > Curculionidae > Kuschelorhynchus > Kuschelorhynchus macadamiae. The sequence continues at coordinate 1,781,527 of JAUTXW010002049.1, read as the reverse complement.
TAAAATTTTCTTCACCCGGAAATTCCCTTATTACGCGTATTTCCTTTAAAGAAATAATAGTTCTTACGTTTTGATCGTATCAAATTGAAACTACTTTCCGACGTTTCGCCTGCGATTGCACAAGACATAATCAGGGATCTCCACTGCACAAGATCAAAACATGAATGAGCTCCTATAAACAGAGTTCAGGTTTTTATTTCCGCATTCTAATTTCTTGCGGCTCCTAGAGGCTAAAGAAAATATTGTATCGCGCCGCGCCCGCGAATGACACTCCGAGGACGCTAGTGCCACGCAGTTAGAAGAGATCCCCTCTGTGAACTCGCGATCACGTCTCCCACAAGACCACTAGATGACGTTGCAGGTCTATTGAATCTATCTAATAATTCTAGAAAATATCACTACTAGAGGGAACTACTAGTCCAGTCTCATAGCTGCTCGAAATTTGTGGCGTACAGTCGCGAAAATTTAGTTTTGTCGCGGACCTTTTTATCGGAGAATTAAACTCGTTTCTTCTACTTTGACATTAAAAATGGCTTCTACTTCGGGTAAAAACCGAAAAATTAGTGAAGAAAAGCGCATATTTCAAGAAAAGTGGACTGAGTTGTACTTGTTCGTTAGTGTTAATCAAAAACCCGTCTGCACAGCACAGATTTACATTACAGTATTGATAATAATTTTGAAGTCACTTAAGAGACGGCTGCCCTTTTTCCGATGTTTGATGACAGTACTGAGACGATATAATTTAGAATTGACAAACCTTTGTGCAGTTGTAACAAATGGTGCATCATCCATGGTAGGAAAAAATGAAAGGCTCGTGGGGTTGATGATAAAACAGCAGAAAGATCTTCCCTTGATGCATTGTATCCTTGATCAACAAAATCTTTGTGCAAAATCCACACATATTGATGAAATGATGAAAGTGGTAAAAACTGTGAACTTCATTAAATCACGCGGCCTCAACCACAGAGAATTCCAAAAATTTTTACACGAAATTAATGCCGAGTATGGTGACATATTTTTTTGATGTTCGTTAGTTGATCAGAGGAAAAATGCGTTTTTGATCTCAAGAAGGAAAACGGAAAAGGAAACCAGTTTCTCAATTTAGTGACTCGGACTGGCTGCGCGACTTTGGATTTCTCACGTACATCACGATGCACCTCAATGACTTAAACACCAAACTACAAGGGAAAGAAAATCTCATCAACAACCTACTTCACTCTGTCAAGGAATTTGAATTTAAACTGGATTTATGGAAACATCAGTTGTTGGACAAAGAGTTACGAATGAACAGATGTGGATAAATATGCCGCAGCACTAGATTTACTCAAAAAAGAGTTTCAATCAAGATTTTCTGACTTCAGAGATAATGAAAATTACATCAATTTCTTTGCCCGACCATTCAGTGTATCCGTTGAAGACATGCCAGAAAATTGTTAGATAGAGCTTATCGATTTGCAGTGTAATTCGGAACTGAAAGATAGGTTCGACATAGGTCTTCTTAATTTTTATTCAAAATATGTCGATCAAAACTCGTTTTCTGAAATTCGCAAACACTCTCAGAAAATGATGTCTCTGTTTGGGGGCACATATGTGTGCAAGCAGCTATTTTCTGGTATGAAGAATGGGAAGTCTAAAAAACACGGTCCAGAGTTACAGACGCAGATCTGGAAGGAAGTTTGCGAGCAACTACAAAAATAGAACCAAATATCCACACACTTGTTAATAAACAATGTCAACAATCGCATTGATTGATTGAACTTTTTAAGCAATAAAGATTAATACACTTTGAAATTATATCTTTTTTATTTTATTGATGTGGTGGTAAAGTAACGTGAACCATTGTGGCCCTTCGGACGATGTGAAATCGATTTTTGGCCCTTGCACTAAAAAAAGTTGAAGACCCTTGGTGTAATATATTCAATGCAATATCCGTACGCTTTGCTTTTAAAGCTCTAGAAACCCTAAAGGCTAATGAATTAGTAACCGATTGTTTGTTGATCATGAAAACTAAAACTTAAATATCTATTCATATTTGTCGGTTTCATGTAAACAGTATGACTTATGTTGCCGTTCTCTTTCATTTGTACAAACATATCAAGGTAGGGAAGGGCATCATCTGACTCAATTTCTATAGTAAATTTTATACAGGGTGTTCGGAAACAACGTCAGGAAACTTAAAGCCGTGATTCAACTTGAAAAAATAATGTTAGCAAGTCATTTAAGAAAATGTTAAGATCTCAATTGTTTCCTAGTAACGGCGGATCAATGTTGGATTTTTAATTTTAAATTTTAGGAATATTTAATTTATCTCATTACGGATTAACTTGATATTTGGCACATACGTTTAAGGTATTGGACGCTCTTATCCAAAGGTAAAAATGTTTATTTAAGTTGCCCCCAGAGCGCACTTTACCTACAACTGAAAACTTATTTAGTGAAAACTTTTTTATTTTGGAAGAAATTGTCAAAATTGAGTTGCCGTCTTTAAGCCGATGGAATGTGCTTCAAATAATGTACTCTTACTTCAAATCGATAAATCATACCTTTTAGCCGCAAATCGATATTAAAGTTTTATGCAATTAAATTAAAACAATACAACAAATAACACGTAACACAACACACTTTAAAAAATGTCTCCGAACACGATGAAAAACACCGGGTGTGTTTCTAATATGTACACAGCCTTTTATTATTCGAACTCGTAAATCCTCAAGATTATTGACCGCAGTTTTATACACCAACGTCTTTTAAATACCTCCAGAGAAAAAAATCCAATGGGTTAAGATCTAATAAACGGGGTGCCCAAGGGAGTGCTCCGCCTCTTCCTATCCAACCATCCGGAAATACCTCATTCAGGTATTTACGGACGCTGTAATGTGCTGGTGCGCCGTCTTGCAAGAGCTACATCTTTATTCGTGATCGAAGGGGCACATCTTCTAATATGTCAGGAATATCATTTGGTAAAAAACTTAAATAAAGATTTCCATTCAACATCCCATCAAAAAAGTGAGGTCCTACGAGACAATCGCTTATACAGCCGGCCCAAACATTTAACATGAATCTTCGCTGATGTTCCCTTTCTACGTACACATGTGGGTTTTCAATAGCCCACTGATGTGTGTTATGTAAATTCACCATTCGATCGCGTGTAAAACCAGCTTCATCAGTAAATAATATGATATTAATGAAAGTATTATCATTTTCATATTTATGTAAAATAGTATTACACATGTTTAGGCGTAATACCTCATCACCATCATAAAGAGGTTACACCTTTCGCAAATGGAAAGGATAAAGAAGTTCTGGAATACTTCCCAAGCTGTAGATTTCGCCATTCTTTCTGCAACGGTCATTTGCTACTGAGTACTGACACCCGTGTTTTCTTCTATCGTTTGAATTATTCTTTCTTCTTTCTCAACCGTTCTAATGGACTTGGCTCTTCCTGTGTCATATTTGCGATACGTAAATGGACCTTCTTGACCAAGTCTTCTATGAACACTCACAAAGGTTTGAGCATGAGGAACATTTCGGTCAGGATGTGCTTGTATGTAAAGCCGACGTGCTTCTTCTGCATTTCCATTTTCTCTCCCATAGCAAAAATGCATGTTTCGATAACTACATTCAAAGTTTTTCAAACTGAAAAGTAGACTAAATGTCAAATTTCATTATTATAAAAGTACCTTGACTACGACATTTAAATCATAATAATTTAATTGAATAAAAGTGTAATATCGATTTGCGGCTAAACGGTATGATTTATGATCGATAATTGAGAGTACATTATTTGAAGCACATTCCATCGGCTTAAAGATGGCAACTCAATTTTGACAATTTCTGCCAAAATAAAAAAGTTTTCACGGAAATAAATATTTATTTGTAGGTAAAGTGGTCTCTGGTGGCAACTGAAATAAACATTTTTACCTTTGGATAAGAGCGACCATTACCATAATCTTATGTGTCCAATATCGAGTTGATCCATAAAGAAATAAATTAAATATTCCCAAAATTTAAAATAAAATATGCAACTTTGATCAGCCGTTACTAGGAAACTATTTAGATTTTGACATTTTCTTAAATGACTTGCTACCATTATTTTTTCATATAGAATAGCGGCGTTAAGTTTCCTGACGTTGTTCCCGAACACCCTGTATTCGAATGTTGTTGGTTTAGATAATCTAAAAACATAGTTACATTTTCTTCTCCATGAGGCCATAATACAAAAGTATCATCGACATATCTAAATCAACTTTTAGGTTGTAAAGGAGCAGATCTTGAAGCAGTTTCCTGAAAGCTTCTATAAAGATGCTCCTAACCACATCATGAGATAGGTCGCTGTTAATCATTCTCTTATCAATTCAATTATGATCGGATTAAGATTTTTATGTTAAAATATGTCAAAATTATAGATATTGAATTGTCAATAAGTCCATTTGTATACAGGGATTTCAGATCAAATTTAACTAAATATCACCAGGATCTAACATAAAACCGTTAAGCTATTCTACCAAATGTTTGGAGTTTTGATATAAGAATTGGATGGTCCTGTAAAGGGGTCTAAGATATTGGCTAAATATTTACTTGTTTCACAACATAGCGTACCTATTGCATTGACGATGGAACGGTGCAATGCCTTTATGTATCCTGAGAAATATCTCTATTTTCTCTAGGTAGTTGTTTTTGTCCATACATGGCCATCGTTTATTTCCTTCATTTGCAGGTAGAATTATAACATATTTGTCACTAAAGCCCTTTATAGCTGTTTATTCTGCGGTCTATAAGTTGGATTTTGGTGGTTTAGCTGCGAAGTATTTTCACTGTTTCATACAGAATTGAATCAGCCTCTTCTTGAGGGAGTTTTCGCATGCTATTTTGAAACAATTGCAAAGTTATGTCCTTTTGAAAGAACCGATTTTCTCTGCCTTTGTTAATATAACAGATGATAAATTGATTACCGTTTTCTGTAATGTCTGTACTGGCTGGTATTTGCTCGAGTTTCCGAACTTCTTTTCTTGTTTTGCTGTTAGTTGCTGGTAAATCTTTTTTCCTTGCTGAAAGGTGATTGTGTCCAATATTAAAAAAAAATTATTTCAAGCGTCGAAGCTAATTTTAGGTATAGCTATAGTTTACGGGCTCTCTTACGAGAGCCATGCTAGCGCGATTGTAAATGTTTCTGGCTGCCCTTGTTAAAACATGGTGCTTGCATTGAAGAGTCTTTGGAACTGCTGTTACGAAGGTCGCCAAATGTTTTCGTAACTTTATTTATGTCCCCTCCCCCATAATAGAAGTACGAAAGCTTTCACGCTGGAGTCAATTATGAAATCATGCTTCTTGGATTTAGACCGTACCAAATTTGAATTACTTCCCGACGTCTCGCATGATATGGCACGAGGCATCTTCAAGGATCTTCACTGCACAAGATCAAAGTCCTAAGTGACCTCCGATAAGCAAAATTCAGGTATTTATATCCGCCATGTGCTCATGATTTCAATAAATTCTCAGATTTTCCATTACTATGGAAAATGAATCAGATGGTGCTATTCTCTTCCCTGATGGGTTTAGTACAAAAGGAAGAGAACGGCACCTTAGATCATACTGTTTACAGGAAACCGACACATACAAATAGCTATTTAAAATTTAGTTGAAATCATCAGCATCATCATCCATATAAAAAACAATCAGTTTAGGTATTTATACTCGACCTGTGTTCAGCGACGCGTGATGACTGGTTTCAACGCATGATGTGGTAGGCGAGTCACACGAGATTGGAACACTTTCATTCAGTGTTCCAATCTCGTCAAGTAAAGGTCCCTGAAGATGCCTCGTGCAATCGAGGGCGAAACGTCGGAAAGTTATTCCATTTTGACACGGTCTAATCCCAAGAACTATGATTTCTTAATTGACCACAGCCGTGAAAGCTTTCGTTCTATATTATTATTATTATTATTATAACCCCAGACATTAACCAGTACTGGATACTCATCTATCAAGTAGTGCAATCTTACCTTTTATACAGGATACCACAGATAAAATTGCAAGAATTCTGCGGAGATCTAACACACAATTTTTAGTACACAAAAAATATCGGACAGTGCCTAAGGTCGTCAAAAGATGTAAATCCTTTGCAATCTGAAAACTCTTCAAAAAGTTTATACAGGGTGGTCGGTAATGAATGCACCTAAAAGCAATCCTAGACTGTCAAAAATAATGATATTGAGCCAAATATGCCTTAATAAAAAGTCGCTGATTAATGAGATACAGGGTGTTAAAGTTTAAATCTCTAAATTGGTTTTTTTCTATAGCTCAAGCTGTTTTTGAGATATCGACATTAGAAACTAGTAATTGAGAGTTTTTGTGGACTAAATTCAATTTTTTCATTTAATATGTAGAGAGCGTTTGTTACACCCTATACACTCACTATTTCATGCCATAAGTTTCTTGTTAGTACCGTTTCATTATTTTTTATTGAAAATTGTGATAGAGTGCTGATTTCTAAGAAAAAAAGGTATACTACGTTTAATTCGATTAAACAAACCGTTTTCGAAATATTTGCATTTTCATATTTTATTGCAAGTCAAATCACGGGCTCAAAAACAGTTAGTATTGAAATTCATTAATTTGAATAAAAGGTCTTTTAATATTCATTTAAACACTGAAAAACTACACCCACATCATTTCAATCCCGTTCAACACCTACTACATTCTTCAGGCTTCAGTTTTGTCGGTTTTGCTTTATCATCACAATCAGGATCGAACGTTTATCACTAGTATCATTTTCCCCGACGCGCCGACCTTTACCAGACTAGGTGTATTTAATTTGCGAAGTAACCGTGGAATACTGGAAAATCCACATAAAGAACGGCATTTTCAGTAGAAATTTTCTATCAATATTTGGTGTGGCATAATTGCTGATTTTATTATTGGACCTTTCGAGTTGCCCGCAAGGCTAAGTGGTAATCAGTACTTGCAGTTTCCACAAAATGATTTGCCGATTCTACTCGATGATGTTCCTTTAAATTATGGTATTGCGCAATGGTGCTCCACGGCATTATTCAGTTGCGGTTTCCAATTTTTTGATGGTTTGCTCGTGGCAGTGAATTTCCAGGGCCGTCGAGTAGCCCGGTTCTTAATCCTTTGGATCTATTCTTTTGGGGTTATATTATTAGTGTATACAGAAGAAATCAGAACATGGGAGCAACTATTGCAAAATATTCAAGATGGCACCAATGTTTTCAGGAATACAGACAGAACTTTATTCCAAGTAAAGCACTATTTCAGCACGTTTTTCATTATTTGTTCATGATAAATTCATTGTTTGTTATTAAAATATGTTATTTGAGTTTTAGTGTTTACTTAACAATTTTTTGACCAGCAATAAAATATTAAAATGCAAATATTTTAAAAACGGTTTGTTTAATAGAATTAAAGGTAGTGTATCTTTTTTTTTACTTAAAAATCATCACTCTGTCACAAGTTTCTATAAAAAGTAATATAAGGTTACTAACAAGAATGCTAAGGCATGAAATAGCGGTTATAGGGTGTAACAAGCGCCCTCTACATCTTACATGAGAAAATAGAATTTACTCGTATTCCATGATATAATAAACGGAAGGTATGATATCTAGACGGTCTCAATTGCGTCAGGTTCGCGCAGGGACGTCATTGCCTGCGTAGATTTTTAAATTGCTTATGGAGACGCATGTCGTTTCTAGCGTTTAGACATTATATAACCATTTTTTCAATTAAAAATGTTTTTGTAATGAAACATTGACATATAACTCACTAAATTAAAAAACTTATGACATGGCAGTCAGCACATTTATTTAATAAAAATATAAAAAGCACGCTAAAGAAAGAGTTGAGGTTGTATAAAATCCGATAGTATTTAATTTTATACTGTTATTTTGTTATTCATGTTTATATTTAGTTCAATTTAAAACTAAAAAATTCTATAATATCTGTAGTACAGGGACGTATCTAAGTCCTATTTGAGGGGAGGAGGTCTAAGTAAAAAAATGTAGGTATGAGAGGGAAAAAAAACAACAAACACTAAACAAGTTTAACCTTTATGTGCACAAGCTGCCGTTTGTTCTTATATTATATGTAATTATATAAAGGAATACAATTTAAGTGAAACATAGCCGTATTCTAGTCGAAAAACTCTTTTTTTTATTAAAAATGTCGTCCAGATTTACATTGTTGCCTTTTTTGATATAAATTATTGACATATTAGTGAACTGGTCTTAGCCCATTTCAATCTCAACTAATTTAAAATCTTTCCCATACGGATAAAGATCTTTAGCATGTAACTGAAGATACCGGTAATGTTATCAGTAGAAATATCACAAGTGCATAAAAATTTCTGAAATTTTTTTGGCAACCAATTTTTAATAAAAGTATCAACTGAAAAAAACACGAACGAGCGCCCGGAGTGCGAGGTATTTTTTTTGGTGATATGCACGAATGCTTTTATTAACTAAATTTTGTTGCAGTAGTGATATTTTGATAAATAATATCGCAAGTGGAAAATAAATGTTAAACTAATTTGGATTCTTTTATTTGCGCCATAATATAACACAACTAACAAATTAATTTGACAGGTAAATTCTAGCGGCACAGTTATATTTTCACTTGTTAATTTGATCAGCTGCCATGGTCAATTATTGGTGTAATTTGCAGAAGTTATATTCTCGCTGAAATAATTTCAAAATATTAGAAAATGTATACTAAGATTTTTTTATGTATGGTTCCAGGGAAAGTTTCGTTTTATCTGAGGTATTGTATAAACACAAAAAATCATAAAATTCTGCTATTTCTGTTTTTCTTAATTTTATATTTGTATGTTTTACAAAAAAGGACACAGAAATCCGCAAACACTTTTAAAGATCAACTGAAAATGCACTGAAATCATATTGCCAAAGGTCAATGATAGCCGGAGTTAATCACGTGATGACGTAGCAGAGCCAGGCAGGAATTCGCGATTTCTCACCTTCGGTTTACCATATCATGGTCGTATTCCCCATCCCCGAAAACTCCCAATTACCTTATATGTCGATATCTAAAAAACAGCATGAGCTATAGAAAAATAAGGCATCTTTGGCTCAATATCATTATTTTGACGAGTTTAATCTAGGATTGCTCTTTGGCGCTTTTATTACCGACCTCCTACTGCTTACACAGGTAAAACTGGACGGCTTGTGTCAACTACACTTAAGGAACACGAAAGATGCATAAGTAAAAACCAAATTGTTCAAACCGCTGTAGTTTAACACCCGCACTCAACAGAACACATGCTTAATTTAAAGATACCAGGGATCTTACATCAGTCTCTGGATATTATAAATGGAAAATTAGAGAACCTCTTGAAATCATGTACGACCCTAAAAATTGCAGTAGAGAAGAGGGCTACGTGCTACATCATATGTGAAAACCAATCGTAGTGAGACAGGCATTCATTTTTAATTTATTCTTGTGCGAGGGCTGATACATTTTTGTAGACAATAATAACTCCACTCGATATTAATGACACCATTACATATTTATGAAATACAAAACTTAAATCCAATCTAGCCAACTTTCTATATACATATATACGTGTGGGATGTGCAAAAACAGAGATAACAGAAATCGATCAACCAGCGCGAAGCAATAAATATTTACGATATATATATAAACAATGTTGAGACAATATTTACTCCTATAAATCATTTAGTAATTTGTTTTTATATACCAATTTAAAGCCCAAATCTAATTTCCTTATTGCGTGTTCTCGGCATCATATATTCTTGGTTTTATTGATTATTCATTGGTTAAATAACTGCGCAAAAACCATAGCGATAGCATTTATTTACTAGGAGTCAGTCGAGACTGGAGAAAGTACGATAATCAACAAGTCGCGAAGGAACGATCCAAGGGGCATTTCTCTGGCTCATTAATGTCTACAAGGGTCAGAATAGAGTATCATTAGTGAGTGTTTTGCGTTAAGATTTAGGGTTTTAACTTTGTGGATTCTGACACTGTATAGGAAAAAGAGAACTAACCGTTCGTTCCTGTTAAATCCACCTTTAAAGAAAATTAAGGACAAAAATCTAATTCGATAACTTAGTTTTTCTGTCAAAGAAAATGAAAATAACAGTTGTAGTGTAAGGAGTTCCCTCTGGATCATTACAGCATTACCTGATTATTTGATGTAAATTCTTAAACATTGTGTGGTATAACAAATATTAACAAAAGAATAACTGAAAGCCTGAGAGTGTATTTGCTTCGTAGATCTTACTAAGACATTGAATAAACTCGACAAGTCTACATATCAAGAGTTCTAATCAACAAAAACTTCATAGCAATGCAGCTCACCTCAGGACAAATAGGTCAATTAGAATTAACGCTATAAAATAAGCAAAAGGAATTCACGTATAATAAAAACAATAATTAGATTACATGGTTGATAACATTTTTATTATTGGTTCAGATTTAGTTTAAATTAAATTATTTATTTTGTGACGTATATTCATATTGTACAAAAATTATTGACCATCTATAAAAAAGTACGGATACCAAATAGAACACAGATACGTGAACTATCTAAAAACTAAACTAAACTAAAAGCAAGGTTTTACCATAAGCTATAAATAAACCAATTTGTTGCGCCTGCATGGTATCAGGTTGCGCTATTTGTTTCCGTGCTGAAATACAGAATTGAAAAGGGATCAACTTTTATTCACCTGAAATCAGTTATCAACTAGTTTTATGTGTTCTAGAAGCTTCTCTTAATAGCGGAAAATAAGAATTTTGCGAAAACGCATAATTTTCATTTTTCGTACTTTAGTATACCTGAAATCACTTACATGGAAGTTTGGCTTTGCTTGCCACTCCAAACATTTTTCTCAACATAAAAATGCCAAAGTATTTCTGCGGGCATGTTTTATTTCCATATTGAATTGATATCTGAACAAAAAATGCGAAAATTTTTTATTTCTATATTCCGAGGAAATTTTTTACACTTTAATATACCTGAAATCAGTTACATAAAAACTTTGCTTTGCTTGCCACTCCAAATACTTTTCTGAACATAAAAATTCCAAAATACTTCTGCGGAATTTTTTTATTTCCATATTCCGACGAAATTCTTTACATTTTAGAACGCTTGAAATCAGTTCTATAAAAAATTGCTTTAATTTGCATTTTGAACATTTTTCTTAACATAAAAATGCAAAAATGTTTCTGCGGAAATATGTTATTTCAATTTTTTTAACAAATTGTCCGCCGGAACATTTTTATGTTTAGAAAAAAGTGTAGAATGCAAAGGAATTAAAAGTGTCCATGTAGCATGTTTTAATCAGTGGCGGCTGATATATAGGGTCATTTGGGCAATGACCCCCCAAAAATATTTCAAAAAATAATTTATTCGTTTGACCGTCCCTCCTAATAGTTGTAATAAACGCGAATCTTGGGAAAAGTTAAATAAGCTATACTAAGCTAGGCTGGGCAGTCCGAATTGCCCTGATTGCCTTAAAGCTTGACGAAAGTACCCAAAGATTTCACAGCTACCGAGCGGCAGCCGAACGTGGTAGCAAATGGAATATGAAATCGCGATTTGGCTCATCAGCCGGTCTCTTCTCATAATTCGATCGATCGATCGCGGCATCACGTCGGCATGCGGAAGTTCAACTGTTCCGAGGTCGCGCGGTCGATATTCTAACTCGATATTGTTTCGGACATGTATGTGTGAGTTGGAAATATACAGGAAATAAAATGTTGGTAGTGACTAGTGACTAGTGGAAAGAAATAAACAACTAAAGAGTGCTAACGAACTTAATTTTGAGAAAATAACCGAATTCAAGGTAAGTGGTCGCAATTTGCCAGAACTTAGTATACGGCAAACTAGTAAAGACAAAAATAAAGAGGTTTATCGAAACTTTGGCAAAAGTATGTACGATTTAGCTAACTGGATATATGGTTGTGAAGTCTCTAACTCATTTTACTGTTATGTTTGTTTGTTGTTTTCTAAGGACTCGTCGGCCTCATTATGGCACAAAACTGGTGTTGAAGACCTAAAACACTTAAGAGAATAATCAAAAGAACCTCCGTTTTCTGCAGATCACATGGAATGTTCGGTGAGCTATGCTACCGTTTGAATCCCTTAGAGATTTTAATAAAAATCTATCCAAAAATTGTTATTTTTTAAACAAAATTATAGATTGTGTAAAATTTTGTAGAGCATTCGAGCTGGCACTGCGTGGCCATGATGAAACGACTTTAAGGACGGCTTCTAGAAGGCAATAAGAGCAATTTTTTTATGTAACTTATTTCGGGTATTCTAAAGTGTATAAAATTTCCACGGAAAATGGAAACGACAAATTTCCGCTGGGATATTTTGGTATTTTAGTGTTTGTAAAAGTGTTTGGAATAGATGCAAAGCAAAATTTTCAAAAATCAAATCTAGAGTTATAAAATAAAAGTAGATTTGTCTATTTTCGACCATTTTTTGACCACTTTTTGACGCACATGCCCTCGCATATAAGTTTTTTCCACAAAATGGCTCTTTACCGCCTTACATTGATCATTTTTTTACGTAACTGCAAAATTTAAAATGGTAAATCTTACTCATATCTTTGTATTTCTACAGCGCGTAAACCCTTTTGAACCCATTTTTAACCGAAATGTAATTTAAATTACCTATACATAACACATTTTTTTGAGGTCGGACGTGCAGGAAGTTTTTTTTAATGCGTAGGTACCTGCGTGCAGTTCTCCCTTAGGGAGGGCTTTTACAAGGCAATGAAACTTTCTTTTTCAAATAACCCATTTCAGGTGAACGAAAGTTGCCCCTTGAAAAGCTCTAGAACCGATTAATAGATGGAGTGGATAAAAACAGAACACTTTTTAAGCTACTTGAAAGAGGAAATTTTTTATCCAACCTTATACCAATTATTACGGAATGGTTTGGATGCTGGTTTGTGAGAAAGTATTCAGAGTAGTACCAAGCATATTAAGAAACAATTTAAAATGATGGAATTGCACTATTTTAATTTTTTTTCTGCGGAAAAATTGAAATTCTTTATAAAATTGCCTTAAAATTTAATGTAGGAAATGTAGGGGGATTTATTTTCTCGTCAGGTTGTTTGGGTTAAAAATAAATTATATTCTAAACGACTTTATTCTTGGCTCAAAATAGTTATACGTGAATAAATATATAATATCATATGGTTTTCTGGATTTTTATGATCACAAATTTCGATTTTACTAATCGTTTTAGTTTTTGACAGTTTATATTGTTGATTCTGTATAAATATGTATGCAATTTAGTTCTAACAAACTTTTATATACATCCTGAATTAGGGCTCGAAAATTTTAAAGCTAATCTTCAAATTAAATTTTTGTGTTAATAAAATAGAAAAGGAAGATAGACATAACAATGTTTATTAAGTAAAACCAATTCAAAAAACATTAAAAAGAAAAAATTTAGTATTTATTATATTTTATATAATTTATCATAAAGCTGGCGTCAAACTGATTAAAACAATAAATACCTAAAGGTCTTTTTAATTCCCTCGTCGGGTGGAAAGATTGTGATTGTTAAAAAATCATCCCCCTAGGTATTTATAAATCTTCACGTTTTAGGGTCTGTAAACGCCAAAAATATTCAATTCCCTCAGTCGGTCGTATGGATGTCTGTCTGTCTATCGGTCAATCTGTCTGCCGGCAGTCTGTTGGCGGCACAGCTAGAAAACTGCTTACCGGATTGATAAAAAATTTAGCTTTATATGTGGATGATCTGCTTATATTTTGATAAAAATCCAATATGGAGAAACAAAATGGCGCCCGAGTGAAATGTTAAAAAAATATTACTGAAAAAGTACTGATCCGTTGCACAAAAATCAATTATGAATCATCATTACGAAGGAATAAACTGGTAAAATTTTGGTACGAATTCAAGATGCTAAACAAAATGGCGGCTCAATATTATATTAAAATATAGATTAAAAATTACTATTTACTTATTAGAATAATTTCAAATTTTGTGCAAGAATTGAGTTTATTACAGAGATGAACTGGTAAAATTGAGAATTTAAGATGGCGGAACAAAATGGTGGTCAAATAAAATATTGCGGAACAAAATAGCAGCTTAGTGAATGGTTAAAATATGATTACTAAAAAACTAATTATCCAGAATCCAAGTTGCTTCAAACTTTGCACAAAAATCAAGTGTTAGATAGGAATGAAGTAGTACCATTTTGGTACGAATCTAGGATGGCAAGACAAAATGGGGGTCTAATAAAATATTTAAAAAATCAGCCTGCAAAAACTGCTTATTCGATTCGTTTCAATTTTCTTTGCAAGAATTAAGTAATATACAGAGATAAAATATTTAAAAAATCAAGGCTAAAAAGCATCAAGTGCGGCATATGAAGAAACTAGTTAAGAATTGGTTCAAATCTAATATGGTGCATTTGAAAAGACGGTATAATGTGTGTTAACTATTACTAAGTGAATATGTACGGAACTAAATTGGGTCACACCTAACTATTACCTATAAAAGGAAATATTCGTAAAGAGGGAAGCACCGGGTAAAATGCTTTTTCACGATTATCCGGTCATAAATTTATTGCTACTGAAATCTTAACAATTTGATAAATAGGATTTATTATCTGATAAATTTTACACGAAAAAGGTACTCCTTGTCGATAAATCTAACCGTGTTCGAGTATTTTTGATTTTAGATAATTACGGATATCATTAAAATTAATTCAAATACGTTTATTTTTAGTAGAAGAATTAAAGACTGCGTTGGAATATTAAAAATAAGTATCAATGCTTCACAACTGCCGTGGTTAGTCAAGTAATTATCATTTTACTTCCCTCGTGAAAGCAAAGTATTTTAAAATCACACTGCCAGGTTTTTACAGATCTTCACGTTAGAAACCCAAAAAAACATGTTTTCTCAATTTCGTCGGTATGTCTGTCGATGTATTTGTCGGTCTGTCTGTCGGTCTGTCTTTTCATCTGTCGGTCTGTTTGTGGCACAGCTAAAAAACTACTTACCCGATTAACTTGAAATTTTGACCAAAAATTAAGGGTCATATGCAGACGATCTGGTAAAGCTTTGGTTAAAATCCAACATGGCGTCCTAGTAAAATGTTAAAAAAATTATTACTATAAACTACTTATCCAATTTGCCTGATTTTGCACAACAATCAAGTATTATCACTATTCCTAAGGAAAGATTCATAACGAGGGATGTTGCGGGTAAAGGAAATTTGCCGATTTTTTGTTATATACTAAGTAATTAATAGCCGAATTCGTAAAGTCGGATTTTGGAAATTCAGTAAAATATTATGTTTTACTTTTTAGTGCTTTAACTCATCTTTATCTATTTTCACTTTAAATTAGGCCCGTATAAATTAATATTCCCAATTTAAAGCCTCCATGTGAGAGATAGATATCAGGGATGCTTCTAAAGGCACTCTATTTTAAGCCAGTTTTACAATAAACTGTAAAAAACGATAACATTTAAATATTTTTGTTTCAGTTCAAGTCAGTTTAACGTTTGAATACTTTAGGTGAACCCATTTTATTTTAATCTATGAGTGTTTAATGTGTGTTTAATTGCAATAAAAATGGCATTTGGAGTATATAAAATATTTTACTTAAAAAAATGAGGAGAACTTAATTACGAAAAGGTTGAAGGTTAATAATATTGGACCCCATTCTTAACCTTCAATCAACAGAGTCAATTTTTAACCTCAGTTTTAATAAGGGTTGTTACCTTCTATTTGAAAATATCACAAGCTGCTACTGGATAATATATTAACTCGTATATTAGTATTATATTGTACCTTACAATATAATACAATTTCGAGTCTTTAAAATAAAGACTATTTCACTTCCATTCTTTGTTTTGAAAAGTATTCACAATATACTTTGGGATTTATATGAGGCTTTATATACTTTTCTTGTTTTTAAGTATTCAAGACAATTATTTACTAAAATAATACTGAAATTATTTTAGAATTAGACAGACGTCGATCAGCTATTATTAATCGAAATACAGATGTTTTAGTTTAGAGGCTGAGTCATATGTCAAAAGGATAACAAAAACGCAAAACGAGATAAATTATGATTTAAATAATTAAGAGATAAATTGCGATGACTGTAGGAACTTAGATTGAATGATCTCATCTCCACCAAATAGGAATTTCGTATGATAAAATATAAAAAGTGCCCATGCCGGATGTGGATAGTTACGTTCCCGTGAGAAATGCAATTCTGCATTTATGCACTTGCAATTCTTAGACTTTTATCTTTTCGTTCTCATGCAACATAAGCATTACTGAACTTATAAATATAACTAAAATGCATTTTGTAGTCAGTTCTCTTTGTACGCTTATGAAATAAAATTGATTTTTTAAAAATAATTTCTCGTGTTTCGAGTTGTTAACTGGCGCAGTCGGTAGGATTATTGCCAACAGTCGCGCATCGTGCGTATTTTCTGGTTTCGTCTCAACGATTCGTGGCAAAAATCGGACAATTAAAAAATCTTCAGGGTGTACTAAGAAACTCAAAAATTGACCAGGGATTTGGAACAGCATCGTCCAGCGTCCTATTGGTGCGAGTTTGGGAACACACATCGTCCCACCCTCATAGCTGCTAACCAGGGAAAGGACCACATCGCCTCTCCTATTGGACCCTAGTTTAAGAATGAGAATTGGAATTATCTTCAGTACATTGCTGTAAGTGCTTCCTTTCAATTTTCCTTATTTCATTTTATTTTTATCCTATCTTAAATATTGATATTTACGTCTCTTGTAATTCCGCAAACTGGAAGATTTAACATCAGCTTTTGGAAATTTAAATTGTGAAAGAAATCTAACACCTTTTTCTAATTTAATTCAAATAAGTAAAATAATGACTACTGAACCTAATTTACAACTAGTCAGATATCAGGCAGACAATATTCCCTTATTTGATGGGAATCCAAAACAAATAAACAGATTTATTAATGCTTGTGATAATTTTTATAATAATCATAGAAATAAAACGGACAATAATGCACCTATAAATGTATGTTTACACGATACTATATTAAGTAAACTTGTAGGTAGGGCAGCCGATATTATTTGTTCTAGAATAGAATTAAATACATGGCCCGCAGTAAAAGCTGCAATAATTTCGACTTTTTCAGATCATAGATCGATTGATTGTATTATTCAAGATATAATAACGTCCAAACCGGAAAAAAATGAAACACCGCAACAATTTGGCCTGCGTTTGCAAGACGCTCGCAGTTTGTTATTTTCCAAAGTAAATTTAAGCAATGAAACGCAAGCTCTAAAACTTTTAAAAATTAATGAATATGGAAATTTAGTATTAAAAACCTTCATAAACGGTCTAAACTACCATATGCAACTTGTGGTCAGATTAAAAAATCCAGTTACTTTAGAAGAGGCAATGAGCTGTGCCTTGGAAGAAGAAAATTTTATGTATTATAAGAACCGTAGTAGCATATTACCAAAAAACCCAAATTTTAATTCACAAAAACCAAAAATAAATTTGCCTACACAAGCACATTATCCTGCTAATGTGAGACCAATATTTTCGAATTACCCCGTTCAGCAATTTTCAAATTTTATGCCTTCTTATAAACAACCAATCCCAAATTTTAATAATGGAAATAATCAATTTATGGGCTTTGGACAATTTAGGCAACCCGCAAATAATTTTAGACAATCGAATTTCCCAAATCAAAATTTTATGCAAAGAAACACTTTTACCCCAAGACCATCTTTTAACCCCCAAAATCAACGCCCAACTTCTTCTGGAATATCACGCCAACAAAAGCCTGAGCCGATGGATACTTCTTCAGGGAACACAACCCTTAGAAGAAACCAACAACCACATTCTTCACAACGTAATATTGTTGTAGAAGAACTATATAATCAATCAGTCGAATCGATAAATGCCGATAATGATCAAAATGAAAATTTTCAAACTAGCAATGCTGAATTTCAATATTATTACCCGGAATACACCGATAATTCGCAATATTCGTATAATGACTCCAATACCGAATTTTCTTGTCTAGAAAATAACCCTTATGAAAATCAAATTGATTTTAATGAAGAAAATTTTCAGGAGAACCAAATTTCCAACAACCAAACATAATACTTTTAAATAATTATACAAATTCAGATTTACCAGTAATTTTCATACCCGAAATCAAAGCAAAATTTTTAATTGATACAGGTAGTGGCAAAAGTTTTATAAAGCCTAATTTAGCATACAAAATTTATTCAAATTTCATTTTTTCGGAACCTTTCTCAGTAAGGACAGCCCACGCTACGTCCATTCACAATGAAGTAATTAATATACCAATATTTCCTTGTTTTAATCATACAGGTAATCATAAGTTTTATCTTTTTGATTTTTCACCTAAATTTGACGGACTTTTAGGAATTGATTTTCTAACACATATTGGAGCTAATATAAATTTAAAACATTGTTCTTTAGATACTCAATTTGTAACATTGCCTTTATATTATCAAAATAATATATCAAATTTACATAATTTTGAAACTATCGAAATAATAATTCCCCCACGTACATGTCAAAGAATCAAACTGCCTGTAAATCAATCGAATGGTTTAGGTATTTTAAAATATACAGATTTTGGTTGCGCAGAGATGCCAGAAGCTTTAGTACAAGTCATTGACTCCTACGCAACAACTATAATTACGAATAGTCGCGAAAACCCAGTTAAAATAAAAATATTTAATCCCATAGATATCGAAACCATAAATGAAGTAGAAAACAACTTCATAGAAAAAATGGAAACCGATACAGAAATAAATGAATATATGGATAATACACAAAAACAAAACTTAAAAAATTTAAGACTGTCACATTGTAATCAGGAAGAATACAGAGCTATTCGAAACTTGTGTTACGAATATCGTGACATATTTTATTGTGAGGGCATCCCACTTACATTTACTAATCAAATTAAACATAAAATAAACCTAACCAATGACACACCTATATATACAAAAACTTATCGATATCCCGAAATTCATAAAAAAGAGGTTAAAACCCAAATTAACAAAATGTTAGAGAACGGTATCATTCAAAACTCAACGTCACCGTGGAGTAGTCCAATTTGGATTGTCCCAAAAAAGATGGACGCGTCCGGTAAACGTAAATGGCGTATCGTTTGCGATTTCCGTAAAATCAATGAACGCAGTATTGATGATAAATTTCCTTTACCAAATATATCGGATATTCTCGATAAACTTGGAAAATCTCAATATTTCAGCACATTGGATCTAGCAACCGGTTTTCATCAAATAGAAATGGAACCGAATGATATCCCTAAAACAGCCTTCTCAACCGATACAGGTCATTATGAATTTAGACGCATGCCTTTTGGCTTAAAAAATGCGCCCTCTACATTTCAGCGAGTCATGAACAACGTCCTTCGGGGACTTCAAAATGAAATCTGTTCTGTATATCTTGATGACATAATAATTTTCTCTACGTCACTTCAAGAGCACATCGATAGATTAAAATCCGTTTTTGATAGACTTAGAGAATCCAATTTAAAAGTGCAGCTAGACAAATCAGAATTTTTACACAAAGAAGTTGCTTATTTAGGTCACAAAATTACAAGCGAAGGTGTAAAACCTAATCCTGATAAAGTCACCGCAGTTAAAAATTTCCCCATACCAAAAACCCAAAAAGACATTAAGTCATTTTTAGGACTAGCCGGATATTATCGTAGATTCATCAAAGACTTCGCAAAAATCACGAAACCCCTTACACTATGTCTCAAAAAAGGAGCGAAAGTTGAACACTCACCAGCCTTTATTCAATCCTTTAACCATTTAAAACAATTGCTTATTAATGCTCCAATACTAAAATATCCTGATTTTGAAAAACCTTTTGTCCTTACGACAGATGCCTCAAATGTAGCCCTAGGCGCTGTTCTCTCTCAAGGCAACCCGCCAAATGACAACCCTGTAGCATTCGCGTCGCGCACTCTAAATGAAACAGAACAAAAATACTCAACGATTGAAAAAGAACTTTTAGGAATCGTTTGGGCATGTAAATACTTTAGACCTTACCTTTATGGCAAAAAATTTAAAATATATACTGACCATCGCCCATTAGTATGGTTATTTAACCTCAAAGAACCAAATTCGAAATTAGTACGTTGGAGGCTAAAACTTGAAGAGTATGATTATGAAATAATCTACAAAAAAGGGAAACAAAACACTAACGCTGACGCCCTTAGCCGAATTCAATTAAACGCAATCGAATCCGAATCATTAATAAATTACCCAGGCGATATAGACACCGACGTAACGCAATTCCTAAACGACCAATTTAACCCAGATATCCTTGACTCTGAAGTAGTGTCACAAACAATAGAAAGACTAGAACACGAACCTGAAACAACACCCAAAATTAATATTATTTCTGACATTCTAATAACTCCACCTATAACACAACTAACCCATTCTAATATTCCAATAAAACCACCCGTAACGGAAACAATACATAGTACAAATGCTAACGAAAATCATTCCAATATGACTATATTAGATGAAATTATTAATAATAAAGCTCATCAACTTATTATTAAAAAAGCACCTTATGACAAATATGTTAAAACCAAACGTGAAAATTTCGAAGGACATCAAATTATTCACGGAACATTACCCACTAATATTATAGTAATTACTAACTTTTTGAAAGAATATTTAACAAATAAAACAACATATGTTTATTTCTTTTCCAAAGAACTAAGAACCTATTTTCAACAAACAATGAATAACCATTTTAAAAATTTAAAACTTATAGAATGTTCAAAATTAATAAATAATGCTCAACCTGACGAACGAGAATTACTAATTAAATATCGTCATGAAGGCAAAACAAATCATAGAGGAATCGAAGAAACTTGCAAATTTTTAAAAGCAAATTATTATTGGAAATCACTTAAGGCAGATGTAACAAAATACATCAATAATTGTGAAATCTGTCAACGATCAAAATATAATCGAAAACCACCAGATCAACCTTTGATATTAACCGAAACGCCAAGCAAACCTTTCGAAATTGTTCATATCGACACTTTCATCATAGGTAAACAAAAATTCCTAACTATTATAGATAAATTCTCCAAATACGCACAAGCCTTGCCTTATACTGGAAATGCAGTGTCGTGCTGTGAACAGTTAATTAATTTCTTTTCCTTTTTACGTATTCCAAAACAAATAGTTTCAGACAACGGATCTGAATTTCAGAACGAAGTCGTTAAAGGCTTATTAAATACACATAATATTAAAATACACTTCACTACCCCCTACCACCATGAATCAAACTCCCCTGTTGAAAGGCTACATTCCACATTAATCGAACACATTCGATTACTTCGAGAATCAGACCCCAATGCAGAAGTTACCAAACTTATGCCGTACGCAATTATTGCCTATAATAACACGATCCATTCTAGTACGAATTTTACCCCATACGAACTTGTCTTCGGACACACAGACTCTAGAGATCCTATGGATTTAATACCCGCTCATGTATATACCGAGTATGTCAATAATCATAAAAATAACACACAAATTTTGTACGACAAAATTACAAAGGAATCACGAGAACTAAAACAAAAAATTATAGATAGGGCAAACAAGGATAAAACCCCGACCAATTTAATAATAGGCTCACAAATTTATAAAAAATCAGATAATCGATCTGGAAAAATAAAAAAGAGATATTTAGGCCCATTCATACTAACGGCTATATTAGAAAATAATAAAATACAAATAGAAAATCCCAAAAATAAATACAAAGAAATTATACATGTTAACGAAACTAAAATAATACCCCTTGTTCCAGATGCTGGACCATCGTCGGCGGCTACGTAAAATTCCATGATTTAAATAAACATCCAGGAATACTACCATTCAAAATGGGAACCGCTAAACTTAAATCCAATCACTGGACATTCGTTCAAAATATTAACCTAACCCCTTTAATTAACCAATTTCAAAATATTCAAAAACAAGCAAAATCAATATACATAAACATTCAAAATAACAGCGAATACCATAAGGAATATTTTAATTCTTTTAATACATTATGTACACTTGAAAAAAGAATAGAAACTCTATTAGAACAAATTGTCCCAAATCAAGAAAATTATCGTAGTAAAAGAGGTCTTTTTAACCCCTTAGGTTCATTCATAAAAAGTATAACTGGAAACTTAGATCAAAATGACGCAGAGCAAATTGATGCCAAAATCACGAAATTACAAGAAAATCAAAATAAATTGAAAATTGACGCTATCAATCAAATTACACTTTTAGAATCCACTATTAATAAATTTAAAACAATTATATCTAATATCACACATAACCAAATGGTACTAAAGTCACGCATTTTACAAATAGAAAAAATAATTAATAAAGTTCAAATGGAACAAATAAGTAATCACGAATTTTATTTAATATATACAATAATCAATCAAATAACAACAATTTATCAATCAATCTACGATATTCTGAATAAGATTGAAATAGGTATCACTTTTGCAAAAATTAATGTACTTTATAATTCAATAATAGAACCAAATGAACTATTTATAGAAATAAAGAACTTACAAGATCATCTAGGCTCAGATAAACTCCCTTTAGAAGTAACTTATAAAAATATACTTAATTTCGAAAAAATTATAGAAATTAAAAGTTTCTTAAAAAACTTTAATATTGTATTTATATTTGAACTTCCTCTTGTGGAATCGGAGATATATCAATATTTTAAGTTATTCCCTTTACCAATTCCCAATAATCGATCATTTCTTGTAAATATTCCTTATAAACCCTACCTAGCATTAGGCAATACAAAATATGCCCATATGGACCAAAGATGTCACGAAATCCAACCACAAAAATATTTGTGTAAAGAAGCCCACACCACGTTTGTCGAAGACAGCCCCTCCTGTGCTGTTCAACTTATCAAACATCACACAAATATTACGTTTTGCCACCCATTCGAAACTCAAATGCACGAGATCCAGACAACAAAAATAATCGACGACAAATGGCTGATAACAGTACCAATACAAGTAATCGCCGTCATAAATTGTCAAAAATCCGAAGATAACATACCCTTATATGGTTCCTATCTTCTTGAGTCATCCCCAGGATGTAAAGTACGGATAAAGTCAATTACGCTTGAAACATATAAATCAAGTCAATTAACATTTAATGGAATTAATCTACCTACCCTTAATTTAAGTCTAATTAAGGAAAACCGAGATTCATTCTACAACCCTCCTAGTATGGACTTAAACTACGTAAACCTAAAAACTACTAAAGAAATCGAAGCCAAATTGGAAAACCAAAAGAAGGCCCTAGAAGAAATGACCACAACGATTTATGTAAAGAAGACCAGTTTTTGGACAATTTTACTTTACATATTCATTTCAATAATTCTTATATTTTTCATATACAAAAAACTTGTAAAAAAGTCTAAGAAAAAACAACTAAATGCAAACTCTAATACTTTAGATATTGAAGAAAATAATAGAATTTTCTAAAATATTAATAATCTTTAAACCTTTTTGGAAATTTTTGAAAACACGTCTTTAAGAACGTGCTTTCAACTAAGAGGGGAGGAGTTACGTTCCCGTGAGAAATGCAATTCTGCATTTATGCACTTGCAATTCTTAGACTTTTATCTTTTCGTTCTCATGCAACATAAGCATTACTGAACTTATAAATATAACTAAAATGCATTTTGTAGTCAGTTCTCTTTGTACGCTTATGAAATAAAATTGATTTTTTAAAAATAATTTCTCGTGTTTCGAGTTGTTAACTGGATAAGATTTTTTTTACAGGCCGTTACATTTTGAAATTCTAGTATGTGTATGATTAAAGCATATTATTATAGTCGAACAAATTGAAGAAATTATTCATTTCTAGTCTCTTCACAATAAATTCTATTTACGCTCTGTCCTGATAAATTTTCAGTACTAAATAGCAGTCAGATGCGGGTAATATAACTGAATAACAAATTACTGCAATCAGAAAGGATAATTAAAACAGTAAGAAAGACGTATCTGGGTAACTAAAGACGACTTAGCTAATGTGAATATTAATAATTTAACTACACTGAAAGAACAAACAGCGAAAGTTTTCACGGCTATGGTCAATAAGGAAATCATGGTTCTTGGGATTAGGTCGTGTCACTAATGGAATCACTTTCCGGCGTTTCGATCTGTTTGAAGCATATCTCACATCAACATATTTCGTTTCCCAATGAACTTTTTATGAACAAACCTCAAGTGCTGTAATAGGACCTCCGTTGTCATCAGTGATAGGCAATATCTTCAAGCAACATTTGAGGAGGAAGCCTTAGAGTCGCCTCCATTAAGGAAGGCCAAAACCGTAGTCCAGATATGTAGACGACACTTTTGAAATGTGGCCACATGGTCCAGAAAACCTGCTCGAGTTTGTTGATCATATGAATCAGCAACCTAATTTAAAATTTACAACGGAATGGGGATGGTTTCTTAGGACCCTCTGTATATAGAAAACCAGCGCATAAGAACAGATACCTAAATGCAAATTCACATCATCGTCCGGCACAAAAGCGATTAGTTATTAATTCTTTAGTTTACAAAGCGATGTGTGATCAAAATTCTTTACAATCGGAAGCAGAAAAACTGGCTCAAGTGGGAAAGGATATTGCACTGAGGATATAAGACGGTCAATTAGAAAATATAATAATATTACTCCACGAAATGAAACTAATAAGGAGTTACCGATAGGATATACACGAAACCACAGATAAGATTGCAAGGTTACTCAACCGGTCTAACATACGTACAATCTTCAACAAACACAAGAAAATTAGACAATGTTTGCGATCGCCAAAGGACATTATTCCTTTCCAAACGGAAGGAGCCTATGCAATTCCTTGTTCCTGTGGTGATGTCGATATTGGAGAAACTGGACGATTCATATCGGTTAGGCTTAAGGAACATGAAAGGTGTATTAAAAAGAAACAAATTGTACAATCTGCTGTATCTGAATACCAACATTCCACAGAACATGTCATGCCATAAATGTAAAAGAAACGAAAAATTAGAGAATCTATTGAAATTTATAAGCATCCTAACAATTCTAAAATAGATACGGGCTTCATTCTGTTCGGTGACCACAGGTCAACTGTAAATAGATCTCTCCGAGCTCATTCAGTGTTCCGATCTCTTAAAGTGAAGATCCCTAAAGATGCTTCGTGCAATCGAAGGTGAAATTGATTGAACGTGATTCCATTTTGACACCGGCCTAATCCTAAGAAATGAAATTGGTTCCCACCAAGGAGTCGTTATAATATATAATTTTATTTTCAATAATTTCTCACTCTTAATTAATCACTCTCTGTAATACAATGGTGGATACTAAAAATTATCCGCTATTAAAAAAAACATGAAATATGAAAATCGTGAAAAAATCACCCTCAGAATCATATGAGGATAAATAGTAACAAATCCACAAAATGATTTTACAAAAAATTAAAGTCTGATATAGGGATAAACTGGAAAAATTTAGGTCTAAAGCCGTTATGGCGGAACAAAATGGCCGCTAACGAATTGTTTAAGAATTCAGTACTACACAGGTTAGACCCAGGTCCCCATAGAAATTCATATTCAGATTTTTAGGAGTAAGTATTTGCTAGCTAAAGAGGTTACTCCTATATTTTGGTAAGTGAGGCTTTATCATAGTAATATAAGTTTTGTATTAATTAAGGCCCAAATTTCAACCCCATGTCCTCACAGAATGGTGTTTAAATGTTTAGGGCTAAGAGTTTACTAGCTAATAAGGTTACTCCTATATTTTAGTAGTGAAACATTCGCTTTATTATATAGTAAAATATTTCTTTTGTTTTTTAAGGAATAAATTTCAACCCCACTTTTCCACATATAAATGTGTTAACATTTTTAGGACTAATGATTTACTGAAGGGTTATATTAATTCAAAATATGAACTATATTACTTTGGTTAAAAGTTTGCTACTCTACAAAAACCGTGTGCCAAAAAGCCAGCCACAGAAGCGGTACTGGAAAAATCGTTGCTAACTTCACACCTATTAGCAGAATACATTCTACTAAGTTGTCTCACTATATTAAAAACGTAAATAACTTAAATTCTTACGACCATTGTGCATATACGGGGAAGTGCTTGCCAAAACACATTTTTCTTATGGCATTAACGAGGTAAATTGGCAAGAATATATCGGT
Source organism: Kuschelorhynchus macadamiae (assembly GCA_030620095.1). Taxonomy (NCBI): domain Eukaryota; kingdom Metazoa; phylum Arthropoda; class Insecta; order Coleoptera; family Curculionidae; genus Kuschelorhynchus; species Kuschelorhynchus macadamiae. The sequence goes on along the minus strand of JAUTXW010002049.1, from coordinate 1,755,219 downwards.
TTCTTTAATCCGAGTTTTCAAAAAGGTCTTTATTAAGGCGGTTATTAACTATTATTTTGCTATGTTAAGCAAAACCAAGGTAATATTATTTTGATTACAACTATGTGCATTCAAGAGTTTTGGTGTCTAATTTGAAGGTCAAAGCTATCTAATAAACAAAGGGTGTTTTATATCGCAGTGTGCTATAAAATATTTTTTTAATCAATCTACCAGTTTTGTATTAAATGGTTCAAACCATACACGGATATGTTTAGCCTGACTTGGGGCGAGTGGGATGTTGCAAAAGAAAATTTAAATAATTATTAACAAGGTTATATATCGTCCCAAGAATGGTATTTTTAAAACTGGTACTTACTTATAGTTGCCAGATTGACCAAGATTAAAAAATATGCAGTTAATTAACAAGTTATGAGTAGTATAATTATATCAACAAGTGAAGTAGGCAAACGGCTAAAAGTAAAGGGTTATATTAAAAAAAATATACTTTTTTTTAAGTACAAAACTACAACTAAGTCATCTCAGAAATAAGTACTCTACTCATACAAACAGCATCGAGCAGATTGCAAATCACGTAATCAAAAAAGGCATATTAACTGGGATCTATAGAGATATAAAAAGTTCAAAAAGAGTAATGACAAAAATGGTAAAAAAATTAGACGCTTAATGTACAGAGCAATGTATGATCTCCATAAGCCGTGGCCACCAACTATCTGCTGTGCTCTCCGGTCTGATATATCTTGAACTTGAAAGAAATCTTTAATTTTTACTATAAGAGACCATATTTGTAATCAAAACATGAAACACACACATTTGTAGTCTCAATCAATTTTTTTACTAGTGATAAGGGTTTTGATATGCTCTTACCCTCGTAGTAATCTATCCTATATAAGACTTCCGAATCTTAAATCGAACAGAGCCAATATCCTGTGGCTCAATCTAGCCCTCAGAACTTAAACTAAATTTATTGATCTATCCATCGCTCTCACTCAGACAAGCTCTTCGGCTTTCTGTTAAAATGAATTTTCCCAATCCCTGCAGTTTCTTCCTTCGAAATCGTTATCCTTGGTATTGGAATATGGACACTCTGTATATCAAAAAGTAAAATAAATAAATATCGTTTGTTACGTTTACATTTTTTTTTTGTATATATAAGAAAAGCTATTGATTAGACTTGGGCGTATGAATGCCTTCTTTTAGAAGTCAGTTATAAGGCAGATTTTGTAACGAGAGTAATAAAAGAATATCGGCTGAAATAAATGATTTTTTTCTTTGCCCTAAAACCCAATAGGTTATGGGCCCAGATCGCGCGTTTTAAAAGACAGTACAGTTGTTTGTGAATTTGTGATATACAAAGTGTTTAATAAACTTGTAGTTGTGATAAATTTGTGCATTATAGAATCGGTGCAAACAAAAAGGAATATAGTGCCATTTAACGGACATCGTTATAGCATTTGGAAATTACGAATGCGTTCGCTTTTAGATGAACTTAATGTGCTAAAAGTAGTTGACCAGGATTCGCCTAGACCAATAGTTCCAGACTGGAATCGAGCTGAAAAAGTGGCAAGAAATGAAATTATTCAATATTTGAGTGATTCATTTTTAATTTTTGCACAAGATGGAGATACTGCTAAAGATATTTTTCAAAAACTGGATGCAATTTATGAAAGAAAAAGTTTGCCATCACAACTAGCCGTAAGAAAACAGTTATTAGAACTCAAATTAGGGAGTGAAACAAGTTTATTAAATCATTTTACAACATTTGATGATTTAATAATTGAGCTTATAGCTGCTGGAGCTCAGATGGCTGAAACCGATAAAGTGGCGCATTTATTGTTAACATTGCCGTCTAGTTATTCAGGGGTAGTGACCGCGTTAGAAACATTATCGGAAGATAAAATAACTCTAGCGTTTGTGAAAACTAGGCTGTTAGACCAAGAAATAAAAATTAAAAAGCCTCAACGAGTTCAAAAGTTTTAGAAGCCAAAGTTTTTAAGAATGAAAAGTTTCATAAAAGCCATAAATTTGTTAACAGAAATTTTCATAAAAATAAAACAAATTTATTTCAAGGTAAAAGACATATTAAAAAGATCTTGAGATGCCATTATTGTGGCAAGAAAAATCATATTAAAAAGGATTGCTATCATTATAAAAAGACTTTGCAAGACAAACACGAAGAACGCCCTAGAACAGTTCAGACAGTGCAAACAACAACTGAAAATTCGAATAGTTTTGCTTTTATGGTGGGCAATTTTAAAAGACAGGAAAGTGCGAATATTTTAACTTTCATATTGGACAGTGGTGCTTCTGATCATATAGTAAATCGGGAGGATGTTTTTACAGAAATTGTTGAACTGATTGAACCTGTGAAAGTGTCGGTTGCAATTAAAAATACTTTTATTTTGGCTAAAAAGAAAGGACCAATCCATGTGGTAGCTGGCACAGGAGAACAAGGTGTATTGGAGGAAGTTTTATATTGCCCTGATGTACCCCACAATTTGTTGAGTGTGAAGCGCATGCAAGATGCCGGGTTGACCATTATTTTTCAAGAAAATGGTGAGGTAAAAATATCAAAACAAGGCAAGACAATTATACAAGGTGAGAAATGTCAAAATTTATTATTAGTGAAATTTAAAATTCAAAATAGTCCTAATAATGGAAAAATATATGCACATAATAGTTGTGCTGATCCAAATATGTATAAATTGTGGCATCAAAGATTAGGGCATATTGGTAAACAAAAATTTATTGAGTTTAAAAATAAAGCTATGCCAAAAGATGTTCAATTAGTAAAAAATATTTTTCCAGATAATGAAATTTGTGAGTCTTGTATTAACGGAAAACAATCTAGGTTACCTTTTTCAAAATCAAAAGATAAAAGTTATGTTAAGCGACCTTTGTTTATTATACATTCAGATGTGTGTGGCCCAATTTCACCCACTACTTATAATAATATGAATTATTATGTTATATTTATTGATGACTATACACATTACACGGTTTTATATTTAATTGCACAAAAATCTGAGGTTTTCAAAGTTTTTAAAGATTTTGTTGCTAAAAGCACAGCACATTTTAATCTTAAAATTGTTAATTTTTATTGCGATAATAGCCGTGAATATTTGTCAAATGAGTTTAAACACTTCTGTGTAAAGGAAGGCATCAGTTATCATTTAACAGTTCCATATACACCCCAGCAAAATTCTGTTTCAGAACGTATGATAAGAACTATTACAGAAAAAGCACGTTCAATGATTAGTGGAGCGGATTTAAATAAGTCTTTTTGGGGCGAAGCGGTATTAACCGCAACGTATTTAATAAATAGAACCCCGACAAAAGCACTTAAAGTTAATAAAACACCTTATGAAATGTGGCACGGTAAAAAGCCAGGTATAAGTCATTTACGAGTGTTTGGCTCCACAGTTTATATTCATAACAAAACTAGTAAAAATAAATTTGATGATAAGTCATTTAAATGTATATTAGTGGGTTATGAACCAAACGGTTATAAAGTTTGGAATCCCGAAAAAGAACAGTGCATGATTGTTCGTGACGTTATTTTTGACGAGATCAATTTCAAGGTTTCTCGGCCAGTTGGGTCGATGCAAGAAAATATAAACAAACAAATACCTGAAATTGATACTCGGGAAAAGGTTGAACAGATAACTGAGGGTGCGACTTTAAATAATGAAAATATGGGAACTGGGATAAGGAGATCTGTAAATAAAACAGATGAGCCTGTAATTTGTGACTCTAAACAAAAACAGAGTATACAAGAAAGTGTTTCCTTACGCAGAAGTGATAGATTGAAAGCTCTTCAGCCGGTTTCCTATGAAGAAAATAAAAATGACAGTAATATAGACTGTTTATTAGCATTTAATTATTTTATTTGTGAGATCCCTAAATGTTTTTCTGAACTAAATAATAGGGATGATAGGAAACAGTGGGAGGAGGCAATTAAAGATGAGTTAAAATCATTGACAATTAATAAAACGTGGTCCTTAGTAAAGAGACCTGAAAATGTAAAGGTTGTTGATTGTAAGTGGGTGTTTACATTAAAGCAAGACGGATTAGGGAATCCTATTAAATATAAAGCACGGTTAGTAGCGAAGGGATTCACTCAACAGTATAAAGTTGATTATGATGAAATATTTTCTCCCGTTGCACGAATTGCGACTTTTCGAACACTTTTGGCAATAGCAAATCAATTTAATTTGTGTGTACATCATATGGATGTTAAAACTGCATTTTTGCATGGCAATTTAAAAGAGCAAATATATATGAAAATTCCAGAAGGAATTGTTGCTCAAGAAAATGAGGTTTGTAAATTAAATAAATCCTTGTACGGTCTAAAACAAGCCTCAAGGTGTTGGTATGAATTGTTTGATGAAACAATGAAAGAAATTAATTTTAAAAATTCTGAGGTTGATAAATGTCTTTATATTTTAAATAAAGGAAATATACATGAAAATATTTATGTGGTATTATATGTGGATGATATATGTATAGCTACCGGAAATAAAAAATCAATGTTAAATTTTAAGCGATATTTAAGTAAAACATTTAAAATGGTAGATTTAGGAGAAATTAGTCGTTTTCTTGGTATTAATATTACTAAAACATCTAACAGTATTGTCCTAGATCAAAGTCAGTATTTAAAAACTGTATTAGCTAAATTTAAAATGAGTGATTGTAAGCCTGTTAGTACACCTTTACCTGTTACACTTAACTTTGAAGCTTTAAATTCAGAAATTACATATGATGCTCCTTCTAGACAGTTAATAGGTTGTTTAATGTATGCAATGTTATGCACACGACCAGATTTAAGTATAGCTGTTAATTTATTAAGTCGCTATCAAAATAAAAATAACATTGAACTTTGAAAAAACTTAAAAAGAGTTTTAAAGTATATTCAAGGTACCATTAATGTTAAATTAATATATACCCGTAATGTTTATGATAAATTACTTGTTGGTTATGTTGACTCCGATTGGGGTGGGAGTACAACTGATAGGAAAAGTACTACGGGATATGTGTTTAAGCTATTTAATAAATGTTCAATATGTTGGGCTACAAAGTGCCAAAATTCTGTAGCTGCTTCTTCAACAGAAGCTGAGTATATGGCGTTATATGAAGGTGTAAAAGAAGCCTTGTGGTTAAAGTCATTGTTAAATAGTTTTATTTTAGAAGTAACAGAACCTATAATTATTTATGAGGACAATACTAGATGTATTAGTATCGCAGAAAATCCTACAGCGCATAAACGTACAAAACATATAGATATTAAATATCATTTTTCTCGTGAGCAAGTTGAAAGAAAAGTAATAATGTTGAAATATATATCCACAGGTGACCAACTGGCAGATGTCTTAACTAAGCCATTACCAGAACCAAAATTTCTGCAATTGCGTGTTAAACTAGGACTTACTGATAATGTTTTAAAATAAAAATGTTTGTTGTTTAAAATTATATTAATTTGTGTTTATTTGTTAATTAAGTTTATGTTAATTTGTAACTGTTTAAGCATTAAGCTAGTATGTATTGTTTATCGTCTGATTGGGTTTTTATCGAGGTTTTCCCCAATCCTTTGCAACAAATGTTGGACCACAGTTATGGCCTCAGGTTTGAAATTTTGCCGATAATTCTTAAATAAATTTATTATGTATTTAATTTAATTTTTGAGTTGGAGTATTGGAATATGGACACTCTGTATATCAAAAAGTAAAATAATAAATATCGTTTGTTACGTAATGTTAAGAAAACCTAATAAGCAGAATAGACTGTTTACATTTTTTTTTTGTATATATAAGAAAAGCTATTGATTAGACTTGGGCGTATGAATGCCTTCTTTTAGAAGTCAGTTATAAGGCAGATTTTGTAACGAGAGTAATAAAAGAATATCGGCTGAAATAAATGATTTTTTTCTTTGCCCTAAAACCCAATACTTGGCGACTCTAATATTCATAATAAAAGGTCTACTAAAACCAATCCCCAAGGTAGAGCTTCAGAGGCATTTGCAATCAGGCAATCTCTTACCGACCTCATCAGAGAATCTATTCAGTTCCCACCCATCGTCTCACATAGCCAAAATACCCTGGACCTCTTTCTCACCACTCATCCAGAGTCTTAACAGTCTTCCATTGCCGCTCTTTTGAGTTACTCTGACCACGGTCTACTTACTGTTTCCTGTCCCATACAACAGGAAGTTGTAGAATTCATGCAAATAGTCCAAGTATTCTGTGACAATGGTATCTTTCCTAGAAGCTGGAAATCTGCTCGTGTACAGCCTTTTCCCAAAAAGAGATCTTAAACTCTTCCCTTTTACTATAGACCCACATCCTTCCTTCCAATTATGAGTAAGGCAATAGAGTAGTATATCAATAATGATCTTTTAAATGATCTTGTAAGATATAAACTAACCCTCTTAATAGTTAATACGACGCGAACCTTGGGAAAAGTTAAATACGCTACACTATTAGTCGCGCGAGGCGGTTCGAATCGTTTCGTTGCGTTCCTTAGGCATAATAAAATACGCTATACTAAGCTAGGCTGGCAGTCCGAATTGCCCTAATTGCCTTAAAGCTTGTCGAAAGTACCAGAAGATTTCACAGCTACCGAGCAGCAGCCGAACGCGATAGCAAATGGAATATGAAATCGCGATTTGGGTCATCAGCCTGTCTCTTCCCATAATTCGGTCGATCGGTACCGGCATCACGTCGGTATGCGGCAATTCAATTGTTCAAAAGTCGCGCGGTCGATATTCTAACCCTATATTGTTTCGGACGATTTTAATCGATGAAAATTGATTTATATACTGTTTTTGCAACATATGTTTCTTTATTTTTATAATCCATGTGTGAGTTGGGAATATACAGGAAATAAAATGTTGGTAGTGACTAGTGCAAAAAAATAAACAACTAAAAAGTGCTTACGAACTTAATTTTTTAAAAATAACCAATTTCAAGGTGGTCTATGTTTGAGTTGTAAATGTAGAGGAAATAAAATGTCGGTAGTGAAAAAAATTAAGCAACTAAAGAGTGCTAACGAACGTAATTTTCAGAAAATAACCGAATTTAAGGTAAGTGGTCGCAGTTTATCAGAACTTGTAAAGACAAAAATAAAGAGGTTCATCGAAACTTTCGCAAAAGTAGGTACGATTTAGCTAACTGGATATGTGGTTGTGAAGTCTCTAACTCAATTTACTGTTATGTTTGTTTGTTATTTTCTAGGGACTCGTCGAACTCATTATGGTGCAAAACCATTAAAGACTTAAAACACTTAAACACACAGATCTCATGAAATGTTCGGCGAACTACGCTACGACCGGAAGTGTTGATATTCGCACTCAGCTATAGAAAATCCCTTAGAGATTTTAATGAAAATGTATCCAAAAATCGTTATATTTTAAACAAAATTATAGATTCGCACATTCGAACTGGCACCACGTAGCCATAATGAAACGGTTTTGCCTGAAAATCCAGGGGTTTTTCGAGGGCTTATAAATTTTGTTGAGGAGTTGGATCCAATTTTTAAAGGGTACATGCAGAATGCAAGTGCCTTTAAAGGAACATCTAAACCCATTCAAAATGACCTACTTGACTCTATGCTGGCTGTGGTGCAGGAACAAGTTAAGCAAGATATTCAGTCAGCTAAATATGTTGCTGTGCAAGTAGACGAAACAACTGACAGTTCCACCAAAAACCCAAATATTGTAAAACGTTATATTTTGTCCATGGCATTGTCCATGAACGATTTGTTAAATTTGTAAATCCTTTAGGGACCACAGCTTCACACCTTACAGATGTAATTCTTCACGAATTAGAAAATCTAGGCATTAACATTACCAACGAGAAATTAATTGGGCGAAGTTACGATGGACCGTCCACTATGAGTGGAAAATTAGGAGGCGCACAAAAAAAAATTAAAAGAGCATTATCCTGCCGCTAATTTTATACATTGTTATGCCCACCAATCAATTTACCAATAAAGAAAGCAGCAGGTCAGGATAAAAATGTAAAAGTTTTCTTTGCAAATTTACACGGTTTCTCAACATTCTTTAGTCGATCTGCAAAGCGCACAGCAGTTCTTGATGAGTTAGTTAAAGTTCTGTTACCTAAAGCTGCGCCCACGAGGTGGTACTGCAATATACATTGTGTAGAAACTGTGTTTGTATCAGGCAGACATTTTATTATGTTTAGAAAAAACACTTGAAACAAAAGAAAATGCCAATACAATTAACCAAGCCTTTGGTTTAAAAAGCATTTTAAAAAATGTAGATTTTTTATTTTGGTTGAACTTCTTCCGTCTTATAAAGCCCCATTGTGAAATACTTTTTAATGAACTTCGAAAACGTGTTATCGATATTTTATTAGTAAAAAAATATATAGACTCCTTTAAACGTTCCATCCAAGCAGTTTGCGATAAAATTCTAAACGACCTATCTTCAGAAATGCCTTCAATTTCGTCTAATGTTAGTAAACGACTATGTAGAAATAAAGATTCTAAACGTCGAGGGGTTTTAGAGGTCTGTGACATAATAATTTCTGAAATGCACTATTGCTTTAGTTCCAGTGATCATATAGTGATCAGCCAACTATTTTACAGTGATCAATTTGAAAACTACGACAATAATTTTCCAGATAATATTTTAAATTTAGTTAAAAAAGACTTTCCTTGTATAAATTACTTAAAACTAAAAACTAAACTGCAAGTTATTTATGATCGTGCTGATTTTCGTGTAAGTTCCAGAGCTATTGCAATGCTTCAACTTTTTATAAATAATAACCTAAGTGATACGTTTTCTGAAACTGTCAAAATATTAACTTTAATGTGTACTTTGCCAATGACAACTGTAGAAAGCGACCGTTGTTTTTCGACCTTAAATAGAATAAAGACTTTTCTACGCAACACAATGGACCAAGATAGACTATCCGCTTTAGCAATGTTAAGTATCGAGAAATCGTTTATAAAAGAAATGCACAATTTTAACGAACGTGTCATTCAGCATTTTTGCAATTCTAAAGAACGAAGAATAAACCTGAACTTCAAGAGAATTTAGAGCTCAATTTAAAGGTAAGATATTTATTTTTATTTTAAGTATGCCTATTTTTAAATTTGTTATTGACCTCCCAATATAATTAATATAATATGATTGCCCTTGGCATATCCAAGGCATTTGATTAAATCTGGCATGACGTACTTCCTAACAAACTTCCTGCGTATGGTCTTCCTCCAAAATTTTGTTTAACTGCCAGTTTTCTTTGCAGCAAAAGTAGTGGTTGATGGCTATATCAAACTTTCACCACATCAACGCAGACGTTCCATAGGGTTCGGTGTTGGCACCTACCCTATTCGTCATGAACATCAATGATCTGTTTTGAGCTGTAGCAAAGCTGTTGAAACTATGCTGACCACAGTACTCTTCACTCCAATATACAATTTCCCAAACCTATCTCTAAGACTAACATTGATGATAGGCGTAGAGTAATAACTTATCATAAAAATCGTTGAATAAGGAGCAAAAAACCTTGTCTAGTTTAACGCCACTAAGACCTAATCACTATCTATCTATCACAGATCTTCTCTGACATGATCAGATCACCTCAGTTCCTTTTCCGAGCTCCAAAATATATTTTTTCTATTCACTTGTATACCCTTTACAGTTCTGCAAATCAGGCTAGCTGCACATATGAAGAGCAAAGGTCCTTCAATCCTTAACATTCTTGACTCTGACCAAAGAAGAGCAATTCGCCTTATTGATGATTCAAATATAACAAATAAGCTTGCATCATTAGACTAGCGAATTGTGGGAGATCTGTTCCTGTTTTACAAATACCACCCCGGACTCGGTTCTGATGAATTATCATCCATCACGCCCTCCTCATTCATTCCTGCAAGGGTCTATCGAGCCACATGTATCCCTTCACCGCACAACTGCAAATACCATAGGCCTCCCACTTTCTTCGTTCCTTTATTCCCAGATGGTCCCGATTATGGAATGTGTTACCAGCAAATGCCTTTGTCTCTTATCCTAATCTGCAAATCTTTAAATCCCGCACCAATAAACTTTCCTTGTCTTCACTTAAAGCTGGTCTGCTCATACATAAAAAATGAGAGAATTTTCAAACTTAATATACTACTTACCATCTAGCTTGTAAAAAGATAATATTAATATTATCTTAACATTTAAAAGACAACACGTATTGATTCATTATCAAGTACAAGCTGAGTAAAGTTTTGATAGTTGCCTATATATTGAAATGTTAGCCCTTATAGTAACCATGTCCGTCAAGTGTAAAGAAGATGCTTGTTCGTATCGTGTCGGCCTCTTTTCAAAGTACCATTGTATAATGTAATGAGCTCGGTAATAAATAAACAATAGAAACACTACGAGGCATATAGGATGTTATACAATTTTTTATAAAGAAATAAAACCGACTTCAAACAAAAGCACTAAAATCTAAGTTTTAATAATATTTTATTTTTGCCATATAGGATTTGCACTAAAGTTTTACCAGTTTATTCTTGCCTTACACTTGATTTTTGTGCAAGTCAATTGGATAAATAGTTTTTTGACATTTTATTATGCCGCCATTTTGTTTCATAGCAGTTTCACACGAAAATTTTACCAGCTTATCCCTATGTCACACTTGATGGCAAAAGGTCCATTTAAAAAGTATTTTTTAATAATGATTTTTCTACATTTTGTGAAGTTGACATTTTGTAAATTTGTAAAAATTAGTTTTTGAGCTATATGCGCACAGACAAAACGAAAAACATGTTTTTCGGGATCTAGGCACCCTAAAACGCAAAGATCTGCAAATATCTTGGAGGATGACAAAACAAATTCAAGCAGCCAATGTTAGTTTATTTAGTCTGAGGAATCACTACTTATGCATTTCTATTATACCTTTTTAGACATATTTATGTATTTTTTCAATTTTCAAATTACATAATTAACTTAATAATAATAATATTAGCTGTAGGCGGCTAAAGGAAATTTCATAAACCAAGCCAAAGAAACAAGTTTGCAAAATCGGTATATATATTAAACATGTAAAAAGCTACCGAAACTAAAAGAGACAGTACTTTCTCTCGTAATATTGTTACGAAATTTTGCAAAGTGATGCAATTAGGTAAAATTGCTTTCTTTAGTTTTATCTCTAATTAGTGGGCTATTTTGATTTTTTGATGGAAACAAAACTTGAGTTTACTGAAATTAAATTAGGCCTGTAAAGCTTAAAGGCATAGTACAATTATTGTATTATTACTATCAACACAAAGGTTTACGTTTCTGCTATATTGAACGATTTTCTTACCGAAAAATATTTGATATACAAGCAGAAATCATTACTAACCACTTAAATTCTATATTTAAAAATATAAATTGGATTCAGTTTTTGGTCATTTTGATGAAACAATAAGTTAAGGTTTACAAAAAAAAATTAAATGTAAAAAAATAAAACGTATCAAATGAAAATCGTATTGTATTAGATCCTTTGAAGTAAGACTTACAAAAAAAATTAAATATAAAGGAATCGGTAAATTTCCTTTACCCCGGAACTTCCCTCGTTTTGATATCTTTTAATTTGTTAGGAATAGTGAAGTATGACCCAATTTAGTTCAGTACATAGTGACAGTATATATGTGTTACATATATTGTGTTCATTTTTATTGGGCGCCATTTTGTTCCATCATATTGAATTCCTATCAACATTTTACCATTTTCTTTCTACCTATGCCACACTTGACTTTTGGGTATAATTTAAAATAAATTCAATAAGATGTTTTTACATTGACACATACCGCCATTTCTACTCCGCCACTCTAACAACAAGAAGATCGTTAACGAAAATTTTTAGAAACCTAATATCTGGGAAATATCTAAACTGACTGACAGACAGACAGAGCGACAGACAAAATTGATAAAACATATTTTTTTGCATCTAGGGACGCTAAAACGTAAAGATGTGTAAAAACCTGAGAGGGTGGCTTTTTCGCAATTACAAACATTTTATTGGCCGCCATTTTGTTCGGCCATCTTGAATTAGTACCACTATTTTACAAGTTGATCCCTACACCACCAATAGTTATGGCACATAATTTGAAATTGAATCATTAAGCAGTTGTTTCAGGCTGAATTTTTAAATATTTTATTAAGCCAACATTTTGTTCCGCCATCTTGGATTCGTACCAAAATGATACTAGCTGATTCCAACATAATATAGATATTTTGTCCTATTGACAAATTATTATCTTATTAATGCAATAAGCAACATTGATAAGAACGAATATTTAATAAAATATTTGTATTCTGGATATGTTAATAGTATTTTTCCATAAAAATGTCAACAATATTCTAGGTATAATCACGCATATTGGTGGTAAAAATGTAGAACGTGATTTACTAATATTCCAATCAAATAACATTAGTTATTTATTACCAAGAGAATCCGAGTGACATTACGAATGCGGATATTTTTAAGGAATATTTTAAGATGATGTACGTTATTCCTTCTCAGTAGATTATCGTGGACAACTCTAGTTGCCATTTTAGGAAGCTTGTAACTATCAAATGCTTCTTGGAGAAAAAAATATGAGTTTTTGATTTGCTTGACGGAGTAGGTTCCTAAAGTTGTGGTTGGCCTCTTCTTCCATTTCCGTAAAAAATTTGGATTGTGGGAATAATTTTTGAGTCTCCGTAAATAGCTTAAATTTACATATTGAGGTAAAAGTTACGGTATAAAAAAAATCCGAAAGTCGAGTTTTCTTTATAATGAAATAGAATATGGCCTTAAAAAATATACCTATATGAATAGTGGAATAAAATATCCCTAAGAAAGAATGACTGGACAACAGGTGGAGCTCGACATGCAGCCACTTCCTCATGGTGGTCCGTGATGAAGAGCTCCATAGTATTGATTACGAAACAAAAATAATATTTTTAATTTTATTTTACACGGAGGAACTAAAATAGCGCAACAAACAAAATGGCGATATATTACATGTTTAAAAAATCGGTGTATAAAACTAACCTATGTAGTTGAATTCAAATTTTGCACAAGAATCAAGCGTCATATAGGAATGAATGGTTTGATTAGATGTACGTTGATATTGCAGTCTCTTCTATCTTATTTCTGCACTGTTTGTTATCCAAAAACGTGCTGTCAGATACATTTGCCAAGCTAAGCCTCGTGATTCATGTAAGCCGTTATTTATTCGTCAAGGTATCTTAACTCTTACTTGTTTGTATATTCTGGAAACCGTCTGCCTCATATATGTTAATAGAGATAGATTTATGGTCTTACTAGATATCTTACACGCCAGCACCTGAATTTACATCTCCCAATCCCCTCTACTAGTCTCGTGAAAAGATCAATTATTTATGAGGGTATAAAGTTTTATAATCACCTGCCAAGCTATGTTAAACAATCAATTAATATAAAACAGTTTAAAAAACAAGTTCGCGAGCTACTAGTTATTAAGGCCTATTATAAGATAGACGAATTTTACAATGATACTTTTCATGGGTAGCACACTTTTTCTACCCTTTAATTTTGTTATTTTTTATTTAAAATGAAATATGTGTCTTATAACTATTTTTTTTTGTGTGTTATAAATTTTATTATTTATTATTTGCTATTTTGTTAATTTTATATTTTAGTTTTTATTTTAGTTTTAGTTTTAATTTTAGTTTTAATTTTATCTTATTTTTTAATTTACAGCTAGCTATAAATTATATATTATAGTATATTGTAAAGCTTTGTCATTAAGAAAGATTTCTTGGACAATAAAGCGTTTTTTTGACTTTGACTTTTTGACTTAATTCATCTTCCCAGTCGAAAGACTGTTAACCCATTATATTGTCTTGAAAAATACTAACCTCAACCACAAAAAATTGGCGCGAAACTAACTCAGTTAGTAAGCAAAGTCTTTAAGCCTTAATGAACGCCACGCCTCTGAATGAGGGGGTCTTTTGTTACTGCCAGTAGATGGTCGCCATAAATAAACTAAAAGTACCTAGTAAGTATTTATTTCTCTCTGGCAATCTGATCGGGAAAATCGATATCAAAACTTGTCAATTTCCAATTGTCTTTTTCATGGAGACGGTAAACTCTAAATACTCAAAAATGTACAGAAGGTTCAATTCAAAAATCTAAATGTACTGTCACCTTCTGTTCAACCAGAAGACAAATTTAAATGTCTTATTGATCAAACTGTGTTCTAGATGGAACTGTCATGCTTCAAATTTCGAACAAATATCTCAAATCGTAAAGAAATAGCAGGCTGCGAAACGATATCTATTTGTCACTCCTCCCGGTAATTTAAAGAACATTTAAAATAATTTTACTTCTACACTTATTACTGTGCAAATACTGTGATACGAATAGAACTTTTTAAATGATACTAGGTGTATCATCAATTTAAGATTTTAAGGCAAACGTTACAGTTTGTTAAATTTGCAATCAGCGCCCTTTATTGAAAAATCATATTTATTAATATTAGTTACATACGTTTTTTTATTGTAATAATACAACTTATAACCGTGTAAAACATATCTTTTTGATTTTTAGGGATTTTTAGCCTAAATTTACTACAACTTTTAGATAAGAATTTTATGAAAATATCGAAATGAATTTAACTTTAACTTAAAACCACTGCGAACGAAAAACAATATTATATATATCTTTTGTCTTAATTACCAACAAGCCAGTAATAATATGTTGAGAAATAATATCTGCTAACGATCATATTTCAACTAGGTCAAAAAATACGCAAGCATGGCAATTTTGTACCAGTCATCAAAACTCAACAATATTGAATCTATCTAACAACAACTGGGTGACTAACAGCTGGTTAATGAAATGTATATACATATATTTAGTGGCTAAATTAATTAACTAGTGTATTATCTGTGGTTAAAGAGGTCTTATTTGAATCGGCCCTTATACTGGTCAAAGATTAATTTCAAAATTTAGTATAGGTATTATCTTAATTAGGGCTTTCCGCCTCAATTAATCTACAGTTAAATTAAATCCGTAGTCATAATCAGTATATGGATACATGGACCAATAAATATCTCATTAAATATTTGCCCCCACTTGAAGCATACAGATTTTTATGTGTGTAGGAAGGGTCTAGTTTATTTTCTGGCGTTAATCTTATGGCAAGGTAACGGAGGGTAGAGACGGCATTTTCTTAATTAAGCTTAAGCTGTTGCCGCTCTAAATCCCTGCAAAACTAGAAAATTATTTTTTTCTCGCTCCAAATCTCCATCTAGCATCCCCAGAGATTCTTTCAGACTTTACGATAAAAGCCAGTATATCACACCAACGCAGAGTATACAAATCCTCATTTGCGAATATGCTTTACAGGTGTACAGGAAATTCAGGGATAGCATGGCCGGGCACTTGTCATTTGCCTCTAAGTCGATCACCGCCAAACTATTTTTGCGATGGTCACTAAAGCGACACAGATACCTTACTAAACAAATTCTAAAACGGTAAAACAAATAAGTAAGTTATTGTAATTCTAAAAATGGCAAACTATTTTCTAACTTCCAAAGAACAAATTAAACCAAATAATGATAGATTTTACATACTGAACACATATCACTAGGTTATTAAGCAACCCTGATTCCATTATAAATGAGAGTGTTTAAACATATTGTCAGTCTGGTGAAATATTAAGGATATGTTTGACTTACAGAATCTCATTCTCAAGTTTCACTATCAAGACCATTCTTCTAGGTTTTGGCCAACCGGTGTATACCTTGTTTAAGATTTGCGTCACTTAAAGCGAAACATTTTGTAAAGATATCAAAATTTTTATCCAGTTCTAGATAGCAATTTCTTCTCTTTGATAAGTTGCTAGTTTATCTGCTGGTGGACTACTGTTATTCGTTTTTCTATCAACAATATTCTGTTTCATTTTTGACTTCATCAAATTGTGTATATTTGTTTCTTTTTCTGGATAACTGTTTTTAGCTGTTTTTATTTTGGCATTTAGTAGATTATTTTTTGAGATTGATATGTATTAACAAAAGTGGTATTATATTTTTTAGATAAGTGTTATATTTTTTACCATTATTTTCCTACATTCTGCAGCCGCCCCATGAGATTCGGCGCTACAAGTTCGGGCTTTCACTATCATACGCCTCTATCTTCCTCTTTGGGCTTGTTGCACACTGTTGCTCCAAGCAAAACTAGGTTGGTCTTGGCATTTTTAATATTGGTTTAAGTCCTTCTAAGGTAGTACTGGTTCCATGTTGCAAATATCGTGTTCATCAGTAACCCAGATCAAGCTCACTGACTTACTTTGAGAGAGCTGGTCCAGAGCATACCAACACTCCTCCACAAAAGCGGATTTCTTTCTGGTCTACAATCTACTTTCTCTTAGCTTCAGATATGTTAAAGCTAGCTAATATTTGTACCTTCATCAATCTAATGTAGTGTGCCCTTCTCGACAGTGCACTGTCGGCTACCCGTCCGCAGGGCCGTGACGAAAATATTTTGATTAATATGCGGCATGTTTCATAATGAAATGCTAATAATTTAAGACGTGTTTTTCAAGATAAAGGGTTGCATTTTTTTTTTATTTATATTCTCCATTTAGAAAGAAAATATAATGAAAATCTGTACGCATATTACCTTTTATTGTATCTATAAAAGAATATCATTGGCACTGAAATAATTGTTTTGGGCCATGACCCCTTTGGCCTCAAACTTTGTTTATGAGACGACACTGACCCAAGTTAGTAGAACCCTTAAATGTTAAGCTACATATAGAAACATTTTTTTGTCTCTAGTAACTTTTTCGATGTCTCGCTCATAACAAATTGGAAGGAAAAGAGTCTAGTATATAGAATATATTACAAAACTAATCATATAAAAAAGTATTTCCATTCACCTCGTTTATAATACTTAATAACACTTAAATTAATGACAAAAGTTATTGTTTATCAACGACACCTTTTACAAAGCAAAATTTTCAGAACATATGACTGTGAAGAACCACTCGAGTAAAATGACACGACGCCATAGTTATTTTAACTACAGTCAGTGTAGAACAGAGAAGGGTATAGTTCAGCATATCATTGCTACTTTGGGCAAAACAAATGAATATTACTAGTTACTTAATTAATAGCCTAGTGGGATACACCAATTCTGGTAGTGCTTCTATTAGAAATGCTCTGACCCTAACGAAAAAAATGTTTAACTGATAGTTTTAATGCTTAAATTTTGATTAGATGTAAGTCTCCTGACTATTTTGGTCTGATTGGTACGATTTGATTCAAACAAAATCTTCATAACTTGCTTCTTTTAAAAGTACTGCCTAATCAAAATTAAAAATGTAGGATGTAATTGGAAACCTTAGTTAGCTTCCTTCAAAATTACCATCCATATCATTTAATTAAGATTAAAGAGATTTAAAGAGAAAAATAAACCGTCGTTTAGAATTTAGACTTAAAGTATAAGCACGTGTATGTAGCCTTAAAAACACAAATTACTATTTTAGAAGAAATCATGTTTTAATTCTTATTATAAACCTATACTCGAATTTTTAAATAAGATATGGTTTTCTTTCGTATTGCTATGAAAAAAAAATAAAAAAATCAAAGGGGATTTACTGCATTTATATCATGTACTATCACATTCATAAATATTTTACAATTGCCAGGAAATCTTTACAAACACAAACTTTCAAGAAATACTGATCCTTAGTTTCAAACTGTGAAGATTTTATAAAAGTCGCTTTACAAATCCTCAAGGAAGATCTCGCAGTTTGCAGTCCTTTAGAAACAGTAAGAAAATGATTACAGATTTACCAAACCGCAATACATCAACATCTAAGAGGGCAGAAATCACTAAATGCGCTTTACCTCTTGTAGCAGCCCCTGTAGCCTATCAACAAAGGAAGTTAAAGCCTCGGGTAAAACATATATTGAGTAGCTCATTATTATTTTAATTACCTAATATATTAAAACTGACATTTGTATTAGCCCTACATTTGCTATTTGTCGAATATTCTTGGCATAATAAGCATAATAATACGTCTCTTATATTAAATATTATTGTTTTTATCACCCATATTTTCAACAGGCTGACTCACAATCTACAAGCAAATAAAAAGCACGATTAACAAAAGATCCTTTGTCTCGTTTGACATTAATAAAACAAGCGATTCCAGCAATCCGTTCACTATTTGCGCAAGAGCTCCAACATAAACACATGGCTCGTTCTTCGTAAGATTCATCTCATAATCAAAATCTGTTGACGTATGTTTAAATGCTGTTCACCCTTTTGCCACGAGCAATGTTTAGATCAATACACGATTTAGTACTATATAAGCAGGGATGCTGCTATAGCGTATTCAATATTTTGGTTACATGGATACAACATATACAGAGTCCTCCTATAGATTAGAAACTAAAAGTAATTTACCTCAATATTTTGACGTACTCCACTAGTACAAATCCACTTTCAATAGAAAATAACAGATAAATAACAAAAAATAAACCAAATGTAAATCCAGTGAATTAGAGCCAAACAAAGAACTCTCGACGTTTTGAGTACAAAGGCACGCACTTGTAACTATTTTCTTGCGTTTTTTTTTTGCAGCTGCGTGAATTACAGTCCTATAGTGTTATCGTGTTGTTATTATCCGGCATATGTAAGCGGCTTTTTACGTAACAGTCGACATAACTCAAGAGTGAAAGTACATCCACCTTGATTTCAATTGCATAAAACTTCGCATAAGCTATCGCGCGCTATAAAATTGGAACAAAAACATTTCTACCGTGCCTTGAAGAGAGAACCGACGCGAATAAAGATTGGTTTTCGACTAACAGCGAGCGAATAGCGAATGGCGACAGTCAGGAGGATGGCAAACGCCGCAGCAATTCTCGGCAGGAATGGCAGAAATCGCGCCATAGCTCTTGCTAGCAAGAGTAGCCGGTCAGTGACGTATGGACGATTTTTGCCCTTGGTCCTTCGAGTGAGAGGTGCCAGACGACGGACAATAATTAGTCACAGCACGTATTTTTTAATTTATTACCTTGACTAAATTTGGCCAGACAAATTCTATGAACCTAAAATCTGAACTTAACGAATAGCCATTAGCATTTCAATAAATCAAGGAAGCCTAATGGACCCTTCTTGTATTATGTGTTAATTATTTGTTTAATCCAAGTCCATATATTATGTTCTTAAGTTATTTTAGGGTTGTGAGTTATATGAATACATAAGGTTTATTTAGGTATTAACTCTGCATTAGTATTTCCTTGCATTTATTCTAAGAATTATTATTTTAAATATACAGTACTAATCAAAAGTAGAGCATTAGATGTTCCTGTATATTGTACTATTTAAATCAAGATAAGAATGCTTTTTAGTATTTAATGTGAAACTTGTAACTCTAGTTATAACACAACTGATTCTGAACATGATTCCGAGGCATGTCGAATCGTGAGAAAAACGTTTAACTTACCAGAACAACATTAAACTCGATTAATCTCAACTTTTGCTACAAATTAATAATCCAGCCCGATTTAATGACTGGTCTATCCGACTCTACTGAAGTGAAATAGCAAATAGAGGAGATTTAAAAAAATAATAATATTAATATTAACCTGGAGTCTGATGGTGAGGATATCTGCATTTAAAAAAAAATACAAGTAAAAAATCTACCTATCGCTGCCTTAAAATCAACAGGTTCTATATCACATTATGTTCTAATGTAACACAGAAGCCAGTAATTTTGTGTCATCTATCCTTACAAATAATTTAAATATAAATATTGAAATGTTTTATTGATTTTTTCTAAAGATCCTTTATTGTCAAAAAATACATAGTATTTCTTGACATAGCATTATATAATAAAGGAAAACAACATCAGTATACTAAGAACTAAGACTAAAACGTTATAGGATTATAAAAAAATATAACGATAACTAAGGTTGTTGTTGTTAGTTAAAGTTATCATTATAAAATTCTTGCAAATTGTAGTAAGCCTTTCTTTTTAGTAAAGACGATACAGACTTTTTAAATTTTATCTGTGATCCTATATTTTTACCTCGGTTGGAAGGTGGTTAAAAATCTTAATGCTTTCATACATCATTAAAGCATATATACCTCCGAATCCGGCCCGCGAGAAATTCAGAAATTTCAAATAACGCGCAAAAAAAATAAATATTTAACACACATAGTTTATTTGTAATTACTGTCAACCAACCTAAACTGTATTATTCAAATCATGAAGACTAAAATCGATAAATAATTGTATTAAGCATACGCAGTGGAACGCCACAGATCGGGTCAGAAATAGTCGTTAGAAAGAGACAAACAGATAAAACATTCGAGAAGCCGCCCGATGACCTTGAAGCGCTCCAAGCGATGCGTTATGAATAACAATCGGCTCTGAGCGCTCGCATCGCATATTCGCGTACGATCGAGACTCTCGATTCGGGAGTATTCTAGTTGCTTATTGCGGACAATGAAGGAAAGAGCAACGCTATGAATGTGCAAGAATGTGATTTAATAATTCTAACGTGTGCTCTAAGTCCATTCTAATGAAGAACGTTATGGATGTGGTAGTAAGTACCTGATTAAGTCCCGAAATTACGCCCACAACTAAGCAAAGGTTGGCCATGCCAGCATTCTTGGTGGTTCTTGGTGAGACTACTTTTAGGAAAAGGCAATGGTAGATGGTTACCCGGCCGGGTGTAATATACTCGTATACCTCTCAAGGTAGCGATGTCCTCCAATGTCAAGAACAGTCAGGTCATTTATGTAGAGAACGAAGAGTATTGGCCCTAACACAGAACCCTGAGGCATTCCATGTCTCATAAAACAAGCATTGGATATTTTATTTCTAGATCGAACAATTTGTTTTCTGTCAGAGAAATAAGACTCAAACCATTCCAGGGTGGGGATTACCTAAATCCATAAATGGAAAGTTCCCTAGCAATATTCCTTGATTTACACAATTAAATGCCTTGGAGAAATCACAGAATACTGCCAAGGCCACATCGCCTTCAATCAGACTTTTATATAAATCTTCTCTAAAGCCAAATATGGCACCATTTGTACTTTTAGGCTCATGAAAACAATGTTGACATTTGCTCAAAATTTGTTCTGTTCTTAAAATAAGCTTTTCTATAATTTTTGATAATGACGGCAATAAGGATATAGGTTGAAAGTTTTCAGGATCTTTAAAATCACCTCAACAACAAGGCGAAGTATCAAATGAGTTGAGAATGTCTTTTCCAAGAATATTTTGGCTATAGTAGGTGATTTTTTTAATATGCCAAAAAATAAAACACGTAAAAACGAATTATTTTATCAGCCCATACTTATTAATGATAAATCATTCAGTCCAGTCGACGACTTTGACTTAATACTGTGTAAAAAGAATCTGATAGTCGGCACGAGTCGACTAGATGCACCTCTGGTGAAGGAAGGCGTGTACATCCCCCTTTAGAACTGTATATAAAACATTGCCAAATAAATCGCTCAATAATCAAAACCTTAGGTGTTAGTTTTAGCCCTTCAGCAGGGTAGTTTTTATCGACCGATATTTGTGATCACTGGGTTGGGTTGAGTTATTTCCGGGAAACCGCTTAATGAGGATATCAATGTTTTTTATGCATTATCTTTCTTAACAAATTATGACAAATTTTGGAAATAAGTTTCTAGCAAAAAAAGATATGTTTCAATACTTGTTCATTTTGAGACGTCTTGCCTCTGATGGCGAAAATGTATTAAGTAATGTTTTGGCAGATTTTTAGAAAATGTTTATCTTTCATCGATAAGGGCAAGCAGTAGATGGCCTACAGCTGGCAGCTGGTGATTGTGATATTTCTATTAATGAGGATATGAATATTGAAATAATAATACTTGAATGTTCTGAAATGTACCGGACTTGATGGTGTTCCCTTCTAATTTTTGTACTAATAGTTTGTATCTGTTATTATTAGGTCTATTTAGTCTATCTTTGAAAACGAGATGGGATTACAATGTGACCCATTATCTTTCAATCACTAAAATGGGTACAGTAAATAACTATAACATAAATTCTATCCTCACAGTAGTTGTTCAGTTAATTATTAACTGGAGACGAATATGAAAAGATATTGCTAGTCAAGATGAGATTGACAGCATATAAATCGACTTTATTAAGGCTTGTGACAATATCAGACATAACTGCCAGGTATAGAGATTTGATGACGTGGGTGTACATGCTGGACTTCTAAAGAGGGGTCTTATAAACATGATCGAAAACAAGTCACTCGCAACCTTTTGCAGTGCCTCAAATGTCCATCAATGCTTTTTTTCTTCATTGTCTTTAGTAATGATTATTGGTATTAGTATACAAATAGTAAAATAATATCTATTTAAAATATGACATATTGTTTAAAGGTTCACAGATTGCTCTTTTACATCCACGAATAAGAAAAATCTCATGAATTAGTAACTAATCAATATTAAAAAGAGTCAACGAAATTAAAAACCAAGGATTTACTATAGATAGTCAATGGACTTTTTGGATATATTTGAAAAACTTGTATACTAAGCTAAACGAATGCTTATTCGGATTTTAGTAGGACTTATTAACAAAACAAGTAAGGTCTTTCTCTAACCTAAAAGTATTTTGACCTTATTTAGTAATACTGCTCTTATACATTACAGTGTTTATCCAAATAAGTTTTAAGAAAAGTTGACATTTAACTCAAATGCATCAAGAGAAAATGTTGTTTCAGAATTTAACTTCAATTTACTTTAAATTTTTAAGATATGGAATAAAAGTAATCTGAGAACTTCTGAATTTTTTAATATTTCATTTCAAGAGGCAAAATTTTGGACTAAACAGGTCATTATTCAGAATGCTAATCGAATGTACACAATATTGCAAGGATCTAAATGTTTCTTAGTTGGCTTTAATATATTTAAAATACAAGTAGAAACATATTTAGGCAAAATCAATATAACACAGAATAATTTTTGCTACTTCATTAAAAAACTTTAATATCTCTTAAGCTTAATTGAGTATTTAGCGCATGATTTTTGAAACCCTAGTTTTGTTGCAATCCAAATTATGTAATAAACAAATTAATATTAGGAATCTAATATTAACGTTAGTGGTGCCACTATTTTGAATATAGCTAAGAAATCATAATTCACAGCCTAAAAATACCCCCAGATATCTATTCAGGGGAATCTACACAACTGAACCCAATGAATGTTGACTAAAAACTATTTTTTTTTAAACTTATAAATAAGACCGGCATGGATAGGTACTTAAATGTGGGTAAATGAAATCCATTGCAAGTTTTGAAACAGACGAACGAACAAAGAAGCAAATAAACACCCAGAGGAGTGAACCTGTTGAAAGCGTGTTAAAATAAAATGACTTTAACTTCAAGTAAAAATAGAAATACCTATTTAACTTTTTAAGCAGCTAAATGTAATTTTATTTTGAATGTAAATATTAGCCTACAAAAACAGAAAAAGAAGAGCCATAAAAAGGTTCTTTCGAACGAAAGGTCGGGCAAGTAAATTTAGTTTTTTATTCGTTTCGGAAATGAAAATAGAGACAAACTGAGATCATTTTAGTCTAGTAGAGGAACTTTTTATATAAAACTCAAAAATATTGAATTGTATGTAATTTAAGAATGTTAAATGTTACTATTTTACTATACCATAGAAGTTGATTTATTAAAAAAAAAAGGTAACAGATTTAACCGAATAATCATCCTAGAGAGTGAAAAAAAATGAAAAATTACTGGTCCGCATTTAAGAAAGACCTGATAACATTATAAGATAGGTGTTTAAAACCTGTGCCTAAAAAGTATTTTTTTACTATCTTTAAAAACATCGCAAGAAAATAAATATAAAAATATATTTAGAAAAAAGCTTTTATATCTAAATTATTAAACTTAAAAGTAAAAAATAATTAGACTCACATAAACATAGAAGTTTTAATTTGAATATATATTTTAAAAACTTGAGGCACGAGACTTCAAAAGCCTCAATCTTTTAAAAAATATTGAAACTTTTAAAGGTTCATTTAATCGTTTTCCACTTTTCAGTTTAATAGGTTATGAATAAAAGCTTTTTTAAAAAAAATATTTTTTACATTTACTTTATTTTGTACTTTTTAGCATTATTTTGTATGCACCCTGTATAAGACATTCACGTTGGATACCACAATATTGTATTGTCATTGGATTTATGTATGTATACCAAATCTCGGTCAATTTCGATAACGGGAACTGTTTTATACTTTTGAGCAATACTTTTTACGGACCCTTAGACATTAGACATAGATGGGGAGCCTGACAAGATCAGCACTTAGACTCACTGGGGCCCATTGTGCTATCCCCCCAAGTAGACGTGTCAGGCCAGGAGCCCACTTCTTTTTAGAAAGAAAAGGGCCCTTTTGAGGTTGAGCACGTCCCACAAGTCAAAGCCAGTCTGGCGTTGACTCGTGGGACCAGATGACCAGATGCTCGGTAGTTTCATCTACCTCAGCACAAAACCTGCAGTATCGATTGTTGCCGAATCCAATCTTATGCAGATAATGGTTCTAAGTGGACCTTTGTATAGTTTTAGAAGTCTATTAGATACAGAGTGGCGAAAAGAGCATGACATAAAGACCTTAGACTGTCTGAGTCCTGCTAGCCTGGACAGGGTGATTCTTAATCCTAGCCTTGACAGCTGAAGGGGCAATTCCAACCAGGTTCTGGCCCAGTGAAAGCAGTGTTGCTACCTGCCCGAGCCAGCTGATCCGCCTTCTCATGCCCTGATGGCCACGCACCCACATGAGGCTAACCCTATTGGACACACACAGCCTCTCTAAAGCTCACTTGCATTCAAATGTTAGCAGCGAATTAACCCTGCTCTAGGACAAAGCCTTATTCGCGGCTTGACTATCACAGCATATATAGATATCCTTGTCGTGATATCCTCTGAAAAGTTTTTCCTGTACGCAGTCCAAGATTGCTGTATACTCAGACTAAGCAAGACTAATTCTTGCCCTGGGTCTCCCCCAATAGATTCCCGTCTCAGATCTCTCCTCCATTAGAGAGCCGTCTGTAAGCCAGACAAGGCCCTCCGGTTTGAGGGAGGACGGGAAGGGATCCCTTCATTGTTCTTTATCAGTAACAATTACACGAAATCTCTTAGAGGCTATTGAGACCGGAAGAATGACATTTCTTCTAGCTAGGAGAGGATCTGATCAGCTCAGTCCAGACTCTCGTATGCCCAAAATTCCCGTCTATGTGTATCCAACGACCCCAGTCGTTTAAAAGAACAGGATCCTGCCGAGCCTCTTCCTCTATAAGCAAGTGTAGAGGACTTAGTCCCAGAATAACCTCCACAGCTCGTGTCGATGTGGTTCTTATGACCCAGTTATGCCCCTATTAAGACACCCAGATTTTCACGGATACTTAATAAAACATTCACGATTGGACACCATAATATCATATTATCGGGTTTTTGTATGTGTACCAAATACCAGTCAATTCGAATAACGGAAACTGTTTTGTACATTTTAGCATTTTTTACGCATATACGCATGCCATAATATCGTATTGTCATCGGGTTTATGCATATACATCAAATATCAGTCAATTTTAATACCGGGAAGTGCTTCAAAACTTACTTGCAACATTTGACCCAAACATACTAACTAACTACCTAGCTAATATATAAATAAAGATAAATAAAAGCTTTTAAAATAATAAAAACCAAATTTGAAATTTTC
Source organism: Kuschelorhynchus macadamiae (assembly GCA_030620095.1). Taxonomy (NCBI): domain Eukaryota; kingdom Metazoa; phylum Arthropoda; class Insecta; order Coleoptera; family Curculionidae; genus Kuschelorhynchus; species Kuschelorhynchus macadamiae. Next base: position 1,729,458 of record JAUTXW010002049.1, on the reverse strand, counting down.
GAATATCTAAGATTTCAAAACATTAATTTATCCAGTTGTTTTTGATATTTTGATAGTAACAAGAGAATTTGTTTTACCCTGTTGAGAAAGACTGATATGTAAATAGATGTCACAAATACAAAAAATGAGTTCATCTAACGGTTTAAAACAGACAAACTTTTATATACAGCAAAGTTTACCCCAAAGCAAAAAAACTACATTTTGATTCACCAAATTTTATAGCCACAAATTAAAAACAAAAAACTGTCACTTTCTTAGATACTGAAATGACTTAGCTAAATATTAAAAAAACCTAGAACTACTTTATACAACGATTTACACAATTACAATTTTACTCATATGTACAAATGCTTATTTTCTAAATTAGTCGATGGATTTTAATAACGCTTAAAAATCTCTGCGTATACACGGACTAGGGATGGGCGTTTTATAGATATATATATATATATATATATATATATATATATATATATATATATATATATATATATATATATATATCTAATAGATCTGCAGCAGGTATCCGATGATATCGAGAGGTAACGTAGAACATCGGCAGTTACGAATAAACGGATTACAAATTTACAAAGATGTTGATGTTTTTTTTTTATTTTATGCTCTAAATGAGAGCGACAACCACGATAGATAGTAGCAATTAATTATTAATAGGTAGGAATAGCTATCGATAGGTCGATATGTCAATATATAAAATATATCGCTCATCCTTAATACGCACCCTTAATTGTTTCATTGCACATTTCGTTGATATTGACATAACTATGCATCTTTTGAGATAAAGTGAAAGTCTGGAAAAAAATTAATATCAATATCACCTAACGAAATTTTGGACCCAAATGAAGGGCTGTTCCTCGGCAAATGTGTCGAATCAAAATGAATGAACACCAGACGGACTTTAATTCTTCTAGTCAACATGTACCACATTTAATCTATCGGGTATCCTGCGGGCCAAATTATTCGTGTAATGTTCTTGGCCTCCAAGAGATCATTGACGATTCGAGCCCGGTAGCAAAACATACAACGGATTAGCAAGCGTTTAAAGTCGAGCGCTGATTGGCTATTGCTAATACGTTGTACGTAATTCCCGACGTTTCTAAGCGAAGGTAGTTGAGTGATCTGTTCATATTCGAAAAAAAACTATTTTGTCTAGATCAAGATTGGTAACGGATCCATAAAACTTATTCAAGTTCGACCTTCACTGTATCTACTTATTGTGAGAGATCGATAGAATCTGAATTGAGGTTTGTTTAACGTTTAGGATTAAAGATGCTTAACTTTGGGCTCTTCCGAATTACACCATGAAAATTCTGCTTAAATGCTAATTACTGCTATTGTATTTTTCCACAGAAGTTTACATTTTAGAAATAAAAAATTAGACTTAAAGAAAACCTTTAAACGCAAAGTACGTGGGTAGGTACAATACTTGATGCGGAATATAATGTGTTGGGTAAATTTTTTCTAACATTTTCCGCTAAGTTTCTTTTTCGTTTTATTCTCACTTTTTCACCCTGCGCTTATCTACTCACAGGAAAACGTTTACTGCCCCTTGTTACGCCAAGTCTTCTTCTAGCGACAGAGGTATCACAGCACCATCCCGATTCCTTAATGCGAACGTGCTTCCGCAAGTGCTCAAAAAAGTATCCAATTACTTTTGGTTTTTACACGGTTCATTTTTCTCGAGCAAATGTTTATAAGTGATTTTTGAGTACTGAATTTACTGTGTATTTCGCTCAAAATCGTTATTAAATTTTCAAAGTCACCGTCTCTTGAGTTTGTTCCAGTAGCATTTTCCAAAATTATCGATATTGGCCTCGAATCTTTACTTATTCCCGTTACAGTGTTATTACAGGAAGCATCGTATCTTAAATCGTCAAAATTAAAAGAACATGGTCGAAGGGAAGCTTCGTTGCCGCTCGTCGTTCCAACAAGAGGAGCGTGAAACTCCCTTGCCTAAGCTTTGTGTCCTAAGTCCAATACAGCCATTGCAAGTCTTTCTAGTATTGAGTTGCAGCTCACACTCACCTGTAAACAATCTTTTTTGAGGCATTTTTTTTAAGTGCGTTTTCGGTAGAAAACTCTGCAATCCGTTGTTTGCACTGCTCACTTAAGGTTATGTCTGCCCACAATACCTGCATTTCGTCAGATTTACTAACAAGTTTATGTTTGAAACTAACTGGTAGCTTCAATTTTTTTATGACTGTGGTGCAAAATACTAACTAAACACTACAAACACAGTAAAATAACACGAACGTGAAACTGGTTAAACGTATTGACATAACCTAGACAACAATTGCAAATGGTAATGCGCACACACGCGATTAGCAAGGTCGATACAAAAGATACACCGTATTAGCAATATACAATGAGCGCTCGACTTTAAAAGTCTATTGCTAATCCGTTGTACGTTTTGCCTTAATGGTGCGGGTATTAGGTACAGCGTATTAGCAATAGCCAATCTGCGCTCGACTTTAAACGCTTATTGCTAATCAGTTGTACATTTTGCCTAAATATCGCCCGGTAGAAAATGGCATTATCGCCAACCTAAAAAAGCCTGATTCTAAATGGCATCACTACGGGCTAAAGAACCCTTTCAATATTGTTTTCAAATTTTTTTCTAAAAATTACCATCTCCATTCAAACCCCCATAAAAATTCCGGCCCACACTGTAACGGATCCTCTTTCATACGCCTCGTTAGGAATCGTACAATTTGTATTAAAACACGTTGGCCACACTCTCACTTTTGCCTTTCTAAGCCTGAACTGGTCCCTCCTAAACCCTACAATAATAGATGGATATTTTGCCAATCTTCTAGAATGTAGGTTAATTTCAAACATTGGTCTTCTTATCGTTTATCTGGCATATGGCTGTTATATATTTACCGTAACCTTGCATCAATTTCCGAAGCGGTGACCCTTAGATCTCTCCTAATACTTAATCTTACAGGCTCCATTGCAGGAATAGTTTTTCTTGCAATACAATCTTGGAATATAATTAAAAAATCTACTACATAGTGTTAGGACTACCTGACTTGCATCATACTTATCGCGTGATCTATCTGTTCCCAACTTGAGCGCGCCATTGTGAAAAATAAAATTCAGAGTCCTATTTTCATTAAATAGAAATCTTTGATTTGATAAATATTGTGTCAAAATATAGCAAAGAAAACAAATCGCTAACGTGGTTCTAAACTGAACGCCTTTATTTCCCTTTGAATTTTGTTACCTATTAATTATCAATTAAGTTTGAAAATACAATACTGATAAAGTTCGATAACAAAGTTATGATACTCCGTATTAACTTATTGCCAAAAAACTGTAGATTTTACTATTCAATTTTTCTTGATGTTAATTAAATTCCTTGAGTCGACCCCGCATTATGACAAAATTAAAAAAAAATACTGTACACTTTGTTGCGACATAAAAAAACATTTTATGAAAAAACCCATAAACACGATAAAGTGATAACACCTTGATTAAAGCACGGCAACTTTAAAATTATTTAAGATATCAACGCAAAAAGTTAACAAAAAACAAAATGTCGACAAGAGGCTGCTTTTCCTCATTAAGAATATTTGGTCAAGCAGGTGTTGCAAACTGCTGCTGCATAACAGTTTAAAAAAATTTACACCTTAATCAGCACTATATGTTCAACCCGGGATATTGCAGAGGCTACAGGACACTAAAAAGTCTGATGACCCCTTATATATGCAAAAATTGTGACCTTAAAATTATCCAAGAAAAATCCGTCGATTAATTTAAAAGATACATTCTCGAAACACCAGGCAAATTCTGGTGGAGACGTTTGACGTGTCTGTCAGTTTATACTGCATTTTAAACAAAATAATCATCACAAGTACTCGTATCACCATCAGAGTCTGGATCTAATGTCTGCTGAACAGCTTGAAAAACGGGGCTTTCAATTTTAATAGGTATCAGTTCTACTGAGACGTGAGATTCTTCATGAACTAAAGATTCATGGAATGTGTAAGACTGATTGCTTGCTGCATCCGGTGTTTGCTGGGAAGAAGAGTTTTCTGCACTATACGAAACGTTATGCGTAATTTGACCTTGTAACGACTGACACGATAAAATAGAAAAGTGTGTGGGTTGTTTGTGCTTTTTAAGTACGTCGATAAATTCTTCTTGGACCATCATGTTCTTCTTCTCTTACACTGTAATCTATACAATTTGATTAAGCTTGAGGAGGATGCTATTCTTTAGAAATTGGTAATTTCTTTTTCTTGTTTTCGTTATATACCTCTTTAATAGGAAACGATCTTTTTTCACATTTAAATTTGTTTTTTTTTTTGGTTTTTCAGTAATAGAATTTTCTGAGCCTTTGACTCACAAATGGGAAGAAAAAAAGACTTTTTTAAAATTAAGATATTCTTTCCTTCCATTATCTGGTACAGCACCGGACTTAGTTTTTAATTTGGACCAACTCCCTTCTGAATGAGTTTCTGTAGCTCTTCCATTTTCTCTGGAGCCCTCTAGCAGAAAAAGAAATAAAAATGAACGAAAAACATTGAAATGTCAAAAAATCACTTTTTGATAATTTTAATGTATTATTTTTAACTAAATTTACAATTAAAGAGCTGTTTCGTAGATTATATAAAATAAAATCTGTAGGACGCGACACTGGTGAACATTAGTGTCCATTTATAAGTGTATCATTTTATCAGAAGAATAAATCTAAATAATTAGAAAACCGTTTGGAAAAATATTATTATACTTTTGAAATCAACAAAAGATATACATGTTTGTTCCATCTTGGCCTAACTGTCTAAAAATTGTGCAATAAACCCTATATTTTTTTATTTATCATTTCCTTCTGTCCCTTAAAATTAAGCCAAGGCATAAAAATGGGTGTATATAGAGACTGATTGAAGGTGTAAAATCTAAACCACATCGTTATCTTACTTATTATGGGTACTTTGAAACTCAAAAAATAAAAATTTAGCAAATGTTGTTTCAGGAGCGAGAAACGATATTGAAATAAATATTGTAAAAACTGAGTACACGCAAACGGAACTATATATGAAAGAGGTTTAATTTCACAGTCTCTAAAAGTTTAATATTGTTAATTTTCAAGCATCCATAAAACAGTTGAAATTAAGTTAATAAAATCTATCAAAATATTTCACCCAAGCCATTTCGATGACTGTGAACTTCAAGGGTAACCAACATCCACATCGACACTTTTTGACGAAACTATATAAATGCAAAAAAATCTTGACAAACATTGTGTAAATGTCTCCTATAAGTGTCCCCCGTAATTTCAAAAAAATTATAGAAAATGTAAAAACAAAACTATTTTTCACAAACACTATATTTGTTAACAACACCTAACAAGTTTCGCTACCCAGTAGTTACTTCGGACATTATATCTCGAATAAATAAACTTAAAGAGTAAAGGAATATTTGTATAAATAGGTGTATTACAACGATATGGAAATTTTAAAAATATAAAAGTCTGGCAATTTTTAAATACTAGCCACAAACTTGAATTACTTGAAATTATTAAAATATATTTAACAGAGGTAAGTTTTTGAGTTCTACCTGATCGCTTAACAAATAATTTGAACGTTTGATCTTATTTATTTCTAGAGACTCCAGTATATTCAATTTATGACTCTTATTTTCTTTGAGCAAAATTTTAAAATTTTCATCAAAAGTACGACCGGTCTCAATTAAGTGGTTTGCATAATTGTATTCAGACTATTTTATTATGGATTTTTACCGAGTATCGCCTGACACTATTGTATTATCAATTTTAATGTGGAAAAATGGAGGTTTGCACTTGCGGCAAGACAGGTACAGACACTAATCACAGAAACCATTTATGTCGTATGTGTAATCTAAAACAAAAAAATATACACATAACTTCAATGTGGTTTGGACGTCCTGTGGTTAATTTGTCAGACATGAAGCTGACAACCAACCATTACTGTAGGCAGATCACATAATGGTGTTGCATTATTCCGTTTTTAAACTGACAGAATTTAAAATAGATGAAAAGCTGAGATTATCTCCATTAATGAATTTATTTTAAAAATATTTATTAGATTACTTTTTTATTCTTGCTCGTAGTTACAGGTACTAATTCGTTCTATAATGAGATTACAGAAAGTGACAATACTTATAAATAACATATACTCACTTAAAAATCTTTTGCACATTAATGTACGTTGCCTAGTTTAAAAGTTAGATAAAGGGCGTATTTTTATATTCGAAGATGAATCCATCAGACGCACCATAATTCCACCAAAGTGTATTTAAATTTATGCTGGTTGATTTCTGAGGCCATCAGTCAGTGATTTTGTATTCATCAAATATTTGTGGTGGCTCCACCATAAATGCAACTTTTCCACCGGTTCCAGGATATGGTTGATCTGGTGGATGGTTACGAAATGTTGGATAAATGTCAAAATAAAAGGCGAAAGTTTTATATTTTTTCTTATCCCTGAGTTGTGTATAAATCTTAACAATGAAATTTGTAAGTGTTGAACTTGAAGATTATACAGATAGTCAAAAATATACCTATTCATATAATACCTAATTAACTTCTAAAGAAATTCAGGAGATATCAACAAGTAAATTTATTAAATGTACTCTTATTGTTACTTGTTTTAATACATAAAACTCAAATTTTATACCCAGAAAAATATGAAATGAAATCAAATAAATTAAAACCATTTCACACAAACGGTATATTACCAAACTGTTTTTAAATTGCATGTTCGGTGGATCCACCGGTTCATTTTGAATGACGTCATCCCACCACTGCTTCAATCCACCACACCAATCTGGTGTATATAAAAACATTTTATTGTATTTAGGAGTACTTCGTTTGCTAAATGAAAAAATCTAATACTGCAGAGACTAGGTAGTTTGAATAGGAATAAATTAAGCGATATTTTTTTTTGTTTAATATTTAGATTTAAGGGTCGACCCTCTAGTTATGCAAACGAGGTGCAACAAGTTGGTTTTTGGGCAATAGTTCGTTTTCTCTTAGTCACACGATAAATATGGCAGTATACAAAATGAAAGCATTTTATTCTTTACAAGAAAGGCTTTATACCCTTTTTACGTAACATCAGCACTATCGCCGCAGCAGCCACAGTATGCTGACGCGCGTTTTTAGTTACAGTTTTTGTTCACTGGCATATTGCCAAGTGTGCTATAAATGCCATATTTACCTAATAACAAAGAAAAAACGAGTTAATACACAAAAGTCAACTTTTTGTACCTAATTTGCATATTTAGGTATTCGAGCCTCCGTGGGAGGTGGTGGAATTTTTAAAATGTTTTTTGGGATCTCCCAAATCTAAATTTTAAACAAAAAATATACTGTTTATATTTTCCATTTTTCACTTGATTTTTTAAACATGGCATGCCGGCTGTTTGGAATAAAGGAAACTTTTTCACTCTATCCCCACATTTTATGTGAATGACCTAATACTTATTTAATAAATATGTACAATTTACAATATGTTATCTGATTCTATCACTTCATCATTCTTGCATGGCATAATTATTAAGCTGCTTGGTGTTGTTCAAGATCCAGAATAGGTAAATACATATTCAAAACAAGTTTAAGGCCCACATTTTCTACGGTATTAATCGATTCTTAACTAGAAAAGGTGGATCAGCCTTGCTGTTGATTAAAAATTCGCCTAGCTTAAATAATTGCAAAAAACCACCACTCTCGGTTATCGGCTAAATCATAGGCAAAGCAAAACCTATGGAAGTAACTGTCCCCGGGTGACAAATGTTATACGGTCGGTTTATTTTGCATACTTGCAAGGCATTTTTTACTAGCGCCAAAATACCTCAGAGTTAAACGGTTGATCGATATATTTTAAACAATTTTATATAAAGGCAACGCAAGCCTGACATGCGAACTTGCTTCGGAAAGTTTCATTATCTATAGAACCTTTGACATTTACTGCAAATTTACAAAAATCACAAGTCTTTTTACCCGACTACGCGTGCAAAGAAGGATAATATCACGGCCGACCCCATTGCAGAACTGGAAACAAGTATAAAAATGGCGGTCTCGCGATTGTTTACCCGCAGCAAAAGAATAGATTAAATAGTTCTTTGTGGATATATTTTCGTTTGTGCAGAAAACTGTGGCAAGTATCGGTACAACGACTGCTACAACATTGTCTTTTAAACTTAATATAAGTGCGATACTTCAGACTTCGGATAGCGGTTCTGAGCCTCCAAGCTTGTTATTTCGTTGTGGTTAATTTTGTTGTGTTATTTGGGGTTATATTGTTTTGATAACGTGTTTGGTTTATTTTGTGCAGAGTAATGGACTAATAAGAAGGTGGTAAAGTCTCGAGTAATATAGTTCATAAGATTATAATTATAAGTCAAACAAAAAATAGGGTAATGTTTAGATGTGTCCAGGTAAGTACCAAATTATAATATTCGCATCTAGAGGCTGCTGTAGCCCAGGATGTAAATCCAATTATAATAGTACGTTAAAAGCACGAGGGTACCTGTCTCTGCTTTTAGTTTCCCAAAATAATTTGAAACCAAATGGTTGAAAGCAATTTCAAGAACTGATTGGGCCCTTTACAGTATTCTATAGTTTGCTACTTATATTTTTCTAGAAAGTGATGTTACTGATGGAACTTATAGCAAATAGTTTCCACAAAAACCAGGCATAAACCGAGCACAGTCCAATCAATTTTTCCATTGTGACTTAATACCCTATCCAGTAACTAAATTAGCTTGCTTATATATAAGTGTTACATTCGAGGTAATATTTGCTATGTTTTATATATTTACAAAAAAAGTTGTATATTATGAACATATATGTTTCAAAGACTTAAAAACCTTATAACTTGTCATTAGTTCTAAAAGCTATACGCTGCTGAGCTTAGTAAATTTTGCGTCTCTGTATGTTGATCTATTACCCATAATTTCAAAAAACAATTTTAGCATCAAGCTTTGTGGTTTTAAAATAAAGGTCCTTATTCTTTTTACATCTTTGGGAATTTTCACTTTTTGAGTTTAGGCCATAAAGTATGAATTTATTAAAATAAAAAACCTCATTTTTTTCTATGCAGGAATGTATGTGATTTGTTTTATTTCACAAAACCGGAAACTTCATTTTCTGTTTTGTTTCGGTTGTGAAAAAGAGTTTGAACTAGCTTATCATTATAGATCCATCGATTGGAAGCGACTTAATTAATATCTAATTAATTTTCAGATCAAAAGCATTAGCTTGGTTCGATGGTTTTAAAAACATGCCGCTTTAGAGCAAAATTTTAACTGTTATTTTAGAAGTCTGTTCAAAAATGAAATTTAGTCGATTAGCGGAGCAATATGGCAACAAAATCCTTCACTTAAACATAAAATAAGAACTCGAAGCAAAATTAAAGGACTCGGTAGAAAAATCGGCCAATGACCAAAAATGAGAGTTTGTTCAAAAAAGTTCATCTGGATCGTTTGAAGCAAGAACCGTCTATGTAGAGCGCCTAAAACTTCATTTATCGCTACGTGACCTTTTATTGGTTCAAACAGATTCAAACATATATTAAGTTTTTGTAATTTTCTCAAAACTATCTAAACTACACGTGGACGGGTGTTGCATTAGACCCTTCTTGCTGTTAACTTCTGAAGTAATAAATACTCTTTGATAAATAGTTAATTAATTATTTTATTTAAATACTTAACTTTAACAGAAGATTTTACACCCACCATTAGTGAATACACTACTCAAAAGCTCTCAAAATCGTAATTTTATTTCCGGAGAAAATGTGATTATCTGTATAATGAATAGTTTTAACTGCAATCTCTAATACTCATTTATTTCTGTGAAAACTTAAAAGCAACGCTTATTTTTCTAAATCCCTTACTCATCCACTCTCTCCCATTATCACTTTGGGTTTCTCTGCTTTTAGCAGGTAACTAAAGACTTCATCCACTTCTTATGTAAAGAAGCTCAAGTATTTGCTCACTTGAAAAACCAATTACTCAAAATCTTTTCTTTTTGGAAAATAAATATCATATTCAAACATAAGACAGATTACAATTTCAAATTTAAGCATATTTTATTTTAAAATATGAGGGGTTTGCTCTTGCTCTTTGAGATGACTGAACCATTATTCTTTATTAGTACACTCAACTCAACGACGTCTTTTTTCAACAGCTGGTCTTTTTACTTTATACATTCGCCATTGTTCATTTGACATATTTACCGAACAGCAAGCATATTGCTCATTGTTGAATGTGACCTCGGATTTTTGCAGATGATTATTATAGAAGCAGGAAGTCACGGAATAAGTCAACAACCGCAAATGTACAAAGCAGACGTTTCTTGGATTTTTTATTTATTTGAGCTATATGAGATATATCCGAAAACATGCTGTCGTCCGTATATTTAGATTATATTTTGTTTAATGGGCGACGGTATAAAATTCGAAGGAAATTAAATCAGTGTGAACGCCATGAAACAAAAAAAAACGTTTTGGTGTCCGCTAACAAAAAGATTGTGGTTAATTAAAAAATCGGATAATTGGCTTTACCCGGAACTTCGGTCTTTATGAATCCTTCTTATCCTTAAACAAGTGAAATAATTTGTATATATAATGTACAGGGTGGTCCACGTAAGGTGACCAACTGTACGATTTCAGGATGCGTAAGATATTCGAAAAAACTTAAATACAAAAAATCGTTAGTTTACGTGTATGCCAGTGGCGGCTTATGGGTGAAAAAATAGGTAGTAGAGAAAAGTAGGACAGAAAAGGTCTTAAACGGCACCGCATGCAAATCATTTTTTGCAAATATCCACTGCTACAGAGCTACCTAAATTTAGAAAACCAAGAGTTTTTGAAATGAATATTGTAGGATTTACCAGACTTTTTAATGTCTTTTACTACAAACAATGTCACTAACGGGCTTAAACGAATTCATTTTCAACCACACAGACGCGCCACTCCTGCAAACAATAAAATAAAAGACCGCCGATAAAATACTGAATAAAGCGCGATCGCCGCGATCTACTTTAAGCCGCGTCCAGACATGACGAACGAGCACGAGCGAACAAAGAACGCGAACGAACTTTGGAAAAATATAACTGTTTTAGTAGTTTTTTACAATGAGAACCAGAAGAAATACTAGTATTGCAAGTGCGTGCTTTGTTAGTATTTCATCATTATTAAGAAAGATAATAGAATCGAGGAAACGTCGTTGGTGGGCAACCACTCTTTTGAAAAAAAGGCCACAGTATGGAGCTTCAAATATGTTAAGCGATTTAAATTCGGGAAATTCCGGATATTTCAAAAATTTTATGAGATTATCAGTAGCAGATTTCGAAAAATTACTTCAACTCGTACAACCTCTTATACGTAAAAAGGATACGTGGTATAGAGAGTCCATATCTGCTAGAGACAGGCTTAGCCTAACTTCTAAGTCTTACATATATTTTTAAGATTTCAAAGCAAAGCATCTCTAGGATAATTCCCGAGGTGTGTAGAGCTCTCATTGAGGTGCTTAAAAGTGAAATAAAAGTAAGTATGTTTTATTTAACATTCAATTTTTAGAAAGTAATGCAAATTACACATCGTTTGAATGAAACCAAATTTTACAATTGTGTCAGCTGCGTAAGTGATTGGCTATCGGCACTAACTTCGCCTTCATAAAGCGAGTTGCTACTATTATATGATCTTAAAGTTTCGTGGAGTACATATACTGCAGCTGGCGCACTTGGTAAATACTGTTCAGCCGGTCCAGTGCTTGGGGAACTAACATTTAGAGGATATTGATATTCTCCTATTTGCGCTTTAAATAGAGTGGAATTAATATTGTGCATGGCTATAGTACACGATCGATTATCCAGCTTTCTTAAAGTGCGCCCAACGTATTCCCCAAAAGCAGCATATTCATCTCGCTCACTGTTATATAATTTAACAGATTGTTTCATTATTTTATAAGCTTCTTCTACTAGTGTGTCAGTTTTAAGTTTGCTCTTTTCTCTTTTTAGTACTGGGGTAGCTTCTCTAGAACTAGAACCCTCCTCTTGTGAAAAGGGCGTTTCCAGTTCCTAAAATTATAAAATACCTAATTTAATTAATTAATTAATTAATAGTCCATGTTGGGTAGTGTTATGTGCGAAGGTTGAAAGGTTGTGATAAGACCGTTTTTTTTTCAGTTACCAAGCTCTCCCGGAGAATGGATAAATATATCTCAAGAATTTCTGAATCAATGGAACTTTCCACATTGTGTCGGGGCCATAGACGGCAAGTATATTACTTTACAAGCATCTTTTAACAGTGGTAGCGAATTTTATAATTATAAATCGAGCTTCAGTATAGTATTAATGGCCATAGTAGAAGCAAATTATAAATTTATTTATGCTGATGTAAGCACTCAAGGCAGAATTTCTGATGGTGGAGTTTTCAAGATCACCATCATTTATAAAAAAATTAAAAACCAATCTTTGAACGTACTAGAACCTTGTCCACTTCTTACACAAGATGTACCCTACGTATTTATCGGGATGATGCTTTTCCATTAATGGAAAACCCGGTTCTCAGGCAAAAGACATTAGGAAAAAGTTTGCTGAATATTGTGAAGCAACACGTTTACCCTGGCAAGACAACTATAAATATTTCAAATATTTTGTTCAAAGATATTTTATAATATTTATTTCGATTTAGTAATAAATTACAATTTTCTTTTCTAAAATTAAGAGTTATCTTGTTTAATTTTTTATTAAAAATTAGTTAGTTAAGGTTTTCTTGGGTTTTAAAAATAAAATAGTTAGCTCTGTCTCAAAAGTAGTTATGGTATTTCTTGGTTTGTACCTATCTTTCAGAAAATTCATTGCTGTATAAGCAACCCAAGAAGAAATAAATTTTTCCGATGCTGCCATTCCGGATTTGGACATTTCTTTTGCTTTTTCCCGTCGAAACGAGGCCTACAAATAAAATAAATTACTCAAATTACTTGGTAGGAAAGAATTTCCTTTTTATTCTTAAAATAATTTTTCTTATATTTTATGGATTTTATAGCGGTTAAAGTGCAAGCGTGCAAAACTAAGGTCATTACGTTTATGTTTATAGAAATAGCTTTGCAGTTTTCGAATTAAACCGCTATAAATTCCTTAAAAGTAAAGATAATGAAATAAATTAAAGAAGGTTTTGTTTGAAAGATATGTCACTTTCATAGGCCCTAGCAAAAATGTTTTAAGTGTGCAAAATAATTTTTTTTGTCAAGCCGTAGAACTAAATTTCTCAAAATTATTTTAATCGATATTAATCGACAAATTAAAATTGAAAAAGTTAACGCTGAAATTAAAACCCAGGCTTCTTCGTGTCAAGCGAACTTAAATTAAAATAATTTTGGCAAATTTATAAAAATAATACAGACCATCAAAGAGCAAAATTCTAAAATTAAAAGTACAGAAAATGCTCACCAATATTCCAAATTTGCATAGGCGGCCTACAAGCCTATTTAGGACGCCATGTCATAATAAAATTTCAGTTAAATCGAATAAATAAATACAACAAAAGTTATTTAAAAAATAAAAAGGTAAAATAAATAATTATCTAAAATACAAAGCGAATCGTTAAAATGAGAGAAAAATGGTAATAAAAATTTAATTATTTTTTAACTTATTAGGTACTGCTTTATTTGGATCTATAGAGTGCTTAATTCGTTTAATTTTTTGAAGACTTATTTATTCTATAATAATTACTGTTAAAAGGAATTATTTTAGTTTGTAAGCTCTCATTTTTTATTATAATAATTTATTTCTACTTACTTGCAAGGAGTTCCATTTTTTTTGCTTCTTCTGGTGTTATGTTATATAAATTTGCAATTTTGCTCCAAGCGTCAATTTTTTTCTGCCTAATTTATAATTAGGACTCTTTGTATCCCAAAGAATAGGACACTGTTCCAAAAGGAAGAACCACAACCTGCCACAAGACTAAACAATTGCAATCTATCCGAATTTCTGTCCAACCGACCAAAGACTACGAGGACGAACGATCACGAACGCACAAAACCCTTTGATGTACCGACACTTTGCGGGAACACGCTCGTCTTGTATTTCGGTGCGCGTTCGGGCTCGTTCGTCATGTCTGGACGCGGCTTTACGTACAATACGAACGGTCGCGTTAAACTGCGGCTCTGCCCTAGAGGCGTGGTCTTCGTACATGCGATACTCTCGTTGCCATAGCAACGCATTATTTTTAGGCATTGTTTTCGTTTCTCGCTGGAAGGTTTTTCCGGAGCCCGCATGTGGCTCTTCCGTTGGTGGATGGACACAAAAGAGTTTGCTGCCGGTGCGGTGGGGGCATATACGGGTTTGCTTAATACGCGCAAGTATATCATTTCGTTTTGTGTTAACCTCTAAGTTTCTGACGAGCGACAATACTACGAATGCATTAAATTTAACATTGCAATTATTGATAAATTTTAATGAAATGAATTAGATTTAATATTGAAAATTAGTATATTGTATTGATTTTTAAAGGGTGTTAAAAAATAATTTGCCAGTTTTTTTTTGGGGAAGAGGCACTTCCCCTACTTCCTATCTTCCTAACTATATATCATTACTGTAATCATTATGTTTATTTTTTCTTTCTAGTTGAATCACAAATAATAATTCGCCAACATTTAAATACGAATACTTTTTTTTTTTAATGGAAGAAGGCCTTCTCTCGTCTCGTCCCGTGGGGTCTGAACTATAAACTAATCCCAAAAGCATATCTATAACTAACCCGAAACATCATGTTGTAGCTTTCTTAAAACAAAATATATTTTGATCTTCAGTACGGGAATAAAAACGGCGTTCCTTTGTATTCTATGATAACCTTCTACACACGCTTTAGATTGACGAAATCTCAATATACAGGGTGTGTGAAAATGTCTCTGCACATATAACGAAATTAATTATTTTGTTTGGTAGAACTAGATACCTGTTTTACGTAGTTAAAGGAAAACAGTTTTTAACAGAAATGAAACATTTTATTTTTTTTTTTTAGATTTGGAATATATTCTATATAAGGATAAGTTTCATATTAGATCTGATGTTTAACATGTTGAATGGTGTTCTGTCACTTTATTATACAGTTTGTAGCAATAAATACAAAAAATCTTTAAACTTCTGTCTTAAATGGGGAGTAGAATGGAATTATGTGATTTTTCTGTTGAGGGCCGGTTTGGAGTTAAGTGATTAAGTGACGTAAGATCGTTACGAGTCTGTAGAGGCTTCGAATACTTAACGATAGAAATGTACTAGAAGTTTATGCATACAAAAGTGGCTCTGTAATGGTATAGAGCGGAATATTTTTTGGGAGGTAGAACACAGCACTACACATGCATAAATAGCCAAATTAATGCAACAGATATCATTAACGATATTGTTCAATATAACTGCTGTAATCTAGAACCAGGAATTAGATTCCTGGATGACAAAGCTGGCCCAATAAAGCGAAAATGTCTCTTAAACATCTAGAGGACGCCGACATAGAACGATTACCATTTCCATCGCTGCGTCCTGACTAGAATTGCATTGAGCATATGTGCGATATGTTTGTAAGATAGTTACTGAGAGTTGTGTTCGGAATGATGTTGATCGACAACGTGTTCTTTCGGAATTGTGAGACGCATCAGATCAAAGTACATTTGACAATTTAGTTCATTTAGTTGAAAGAATGCCGCGCTAAATACGGGATATCATAGAAAACAATTAAGAAATACAGGGGTCTAAATTTTCTATACTTTTTATTTTAGAAATCGCATTAGTACAAAAATGTATAAAACTGTAACAAATAATAATATATAGATTTTTGTATTTATTATTGATATACATCCTGTATAATAAATTAACAAATGTAACGTTTAACTTGTTAAATATCAGATCTAAATTGAACTTGATTTCGAAAATATTTTTAAATAAATCTTACATAATAAAAACAAAATTTGGAAAAAAGTTGAAGAGCAAAGTATTTCTCCTATGAACTAGGTACGCAATGGTTTACATATCCTGTATATTGCCATTTGTCAATCAGTCAATCTAAAGCCCTTGCAAACAATTACCATAAAAGACAAAGAATAGCAATTTTTATTTCCGAATTATAGATTAAGAAGAAGTTGTGTTTTAAGAAAGATACGAGACATTGAAGTTTCAAGTTTTCAAAAATATACTTAATTTTTTGCCATTATGGTTTACAAAAGGAACCTGGTTCTTTGTCTTTAAATTGTTTATCTTGTTTAACATTAAAAATGAAAAAAATGGTAACACTGTTCTATATATATATATATATATATATATATATATATATATATATATATATATATATATATATATATATATATATATATATATGTATATATATATATATATATATATATAATTCGTTTTTTTCTTTAACCTTATGAAATATTTTTGTCGGTATTTTCTTGGGTATAGGTTAATATAAAACCAGTTCTATAATTTTACATCGACGTTTCGCTCACCATATTGAGCTTTCTCAAGATGAAAATTTATTTCCTAAAAAGACACATATATATAGTTAAAAAACATAAAATTATCAAATTTAACCACATTTTTTTAAAAAACATTACATCTAAGTTTTTCGGTACAAACAAACCAAGACTTTACAATATACAGAATACAGAATTTTATATATGATATATGTTTGGGTTTCTCGACCCAAACATATATCATATATAAAATTTAAAAAAAAAAAAAAAAAAAAAAAAATGTATCATTTCTTATAAACTAACAGCATTCCAATGCTATAGAAATCACTGTTAATCTCGATTCCGTTTAGGATTAACATGTCATTTTCAAGGTACGTAGCAAATAAAAATTTTAATTTTCTGTTAAGTGTATTCTGTATATTGTAAAGTCTTGGTTTGTTTGTACCGAAAAACTTAGATGTAATGTTTTTTAAAAAAATGTGGTTAAATTTGATAATTTTATGTTTTTTAACTATATATATGTCTTTTTAGGAAATAAATTTTCATCTTGAGAAAGCTCAATATGGTGAGCGAAACGTCGATGTAAAATTATAGAACTGGTTTTATATTAACCTATACCCAAGAAAATACCGACAAAAATATATATATAATATATATATATATATATATATATATATATATATATATATATATATATATATATATATATATATATATATATATATATATATATATATATATATATATATATATATATATATATATATATATATATATATATATATATATATATATATATATATATATATATATATATATATATATATATATATATATATATATATATATATATATATATATATATCCGAGGGTTGATGTGTATGTAAAGAAAACCGAGAAAATTGACAAAAGCCTTGCCTTAAGAGGCAATGTATTCCTCCTTTTGATTCCACTCTAACGCATTGCGTTTTATGTCTTGTGGCCGGGTTTTAGTCAATTTACTCGGTTGTCTTTAAAAATAAAGGTATTGAACCTGATATATTTATATTCGGCATGAGTTTTTTATGTAAAAAAAATTAGGTCATGTAATTTTTTCTATTTTTCAAGCATTTTTAGAAAAAATTCAGCAGAATAGGATTTTTTTTTGATGAATTTTAAATATTTTTTGGCAGTCCCTTTGTTCTGCTAAATTCGATTGGTACAAATATTTTACCAGGGGATCCGGACCCTCCCCGTACATTAAGGAAAGTCATAAAGTTGCCTGCCATTTTGATCCGGCTGAATTTATAACAAAATATTACCTTTTAAATTTTTAAGTTAAGCCGAATAAGAAAATGTTTTCCGATTATTGTTTAAACATTTTTCGCAACCCCTTTGTTTCGCTATATTGGATTGCTACAAGTATTTTGACTAGAAAGACCCTTTTTTTTTAGTCAACAATAAAAATGATAAGCTTGGACCTCCCATCCCGTAACAAAATCCTAAATAAGCTACTACTTTCATCTGCTTGAACTTTGTTCAAAATTTGAAGTCAAACGCATAATAATATTGATATGTATGATTAAAAATTAAATAATGCCCACTGAAGATGGAATTTTAGCGATAAATATTTACATTCAGAATTTTGTATCAGAGAGCTGCGCGGGTTCACAAATTGATACATTTATCACAACTGACTGGGTTTTAGTAACCTTAAAAATGCGTTTTAACCATTTAATTTACAATACGTAATTGATCACTAAAAAAATCAGCTTTTTTCAACTAGCCGTAATTTTTTATGACAACGTTAAAACGTTTGACTATAGAGAAGTGTTGAATAAAGTTTTTCTAGTAGAGAACGTATTTTTATACCTACTGGATGATTCGTTTTTCCGAGGCAAATACCAATATTCTTCTTTAAATCAAACACCCTATATATTAGTAAATTTTGAAATACTAACAATTTACAATCTTTTTTGTAAATTATAATATATGTCAAAATTAATTTGTTTTGAGTTATTCATTGTTGAAAAGTACCTAACACTTTGCTACTTTCACACTCTGTAGAAGCTAAACGTCTTTACTTAAAAGTAAAATGCTATTCACTTTCTAACCTTATTTATAAAAGATCTGTTCCGGTTAAACAGTAAGTTGATATCAGGTGGCAGATCTTTCAAAACCAAAATAGGAAAGTGCAAGCTCTAAGTGAAGTCCTTTAGTTTCTGCAGGGTGTCATGGCATCAAAAATGGCACTTTTTAACAATTAATAACTCAAAAACAAATGTCTTTTGACGAATTTATTGGAAAATAAAATTTTTGTACGAATCCAAGATGGCGGCTTAATAAACCTATTAAAAATTCATAACTAATTGTTGTATAGAAATGAACTAGTAAAATTGCAGCATTAATACAAGATGTAAGATAAAGTGTTTGTAAAAAAAATTAGCTGTCAGATTTTACATATGTCCACGTGCTAGATGCCAAAAAATATGTTTTATTAAGTCCGTCGGTCTATCTGTGTGTGTTAGTTCGCGGCATAGCTTAAAAACTAATTACTAGATTGACTTTTTTGAAATTTTATATATAGGGATGACCTGATAATGTTTTATTAAAAATCCAATATGCCGGATCAAGATGGCGGCCTAGTGAAACGTTAAAAAACTATTCCTAAAAAAACTAATTATCCAATTTACCTCATATTTTACACTAAAATCGAGTGTTATATAGGAATGAACTGGTAACATTTTAATATGAATCCAAGATAGCAAAACAAAATGACGGCCTAATAAAAAATTTAGAAAACCAGCCTGAAAAAACTACTCATTAGAATAATTTTAAAATCTGTGTATGTATTAAGTGTGATATAGTGAAAAACTGGTAAAGTTGTGGTCCGAATTCAAGATGGCGAAATGAAATGGTGGCCAAAAGAAATTAAAAAAAATTAACGTAAAAAAATCTTATTCAATTGACTTTAAATTTTGCAGAATTCCACATGACCTAACAAAATGGCGGTGTGTATCAATGTACAAACTACTTATTGAATTTATTTTAAATTTTACTGACAAATCAAGTGTGGCATATGTAGAAACGGGTAAAATATTGGTAGGAGTCCAATATGATGGAACAAAATGGTGACAAATAAAAATGTTTAAAAATACAGTGTAAATTAAGAAATCATGGTTCTTGGGATTAGACCGTATCAAAATGGAATTATTTTCCGACGTTTCTTCTTCGATTGCACTAGGCATCTTCATTCACGAGATCGGAACACTGAACGAGATTGCAGAGACCCAGGCCGGCTATTTATACTCGACCTGTGTTTACCAAACCCTGACTTGGTGTAACGACCGGTTTTCACGTATGATGAAGACTGAAGCCCGTATCTCTATTAAAATTGTTAGGATGCTTATCAATTTCAATAAATTCTTTAATTTTCAGTTTATAGAATCCCGAAAACGATGCAAGAACTTTGGTTTCTTTTACATTTTTGACATTTGTGTTTAGATACAGCAGATTGTACATTGTGTTTCTTTCTGATACATCGTTCATGTTCCTTAAGTCGATATGGATCGTCAAGTTTCTCCAATATAGGCATCACCACAGGAACAAGAAATGGCATATACTGCTTCCGTTTGGAAAGGAATAATGCCCTTTGGGCGATCGCAAACGTTGTCCAATTTTCTTGTGTGTATTGAAGATTGTACGTATGTTGGACCGGCGAAGCAACCTTGCAATCTTGTCTCTGGTTTCGTGTATAAATGGAAAAACTACACTTGCTATCGGTGATTCCTTATTAGTATAATATCGTGGAGTAGGATTATTATATTTTCTAATTGACCGTCTAATAGCCTCAGTGCAATATCCATTCCCTCTTAAAACTTGAATCAGTTTCTCTGTTCCGATTGTAAAGAATTTTGGTCACAAACCGCGAGGGCTCTTTAAACCAATGAATTAATAACTAGTTGCTTTTGTGCTGGATGATGATGAGAATTTGCACCTAGGTACTTGTTCGTATGCGTCGGTTTTCTAAATACAGAGTGTCCATCTCCTTTCCTTTGTACAAGAACATCTAGAAAGAGAATTGTGTCTTCTAATTCAATTGATAATTTTATATTAGATGATCAAGAAATCCAGGGAGGCTTTCTGGATCATGCGGCCATAGTACAAAAGTGTCACGTACATATCTATACACGATATTGGCTTTAATGGAGACGACTACACTGGTGACAGCGGAGATCCCATGGCTGCTCTTGAGGTCTGTTCATAGAAAGTTCCTTGAAAAACAAAATATGTTGAGTGAGTTGTCAATATTATTATAGTGAAATAAGTCCGATATTATGGAAATTGAATTATTTATAGGCACATTCGTGTATAGCGATTCTACATCGAAACTGACTAAAATATATTTGGGATCTTATTGGATTGATTTTAGTTTTTCTACAAAAAGCATAGAGTTTCTAATGTATGAATGTGTTTGTCTTGTAAAATTATTATGAGAATTTGAAAGATAATAACCAATTCTGTAAGTAGGAGATACCATTGCACTGACGATAGGTCGAAGTGGTACATTAACCTTGTGTATTTTAGGTAGTCCGTAGAACCGCGGGATCCTTGTGCTGCTTGGCCTTAACATCTTTTTCTCTTCTGCTGATAGGTTGGATGTATTTATAAGGTTAGTTATCCGTCTCCCAATTTTGCTGTTCGGGTTTCCTTGAATTACTCTGTAGGTGTTATCGTCCAAAAGTATTTGTGTTTTCTTCACGTAATCTGTTTTGTCCATAACGACAGTGGCATTTCCCTTGTCAGCTGGAAGGACCAAAATGTCCGTATCGTTGTTTAATGTTTTTATCGCCGTTCTTTCCGCAGCTGCTAGATTCGACGGGTTAGAATTTTTGATTCTTCGCTATTTCATACCTTGTTACGTCAGCTTCTTCTAATTGTCGCTTCAACGGATGACACTATATCTTCGGGTATGTTCTTTGGTGTAATGGCGAAGTTTTGGCCTTTAGAGAGGACGGATTGTTCTGCTTCAATGTTTCGATCTCGTGAAGTAAAGATCCCTGAAAATGCCTCGTGCAATCGAAGGCGAAGTGTCGGAAAATGATTCCATTTTGACCCGGTCTAATCCCAAGAACCATGATTTCTTAAGTGACCACAGCCGTGAAATCTTTCGTTCTATGACAGTATATATGTGTTACTAAATGACTGTATACTGAACTAAATTGGGTCACACTTCACTATTCTTAATAAAAGGCAAGATTCATAATGAGGGAAGTTCTGGGTAAAGGAAATTTACCGATTTTTTTTTTCTATTTTTTATAGTTTCTAAGATAAGCTAATGTCCCAAGATAAACCCACAACCCCGAATTTGTTCTTTACTTTTAAGTTGTTTTAATAAATGTAAAATTTTTAGAAATATTTTAATGTTTACCCTACTAAACAAACAATTCCTTTCCATTTAAAAGTTAGATTTGTTTGATAAATAAAGCAAACTTTCCAAATCGTGAGAAAACGAACTACTTCTCTTGAGAGAAATCACTATTAAAGAAGTAGTTAATAAAAACAAATTGGACATCAATATTGGCAAACGCCTAAAATATTTTTAGTATTTTAAGTATGTACTTAAACTTTTAACAAATAACATCTCTTTTAAGACAAAGAGCTATGATATTTTTTAAAGGTAAGCCTACAAATCGTCTTTCCTAAAACAAGATGGGTATTCCGTTTGTAAAGAAACTATTACTTTGCCTCGAGAGAAGAAAATTATAAACAAATAGCTGTAAGATCTATCAAGGAAACTTTAGATTATTGGGTGTACAGAGGGGGTATCAAAAGGTGCTTTGAAAAGTTACCAATATTTGTTGGAATATTGTGTGAATTTCCTCAATTCGAAATTTTCTTTTATTATGGATCTCTTTTTACTGATCATAAATATACGTTACCTTGATTTGGTACTAAAATTTTCAGTTCAGTTTTCAGTTAATCTCTATAACTCACTTGATTTTTGCGCAAAATCTGAAATTAAATGAATATGTAGGTTTTTTTACACTGATTTTTTAAAATTTTTATGAGGCCGCCAGTTTATTTCCCAATGATGAGTTTTTATCAAAATGTTGACCAATATTTGAAGTTATCCGGGTAAGTAGATTTTTAGTTATGCCGCGAACAGATAGACAGACAGACATACCGACGGAATTGAAAAAAACTTATTTTCGGTATCTAGGAACCTTCGGAAGGGCTTTCGTCACTTTTACAAAACTTCGTTCTTATGAAAGAATTATTTATGTTGTAGATATGTATTTTGTATTATCGATATTCTGTAAGAATTTCTTATTTTGTTTACTAGAGGCTCAGGGTAAATTCATTACTGACTGGCTAGTTTTTTCGGTTCATTATGCATATCGTAATCAAGATTTGTAATTGCGATGCGCTTTTGAAGATAAACAGGTAATACATACTGTTATTATTTTAACTTTTAGATCCTTTCAATCAACGTGTTTTATTAAAATAGTCAAATCTTTTGTTTTATTTTATTAGAACGAAACGTGGCGGTTTATTTGTAGTCTATTATTTTGTTGTTGTTGTAGTCAATATATACTTTTTTATTTTATTTTATAATTTCAGTACCTAGGTAAGGTTTTTGTATAAAAATTTTCAAAATTAAAAATATATATATTTAAGTATTAAATGATCTCTTTTAGAACAAATAATCTGGTAACAGATTTAACAGATAAAAATTCTCAAGAAAAAAGTACTTTATGTACTGAGAGACGCTTGTGTTATTCGTTTTGTTTGAAAATGTATACAACAGTTTGAGTATACCTAACACATATTTATCTGTAATAATTTTATGGGCAATGATTTCCAGATGAGATTATGAGACGATAGAACTTTTGGGCCACTGTGAACGCGTACGAGAAATTTAATTTTAGCAAAGTATGTTCATAAGAACAAATTATTGTACCGTATTGGTTACCTTGCTCATGACAACTATCTCCACAATCGATTTTTTGCCGCAGCAGTAGAAATAAAAAAATACACCAAATACTCTAATCATAGCTAACCTGCAGTGAGTTTCCATGAGAGTGTATTTTGCAAGTGCAAATTAACAATGTAAACTTCAGCGAGTTTACAAAAAGCCTGCTGCATGGGATTTTTTCCTTACATTTAACTTTCAGATGAAACTTTACACCTGTAAGTTAAAGGCAAACTAAAAGCGAACTATTACTAAATTTCAGCAAGTTTATGCCAAATTAAGACTGCAAGTCAACTACCATTTTTTATTAAACTTACAGAGAACTTTACTTTTAACCATCTATTCAACTGCCACAAATTTGTTGCAAACTTTCTGAAGTTATAAAGAAAGTTAACATAACAAAATAGGTAAATTATTGTATACCAATCTGCCAGTGATTGATGTATTGCGGTTTTATTGTGGCCCGATTGAATTACATAATTGTATTAATAACAATTAACAAACATAAAAGCTTGTCTGGAGATACGGATTACTACTTATGTAAAATTACATGCCAATGAACTTCTGTCTCTCTCGAAAGATAGGTGCATATCTCACTTAAAGCTTTTATGTTTGGTATAATTAATATCAGTTAAATCATTTAATTGATCAAGCCAAATAGAAAAAAGTTAATATATTTTTTACACATCTTAATCTTTTTAATTTTTTTGAAAGTATATTTTTTGTAATTGACATTTGTGCCTTGGACTATCCAAAATGTTTAATTTCATGTCAAATTCAACGGGGAACATTATAATTGGATAAATAAATAGTTTTTATGCACTTTCGGAAAATGAATATGTTGTTTTTCTTCAATTTGCTTGTTTTTTTTATAAAAACATTGTCGCGCACCGGCCTAAAAATATTTTACGGCTTTTTTCATTTCCACATTAGCAAGAAACTACAGCTATTTCCTTCAATATCCTAAGTCTTATTGAAAGTACTATAGATGAATTATACAAAAATATAGGTGAGTTAATTGTAGTAAAATATAATTTATTTATATTGCAGAAAATTTTTAATTTTTTTGAGTTTTTGGCTAACCGGGCTATACTATGTTTCATCCAAAAAATCGAAAAAAATTCATGAAAGATTTTAGTTTCAAAAATTATTATATGGATTGAGCTATTAAATTGTATATTTTTTCTTATATGGTCGAAACAAAATCAAGCATTTAGAACAATTAAAGGCACACTAGATTTAAAAATAGGATGAACGAGACGAAAATGTCACCCAGAATCCAAATTTATAAAAATATATAAGCTTTTTCATTTAAAATTCCAAATTTTAAGCTTTTGTAATAACTTCAGTAGTTCCGTACGACTCTAGAGTTTTGCAAAATAACCCAACTATTTAATAAAGATAATAGAGCAAATGTACACCAGTGCAGCATACAATATTATGAATACCTTCGGGAAATAGAACCATCATATTAATTATGGAATATATAAGTATTTATTAGACCTATTATTGCAAATATAATGTCAATTCATCTAATGCTTAAAACTGACAACAGTGAAAACAAATGTTTCTATGTTTGAAAAAATCGATCGTTTATTTTGTGATTGAATTATTCACCGGTTTTTTAAAATACATAGACGATAAAAATGGAATATCTTATTTCTAAATCGAATAGATTTGATTTATCTAGCATTCAAAATAACAAATAGTGAAACGACTGGAGAGTATAATCGCAATGTTACATCCATGGCAACAATCATACATTTTAAAATTGCCATAATTCTAAAACCTTCAGGTGTAGATAGAACTTTTTTGTTCTAAATTACCTGTACTTCAACCTGTTAAAATATATGCTATCTTCTTGGGGAAGAAAACAAATATTTATGCATTGAAGCGAGAAGACATCGGTTTAGACAGCTTTTGGAAAACTCTCAGACGTCTTACAAACCAAAAAGATACCTCTGAGGTTAAGATCTAATTTAATTGGACTGGACCCTCACAAAAGAGATCATAAAGAACCTAGAAGTTTCCTAGACAATAGTGGAGAGAGCAATGATAGTAGTAGATAAATAAGTGGATTAGGAATAGCGGGAAAAAGACGAACATAAGAGAAAGAGTAACTTAATGGAAATGAGATTATGCGGGACATATTATAAGGATTCAGGATAAAAAAAGGAACGCTAATGTTCTGACCTAAATACCATTTATAAGTCTACCATGGATAACAGATGCCTAAGATAGAAAGCGATGAAGAAACTTAAGGGAGGGTTATGCTTAATACTGAGCGCAACATTTGTTGCTAAAAGAAGTAAAACAAGAACGCGTTATTAAAGCCTCTGGACATTGTGAAAATTATAATGTTTGGTTAGAGCTTTCATTTTAACAAGGCATCAACTTTCTCAATGATTATTAACAACCTTTCTTAGATGTTCTGATGCAGTCAGGATTTCTTCTGCTTCATAGTTTTCTCCTTTGGCTAGAAATATTTCCAGTTTTCTCTTTTAAAAGGGATGAAATCATCAGGATGTAATGAAAAACTGACTTTCATTGTGTTGTTCTCTCACTCTCTCACTTTGTCGTAAAAAAACAAACAATTTTGATAACAACAGTTCATGATATACTGTATATGTATTATATATTACTACCACCTACTGCCTCTCTAATGGATTACGACCACCCATGAGGGCGAAAATCAAAAAAGCTGTACGGCACACCCATACATAACCGTGTAAGAGTTCTCGCAAAGAACTAACACGAAGTCAAAACAAACCATGACCAACAAATAATTTCGTGTCACAAGGATTAGGAAATCTTTAGGATTAATTAAAGACACTAAAATACCTACACATTTCTGACTAATCTTATTAAAGTTTCCGCATTGCCGGGGAAGGTAAACAAAATCTACAGGAATAAAGCTGAATATTTAAAGGGGCCCGAATGCTTAATAACTTTGGTACCCTAGAGACCTCAGTTTTGGCCCTTACAAATTATTTATGATGTACGTGCACCCGTGTACCCTTTACGGGCTTTGTATACGGCAAAAAGTTGGTTTTTGTCGAAAACAAAATTAAATTAAAAGGTTGTGTTTTCTCTGTGAATAATAAATAAGGAGATTTTGCATATTTCTGTATGGGTCTTTTCCTGATATAATAGCAGCAATTAGCCATTTAATCATAATACACTTACAACAACTTGGAAACAACATA
Organism: Kuschelorhynchus macadamiae; assembly: GCA_030620095.1. Lineage (NCBI taxonomy): Eukaryota > Metazoa > Arthropoda > Insecta > Coleoptera > Curculionidae > Kuschelorhynchus > Kuschelorhynchus macadamiae. The sequence goes on along the minus strand of JAUTXW010002049.1, from coordinate 1,702,827 downwards.
CAGGGGCTTAACATGCATGACTAATAAAATCTTTACAACAATATCATGCGTTAAAGGGTAGGTTGTTCTTAGGTAAGTATATAAAATAATTCTTTGGTTTTTAATTATAATATATTTTATTTAAAAAGCCAACTTTATTAAATATCTTCCTCAGTATTAGAATAAGAATACTGTAGATTTGACTAAGAAAAAATAAATTTTAAAATATTACAAAAATAAAATAAAATAACTTTATTTTATACTATGTCCAATAAAATAAAAATAATATTTGCAAACATTTATAATGATAATTATAATTTAAATCATTAGAAATGCACAATACACACTTTTTAAAAACTCTAACCTACCGTAACAGGTATGTCAGTTAAAAATAAGAAAATTTATAAAAGAAAAACATGCCAGGGGCGGCAAGTACACATTTTAAGACAGTACATTTAAAACGTATATTTTTATCGGACATAATCATAATACCGCAGAATTACACTTCAATAATTATTTTATTTAAACATATATTAACCCCTATTTTAAAGAGATTCATAGATTCTAAACAAATAGATGTTAATGTTTTCAATATGTGAGAGAACAATAAATGACACACAGGTAGAAGAGTCCTCGTCAATATCTAACACGGAGAGATGTTTCTTCAATCTACAGTTCCCCATTACTATTTCTATGATCGAATTTAGCATCTTCCTGTCCCGCGTTAACAACCACTCTGTTCGGCCTTTATCTGGCTTTCTAATGATATCTCTGGCCTGCCTACCACTTTCGAACTGGCCCCATTCACGTCGCAGTTCTTGGCCTGCCCATTCGTAGAGTGCAATTCTTATCTGCTGCCTAGTAATTCCTAAAACCGGTTCTGGTCCCACATATAGGTAAGCGGCTCCGAGTCTACCAAGCTCACCTGCCTTCTCATTACCTTTAATCCCACAATGTCCTGGCAACCAAACCAACTTCTCTTTTTTATCCTGCGCCAACTGACTATAGGTTCTTAGTGTCACTTTTAACCGATTTCTTCAAAAGGATGTTACCATTTCGAGCTTATATATTTTTACTTCCCCGTAGGAAGGAAATATTATAATCGTATTTTCATATCTTCACGTTTCAAGGTCCCTAGATTTCCAAAAATATATTTCCTCAACTCCGTCGGTCGGTCTGTCTCTTCGCGGCATAGCTAAAAAACTACTTTTGGTGAAAATTAAGGGTTATATGGGAATGACTTGGTAAAAAGTTAGTAAAAATCCAAGATGGTGAAACAAAATGGTGGACTCGTAAAATTATAGAAAAATTAATTCTAAAAAACTATTAATTCGATTTATTTTACTAATTCCATATTTTAAATTTTGCGGAATACAATTGCGGCCAAATGAAATCAGCTTTATACAAATTATAAAGAACTTCTTATTCAATTGACAAATTTTGCTTGAAAATTAGATGTGCTATAGGGATAAACTAGTAACATTTTTGAGCAAATTCAACACGGCGGTCTAATAAAATTTTGCAATAAAAACGGGGCAAGACTATTGATTCAACTGATTTTAAATTTTACCCTAAATCAAGTGTGACATATGTAGAAACTGGTAAAACTTTGGGATGAATCCAATACGGTGTAACAGGTGTAACAGAATGGCGGTCAATTACAATGTTTGAAAAAACAATATTAAAAATCAGTCATTTAGTAGTTACATAGGTATATAACGTGTGTTATCTTTCAGGGTGATTGGGCAAAATCAATCTGTAAAGGAGTTTAATAGGTAAATAGAGGGATTCCTTCTGAGTGAACATTAGAGTAACTGGGTAAAACCAATCTACAGAGGAATTTAATCAGAAATTCCCTCCAGAATCCTTCCTTTTCTGTCTACAAGAGTGAACTTAATGCTATGCTCTATGCGAAATTAATAGTGTTATACTTGACTAAACCTAATAAAAGGGAATGTTCCTAATGAAAGGAGTTCCGGGTAAAGGAAATGTACTGTTGGGAGTGTTTAATGTTCGTGTCTTGAAAAAAAACACAAAAGTGGCCAAGATCAATTGACTGTAAGGGGCGCAGTTGCTAGAGCAAACAATTAAGACAAAAACCAGATCTAGATATAAGTTTTATTACCTCATTGAAAAGCTGAATTAAGTTCCTTTGGTTCAAAACTTATTGTCATATCACCCTAAATGAGGGTGGGTGGAGCTGTTGACCTATGAGAGATTTAAATCTCTGTACCTGTTGTACCGGTTATCCGAATTAAATTAGATTAGGTTTATTTAAAAGGGAATTTCAAGCTGTTTTAGGATTTAGATCGAGTGATATTCCCTAGTGTTTCACAAATTGGTTAGATAGTCCTGTTTTTAACAAATACAGTTTTTCCAGTTTTCTTGAAATTTTTTAGAGGTTGCCGAAATTTTGAAGCTATTGCCAAATAAGTTATTAATAAGGAGATATCGTTAGGGGAGATGGAGCACAAAAAAAACTAACTAACAAAAAAGCATGCTTTTTGTAATACAGTAATTTTGGTATAGATGCCGGTTCTACTTGTTGCTAATTGTGTCTCGTAAAATGCCAACTCAACCACAATTTAGCCAACTACTTAACATATTGGGGTGCTCCCATTGACCAATATCTTAGTGACGCCCTTGAAAACCTCGATTCTGCTGCTGCACACAAATTTCATGATATCTGTGGTGTGACAGATGTACAATGTACATACAAGATAATGGCAATTGACATTAAAAATGTGTCGAATTTTCAAATTCAAGTAGAAATTATTTTGTTAAGATTCTCGGAAAGTCTGCAGTTTTTCATTAAACGAAAACAAACATTCTGAAACAGGCAATATTAAAATATTAAGCAACAATTAAGTTTGGTCGAACGCGCTATGAAAGCAACATTTTTTGAATACTAAGCAAACAGCTAAAGTAACGGGAAGATACAAGTAAATAACAAAAACCGCACTTTATAGTCAACCATTTAGAATGCATCGATTTAGCCTTGAGAGAGTCAACGAAACATCATTTCAATTTTTGTCTTTGATAAAACAGTATATCAAAGACATGGCAATTTTGATCCATTTTGATTTTTATAAACCAAACTTTTGATCAGTCACCATAAATAAAAGTTATATCTGGAAACCTAACCGAGCAAGGAAATCCGGTCCAACGATGCTGGTGGAGATATTTCTGGACATCACTACTAAAATGGGAGGGACAACCATCATGCTGATACCATATGTTCGTTCCAATACCGATAAGCATAAATAATATTCTGCCCTGTGTTCAAAAATAATATTATTTTCATAGTCCCTTCGACCAAACCTAATAGTTGTTTAATACTTTACTATTTTCTGTTTTAAAAAGTTTGTTATCCTCGTTTTTAATCACTTCCTATGAAAATACCTATTAATTTACTTATTTGGCAATAGCTTAAAAAATAATAAAGATATCAATGTGAGGTTTTCGCTAAAACTCCGATCTTCTATTACTCTTTATAATTAGCGTAATAGAAGTCTCAGTCGATCCAAATTTGATAACAGCTCGAAATTTCCTTTTAAATGAGCTTAAGCTCATTCAATTCGGATAAGGAGTTCGGAAGATATCTACATATTTAAAACACTAGACCAATTTTTCAGCAAGTTCGTAAGAAAGTTATACTGCACCGATTTATATATATTTTTTAAATGATCTTCTGGTGATCGAGAGCTTTCAAGAAATGTATTGTTCCCTTTAGCAGCTGCGCCCCCTTCCGGTCAATTTAGAAAAATATTTTCAGTCTCTTTGTCACTTTTGTTATAATATTTTTTCTTTTCAAGAGCTTCCCAGATATGGCTACTGAACAGCCTTATTGCCTTAAAATTTGGGGTTTTAAGTGTAATTATCCATAAAAATAATTTCGCCGCACCCCGATACATACCCTCCCAGTGGGGAATCTATTTTTTATCAGGTCATTTCAATTATTAAGGCATACAATATTTCTTGTGACAATGATTGAACTGTACAGATGGGCAGACGGGTCTAAGGAAAATGGGGCATTATATAAACATCGTGTTTTATATAGTTTTTGGAATTTTTAATGGCACGAAGTTCAGTTTTATTAATCATTTTGAGAATGTGTCTTGCTGATTTTCTCGACTTCTTTAGCCTAATATATATTTTCAATTACTTCTTAATTAGGGTCCCCAATAAATTTCGTGCTTCTAGATACATAACCTTCAATTTAACTACACACTAAGTCCCAAAATGAAATCTGTACTTTATCGATATTTCTATTTCTGTAACCTCCTACGTTACAGGCTGCCGATATTTTACCGCGGGAGTGGAAGATGTCGTAACGTAAATGAGGATGACCTTTTTGCTTGAGTAGTCGCCAAGATATAAAAGAAAAGACAATACAAAACCCAAAAATACGTAAGCGTATTCGCTACAAAAAAAACAGTTGCCTTGAATGCCTTCGGCTATTTTTTTTTCTTCACTAAGACTTCAATCAAGCTTGGCGCCTTATGCTTTTATCTGATATTAAGTGGGCTGCCAGTAATAAGTAGCTAATATTTAGTGGAGATGCAAGATTTCTACTTGAAATTAAGAATAAGTGGTGTTTATTCTTCGGATATACTATTAATATCTAGTGGTCAATTAAGCTCCATTTTATATATTAAGTTTAAATAGATTGCGTTTTAAATTATCATATATTAAACTGAAAAAACATTTCATTTGATTTAAACAATAATAAAGTTAAATGGGACAAATATTTGTTTCCTATAAACAAAAAAAATATATATTTTAAATTTGTTTGAACTTATTTCGTTTACTTAAATAGTCTGTTAGTCAAATAAATCAGATCAAAATTTTGTTTTGTTGTAACTTATTTGCCCTAGACGGAACTCGATAGCTTATGACGGCCTAATGATCTCTAAAAAGAGCGAAATCGCGTTCGTCGTTCGACTGAAATGGATCATTGCGCCTGCGGCATTGCAGGACATGTTCCAAACAGGGATCATGGTATCCTTGTTGTGATATTGGTGTAACATGAATCACAAATACATTAACACTATAAAGAATTGATTGCTACAAGTATATATTTTTTTAAATCAAATATATTATTATGTAATTCAAAAACGTAAATACGTCCTACCTAATAATCTTTATTAAATTTAAATATATTATTTGTTTGTGTAAGAAAAAATGATACATATTTTTATTATTTAGAAAGTTATTTTTCTAATTTTCAGAAGAGTGTTATAGAAGTGCAAAACTATCTTAAAATATAATCTCATCTCATTTATAGCATTTATTTGAAGGTAAAAACATATTTTTCGACATTAATTTATAAAATTTTGCATTAAATATTTGTTTTAACTAATACAAAGGTTTATTCATTTTCATAAATAATAAAAAACAGTAAATTTCCTCCACCTGGAACTTCCCTCTCTATGAATCTTTCCCTTAATTAGAAATAGAGAAGTGTGATCCAATTTAGTTCCGTATGTAGTCATTTAATAACACATAAACACTGTATTTTCAAATATTTTTATCGGACGCCATTTTGGTCCACCATTTTGGATTCCTACCAAAATTTTGCAACATTTGATTTTTAGGCATAATTTAAAATAATTTGAATATGTAGTTTTTACAGTGACATACATCGCCATTTTGTTCCGTCATGTTAAATTCGTACCAATTTATCCCTATATCACATCTAATTATTGTGCAAAACTTTAAGTCGATGAATTCGTAACACAAATTTAGCAGTTTATCTCTATATTACACTTACTGCTTAATTAATCTAATATGTAGTTGTTTCAGGCTAATTTTTTAAATATTTTATTAGGCCGCCATTTTGTTTTTCTATTTTTGATACCAAAATATTACCAGTCCATTCCTATGTCACAATTGATTTTTATGCAAAATTTGAGGTAAATTAGATAATTCGTTTTTTAGTAATATTTTTTCAACGTTTCACTAGGTCATCATCTTGTTATGCCATACTAGATTTTTACCATAATATTACCAGGTCATCCCCATGTAACCCTTAATTTTTGACCAAAATGTCAAGTCTATCAAGTAAGTAGTTTTTAAGCGATGCCGCGAACTGACAGACAGACCGACGGAATAGATAGAACATAATATTTGATATTTAGAGACGCTAAAACGTAAAATATGCAAGAGGGTAATTTCTTTCACCCTTACAAACATTTTATTTGGCCGCCATTTTGTTCAGTCATCTTTAATTCGTACCACAATTATATCTGTGCCACAATTAAGTATTGCAGAAAATTTGAAATTAATCTAATAAGTAGTTTTTTCAGGCTTATTTTTTAAATATTTTATTAAGCCACTATTTTGTTTTGCCATATTGGACTATTGCTAAAATGTTAGCAGATGATTCCCACATGACACTTAATTTTTGACTAAAATTTGAGGTCAATCAGTTAAGTAGTTTTTAGCTATGCCGCGAATAGACAGACGAACTGAATTGAGAAAAAATGTTTTTCGGCATCTAGGGCTCTTGGAGGGTGATTTTTTCACGAATACAATACTTCTCTTTTACGAGGGAAGTAAAATGAAAATAAATGAGCTATATATAACTTTAATAAACTTGAGATCCCAGACAATTTTATTTTAATTTTTCTAAAAGTTCTCTAAAACTATCTAAAATATGATGTAAAAATGGTGTAATATTGGCCTGTACAAACGACGCAAACAAACCATTTTTGCTGCTATAATTACTCTCAAACAAAAACATATTTGCATCAAATAATCGCTAATATTTCCTAAGTAACGGCTTGTTTGAGAAAAACAAATTGATATAATGGACAATTTTATTTTAATTTTTCTAAAAGTTCTCTGAAATTATGTCGGAAATTGTTCATTTAGTAAACATTTATTCAATAAATATATTTACAGTAGAAAAACAAAAAATTATATCAGATTAATATTTTTTGTTTGATATATAAAAAAACTCAAATAATCAATTGAATTTAATACAAACAATATGTGTATAAACCAAGTTCAAGTATATTATATTTTTCTTTTCGAGTATATTAAGCTCAAATAACGAAATCGCTCACTGACTGAAGTAAATAAATGATCCCAATACATTGTGGTTATTTTTGAATGATCAAACCCAAAAATGACGTAGTTTTTCAATCTATCGTTCAAGTTCAAAATTAAAAAACAACGCGTTATGTCCCATCAGAAAAAAACATTCTGGACAATTTACAGCAGTAATTTACAATGTATTGTACATAAATAAAGAATACTTACTATTTTTTTCCCAATTTAGTTAAGCTGTTGACAAGATTAGGTATTGCCGAGAGTATTTCTTCTCAGCATTCTTCAGGTTAAATAAAAATAGGCATAAACATTATTTCAAGAGCTTGCCACCAAGGGAGTTTGTTTTTATGTCTATATATATAAACTAAGCGCCAATACTCCGAAATTCGAAAATCGTATCAATGAATTGCGGGGTTATTGGACCTATGTCCGGAAAATTACTAAAATATTAAAGTTATTGATCAAGTGGCTTAATTGTGTTCCAGGGTGATTGACTATGAATCAACAAAAGTTATTCTGGAAACTCTGTATAGACAGATAATTAGGAGTGGCAACAGTGATAAAGGCAGAACCACTGAGGACTGAGTAAACAGAGTGCAGAGCACAATGAAGTCGGATTTATAATAAAATTTCCTATTTTAAAGAGCGGAGACAAATTTCACAAACTATGCTATAGATTGCTCTGTACTGACTTTAACTTGACTGTACTACATAAACTACAATAAAGAAGGTTTTCCAATACACAAAGGAAGTTACTTTAAATATAAAGGCCGGCTTATACAGAGCCCTTGCAAAATATGAATTTTAATAGAAAACTGGCTATTGCTACAGGGTTATTGGTTAAAATTACCACTGCCTTAACTTTTACAAAATTAGTTTTAGACCAAAAAGTTCTTACTAAAAATCTTATAAACTAATTTTTTGTGTGAAAACTGTTTGTATACAGGATGAAACGCGTAGCAACCCAAAATTACATTTTTCAAAATGAAACACCCTGTATATTTTATATTTGTCGAACGAGCCTTTTACTATTAAAATGTGTTTTTATACTATTACTTGTAAAAAAAATATTTTAATTTTTCTAAAAGTTCTCTAAAACTATCTAAAATATGATGTAAAAATGGTGTAATATTGGCCTGTACAAACGACGCAAACAAACCATTTTTGCTGCTATAATTACTCTCAAACAAAAACATATTTGCATCAAATAATCAAATAATGTCTAAGTACTTCGCGAATTTACCAAAGAACTATGAAAATACCTCGCGAATTTAACAAACATCCGTGAAAATTCATTATGCCTCCAAATTTTACTAAAAGGTTGTTTCATGAGTTGTCGTAATTTTACCCTACGTGGCACGTAACGCTGGTCAAAAGGAAGAGAAAATAAAAGAAGAAGAAACTTTAACAGCCAACCTCACATTTTTATTATCCTTATTCGTGAATCGTTTGGGAGTGTATGGCAATTTTTAGATTTAAAGGGTTTCAGAGCCCGTTTTAGTGTAAAAAACAACATATCCTGGAAAACTAGATGTCTTAAAAAATAATCGAGGGTGATAGTATATTTGAGTTCAAGTGAAGTATTTGTGTAAAAATTAGGTAAGAATTTAGAAAATTGTTACGTGTTTATTGTAACATTAGATGTATTATTCACTATGCTATAAGATTCCCATAAAAAGACATGATTTCAATAATTTTAGTTATCATCTGTTGGTTTAGTTTTATATAATAAAATAAATTTTTTAAAGATAATTTTGTTTTTTTTCCATACCTACCTACTTTTGTTGCTTACAGCATGCTTTTATGTTTGTTTAAAAGCCATCCTCATTTTTAAGCTGTATATTTGGCATATTTGCTATTTAAATTTGTTACAAATGAGAAATTATAACTGAAACCAAACATATAGCAGCATATTTTAGCGATAACTTCGGCCATACGGCTAAAATGCTTACGCTATAACGCCGTTACCATTATCTATTTGTGTCATTAAAAAAACGAACGGAGAATGAGATTTTTAATAATATTTTAAGTAAACGTGACTTTAAGGGTAGGTTTATTATTTTTAGTTTTGCAATTCTCATCATAACATATAAAGTAATGTTCTTATCCATCATTTTACCTAAGAAAGCTGGTATTTTTACATAAATTCCATACAAATTTTCAGTAATATATTTAGTGTGTTTAATTTGATTTTGTAATAAATTTGAGCGAGAATTATTATTCACTAAAAACTAACTTAATTTTATTTAAAAAAACAATTTTTAAGTGGCACTTTTCCGAGCACTTTTCCCTGTAATAAGGTTTTGTTTCATGTGCCAAATTTAAAAATATCAAAAAATCTACTAAAGCCGTAAAATGTGTATAGTGTATAGTAGTAAATATGACGGACATTTCAACTGTAATTTTACCTCTGTAAATGTAGTTTCAAATTTACTTGTTTATTTTTACAGTTTTAAAAGTAAAAATAATTGTATTTTTAATGTAAATATAACGGAATTTTCAACTGTAACTTTACCTCTAGAAATCTATTTTTAAGTTTTAAAAGTAAAAATACGTAAAATTACGTTTGTAACATGATTACAACGTTTTTTATGTAAAATCACTATTTCTTTCTAACAGTGTAGCACAGTTTAAGAAAGAAATAGTTCTGTCACTCCTTTGTTGTGCTCCCAAAAACCGGCTTTTTTGCGAGCGGTCGTAAATCACAGCGAACACCTACAGCTAACAGCTAGATGCGAGGTATACGAGGCCGCGCGTTATTTTATCGCAATGAATACATCTACGGGAAACGATCAATAAGTGTATTACTTAATTTAGGTATGCATATTAATATTTAGAGTAGTAGATGTTCAACTTAATAAGGTCAACTTATGGACTAAATGTGATAGGTATTAACAACAAACGTAAAATAAAAATGTATTCATTATATTTGAGAAATTATGTAAAGAACTTCCAACAATTAATTTTTTCTAATTTAAATTACAAACATTATCCGAACGACAATCAATACGTTCCCGATAGGATATCAAAATCGATTGCACTTCAAAAACATTCTACCAAGTTTGTAGAAATAGCGAATGGGAATACATGTTCCCTAAAAAAAAGCAATATCCTAATAGCATAACACTTAAATGGCTAATTCTTAAAACTAATAGTCGTAAATCTAATAGGTAGTGTAACTGAAACTGGGTCTCGTTTGGCGCCGATATCAAATATTTAAATTCGAATGGGATGATTGCTTGCATATACGTAGAAACTAGATTATTTCCAACAAAAATCAATGTTATAAAAAAAAATGAAATTATCCACAAGATTAAATTATTCTGCATTTAATAAGCCAAACCAAGAGCAAGTATCTTCCCCTTTTCTCAAGACCATCTCGACACTCTGGGTATCATCTTACATTCTCCAAAAATTATAATCAAATAAGAACTGAAAGGCCCTTGCGCCATAAATACTAGGAAAGAAATATGTCAGTACGCACGCAGTTTACAGTATAGATTATTTTCAACTCTATATAACTATCAAATAAACATTTTTTAAATGCTTTAAATGGATTCATGATAACTTTATCGAAGTTTTGAGTCGGTAACTTTATAAGTGTCTTAATATGAGTGAAACAGACTACAAGAACCATTGATCCAATGCAAGGGTTTTAAGGCACACGCACATAAAACCAAAGCACAAAACTGTTAAGCATTTATATTATATAAGTTTTATATAAAAGCCCTATTGTTGCCATTAAATCCGTTTATTAAACAGTCTGCACCTAAAAGCTATCTTAAAACATTTTAATTTTAATATTAACATCAAATAATCATAAGTGCTTTAAAATATAAATTAAAATGTTTTATAAAGCCTTCTTTAAACTTTTTTTTGTGAATAAATACTGATTGATGCAGGACAGTAAGGAAACCTATTACTGTTCATAGTACAAAAACGGATTTCCGTGAAAATAAGTGGAGAAATACGATTTAAATGGTTACTTTAAATATCATAAACAGGGGAATTATCTTAAAATAAGAAATAGACAATTTACAACCCCACACAAGTCACCATCCCAACAATGTAGCAAATCGTTTTCCTCTTCAAGTTGCATCGGACACCTAAGAGAAGAAACATTTTCCCGTTAAGACTAAGGTGTAAGAAAATTAATTTTTTTATTTTTCAAATAAATTACTCTTTATTTGCCGATAGATAAATAAACAAGAAAATATCGATATTTAAAAGAACTTAAATTGAACACAATCGGTTCATGCTAGGCTAAGCAGGAGTCATTTATAGTTTTGAAGGCTGAATGTAAATTTTTAGAGCAAAACTAGTAATGGTATATTGATAACACACAAAATTTGAGAGAAATCGTTATTATGCCCATTTTACCAGAATTAAGTTTTTGGACAAATTTCAGTAATAAAAATTAATAATAAACAACTTTTTCAAAGTTCTTTAAACATACCTTGCATTTCCCCTAACGTCACATCCATTAACACTGCAGTGAGAAGAATGACTAGCTTGAGAAGCCATTTCCAAAACTATCTCTAAAAAGTTACATTTAAACACACTCTTGTTCCATATTCTATATTTTTTCTCACCGCGTACAACGCTCCGTAAACACGTAGGTTTAAAATCTTAAGACACCGCGTACCTAACCACTGCGAAGTGGCGTCGGCAAGAGCGAAATTTATTGGGGAATAGCCAAGTTCTTGGACTGTTTAGAATATATATAGACTCTGATACTAGGGTTAATACTTTTATCTTTAAAGACACCCGATAAATTTCACAAAAACCCTATCATAAGGAGCAAAGTATTTCCTCCACTATGTAATAGAAAGTTCTCCGCCTCTCTATAACACATTGCCTCTTAAGGCAGAGTTTATGTCAAATTTCCATAATGGTATTAAAAAAAACACTTATCTTTGATGCCAAGGAAATTGTAAAAAAAAACGTTTATTTATCTGTTTTAGAGAAAGAATATAACCAAAATTAAAGCTAGGGCGAAACGCGCTTTTTAACTTATGTTTCTTTATCGACGGTAAAATATATCATTACCAAAATGATTACAACAAGGAAACAACGGCTCGACATCGACAAATTGAGAGGTAATAAAGAAGCTGATAAAGAGTTAATTCGAAGAAATGTATGATATGTATAATAAACAAATGATTCCTACAATAGCTTCTCTACAAAAGGTACTTACAATAGATCAAATTAACATCTCATGTAGCAGAACAAGCCTTCTGTCAAATTTTCCCAGTGTCTTATAGGTAAATGTATAAAATCTAAAATGATCAAAGTTTTTTATTATAAACAAAATATTTGAGTAGCTCTATGATTCGAAATTTTTGTCAGATATTGGTACAAATGCATTAGGCTCGGCTAATATAAATATCAAAATGTTAAAATACGCCACTTCATTTATAGATAAATATGTCACACGCATTATTAACTGCTGCATAGAGTGAAATTATTTTTCAAATCAAGAGAAAATTTTCATTGCGAAACAATTACCTAAAATTAGAAATCAAACAAATTTCTAACATTTTCGAAAAAATTTTGTATAAACAGTTATTTTACTATTGTATTATTAATAATATCATACCAGTAAGTCAGTGTGGCTTGAGAAAAGATTTCAGTACATCGGTTGCTTTGGTTGGTCTATCAGACGATATATTTTGCGCTATTGATAAAAAACTACACACTGCATTGGTACTCCTAGATTTTTCAAAGGCTTTCGATACTGTTAATCATGCACTTTTGTTAACAGAACTTAAATATTATGGATTTTCTCAAGGCTCCAGTCTTATGCCCCTGTTTTTCATTATCTATACAGCTGATATTTTGAGTTCATTAAAACATTGTAAGGTTCAAGCCTAAGTCGATGATACGCAAATATATTTCCATTTTAAACATTCTTATTATGAAGATGCATCCATTTTAATAAATGAAGATTTAAACATATTAAAACAATTTTCTTTGGAACACAGCTTAAAACTAAGTCCTCTCTAATGCTTTTCGGCCCAAAAATTAATAGGCAGTTTTTGAATGAAAACCTAAATATTAGCCTCGATGAAGTCAGGCTCCCAATAATTAGCTCTGCGAAAAACCTGGCTATTTTATTGGATAGTTGCGTTTTAAAGAACATATTCAGGAGTCATACTTATCTTTAAAAATTTTATACATGGTAGACATATACTTAATTTCTCTTTACGTAAAATGCTCTGTGGATCACTTGTTCTATCTAATTTCAACTACTGTGATTTCGTTTATGGACCCTGTCTTGATTTAACAGACCAAATTCGAATTCAGAAAATTTAAAATACCTATTCACGTCTTATTTTATTCTTTGGTTTGCTTCTCACACACTAATATAACGAAACTTCAACGTTTTGGTAAATTATATGATGTATGTATATTTTTATTATGTTTTATCTAGTAAATGTTTGTAGAAGTAATATGATGACTCCTAATTTCTATAATTTCGTGTAATTGCTATAATCTGTATATATATATATATATATATATATATATATATATATATATATATATATATATATATATATACAGGGTGGCCCAACGAAAAGGTCCCACCCTTATTTATGACTTTCCTGGTATATTTTGGGAAAAACGCTTGGACACGTCAATTTTGATTTTTAGGGGGACGTCTTTTCATGTATGATTGTATAATACAGGGTGTTCCAAAAATAAGATATCGCATTACACTTGACATTTTTAAATGGAAACCCCCAATTTTTTTTCTATTTTTGGATTCTCCAGGAAGTTTTTAGTAACTTTTGTATAATAGAGTTTATACCTATCTTCAACCATTTTGAAGTTATTTGAATAATTGAATAATATCAAGTATTGATAAATTAAATTCAAGAAAGGGTCAAAATAACGAAACTTTATTATCAAAACGGAAACATTGCAAGGGCTACTGCCCGGTTGTTTAATACGTTACATTCAGTCAAAAATATTAACCATAAGTATGTGGCTAAATTAATAAGAAAATTTGAAGCAACTAGATCTGTATCTAATATTCGCCGGAATCAGGAACACTAAACCATTTACAGTTTTACATTCACATTAAAATTTAAACAAAAATTAGTACCTTAGCTACAATGTGTCAAAAAGTCAATGTGGTAATAAATGTTGAAAGTGGTGTCCGTTTACCTCCATGCAATAATAAATATTTTGCTCAAATCTATTCCTAACATTTTCACACATTTCTGGAGTTATTTGTCTGCATTCCGCCGTGATCCGCTCCCGAAGATCTTGGATGGAGTCTGGCTTCGTACTAAAAACCTTACTTTTTATATGTCCCCAAAGAAAGTAATCTAAAGGACTCAAGTCCGGAGACCTTGGTGGCCACTCAATGGGGCCGCGCCGTCCGATCCACTGATTTGGGAAATGGGTGTCCAAAAACTGTCGTACTGGAGCTACATAGTGCGGTGGTGCACCATCTTGTTGGAAATGAAGAAAATTTTCATTATAATTAACCTCATTTTCTATTATTTCGGTTATTCGTGGCTCTATTGTATTTTCCAACATGTCCAAGTACAACTCCCCCGTCAAGTTTCCAGGAATAAAGAAAGGTCCTACAATATGATTTCCGAAAATGCCGGCCCAGACATTAATTTTTTGTGGGTATTGCGAATGTACCTCTCGAAACAAATGTGGATTCGAGTCGCTCCAATATCGACAATTATGTCTATTTACAGCACCATGTAAATAGAAGGTACATTCATCCGAAAAACAAATGTTAAATAACAAATTTGGGTTATTGTTCAAACGTTGTGTCATTAATTCGCAAAACTCCAACCTTCTATCATAATCGTCTTCATTAAGCTCATGGACAAGTTTAGTTTTGTACGGGTGAAATTTATAGGATTTCAAAATTCTTTGCACTGTTGAGCGTGTAAATCCTGAAGAAGTAGCCAGACCACGAGTACTTTGGGTGTTGTCAAGAGCCACGTGTCCCAAAACTGCTATTTCTCTGGCTTCATTTCTACTTGGACGATTTTCCTGATTCCGGCGAATATTAGATACAGATCCAGTTGCTTCAAATTTTCTTATTAATTTAGCCACATACTTATGGTTAATATTTTTGTCTGGATGTAACGCATTAAACAACCGGGCGGTAGCTCTTGCAATGCTTCCGTTTTGATAATACAGTTTCGTTATTTCGACCCTTTCTTGAATTGAATAAATCATTGCAAAATATTATAATAGAACTAGGCAACTTAACGATTTCAAATCAAAGATAAAGTTGTTCTATGATTTACGATGACATTGACGGATGCTAAATTTCTTGCTGGTATCGGTGATTATTATTTTTTTCCGTATTATCAGTACTAAATTAAATGAGGCGAATTTTATAAAAAAAATTAAAAAAACTTCAAAATGGTTGAAGATAGGTATAAACTCTATTATACAAAAGTTACTAAAAACTTCCTGGAGAATCCAAAAATAGAAAAAAAATTGGGGGTTTCCATTTAAAAATGTCAAGTGTAATGCGATATCTTATTTTTGGAACACCCTGTATTATACAATCATACATGAAAAGACGTCCCCCTAAAAATCAAAATTGACGTGTCCAAGCGTTTTTCCCAAAATATACCAGGAAAGTCATAAATAAGGGTGGGACCTTTTCGTTGGGCCACCCTGTATATATATATATATGTATATATATATATAAATAAAATAAATAATTATTATTATATACCTTTTACTCGGTTTGTATTAAAATAATTTATACAATATTTAAAAAATATATGATTAATAATCGGCAAACTGGTTAATTAGACTAATTCTTCTTAGTTTATAATAAATATTCAATATTTCGTTTCTCTTTTCTGGAAAAAACCGGTTTTTTTCAGGCATTGTCAGGATTTTTCCGGAAATTTTAACAAAATTTAGTAACCCTCTATCAAGTTCATTGTTAAGAAATTATGCACATACAATAATACAAATGATCGATTATACTTGGCGTCGACTATTCATCAGACACTAAAAAAAATGACCACCCCAATCGCTCGCGGCGCCGGATAATCATAATATATACATGCGCGCGACAATATTTGGCATGATGCTGCTAGAACCGTGATTTAGGATTAATTGTTTATAAAATAATGTAATACTTAGGCTTAAAGGGGATAAATAGGATTGTGGGGTAAAAGCGTTAAATCAATCTATAAACGAATTTAATGAGTAGAAGGCTATGCGTCGCGAACTGGCAACTCTGACCGTTGAGCTGCGCGAAAATCCCTCGATGGATACCAACTATAATGTATGCAATACAAAATCCACTTAGAGGGTTTTATATTTTACACTGGAAGGATCATCTCTTCAAAGTAAAATATTTTTAGTGCAAGTAAATTTTTAAAAATTGTCTTGGCTATGTCATTATAAAATATACTTCAAATTTTGAAAATATATAGATATAACAGAAGCTTAGCTCGTTAGACTAGTCTTAAAAAAATCGGTAAATTTTCTTCCCTCGTTATCTGTCTTTCCTTTTATTAGAAATAGTTAAGTCTGACCTAATTGAGTTCAGCACATAGTTATTTAATAACACATATATACTTATATACTATTCAAATATTTTTATTGGGCGCCGTTTTCTTCCATCATATTCGATTCCTACTAATATGTTTTACCAGTTTCTACTTATGCCGCACTTGATTTTTGGGCATAATTTAAAACAAATTGAATATGTATTTATTACATTGACACACACCTCAATTTTGTTACGTTATGTTGAGTTCGTATCAGTTTATCCCTACATAACATTAAATTGTATTAAAGATTTTTTTGCGTTGTTTAAAAAAATACATATGGACGCAACCAGATGGCGGAAATCTTGATTTCATAGCACAACTTTACCAGTTTATGTTTATATCACACTTAATGTTTGCATTGAAATTAATCTAATAAGTAGTTTCTCAAGGCCGATTTTTAAAATAGTTTATTAGGCTGCCATTCTGTTTTGTTATCTTATATTCATACCAATATGTTACCAGTTTATTAATATGTAACACTTTTTTTTATGCAAAATAAAATTTGAAGAAATTGGATAACTTTTTAACGTTTCTCTAGGCCGCCATCTTCTTCCGGCATATTAGACTTATACCAAAAGATTACTAGGTCATCCCCATATGACCCTTAATTTTTGATTAAAATTTGAAGCCACTCTGATGCTTAGTTTTTATGATATGCCACGAAATGTCAGGCAGACAGACGGACTGACGGAATTAATAAACATGTTTTTGGGCATCTAGGGTCGGTATCAATTCACTTGGGTAACCTAAAAATATGTAAAACCTGAGGGGGTGATTTTTTTCCGAATATAAATATTTTATTTGGCCGCCATTTTGTTCTGCCATCTTGAATTAGTACCACAGTTTTACTAGTTCTTCTCTATATCACAATTAGTTATGGCACACAATTTGAAATCAATAGTTTTTTCAAGCTGAATTTTTAAATATTTTATTAAGTCGCCATTTTTGATTCATATCAAAATTTTACATACATGATTTTATGCAAAATTTGAGATAAATTGGATAAGTAGTTTATTAGTAATAATTTTTTTAACATTTCACTAGGCCGTTATTTTGTTTTGACATTGGAGTTTTGCCAAAATGCTACCAGGTCATTCCCATATGACTCTTAATTTTTGATCATAATTTGAAGTCAATCGGGTAAGTAGTGTTTTAGTTATGCCGCGAACAGGCGGACCGACAGAATTGAGAAAATATGTTGTTCAACATCTAGAGACCCTGAAATGTAAAGATCTGAAAAAATCACCCTTCTATTTGTATAATACTTTCCTTCTACGGAGGAAGTAAAAATTATTTGGCCACCATTTTTTCCCGCCATCTTGAATTCGTAGCATAATTTTACCAGTTTATCACATTTATGCTTGCACACAACTCAAAATTAATCTAATAGGTAGTTTCAAGCCGATTGTTTAAATATTTTATTATGCCGCCATTTGGTTTTTCTATCTTATATTCATACCAAAATATTACCAGTTCATTCCTATATATATATATAATACTTGATTTTAGTGAGGAAATTGTATAATTGTTTTTTTAGTAATAATTTATTTAACGTTTCACTAGACCTCCATCTTGTACCGGCATATTGGATTTTTACCAAAATATTACCAGGTCATCCCCATATGACTTTTAATTAAAATTTGATGTCAATCTGATGAGTAGTTTTTAAGTTATGCCGCGAATTGACAGACCGACAGACAAACCAATAGACGGACCGACGGAGTTGATGCAACATATTTTTTGGCATCTAGGGACGCTAAAACCTGAGAGGGCGACTTTTTTCTCGATTATAAATATTTTATTTGGCCGCCATCTTGAATTAGTACCACAGTTTTACTAGTTCTCTATACCAAAATTAGTTATGGACCTAATTTGAAATCAGTCCATTAAATAGTTTTTTCAGGCTGAATTTTTAAATAATTTATTAAGCCGCCGTTTTGGTCCGCTCTTATGGATTCGTACCAAAATTTTACAAGTTGGTTCCTACATAATTCTTGATTTGTGTGCAAAATTTTAGAACAATTGGATAAGTAGTTTTTAGTAATAATTTTTTTAACATTTTATTAGACCGCTATTTTGTTTTGCTCTCAATTTTTGACCAAAATTTGTCAAGTCAATCGGGAAAGTAGTTTTTTAACTATGCCTCGAAAAAACAGAGCGACAAACAGACAGACGGTATCGGGGGATGATTTTTTTAGATTACAATACTAAAATCTACCACAATCAACACGCGGGGTATCCTAGGAAAAATAAATAAATTGTGATTTGTCCTGGGCAAGATGAGCACCTTGTATTCTTAAAATAATTTTATTTAAAAATTAGATTTGAACCAGAAAGTTCTTGCATCTATATAGTATATAATACGTTTAAAAGCTGTAACCGCTTATTATATATAACGCCGTTACTTAAAAAAAATAATATTAAAAATGATAAAAAATCTCCTCCTAACGGAAAATTAAAGTTCCCTTATCCTAAGCCCCAAAGCCGTTATTAAATTGTATGCCACGGGTCTAGAATTGACGTCGAAATTGAAGCCCAACAACCTAGGCTAAACTTTAACTAAGTTCAGTCTCTGCATACTGTTAAAATATGCTGATGAAGCTGTCTATCTTCGTAAGCTGTTACCGCAAAAAGATGCAGAGCTGGATATTACTTTATATACTGGTATAATCTCATTTAAGTGTAGAACTGCAAATAACAGAGTGTATATTAAACGTTTTTGGGATTATGAGTATATATTATTTATTATTTTACATGATCTGTTTTTCCTGTTTCCTTTGTACTAGGAAAACGGAATAAGAAAACACAAAAAAAAATAATTAAAATTTTGATGTACTAATTCCAGAAAAAGTGGCATATTAAAGGTGTTCCGTATTTCCTATCAGGTAATTACCTAATATAAACTTTTGAAAGTTTTGTAAACAGTTTTCTAATAATTCATTTCTATTTCCCTCATAAAAGGGATTTAATCGTGGAAAAATTACCATCGGAAGTTTTTACAGATCTTCAAATTTTAGTGCCCCTAGATGCGAAAAGACATACACAGTTTTGAAACAAAAGTATACAGAAAACCTACACACACAAACAGATACTTAAATTTTTACTGAAATCATCCATTCATGGTTAAAAAGGGAGTTGTAAAAAGTCTATATGATAGAGCAAAAATAATTTGCAAAGATCAAAATTTTATTAAAGAAAAAAATTTTATAAAAGATGTTTTAAATCAAAACAATTATCCTAATAATTTCGTTGAAAAATGTTTTTATGAATTTGAGAATCCAAAAGACAAAAAAATCCAAAATAGACCAATTACAAACCTCTTTATACCATACATACCTAATTTATCACATAAAATAAAACAAATAGGTAAACGTTTTAACATCAGAACGATCTTTAAAACACAAAATACACTTAGAAGTAAACTTACAAAAACAAAACCTAACAATGAACAAGAAAATACAAAAAATGTTATTTATAAAATTCCGTGTCAATGCAATAAATTTTACATAGGTGAAACCTCTAGGCCATTAGCCAAAAGAATTAAAGAACACCAAACATACATAAAAAATGGGGAATTTCAAAAATCAAACATTTGCCAACATGCACTAGATAACAATCATAAAATTAATTGGAATGCTTCTAGTATTTTAGCAAAAGAACCATGTTCCAAAAACCGTAAAATAAAAGAAAGTGCCTTAATATTATTAAATAAAGATAATTGTGTAGCATCTTGTGCCGTTAGTTTTAATAACACTTGGTTAAATTTGCTAAATACTGAAGTAAAAAAAGGACTCCTCAAAATTCAATAAATTAAAATGAACATACTCTAGGTACACATATTTCGCACCTTATTCTAACAATTAAAAATAACACCTTTAAATTGACATTCATTAACATTTTTTCAGAGATTAGCCATTCTGGTTATATTTCTGATACGAAACATAAGAAATATTCTGCTTTTAGTATTTTATTTGTAGGTTTGCTGAAGACGGGGGTAGAATTTCCCCCGAAACGTCCAGAAAACAAACATTTTTCAGTGTCGTTCCTCGGGTACCTTCATAGTGGACCCAGAACTTAAGACTATCTATTCAATTTATAAGGTAAATATATTTTATTTTTCAATTTTCTAAGGCGAAAAACCCAAAAAATAGTTTTAAACCCAATCTGAAGTTTAATTTTGTAGTTTTTCTTCTTACGTAATATTTTATCGCAACGTAAATAGGGTGGCTCGCAATATTAACGAACTAAAAATAGTTATTTTCCTAACAAGTGCGGAAAGTGATACTTTTCTGCATAAAACTGCAGTCGAGTGCGGAAATGACACTTTTCCGCAAGTATGAACCCAAGTAGCACTTTTAGTCATGAATACGTCATTGTTATCACAAGTATTTTCATTGAAGTAACCGGAACTTGGTGTCGCCACGTTCTGTTTAAGCTGAGACTACGTAGTCATTACCGAAATGGGGAACAATTTGGGTAACTATTTCGTGAATAACTTTGACTATTACGTATATAGTACGGAATAGTGTAGTTCTATTTAAGTAGTAATAATTCACCCTATTCGTCACTTCCTTATTTCTGTCTTTATTTAATCCGTTTTAAAAATATGTATGGTTCGTTTTAATACAAACAAAACAGTTATGGCGACTACAAACACTCAAATTGGGAATTTGGTGTAGAGCGTATAGAATACGTTATTGGTATTTGAGGTAGGATACATGCGTTTCACTTAGTTTTCTGGCTATGCTAAGGACCTAAAATTAAAACGCAGGCAATTTCTCTGATGAATATGCTGAAGATAGTCGTAAAAAAATTACGCGCCTTTAAAATTCGTTAATTTTCATTACATTTTGGTCAAATATATTGGCCAATTTAAGTCTCAAAAATGTAATTTTGAACTTTGGTTTAAATAGTAATTATCATTAAATATCTTATTATAGAGAGTTAATTTGTATGCTTTTTAATCTTTATACTCACAAAAACAAACAACATAGCTAAATATTTATAGGGGAGATGAAAATAACCAATTAACATTACTGAGAAAATTACTTAACAACAAGTGTCTACGACTGCTCCAATGCGCTTTTATAGTTTTAGATTCTTTAAATACGCAACTGTTACCTATACCTAATTACACTGAAGTCTTGAACACTAAGGTGGTACGAATAAAGTTATCTACAAAGTTCTTATTAAACCTATACTGTTTATTATTACCAAGCGGTTACGATTTGGGAAAATTCCGCCGGTTATTTAAAATTTAATGCGTTGTGTCGGCGTAGCATGCGGAATGTTGCGGTACTTGACTCACTACTATAATTCTGCCATCTATCATAACCATAACCCTTTATTTCGTTTTTATTTTTTGTTTCCTTAAAATACCGCTTTTCGTTGTTTTGTTCAGGTATGATATCACCAAGTTGCGATATTTTTAATTTTATATAACATGTGACTGAGTGACGAAAGCTACTTTTTTTCTTACGGTATGTGAAGCCATTCTGAACCATTTTAACTTGTTACTCCTACTATAACACAACACATACACCACTAATTAATAGCTGTAGATAGAATTACAATGACTTTAGAAGTACAGTGACGACAATAGAAGAACACCCGTCAAATTGGTGCAAAATGTCTAACGGTTTAAATAGGGGCACCCATATTATCGTTAGTTTTTCGCAAAATATGACTAAATTAATCTACTTTTATATTGACAACCTCTGTCAGCGTCAGTTGTAAATGTAGGGTTATGTTAATGTTTTACTTTAATAACCTATTTGAACTATGTAGTACAAACTTACTTTTTTATTTAGATTTTTAACAAATAACAATGTTTGTGCAAGCGATTAATAAGAGTTGTCTGCCAAATGAATTTAGTAATGTAGTATGTACTGAGGAAGGCCTACAGAATAAAGTTTCCTTTATACTAATCTTAGAGAGCATCTACCTCAAATTGAGGTGATGAATGAAGTAAAACATGCACTAAGACATGAAACAATATTGTCTTTAACAGCAAAATAAAACCAAAATATAATAATGTGCAATATTTAATAACTTTTCTTGGAGTAAACTTAAACTTAAGACATTTACGGTCATAGTCATTTACACATTCATCACAAACACTTTATAATTACAAGCAAAAAACGGGTGAACCAGGCTTAAATACATTTCTCCATACGGCCAATGTCTGAGAACTTCTTGTTTGAGTCAATATTCATTTTAATAATCACAAAAACTAATAAAATGAGGCACTAAAACAACAAACCTTAAAAGAAACCCACGTAGGCGGAAAGTAAGCAAAACTATTTTAGCAGCAATATGGCTGAACCAATCAAAAATTGGTTACTCTATTGTTGCCACTGTCCTTATAAAATCATCGACCGAATCTCGTACCAGCGCCCTCTATCTCCGGAACCTCAAATACAAGAGGTAAAAGTTTACTTGTAGTAAATAATTACTGCAATTCTTACTTCTAAGTTGCAACAGAAGAACATCGACTGGTAATGGCCAGTTTAAAGTAGCAGTAAACGATAACTTTTTCTACTCTGTTTTTACTTTATAGTAATACGTTATAGTAGTACATTTAAATCTAATGGAACAGTCCCTGCAAAGTTCAAGAAGTTACTGATACTTAACAGTTATAATTTATTAAACAGATTAGGCATAGTAACTTTTGCCCATTAAATTTCAATTTAGAACATATTAGAGTTAGTGTTTATTATTGACAATATTTATAGTAAAATTGCCATTTTTTGCCATATGACTTTTTCGGCTGAAAACTGCTCAAGAAATCCGCTCGTATAAATGGAAGTGTTGATGCAGGGAAAGGGAATATGGGCAATGTTCTGGAGGTATGATATAGAGTCTAAAACTGCCTCAGATAATTCTTCATCATAATTGCTCGACATTTTACAGATATTTATTAAATTTTACGCGAATAAAAACTCATTAATATAATTAGTACCGCTAATGATAATTATTAAGTTTGATTTAGACATCGCCTAGCACATCTTGTTACTATGTCAACTAGCAAGATGTACATATTTGAATTGCTATATTTGAATCGGATATAAAGTTCTTAAAGGCTCTATTTTGAGAAATTTGAGTTTGTAAATAAATGAATATAATATTGATGAGAAAAGATAGTTTAAAAAGAAAATGAAGCATAAAAATTGCAAAAGAATAAATAACATTCATTCAAAATGAACTTTTGGACGACAACATCTACAGAGTGATCCAAGCAGACCCGACCAACAAAATTGAAATACGAATAACCAACCTTATAAACGCATCCAACCTACCAACAGAGGAGAAAAAGATGTTAAGGCCAAGCAGCTCAAGGATCCCGTGGTTCTACGGACTACCTAAAATACATAAAGTCAATCTATCACTTCGACCTATCGTTAGTGCAATAGGATCTCCTATATCCTCATATATAAGAAATTCTACGCATTTTGTAAAAAAGCTTAAATCAGTCCAATTAGATCCCAAAGATATCTTAGTCAGTAGAATCGCTGTATACGAGTGTGCCTGAAAATGATTCAATTCCCATCATATCAGACTTATTTCACCATAATAGTATCGACAACTCATTTTTAAATCTAATTGAAGCATGTCTTACATCATCGTATTTTGTCTTTCAAGGAACTTTATATGAGCAAACCTCAGGAGCAGCCATGGGATCTCCACTGTCACCGGTGGAAGCCAATATCTTCATGGAAGCTTTTGAGGAAGAAGCCTTAGAGTCGTCTCTACTAAAACCAAAATCATGGTTCAGATATGTAGACGACATTTTTGTAATATGGCCACATGGTCCAGAAAACCTCTCTGGGTTTCTTGATCATCTAAAACAACAACATGCTAACATAAATTTACAATGGAAATTGAATCAGAATAGAAAACCAACGCATACGAACAGGTACTTAAATGCAAATTCCCATCATCATGCAGCACAAAAGCAATCAGTCATTAATTCGTTGGTTTACAGAGCTCTCGCGATTTGGGGCCAAAATTCTTTTCAATCGGAAACAGAGAAACTGATTCAAGCTTTAAGAGGGAATGGATATTGCACTGATGATATTAGACGATCAGTTAGAAAATATAATAATCCTACTCCACGAAATGATACTTATAAGGAATTACCGATAGGAAATGTAGTTCTTCCATTTATACACCGAACCAAAGACAAGATTGCAAGGTTACTTCGCCGGTCCAACATACGTACAATCTTCAACACACACAAGAAAATTGAACAATGTTTGAGATCGTCAAAGGACATTATTCCTTTTCAAACGGAAGGAGTATATGCAATTCTTTGTTCCTGTGGTGATGTCTATATTGGAGAAACTGGACGATGCAAATCGACTAGACTAATCGAACATGAACGATGTATCAGAAAGAAACAAATTGTACATTCTGCTGTATCTGAACACCAACATTCTACTGGGCATGTCATAAATGTAAAAGAAACAAAAGTTCTTGCATCGGTTTTGGGACTTTATAAACGCAAAATTAGAGAATCTATTGAAATTTATAAGCATTCCAACAATTTTAATAGAGATACGGGCTTCAATCTACATCATACGTGTAAACGTATGATGTAGAAGACAGGTCGACTATAAATAGCCGGCCTGGGTCTCTCCGAGCTCATTCAGTGTTCCGATCTCGTGAAGTGAAGATCCCTGAAGATGCCTCGTGCAATCGAAGGCGAAACTTAGAAAAGTGATTCCATTTTAACACGGTCTAATCTCAAGAACCATGATTCCTTAATTGACCATAGCCGCGAAAGCTTTCGTTCTATGTTATTCATTCAAAATTTCGGGAGATTTTTTTCGCATCTTCTACACTAATTGTGAAAATAACTTTGCGCACGGTGATGCGTGCGGACATTAGACGATATCCGCGCCCTCATAGAAAATATAATTACAATTTATTTTTGTATTTCCCATTGATGAGGGTTGACCCATGACTAAAGACATGTGATATATGTCAAAATTGATTTTAACGTTATCTGACATACATCTACGACCGAAGAAAAATTATATATCTAATAAATAAATATTGTCCCATTTGCGATGGACATTATGGCGAGCACCATATAAAACATGCATAACTATCAGTGTAGATCAAGGTTATTAGAATATAAATTCAAATATATTGGTTTGTTAAAATGAAAAATAATCGTTTAGATAATTATTCTCTCTCGACCAAGAAATTGTAAATTTCGCAATTTAATTTTAAGGCATAAAATTAGCATCACTATTGTGTAAAATTCAGATTCTATCTAGTTTAATGCTTAAATGTTCTAAAGAAGGCTTTAATTATCGCCACGTGTTGTAGCCAGAGAACACAGAGCGGAATATTATTCTGTACAATTACTCAATGTAATTTAAGCAAA
Organism: Kuschelorhynchus macadamiae; assembly: GCA_030620095.1. Taxonomy (NCBI): domain Eukaryota; kingdom Metazoa; phylum Arthropoda; class Insecta; order Coleoptera; family Curculionidae; genus Kuschelorhynchus; species Kuschelorhynchus macadamiae. The sequence continues at coordinate 1,676,841 of JAUTXW010002049.1, read as the reverse complement.
GCTGCTGCCCTTTGCATAATAGCCTTATCCCAAGGTTTATATCACTGACGATGAAGATTTCAATTGAATTTATTCATAAAGTCGGAAACCGTATGTTGTCATTATCCTACCAAAACAATAAAACAATACATTTATCAAGTGTTGTGCACAATGAAAAATATATTTGATATATTTGTGTGAATAGGCAAAAATATGTGAGGAGAATAAAGATTATATGAATTATAATGACTACTGATCAGTATTTTGCAAAACGGACTATTATGTAAAAACGAAAAATAATGGAGTAATACGAAAAACAGAGAGGCCTAGAAGAACAGACCTACCAAAGGCCCTGTAACGAAATAAAAAGTGTTTAAAATTGTAGACCTATTACCAAACAAAATTTACTTTGGCGTACACAATATCCCCAGGTTTCAGTTTTCCTGATGCCTTAAAAATACCTAAGGTGCTGCCTATTTACAAAAAGTGCCCGAGGACTGACATGACCAAATAGAGACCTGTATATTATTGTCTGGTCTTTTAGCGGGCAGAATCATTTCCTTCATCTTGAATGAACATCATTTTGCTTATGTTAAGTATCAGGCTTTATCAGTACACGACAACAAGAATATTTAAAACTCAAAAAAGGATAATCCGAACTATCCTTGAGCATACTGCAGACTCTTGTTTAGAGATTTGAAAATATGGTGAAAGCCATTTCACTATTTTCTTCAACTAGTATTGTTTGTGACAGGACATAAACAATTGTTTCAAATACACCACGATCTCTATGCTGGAGGCATGGAAATTTTAACAAGGCACTCTTATGATCTAAGAACACCCCTTCACAGCACAGCTCTTTTTTCTAGAAGTTCATATTATAGAGCTATCAAGGCCCTTCGGCCGAAAAATATTACGGACATGACACTTAACAGAGCCTTTAAGAGCCCCATTACTGGTCTACAAATTGTTAAGTGTTTGTAAAAATTCTGGGAGGAATTTAATGATACTTAGTTTAACTTAAGATCTAGCAAGTTGGCATTAAACAGGTTTAAATTTAGAGCAGCTCTTACTTGACAGTTAAAGGTTTAAAATGACGTAAGCAACAATTGAACAAATGATCTTTCTAAATGTCTAAATTATAAAATGACAGTGACATATGCAAAACCCAACTGGTAAACTAACAGTTTTAGTTACCATATCAATTCGATGGTCTAACTCTTAAACCTTTTTAGTAAATACGTGGGTGAATGTTTTTATTTTTCCGATTTTTAACTGTATGTTTGCTATGTTAATTATAGAATATAGGCTAGTCGTCATTTATGTTGTTCATATCGTCTTTAGTCATTTTATAATATTGTTGTACTTATTGCAAGCATTACCTACACCCTGATGACACTGTTCATTTTCCTGTTTTGATGATATAGTAGTAATAAAAGCATTTGATTTTATTTCACTTCATTTCAAAGCCCACAAAAAGCGTAGTGAATATACTCCTAATATAAACCTGTCACACCCTGGAAATCAATTCCTGAGCAAAGAACTAAACTTTGCCCCCTGATTAAAGAAGTCTCTAAGTCAAAGTTTATATGTAAGTTCAATTTAAACAGCACATTAGAAGGACTAGAATTCAGGTGAAAAATAAGAACAGAGCTTAGAGAACCAAAGAGGATTCCAAATAATATGATAATTGCAGAGAGAACAGCAAGAAATGGCTACCGTGTTCAGAAATGGAACACTCTACAATAAAAAAAGTAAGGAGGTTATCAGAAAACGTGACTATAGACTTCTCACAGATGAACTAACAGTTAGTATATTTTATTTAGACCGAAACCAATATTACGTGTTGAAAAATATGTCTCAAAACTTTTTCCAAGTGAAAGGAGAACATGGGTAGAGTCTAAAAACAAAAAGTCAAGACTGTACCTGCTGACTTCCGGTCGCTATCTTGGAAAACGCGAATTTCGCTGTATTTTCGTTCCTCTTTGATTTATCAAAACATTTATAAGGGCCAAAGTAAGTACAGCGAAAAAAATATAAAAAATAAAACATGTCCAATTGTTTCCTAGACTTTGCAACTTATTTTTTATCTCTGTATTGTCCAAAAATTAATGATTTAACTGTCACTTTATAACATTACTATATTTAACTAGCTGGCCCGGCAGATCTTGTTTTGCCTTTTCCGTTAGATGGCGTGATGAGTTGCCAGTGGATTTATAAGAATATAGGGCGCATTTACCACATCGTCCAGAAATGTTAATGAAGAAAAACATATCGGTTTTATAAAAAGAATACGCAATGAAATAATACAACGAATGGTGTTGAAAAATCTTGGTGATCAGACGATAATTAAAAAAAAATCATGTAAATTGGTGCAATACAACTCTCTCAGGAACTTGCTGAAAAATCCGGCTTAGTGTTTTAAATATATAGATTATTGATTTTGAATGAATTCAACAATTGGTGTATTATAAATAAATAACAATCAGTAATATGTCAAGAATTGTAATAAATTTCTGTATTCCATAATTCGAACTGTTTTTAAACGTTACATATGTTCCCATGTCATAAATAGAATACATACATCCTAAGAATAATTTCATTATTGTCAGGCAAAACAGGACACGAGGCCCGTGCTGGCTAGAAATTCTTAAGTATTGGTCACAAAAAGTTTGTTGACTATTAAAATGAAAGGTTTACATTTTCCATGCAAATTTTCACAAGTTTCATTTGCTACGTTAAAAACGAAAAAGATTTGTTTTCAAATAGCTGTAACTTTTTCAAAACCAATCCTGCAGAAAAAAAATTGTAATAAAAATAAGAATTAATGAATTTCTACAGCTTTGGCCCCTATAAATGTTTCCACAAACCAAGCAGGAACGGAAATACAGAGATATTTGCGTTTTCCAAGATTGCGACCGGAAACCAGCAGGTACCGTCCCGACTTTTTTCACTGAAAAAAGAAATATCGAGATATATATTTTTTTCACAGCTTTTTCCTAATTTCAATACACTAAGTATCTATAGAGAGGAACATCTATCAGATGTTATGAAAATATAATTGCTACATTCCGGACAAAACCAAAATAAAATCACCAGGAGACTTTCCAAATGAGCGTTATAGGTCATACAATCTTTACATTGTGTAAGAAATTTATATATATTTATATATAAAATCTACTCATTAAAGAATACGTAGATTTTTAGCTAATTGCTACACCTTGTATAAGTTTTTAGTTATTATTTGAGTATTGAACTTTTCTTGAATGTTCACATCTTTATATTATATTTTCTGTTTTCCGCATTATCTCTGTTGAAAGTTCCCAAGATCCATAGCCAACCCGGCTACTAAATTAATTTGATCTGATATTTTTTCCCTAAGATGATTTAATGTTAATTATTTTCAGCGCTAATACCTCAATCTTTCATAACTGCATTTAATTGTCTGTTGTTCTAGAATGCCTATTTTACAATTTTCAGTCATAATACCAATGACGTCAAAAAGAAATTTCCATGTCTATACTATACGTAAATAAAAATTATCGAAAATTCTGAAAAACGTGTTTTCTGAAAACTGCATGAGTTTTTTTTATTGTTTCAAAGTTAAAACAACCCCACTACGAAGAAGGAAGCCTATTTTTTGAAACAATGAAGATAACAAACGAATGGGTTTTTATATAATTAACACGATTTTTTTTAATTTTCTGGTTATATTCGGTGGAGAATTCGCCGAGCAAATATAATTAGCACTATTTCATTTATTTATTTATTATAAAAAGTACAATGGCGTCATCGCAGGTTAATTTTCAATTTTGTATTTCACCTACTAGACGATTTTCACTTAACAACTTGGAGAACACATCACGCTTGATATTGACATGTTTATACATGAGGTGAATTCTTAATGAAATCTAACAAAAGGGTAAATCAAATTAGAAACTTCATCATAATTTTTGTCAAAGATAATTGCTTTTCTATAGGGATTTTAATAGAAATTTACAAGAAGTGTCTTAGGTGAATTTTTGAAATCCTCCGTTTTCTATAATAATTGAGATCGGCTGATAATTCTCTACCCACATTATTTTAGCATGGGTGTACAACGTACACTATTGTGCAATTGAAGTGCATTTTTTTTTTAAATTTAACCTAAGTTTAAATGGGTTTAACTTGTAACAAAATGTTATGTTTACAAACGGTTTTTTACATTTTGTAGGCTTATGTTTTGTTAACATTTTTGTTTGTTGCATGTTTTAAGGGTTGCTTTGGTCTGCATATACGAGGGATAAAACAAAATTAGTTTTTTTACATGAACTTTGTCTAGTGCGAAAATTTGCAAATCTGAAATTATATTGATTTTACATGAATGTTCTTAATAAATGGGTTCTTAACTAATTTCTCAAAATTTTGATATTTGATTTAGATAGAATTATTACCCGTAATCTGAGTTATTACAGAATGGCATTTTTTAACTTTTTATTCCTACAGTTCGGTCCCAATCACCAATCACACGAACTTAAACATGATACTGTATGTTTTAGAGTATTTTCTAAACCAATAATTTATTCGATTTAAATAAATGGCACTGAACTAAAAACTGAAGGTACCAATGCATTAACTACTACATTACTTAAAAACTTGTTCAAAACCTTAGATCCCACAAAAAAATTAATAAAACATAAGTTTTTAAAATAAAGATGCGTTTTAAGAAATTACTTTTTCAATTGCAATTTAGGGTTCTGTAATTGTATCTAAATCCAATAGTTTTTTAATAATTTCCGTATTTTTTTGTAAGTGCAATAAAATACAGTGTAATCCATTAAAAAAATGTAACTTTATTATGCCATGTATTTTTGAAGCACCCTGTATACCTGAGAATGAACTTAGAATGTAGCTCTATCTGATCTGCGTATATCCTGGAAAATTCATTTAAAAAGAAAGTACCGTTCAGTAGTTAGAGACGGACAAGTAAGTTGTGTCACACCCTGTATAAAGGTTTTAATAATTATATATTTCTTGGACACTCGGTATTTGAAGACTTACTAATAAAGAAGAAAACATACTCAGTTAGGTATAACTTCAATTAAAAAATGCCTAGAATTGCTAATTTACAAGAAAGTGATTTTTATGTTAAAAAACCGTTCCGAGGATTGAAGTCACTTTTATCAAAAATATTAAGACAAGGTAAAAATACCCTTTACGAAAATTAGGAGACAAAGTCTAATTTAAGAAAATACGAAAGATATAGAACGGTCTGAAAAAATTTAATTAGTACGCCCATGAAATAAAATTAAGATTCGGAAAGGCAAAATTGAATTTACTTTTTTCAAAACGTCCTTGGAGAAGCAAAAACGATCAAAAGAATAGTCTTTTTAATAAGAGTTTTTAATTTAAAAAAAAATGTTGAAAAAATTCGTATTATAAGAAAAAAAAAATAATAAAAAAAACAATTCAGAAATCAAAATTTTATGAACTTGGTTTTTTTCCTAAGAACCTATTTATTGAGTACATACATATAACATTAAAATAATTTCGGAATTGTAAATTCTCGCTTTTGACAAAGTTCGTGTAAAAAAACTACCTTTGTCTTATACCTCGTATAGACCAGACCAAAGCAACCCTTAAAACACTCATACCACAAAAACATTAACAAAACATAAGTCTACAAAATGTAAAAAAACGTTTGTAAACAAACCATTTTGTTTACAAGTTATATCCATTTAAATGTAAGTTAAATTTGAAAAAATTGCACAATAGTGTAGTTTACAAAAAAATACTTAATAGGAATATAGTCTGTAGAAGTCTCAAAAATATGTAGCAGGCCCAACCTATATTGTTTAAAGAAACACACTGAATATAATACGTCCATCAAATGAGTCTTCTTCCTGGTTATAAATATGTTATATATTTGGTTTGATATCTGTATCCTGTTATGACAGGGTTTTTGTCAAATTCCTCAGGTATGATAAAGGTACCAAACCTTGTCTTTAGCAAGACTCGAATCACTTGATGTACATAAAATATACAAGGTGCCCCATGTAAAAAATATGTGTAGAGTCTGATATACATCTCTTAGATATGATTTATTTATATATATATTATTTTCCTTTAAGACACCTAATAATCCTACAACAATTATAGTTAAAAAAAATTTGTAGCTTTTAATATTAATTCAATACTGATTGGCAAATTATGAGGGATACTGAACCCATTATTTTAAAATGATTTAAACTCGCTTTAAAGGCCCCAAAAACGAATTTTCTTTGTAGATATTAGGTTTAAATAAAAATTATTGAGCACCTCATTTTACCCAATTTTCGTTACACTCTTTACCACATGTGTGTCTCTAGAGCTATTAAATGGTAGTTTATGGGTATGAAATCTTTATTTATCTTATTCTTTACGTCAACTCTGCATACCTATACACAATTACACAGTTATTTGAAAGTTTAGGACTTATTAACTAATCAGGTAATACTCAGAGAACCATTCAACAATGCTAGAAAATCTCTGGCGAATCCATCAATGGTCAAAATTACCTGATGCAGAAAGGGACGAAGAGCTGTAAAAATGTTAACTCTTCAAAGTTTGTAAGTGATCCAATTAACATAATTATAGTACTTTTAGTGAGTCATGTGGATTAGGATTGATAATGAAACCCAGTTTTAAGTTGCCAACGTTTCGAAAACTATATTTTCTTTCCGAACACCCTATAAAAAGGAATACACTTTTTAAAATAGTTTTTAATTTTTTTTAATAAAAACTTAAATTATGTGAATTGAAGAACATGACATGAAATAATTTAAAATGTCTTTAATTCATAAGTTTAATATGAGACTAGCATTATTAAATAGATGTCGATAAGGTACACAACCATATAAAATAAAATTGGATAAAGTATATAATATATATTTTTCAATTTGTTTTTTTTTTGATAAGTTGAGCTAAAGCCTAATTATAAAATAGGTTCAAAAACACAAAAAGAGGAGAAGAACTTATAGTTAAAGTGAGTCCCAACCATAATTATCAATTGCACATAACACGAAGGATATCACATAAACAGGACAATCTTGGCGACACATTTATGATACCAACTGTGTATCCTTCGTTTACTCACGTTTCGTCCAAGTAATAAATAAGTAGATTGTCTTCTCGACATTTTATTATAGCTCTTAAATATCGTCTTCGTCAGCAAAAAATCTCGACTTTTTCGACCAAAAGGGATTTTCTACTTTACAGTTTCTCGTGAGTAAGGTTAATTTTCTTTAGGAGCCGCCACAGTGTCGTCTTCCTCATAGGCGGCGCACTGTCTACTATTAATATATATATATATATATATATATATATATATATATATATATATATGTATATATATAATCTTTCTCAAAATACAATACATTCGCAATTCTCCTTACAGCAATTTTCCTTTTATCTTCAATGTCCTTTTCCTTTCTTCTTGTACTTTTACTGGGTGACTTGAATTGAAGAGTGTAACTTCTAAAGAGTTTAAGTGCCATTTTTTTCATTTTTCAGTTGTGTAGTTTAAAAGGGTCTATGTGCCATCGCGGATGATTCTGTAAACGCGCTAAGTGCCATGAAATTATTTGTTGCTTTAGACCTTTAGCTGACAGATGGCGACACGTGTAGGTGCCACACACGATTTATTTTGAAAGGGTCTAAGTGTCAGTTAATATTATCGATCGTTTTTTTATTTAGTACGTTATAACTCGTCAAGATGCAAGAAAATTGACAAAAAAGGAGGCCAAAGGGCAGCGAAAGTGTGATAAATGAGCGTAAAAGACTTAAGATAAGTGGTGCTGAGTATAAGACCTACAAAGGCAATGTAGTTCCTGCAAAAATTCCTCCATCAAACATGGTAAGATTTTAATTTCTATTTCAATATTGTAGTTCTAACCTCAATCTTTTTTTGTTCCAGGAAACATGTAAATGTAAGTTCCACTGTAAAGAAGTTACTTTAGAGGAAAGGCGCAACCTCTTGCGGAGTTTCTATTTAATTCCAAATGAAACAAAAAGAAGTACATACCTACTTAGTCTAGTACAAGTCACAGCTGTAGGCCGTAGGCGCTATGGATCCTATGAAAATCCACAAGAGAGCCGCCGTCAGGCTACTTTATGTTACACAGAACCCGATGGAAAAGGGAATGTTTTTCAAGTATGTCGTAAAGAGTTCTCAGATATTTTTGCTCTTTCTCATCGCAAAGTGCAACTGCTAGCAGAGCGAAAAAAATCAGGAGAAAACGTATTCATGGATAAAAGAGGCAGATCAAATAGAGTAAGAAAATTTGGCGAAGATATCGTTCAACATGTCATTGCACACATAAAGGAATTTCCAAAAGAGGAAAATCACTACAGTAGAGAAAAGTCAAAGAAGGAATTTTTAAGTGCAGATCTAAACATACATCGAATGTTTTTTGCATTTCATAAAAGATACTTCGACTCCCAAGTTAACTACCGTTTTTACAGCAAGGTTTTTAAACAACACTTTCCAGAGCTTAGATTTGGTAGGCCGAAGTCCGACACGTGTTCTACCTGCGACCTTCTTTCTAACAAAATAAAAGCTCATCCTGAAAATCATGTAAGTCTCTTCACCAAATTAGAGTTACATCATCGCAAAGCGGAAAGTGCAAGGAAGTCAATGCAAGAAAATAGTATCGAGTCGCAGAAACCTGACAGCGACACTTTGGTTTTATCTATGGATTTACAGCAAGTTATCTCGATCCCTACACTGACACATTCAGAAATGTTTTATAGTAGGCAGCTATCATGTTATAACCTGAACGTTCACGTTGCTGATACTAATACAGCTACAATGTGTTTATGGAACGAATCGTAAACAGGCCGAGGAGGTAACCAGATAGGTACTGCCCTACTAAAAATCTTGGTTTCTGAAAATTTCACACTAAAGGAGAATTTTTGTATTTGGAGTGATAATTGCAACGGGCAAAATAAAAACAAAATGATCTTAATAACACTCATCTATCTCGTTGCTACTGGAAAATTTGCCCAAATAGACCAGAAGTTCTTAGTATCTGGGCATACATACCTCCCATGTGACAGAGATTTTGCACATATTGAGAAGCGCAAAAGACTAACTAAATTATACGGTCCGACTAACATTGAAAAAATGATAAAAGAGAGTTGTTACAAAAATCCGTTCAGAGTTATTCACATGCAAGATATTGACTTTAAAGATCTCCATGCATTTGCTGATCAATACATAAACACCTTAAAACTCAATATCTCCCAAGCTTCCTGGTTGCGCGTTTCAAAAGAAAATCCATTCCAGATATTAATACGGAAAAGTATAAGTGGCGTGGCTCCTTGGGAAACATGCAACGTACTTAAAAAAGGAAAACTCCTTTTCTATTTTCGTTTAGAGGAACCTCTCCAACGAGTGTAAATCTCGGATTAGTGCAGCAAAGCTTGCTAATTTGAGGTCCATGCTAGATTATATTCCTTTAGCATATCGTCAGTTTTATGAAGATATTATAGCAAAATCTACTGTAAACGAGGAACACTAGTGTTTACCTTTTCATTTTGAAATTCATATTGTAATGGAATGTAGGATAATAATTTTAGTTTTATACTTGCTTGTTGTTTTTTCGTGATTAGGATCACCCTTACAACATTTCTTTTAATATATTTTTCGTTTATGTAGTTTGTTTTCTATGTTTTGCCATTGGCAGTTAGACTATTTTATGTTGTATTTAATAGGGCACTTAGAACGTTTACAAATTTTCGACAATGTTTTTTGATTTTGTATGTTATTACAATGTTTTTGCTTCCTAATTTATGCTAAGAAGTATTGTTAGCTCACGATTAATCTAAATAAACGTATCTATTGAAATGGTTTCGTTTTATTAAAACACAAATCAGTTTTTTATCAATATCTCTGTTTCATAGTTTTGGTACTTAGACCCTTTAGAAGTTACACTCTTCAATTGTCAAAAATCGGTAAATTTTCTTTACCCGGAATAAATGTATACTGTCTTTTTAATTATTTTTATCGGGCGCTGTTTTGTTCCGTCATGTTGAATTCGTACCAATTTATCTCTATATCAGTTTTATTTTTTCGGCAAAACTTATGTCGATTCAAAAAGAAGATTTTTTTACGTTGATTTTTTAAACATTTTACTTGTACGCCGGCGCGCGCCGCGGCCGTCTTGAATTCTTAGCACAAATTTACCAGTTTATCTCTGTATCACACTTAATGCTTTAATGTTGATAATTTGGGTAAGCGGGCTGCGAACTGATAGACCAACGGAATTGCTAAGACATAATATTTGGCATTAGGGGACTCTAAAAGGTGAAAATATGTAAAAGGGTGATATTTCACCATTAGAAACATTTTATTTGGCCGCCATCTTGAATTCGTTCCACAATTATACCAGTTCATCTCTATACCACAAATAAATATTAGACAAAATTTGAAATCAGTCCATTAAGTAGTTTTCTCAGGCAGAATTTTTAAATATTTTATTAGGCCTCCATTTTGTTTTGTCATCTTGGATTCGTACAGAAAATTTACCAGTTAATTCCTATATAGTTTTTGTGCAACATTTTAGGTAATTTCTAGGAACCCTGACATGTGAAGATGTGAAAAAATCTCGGAAGGTGATTTTTCATGATTACATACCTGCCAGGGAAGTAAAAACCTGTTTATTTTAAAGAATAAACTGCTTCAATTTTTGTCAAAAAATAAACTAAACATTGGCTTAGGATGGAATATATTGCATAAAAACGATCTATAGAGAGGTCCCAAGTTCTTGATATACTTGCCAATTTTTAACCATGAGCCAATAAAATTCTCATAGGTTATAATATACACTATTGTGCAATTGAAGCTGCAATTTTTTAAAATTCAACCTAAATTTCAAAGGCTATAAATTGTAAATAAAATGGTTTGTTTACAAATGGTTGTTCACATTTTGTAGGCTTATGTTTCGTTAATCTTCTTGTGGTGTGTGTGTTTTAAGGGTTGCTTTGGCCTGGTATAAAAGAGGGATAAGACACAAGTATTTTTTTACAGGAACTATTTCAAGAGCGAGAATTTCTAAATCTGATATTATTTTGATTTTATATGTATGTACTCAGTAATTGGTTTGTTAGGAAAAAACTAATTTCTCAAAATTTTGATATCTGATTTGTATCTTTTTTTATTATTTTTTTATAATACGCATTTTCTCAACATTTTTCTCTCTAAATTAAAATCTAAAAGACTTCGTTTGATCGTTTTTGTTTCTCCAAGGACGTTTAAAAAAAAATAAATACAATTTTGCCTTTCCGAATGTTAATTTCACTTCAGGGACGTTCTGATAAAGTTTTTCAGACCGTTATATATTTTTCTTATTTTATTAAATTAGACTCCTGAATTCCGGTAAGGGTATTTTTACTTATTCTTATTATTTTTGATAAAAGCGACTTCAATCCTCGGGACGGTTTTTTAATTTCATAGAATTATTACCCGTAGTCTGAGTAATTTTGATTATTTTTTAAACTTAATGTTTTTTTAAGATAAAAACTACTTTATTTTAAATTACTAATTCTAGGCACTTTTTATTTAAAGTTATACCTAACTGAGTATGTTGTCTTCTTTATTACACACAACTTAACCGTCCGTCCTAACTACTGAACGGTACTTTCTTTTTAAATGAACCTTGCGCAGGATATATGCAGATCAGATAGAGCTACATTCTAAGTTATTCTCAGGTATACAGGGTGCATCAAAAATATATTAAATTTACATTTATGCATGGCATATTAAAGTTACATTTTTTTTAATAGATTACACTGCATTTTATTGTATATTTATATTCCCCAATAAAAGTGAGGTTAAATTTTAATTAAAGGTTGCCTATACCTAGTGACGGCACAACTACACTTACTAAAAAATACCGAAAATATTATAAAACTATTGGATTTAGATACAGGTACAACTATAGAGCCCTAAATTGCAATTGAAATTGTAATTTCTTAAAATTCGTCTTTCATTTAAACGATTTGCTTGGAAACGCTTTTTTACATTTTGTAGGCTTATGTTTTATTAATTTTTTGTGGGAACTAATGGTATCTTCAGTTTTTAGTTCAGTGCCATTTATTCATATCGAATAAATTATTGGTTTGGAAAATCAAAAGCTTTAGAAAATAGCTTAGAACATACAGTATCATGTTTAAATTCATGTGATTGGTGATTGAAACCGAAGCATCGGAATAGAAAGTTTAAAATGCAATTTTGTAGTGGACAAAATTTGCAATGAAAATGTTAATTAAGCAACGTGTATATAGTATGTAATAATATAGTGAGTAAAAAATTAAAATCAATTAAAATATTTCAGTTTTTTGTTTTCGACAGTCTTAAAAAACTAATTTATTCAATGGGTAACTTTGACACTATATAATGAAGTTTTTGTTTTATTTATACATTTTTTACACAACCGGTATCAAAAAACTAGTGATAAATAATATACATAATTAAAAATTCCCTAAAATTTTAAATTTAAAAAAATGTATGCATTAAAATAACTGAGTTTAATAAAATATTTAAAAATTATTCTGCCTATGGTTAATATTTGCATTAAATTTAAAAAGTTATTAACCACTGTTTTTCAATATACAAAGAATAGTAAAAATGCAATTTGCAAAATTCAAGATAAAAGTGTAACTTTAGAGAATTAATTAAGTTTGATTTAAAAAGAAAGTATCGATCAGTAGTTAGAGACGGACGTGTAAGTTGTGCCACAACCTGTATAAAGGTTTTAATAATTATATATAGTTTGGACAGTCGGTAGACGGAAACTAAATAATAAAGAAGGAATCATACTCAATTTCAGAAGAAGTTATGAATTTCATTCATAACTTCTTTAAAAAGTGCCTAGAATTGGCAATTTAAAAGAAACTAGTTTTTATGTTAAAAAAAATTAAATTTAAAAAATAATCAAAATTACACAGGCTACGGGTAATAATTCTACGAAATTAAAAAACCCGCCTGAGGTTTGAAGTCACTTTTATCAGAACTAATAAGAAAAAGTGAAAGTACCCTTTGCGGAATTCAGGAGACAAAGTCTAATTTAAGAATATAAGAAAAATATATAACGGTCTGAAAAAATTAATTAGTACGCCCCTGAAGTAAAGTTAACATTCGACAAGGCAAAATTGTATTTTTTTTTTCAAAACGTCCTTGGAGGAGCAAAACGATTAAAAGAATAGTCTTTTTAGTAAGAGTTTTTAATTTAGAGAAAAAAATGTTCAAAAAATGCGTATTATAAGAAAAAAATTAATTAAAAATGAAACAAATCAGATGTCAAAATTTTGAGAAATCAATTTTTTACTAAGAACCCATTCATTAAGTACCTATATATAAAATTAGAATAATTTCATATTTGCAAATTTTTGCTCTTGACAAAGTTCATGTAAAAAAAACTCTTATCCCTCGTATCTACCACACCAAAGCAACCATTAAAATATGCATACCACAAACATGTTAACAAAACATAAGTCTACAAAATGTTACAAACTGTTTGTAAATATACCATTTTGTTTACAAGTTATAGTGATTTAAATTTAGGTTAAATTTTAAAAAATTGAACTTCAATTAATTGCACAATAGTGTAGTTTGAGATCCGACTGTATGAGTTCTACGCCCATCTGTTTTTTAAATCAAAATGTGATTTTTAGAGATAATTATTAATAGAAGAATAAGTTTTGGCAGGGTTGCCTATGAAAATATAACCCCAAGTACTTTTTCAGATACACAGGGTGATTTGTGAAAGACGCCTAAATAGATTTTGTAGAATATATCAAAAATTATTGATTATCGAGACACAGTTTAAATCTAAAAGATTTATAACTTTTTCCGCTCTACAACAAGCTACATATAAATTATACTTCCGACTTTTCGTGTTCGGGCCACTACCATCAACTTAATTTGGTTTAAAATACGGACCTGCATTTTTAATTCTCATTTTCAGAATCATTTTTACTCCTTTCTAATGATGTACTGCACAAATATCTTTGACGATATTTTGACCCTGTAAAATGCCATCATGCCGTGGTTTCATAATTTAAAGTCGTTTTATTGTATTTAATATAGTATAAGAACATAAATGAAAATGAATTAGTTAACATTTAAATACTAATATGGTAACAAACAGCATTTTAATACAAAGAATCAAAACAAATTGGGAAATGTGTAGTTACAAAGGAATTTTCTAAATTGGAAGAATTTATTACAAGTGTTGGCAATGACCATGTAATTGTTGTGACTCTTTAAAAACGTTGTTTTTTCCCATATTAGTATTTAATTGTTAATTAATTAATTTCCATTTATGTTTTAAATATTAAATAAAATTCAATAAACCGTTTCTAAGGGCTTTACTTGTAAAAGTTACTGCTGATGACATTTTACAGGGTCGAAACGTCCTCAAAGATATTTGTGTAGTACATTAGAAAAGTGATAAAATAGTTCTAAGAATATGTATTAAAAATTCAGGTCCGTATTTAAAAAAATTTAGTTATTTTTGAGGTGAAATTTGAGCGCCATTTTGTAAAGTGAAAAAAATTATAATACTTTCAAATTTAAATTGTATCTAAATCAATAGTTTTTGAAATATTCGACGTAATATATTTAAGCATTTTTCCCAAAACACCCTGTGTATCAGAAAAAGTACTTCCAGCCATATTCTGATAGGCAACTCTGCAAACGTATTCCCCTATTAATAATTATCTTCAAAAATCACTTTTTGAATAAAAAACAGATAGGCTTTACTGACAAAACACATTTATTGTAAACCGTATCTTCTCCAAAAAAATAAGATCTTTTAAATGTTAATACATTTTTTCTCTTTTTTTAGCAAATTATTGTAAAAAGCATAAAATCAATCATTAATATTGATTTTATCTTAAGTACATAAGTCTTAATATACATTAATAACATTTCTCTGAAAATAAAAATAAGAATTATACCTATGGAATAATTCAAACCAGGTTGAATTGATATACAGTGTATATCAGCCAAATGGAATAAATTCTGTAATAAGTAAATGGGGGCGTTTAGAAAAAAACACTCGGTTACGTCGATTGGCATTTTTAGTTGAGCATTTTTTCAACAGAAACTTTTTATACAGGGTGTGTCATGTAACAGCAGCCAATAACGAATTTCTTATTTTAAATGGAACCCTCTATATATTATTCAATTTTTGGATTTCCCATAAAATGCTAGGCATATTTGATGTACAATGTCTTATACCTATCTTCAACTGTTTCGGGAATATTAAGGGTCTTAGATTAATTGGAAAAATTGACATTAAAAAAATAAAAATATTTGATTACAGAAATTCGCTACAACACACTCAAAACTAATAAGTAATACTGTGTATTTCTTGATAATGTAAAAAACAAAAAAAGTCAATTTAGGAATTGTTGAATATGCTTACCGCGAACGTCTTGGCAACATCCTAATCTAAAATAGAAATTTCCTTTAACGTTACTCAAGATCTCAAGGATGACCGATCTAATCCCAAGCGTTATTCGTCTTTTTAAGTCAGCTAAGTTGAGGGGTTAGTTTTGTTAACAATATTTTTGATATATCCCCATAAGAAAAAGTTTAACGGCGTCAGATCAGGGGATCATGCTGGCCATTCCATCGATCCTCGCCTCCCTATCCACCGATTTGGAAACATTCTGTTGAGGTACTGCCAGGCATTGATTTGGTAATGGAGCTCTGTTGCTAAAACCATCTCATATTCGCTGGAACTTGTGGGTTTGCTGGATCAGGATATAAGTCTGTCAAAGTTGGCACAACATTATTTTGGAGCAGTGCTTAATGATTATCGCCATTCAAATTATCAACAATGAAAAAGGAATCTACAATAGGATCTTTAACAATTCTTGCCCAAACATTAACCTTTTCAGGGTATGGCGTATGTTCTTCTCTCATCCAGTGAAGATTTTCTCTAGGCCAATAGCGACAATTTTGATAAACATGTTTTAATTGGATACATTGTTATCTAACAATATTTAAGCCGTATTTTGTTTACAAAAATCAAAATCGTCTTCCATGAGCTCCTGAGTTGATATTACTTTATAGGGATGCATTTTATTTCTTTTAATGTTCGAATAATCGATGTGTGGCTAACATCGACTACTGGGGCTGCTTGTCGACCAGAAATATGTAGGTTTTCCTCAAACTCAAGCATAATATCCAATTTGGTATCTTTACTTATTGCATTGGCAACTGCTTTTTTTTCTGCCTTACATGACCAAGCTCTCGAAACTACTTTTCTATTTTACTAATTGTCCCTGGGATATATACGTTAAATTTGGAAATTTTTGATGAAATAAGCGAGCAACTTCCATTTTTGTCCGGGAATTATTTTCATAACCAATCATCTGTAGAATTGTTATTTTGTGCGTTTCTGTTATATGAACCATTTTTCTGATATGCAGTTAACGAAATTCAAACGACTTTAACACTGACACCTACAACTACTGTCCTGCAGTGAGAAAACAATTTGCTAAGGTCAGGCTTTTTAAACAAAACTCTGAAACCTACTTTAATTTTTAAATTAATTTCAAAAATAAAATGTTTATAATTAAAAAGTTATAATAAAAAGGGATAATTGGCAATTTACAAGAATTCAAGTAAGCGTATACTGAATCCTAAAAATAAAAACTGGATAGAATGAAGATGTGAATCCGATTTGCATTTGAAAGCTGCCAGAAATGCAAATTATTCATTGGTGTGAAACACCATGAGAGTAGTGAGGCTCACAATTTCTTATTTTACTGAAAAAAATAATCAAAAAATAAATCTAGAGTCGCTATGAGACCTCTTTCATAATAATATTAATTAAACCTCACGCGAATGCGAGGGTAGAAAAATTGAAATGGAAGTTCCGCGTTGCAAAGCCCTTAGTGGCTAATTAAATTGTAAAGGGCTAGAATTGACGTCAGTATTCCTAATTGAAGCCCGGCAAAATGTGCTAAGCTTGAACAAAGTTAACTCTCTTGTTTAATACTAAATTATGCTCTTAATTCTCGTCACATGTTGTCCCCAAGGGTTCAAAGTTGGATATTATTTTACGTAATACTTTGATATAGTTTATCTAGAATTACTAGTAAATCTAGAGATAATAATGAAAATATAAGCTTTGTTTTAAAGACGCTTGGGCTCTATGAAGTTTCTCTCTCTCTCTCACTCTCTAACATAAAAATGAAAATTGAATATATTACTATTTATTACTTCCCTTTAAAAGGGAAGTATTGCAATCGTGAAAAAATCACCTTTCGAGATTTTTTCGCCGAAAAACATGTTTTCTCAATTCCGTCTGTCTGTCTGTATGTCTGTCAGTTTATCGATCTGGCTGTTCGCGGCGTAGCTAAAAAACTACTTACTCGATTGACTTTTGTTGGCCAAAATTAAAGGGTCAAATGGGGATGACATGGTAACATTTTCGTATAAATCCAATATGGCAAAAGAAATGGGAGCCTAGCTAAAATTTTGGTAAGAATCCAAGATGACGGAAGAAAATGGCGGCTTAATAAAATATTTAAAAAGTCAGCCTGAAGAAAAACTACTTAATATACTGATGTAAAATTGTATGGGATAACTAATTGTGATATAGAGATAAACTAGTAAAACTGTGATACTAATTCAAGATGGCCGAACAAAATGACGCCAAGTAAAATATTTGTAATTGTAAAACGTAAAACAATTACGTTCCTTTGTTATAGTTAAACTTATTTGTGTACATAACTGTTTTGTGCGAAACTTTATCTAATGTGAAAAGTTTTTTGTCCTGTTTCCTGTAAGTACTTTTAATTTTAACTTATTTAATTTTTTTTCTATCCAACTTCGGATTTTTCCACACTATTTGGAACTTTTTTATACTTACAGACAATCAGTTGTACCCTGATGAAGATTCCCTAGGATCGAAACGCGTAGGAATTTAATAAATTTTGATACAAGAAGGTTGACTGGACTTTTAGTTCCTTTTTCTCCTTTTACTATTACAATGTCCCTTCTGGAAAGCAGATTCGAATTTACAATTCTTCAAATAATACGGATTTTCTCAAAAAAATCAAATGGCATGATGTGACTTTTTTGTCATAATTTAATTTAAAGTTATAAAAGTATCGAATAATAAAATAAAAATCCAGGTCCGTATTTAGATTAGAAAAGTTGTTGATGGTCGCCCGAATCCGAAACGTCGGATTGAAAAACTAACCTCACCAATATGTAGAGGAGAAAAAGTGACAATAATAAAGTGAAAATTATTTTCATCTGTCATTTCAACTATACCTACAATTTTAGAAATACTGAAAAAAAAACTTTTATGGTTTTTCTTTAATTGTAGGCTTAGTTGAAATAACAGATGAAAATAATTTTCACTTCATCATTGTCAGTTTTTTCCTCTACAAATTGGTGGGGTTAGTTTTTCAATCTGACGTTTCGGATTCGGGGACCATTATCAACTTTTTTAATTTAAATATGGACCTAGAATTTTTATTTTATTATTCGATACCCTTTATAACCCTAAATTAAATTATGACAAAAAGTCTTATCATACCATTTGATTTTTTTGAGAAAATCCGTATAATTTGAAGAATGTGGAAAAAACGCCTTCTAGTGACCACTAATAGAATCATGGTTAATAGCTTTACGTGAAGAACAAAAAAGCACTTTTCTCTGACGCCAAGTTCAATGCAATCGGTTGATCCAAGACTGAGATATAAACGTTTTAAAGAAAAAAGTTTGACTTTCCCCCACCACTTTATTATTGAAAATAGAAGAAAAATAATAAACAACAAAAAGTTGCATAATTGCCTGAAGAATACAATGCATATATTTTCGACAAACCTTAATTAGGAATATTCAAGAGAAAATCGGGATTTCCATTTTTGAGTTGCTGTTAGGCCCCCTAGCGGTATTTTTCGAACTTGAAAATAATTTCCAGTTATTTCTCTTAGCCGATTTACCCTCAACATATTTTCCCCATAATTGTGTAATCATGGGTTACTGCGTTATGGTTAATGAATCACCCTGTAGAGATAAACTGGTAAAGTTGTGGTACGAATTCAAGATGGCGGAACAAAATGGCGGCCAAATAACTTTTACTTCCCTTGTATCGTGTATTGTAATCGTGAAAATTTGTCCTCCGAGACCTTTTTAGATCTTTAGGTTTCACGGTCCCCTGGATGACAAAAAACATCTTTTCTCAATTCCCTCGGTCTGTCTGTCGGTCCGCCTATTTGTAGCATAGCTAAAATACTACTACCCGATTGATTTCAAATTACGGTCAAAAATAAAAAATTAAAAATATGGGATGGTAACATTGTTGTAAAGATCCAATATGAACACTGAATCAGTGTGTATTTTAACATGTGACGTTATAGTTGTTTGATTTGTTTTTGTGATTTTAGTTAATGTCGAAGGTCTGATGATGCCTGAAAAGGCGAAACACGTGTAACCGCATTATACCCTTTTTGACTGAGACCGAGACTTTGTGTCTTATTTCTAGTTTAGTCATTTTAAACTTGGTCTCTTAGAGAATATGGACGCTTTCTTGCAGATAGACGTGATAGCTAAACACGTCTCATTGCCGGAAAGGGAGAGTAAGGCTGAGGTAATCGTCTACTCTGCTTATTTACCCGGCGACAGGGAAATAGAAGAAGTGCCTCCGAAAGCAGTGCGCGATCTAATCGCGTACTGCAAATGGAAGAGCTTACAGATGGTGATTGGATGTGATGCCAACGCAGCCCATGTAGCATGATGAAGCACTGATATCAATCAAAAAGGTGAGTCACTTTTTAACTATTTAATGGGAGAGGGGCTCGTAAATAACTCGGGGTCTGAACCAACTTTTGTTACTAGAGTTAGGAGAGAGGTTCTAAATTTAACAATTAGTACAAGCTATATTAACAATCAAATTTCTGACTGGAAGGTATCACCTGAACCATCGTGCGCAGATCATAGACACATCCGGTTTGATATTATAGTAGGCCCCAGGCCTGAGGTTAAATATCGCGACGCAAGAAGCACAGATTGGAATCACTATAAAACGTCTCTACAATCCAATCTCTGCCACGCTTCTAGCTTAATTAATTATGGTGAACAACTAAAGTTTGTGAATAACAAATTTTGAGAGGAGCTAAATGAATGTCACTTATGTTTATAACATTTACTTATCTTTTATGATGAGGTGGTAGAATATTTGAAGTCAGCAGTTATGTAAAACGTAACTGGCATTTATCGTTTATATATACATGCGTTCTTCACCATGCGCCTATTCGTTAAATGAGTACGCGGCTTAAAATTAAAATAGAGTCACTTAGGATTTCAATGTTTTGACGTTTCCAGCCCTGTATATATGAGTCGTTTTTCTATTCCTTCCCCTCTCTTTTTTTAATTTCTTTTTTCTTCCTTATTTTACCAAAGCTGAAGCTGAATCCTTCAAGTTAAATATTCCGGAGTCAAAACAACTGTCCGTTCGAATCTCTGGATGGGAGGTACTTATGGCACTCCACCATCGAAATGTTATTTGTCATTCACTATCTGTGACTACAGCAACGACCTTTTTTCTGCTAAAGTGGATTATCTAATCTCTGAATTCCCTTCTTCTGAAATTATTATCCTTGGAGACTTTAACGCTCCTAATAAAGAATGGTTAGGTTCTATTAACCTACTAAAAATGGTACCGAAAGTAGAGCAGCAGAGGTCTTTGCAATCAGCCAATGTCTTTCCAACCTCATGAAAGGAACTACTACCTACTTTCCGAGCATCGTCATACATGGTCAAAATTCATTGGACCTGTTTCTCACCACTCACCCAAAGTATTATCAGTTTTCCACTTCTGCTCCCATGGGTTCTTGTGTCCACGGTCTAATTATTACCACCATAATTCCGCTGATTGAGATGGGTTGCAGGATTTCTACTCTTCCTTCCCTTGGAATGATGTTCCTCCAGCGACCTTTCCAAAATGTGTTCACAAATCTCTGATGTAATCCAATTAGGTATAGAAAACTTTAATACCACATTCTATTAAGACTTTAAAACCTATCAATAATAAAGCTTGGTTTTTAAAATACTTCGAAAATATCAGACTAGAGAAAATCCGTACTCATAATAATTTACTTAAGAAACCTACAGGCTAAAAACGAGGCAAGAAATCGTTACAATCCTTTAATTTTCGACGCCAAAAATTCCTTAAATACACGTATAAATGTCAAACTTTTTTCTTGCCATAATAGTAGCCAGTTTTTTTTATCGTTTGCCAAAAACATTAGCCAAGTTCCTTTCTTGACTTCTGTCGATGAAATTGTCTTCTCATCTAAAGCAAAAGCTTACGAAGTACGACGTATTCTCAAAGCACTTTATACCAAAAATTCCTCTGGCCTTGATGGTAATCCGGCTATAGCCCTAAAAAAGTTCGCTTCTGAGCTAGCCCCTATCCTCACCAGGTATCCTAAAAACTCTCGTGTACTGCCTGTTCCCAAAAAGGGATTTAAAATTCTTCTCTCTAACTTCAGATCCATATCCCTACTCCCAATTATGAGTAAGACAATGGAGAAGTATATTAACACTAATCTTTTCAGTTACCCTGAAAGATATAAAATTATGCATGAAGGCAATACGACTTCCGCCACCAAAGGTCCACAGTAGATCTTCTTACTTTCGTAAACCACAACTGAAACAAGTCCATCGAATTTCACGGAGAAGCCCAAATCAACATGCAAACCATTTGATCAAGTTTGGCATGACGCTCTTCTTAACGAACTTCCTACCTGTTATTTATCCAAAAAAAAAAATATTTTGACTGTCAGTCAGAACAGAAGTTCTTCTAAAGTGGTTGATAGCCATTTACATGACTTTCACAAAACCAACTGAAAGGGTTTAATGTTGTTAGCAATTCTATTCACAGCCATGTTGACGATAGAACACTCCACTCTAACATACAATTCTCCATACCTGTTCCCAAAACTGACATTGATGACAGAGATAGAGAAATGACTAACCGAGGTCCTCATTAAAATCGTAGACTTGGGAGCAAATGACTTGAGAATACTTTTCTTCTGCCCTGAGTATTGCTTGCATATATGGGGATCACCTTAACATCCTTGAGTCTGTCCAAAAAACATCCCAGAGGAGCATCACTAAAGTACCGTTGAATTGTGGACAATTTGTTTCTGTTTTACAGATACTATTCTGGATTCTGTTCTGATGAATTATCATCCCCAGCATCGACCCACATGCATCCCTTCAACCTCTAACTCCAAAGACCAAGGACCTCTCACTTTGTATGCTTCTTTATTGCCAAAAATTCTGTACACATAAAGCAACCATGGTACCTAATACCTAGGCCTTCGTGGACTATCCATAGATATAAAAAAGGTAAACTGATGTAAGATACGTTATGTTTGATATAACACTATATGAATTATTTAGAATGAAGTGGTGAGTTATTTAGTTCTGGTTCACAGACCATTATTTATTTGCTATAATTAAAAATTAAAAATTTTCCGCGTACGCTACATTCAACAATAATAATTATTATTATCTAATCCTGACGAGCTACCGCGACAAGCAGAGCGTAAATGGCATTGGACATAAGCGGATGTAACTTAATGTGAAACGAAAAAGCGATATTCACAGAACTTCATGGAGCAGAGACAAAGGTTAAAGTTCTTTTAAGTGGCCAGTATGAAACCGATCTACAAGGAAGGTCACATGAACGAGAACAACTCGGGCCGATGGCCGACCGAAGCGGAGAATAATCATTATCGAGATCGTGTTGCTTTTCATAGTTATTTTATTAGTTTACTTGCTGCGTAGCTATTTATTACTTTAAAGCCTTTTAGCTTTTACGATGTGATCGTTATAAGAACCTATTTGTTGTTGTGAGAAGTTATTAGGTGCTGTTTATAAAGCGCGCTATATTATACAGAACGATTCGCTTCGAGATGTACAGAATGTCTAAATTAAGATCCTCTATTACCTTACCTGGAGATCCATAAAAGCTGGAGACATTTCTTTTTTTCTTTTGAAGTTTTAATTTATTTATACATTTGTTTTTATAACATAGAACTTAGAGTTAAAATGAAATCACTTTCCGACATATCGCCTTTGATTGCCCGAGACATCTTCAGGGATCTTGAGTTCACGAGATCGTGTTAATTTCTCAACAAAATGTGTAGAATTATTAATATATGAATGGGTTTTTTCTCTGTAAATTTATTAAGAATATCTCCTTTGAACGACGATACTGTCTTTTCTACGGGTATCCCTCTTGGTGTAATAGCGAAGTTTTGTCTTTTGGAGTAGACGGGTTGTTCTGCATCAGTAAGGGTTTTGGAAGACAAATTAATTACAGTATTCTGTCGCTAGATTTTAATTGTTCAGAAGTCCTTATAACTTGTTCTGGTACTTAAGAGTAACTGCTGCATATATCCATATTGCTTGAGCATTGGCAAATGAATGGCCTGAGGGTCTCCTCGAAATTTTCGTTGATAACAGTACGCATTGCCCTGATAATGCCTTCAACATTATTAACGGCTTTATAAGTGTAATTTAATTTTAAACATTTTCTTTACGTGTCTATTCAAAATATCCAGAATTAAATTTTCATTTGTTCATGATTACAAAACTAACAAGGCGATATAGTTCCATTAAAAAGAAACATGTTTTTGGAATCATATTTTACATCTGTTTTACCCGGTATACTTTTATAAACAAATCTTAAAATTTTGCGGGTAATATTAATATTTTGATATTTTTTGGTATGCACCTAGACGCCAAAATATATATGTCTTTACATTAACATAATAATCACTTTAGGTACTGCAGCACTGCCAGTATACGATGTACCAATGTATTTTTTTATCTGAATTCTAAGGTCATTAATATTAATAATATAATATCAGTTCATTTTAAAATCACATTATTATGCAAGCAATTGCAGGGGAATTCTATAATTTTGGACTTTAATTAGATAACATTTGTTAATATTCCATTTTCCTCGTTTTACACTAAACCCATTAAGCATCACTGTTTATTTAGTACCATACATAAATTAGTAAAACGAAATTTTAATAGTGTGTTTAATTTGGGACGGAATTAATTACTTTTGCGTTTTGCTGGAGTAATGGCTAATGTCATTTAAAAATGTGGCTATAGCCAAATAAGGATTTGGGGTCGCTCTTTTTTATCTTGTGCAGGGTGATCCAGAAAACTGTTTACATGGAAATATCTCGATTAAATTTTGAAATTAAAAAAAAAATGTTCCAAACAATATGCTTATATTTTAATGTATACAGAGTGACTCAAGAAAACAAGGCAAGTCCCATTTTCGTTTTTTAAATATAATATAACAGATTTTTCGGATATAATTGCTTACCTATTTAGATACCTGCGGTTGCCTGGAGATAAAGGTTTATATTTCGAATAGCATGACATTGATGTTTGAAGTCTGATTTAATGCTTAACTCATTTTTATTGTGTGCTAATATTCTACAAAATATTTACAAACTCAGATAAAACATTTTACATGGTTTTTAAAATCTGTTTACTAAATTATAATATAATAAATAAATAAAACCTACAATTTCTAGTCTAAATGAAATGCTCTACATGTCCCCCATTAACCTCGTCACATTTATCGTAATTTTTTTTTGGCTTTCCAGTGCATTTATAATTGCTTCGTACTACTTTTCATTTAAATTTCTTATTTCTTGAATAATTTTTCTCTCAATTTCTTCAATATTATCTTTCTCTATAAACTATATCTTTTAAATAACCCCAAAGGAAGGTATCATTGGGCGTTAGATCTGGACTGTTTGCGGGCCAGCTGATTGTTTCATATCTCCCCATCCACATAAATATTAATATAATTATTATTAATATATTCTTTTGAAGAAAGTCTCTTACTGTCATAGTATTTGCCCCGTCGCGTCGTGTTGCCAAATTATAGTTTACCGAGTTTGAAGTGGTAGTTCATCTAAAATGTGCTCAAATTGATTTTTAAAAAATTGAACGGGTCTAATTTTCAAATCTTAATATCCGTTTTACTTTAAAGTTCTCTGAACTGCTCCATAACTAACCCTTTTGTTTCGTGGTCTATACCTTATATCTGTGACACAGTTTCTGATAGATTTTCTTGAAAATAAAGTAATGTATTAAGATCCCTTTCTTCATTTCTTTGTTTCGCCTTTTTCTTATTTATTAGAGACTCTGTTTCTTGCAATAATTTCTTCGAATGAATTATGGTTGGTACCGCCAGATGGTATTATGTGAGCATTCTGAACATTTTCCCTATACTTTCTTCTGTTCTTGTGGCGTCATTATAAGTAAAAGGGAAGTATTGTAAGAGTGAAACTATCACTCTCCAAAATTTTTTCAGATCTTCATGTTTCCGGGTCCCTAGATGACGAACGTCTGTCTGTCCGTCTGTTCGCGGCGTAGCTAAAAAACTACTTACCCGATTGACTTGAAATTTTAGTCAAAAATTAAGGGTCATATAGGGATGACCTGGTAACATTTTGGTAAAAATCCAATATGGCGAAACAAAATGTCGGCTTAGTGAAATGTTGAAAAAATTATTATTAAAAAACTACTAATTCAATTTATCTGAAATTTTGCAAAAACATCAAGTATTATGTTGGAATAAACTGATAACATTTTGGTACGAATCCAAGATGGCGGAACAAAATGGCGGCCAAATAAAATGTTTGTAATCATGAAAAAGTTACCCTCTCATTTT
Organism: Kuschelorhynchus macadamiae; assembly: GCA_030620095.1. Taxonomy (NCBI): domain Eukaryota; kingdom Metazoa; phylum Arthropoda; class Insecta; order Coleoptera; family Curculionidae; genus Kuschelorhynchus; species Kuschelorhynchus macadamiae. The sequence continues at coordinate 1,651,093 of JAUTXW010002049.1, read as the reverse complement.
TACACATTTTTACGATTTAGCGTCGCTAGATTCCCAAATATAAGTTTTATGAACTCCGTCGGTCCGTCTGTCGGTCTTTCTGTCGGTCTGTCAGTTCGCAGCATAGCGTAAAGACTACTTATCCAATTGACTTCAAATTTTGCTCAAGAATTAAGGGTCATATAGGGATGGCCTGGTAGGATTTTGATAAAAATCAAATATGGCGAAACAAAATGGCGGCTTAATGAAATATTAAAAAAAATATTATTACAAAAGTACTCATCCAATTTATCTCAAATTTTGCAAAAACATCAAGTATTAAATTAGAATCAACAGGTTACATTTTGGCACGAATCCAAGATGGCGGAAGAAAATGGCGGCTTAATAAAATATATAAAAAATTCAGCCCGAAAAAAACTGCTTAATGACCAAATAAAATGTTTTTAAGCGTGAAAAAGTCACCCTCTCACTTTTACACATCTTACGTTTTAACGTCGCTAAATGCCAAAAAATATTGTGTGTTTCTGTCTGTCTGTCAGTTCGAGGCATGACTTAAAGACTACTTACCCGATTGACTTCAAATTTCGGTTAAAAATTAAGGGTTATATGGGGATTGCCTGATAAGATTTTGGTAATAATCCAATATGGCAAAACAAGATAGCGGCCTAGTGAAATGTTAAAAAAGTTATTGTTAAAAAACTACTCATCCAATTTATCTGAAATTTTGCAAGAAACATCAAGTATTATGTTAGAATAAACTGGTAATATTTTGGTACGAATCCAGGATGGCGACACAAAATAAAAAACTAGAAACTACTTAATGATTGCAAATTCTGTGCCATAACTAATTGTGGTACAGTGCTTAACTAGTAAAACTAGTTACTAATTCAAGATGGTGAAAATTTCACCCTCTAGATTTTACATCCCTAGATGCCAGAAAACATGTTTTATCAAATCCGTCGGACCGTCTGTCGGTCTGTCTGTCAGTTCGCGACATAGCTTAAATACTACTTACCCGATTGACTTAAAATTTTGACCAAAATTAAGGGTCATATGAGGATGACCTGGTAATATTTTGGTAAAAATCCCATATGGCTAAACAATGTTAAAAAATTTTTGTTCGAGTGGTGTAGTATTTGGGGTTAAGATCCAGAAAAAAACAAGTCTGTTTTTTTAATTATCGACGTTTCTGAACTTAATTTATGTATCCTCAGGACACATATATAAATCCTATATCCTGCAGAAAACCGATATTATCAGTCTTTACCTACCCCGCAGGTCCGTAAATCTTTTCTAGATATAAAATTTTTAAATGGTTTTCGTTAACAAACCTCTTGTTGTTATGTTACAGTGGTGTATTATTTAGGGTTAGGGTCCAGTAAAAAACAAATGTCTATTTTTAAGTAGTCGACGTTTCGCAACTTTATTGTGGCATCCTCAGGACACAGTTTCTATATCCTATATGAACCCCATATTATATAATTATCATCGTGAAAGAAATCACCCTCTCAAGTGTTACATATCTTCAGGTGTCGACAAATAAATATTTTTTATCAATTCAGTGGGTCCGTCTATGGGTTTGTCTGTCTGTATGCATAGCTTAAAGGCTACTGGTAAAATTGGGGGAAAATCCATTATGATGGAACAAAATGCCGCCAAAATAAAATTGCCTATGTACTGAACTAAATGGGCCACACTTCACTATTCCTAATAAAAGGAAAGATTCATAACGAGAGAAGTTCCGGGTTAAAGAAATTTACCGTTTTTTTTCCATGAGATACCAACCAAAGTTTTCGACATGGAAGTAATTTACTCCCTGAATTTTCAACAATTATCCCATTGTAATTTTCAATTGGGATAATAATAACTTCCAAAAACACTTTTAAAAACTAGGTATTAAATAAAACAGACATTAAAAATTCTCGAAAAATGAAGAGATAGAACATAAACTTTCCAGTAACACGAATATGAAAAAGACGGATACACACAAACGCGCACATAGCAGCATTAGTCACACGATACATACACGTGTAGTAAAATAAAAATATTTTGAAAACAATAATTGTTTGGCTAGTTAAAACGAGCAATTAGGGTGGAAATAAAAGCTTGCTAACGTTTAACGGTATTCTAATATATATAATATATTTGTTGCCACATAATAAAAGGTTAGTGATTAGTATTTTATTAAACATCATTAAAATTTCGATATAATTATTAGTGTGATTCACAATCAGCCAAAAATAATTACTACCCTATTATTAATTAAAACATTAATTATTCGTTATGAATAAATCGACAAATATATGATAATCAAATATCCAAATAATGCAGATTTTAAAATCATTTTAATAAATTTTTATTATTGTTATACTCACTATCATCATAGTTCAGTTCTTTAAAAGCATTATTATCCTGTAGGATATCTTCTAAACTCTAAGAGTTCTAAAAAAAGTTAAATAAAACATTTTTTTAGGTTAATATATGATAATGTAAAAATTAGTCACCGTAGTAGTCGAAGAAACAGGGCCATTTCTAGGAATTCTCAGGATAATTATATAACCAGCTTTGAGGGCTCTTTAGAACTAGCAAAGGCAACATTGTTAGACCCTTCGTAACTCATAAAAAACTGCAAATACTCATTTTTATTTCCATCGTAAAAGAGAAGTATTACAATCGTGAAAATATCGCCCTCCTAAGTTTTACAGATCTCTACGTTTTGGGGTCCCTAGATGCCAAAAGACATATTTTCTCAATTCCGCCTACTTATCCAGTTTATTCCAAATTTTGAATAAACATAAAGTATTACGCAGCAATAAAATAGTAAAAATTTAATACGAATCCAAGATGGGGAAGCAAAATGGCAGCTCAATAAAATATTTAAAAAATCAGCCTCAAAACCACTCTGATTTCAAGTTGTGCAAGCATTAAACATAATATAGAGATGAACTGATTAAATTGCTCTGCGAATTCAAGATGGCGGAACAAAATGAATAGGGCTCGAGTGATACATCATTTTAAAGGTATCTTTATTCTTAATTCAACCCCGATTTTGAAAACATTTGATTTAGCAGTTTTCAAATGATGACCAATAACATGTTTCGTAATGGAATCATTATTATACTTTTGGGATATTTTTTTGAGGTTACCAATATTCTCCCAAAATACTCCATACTCAGAAAAGCACGAAAATAAAACGGTAAATATTAATACAATTAATAAAAGACTGATAAAACGAAAATAAGCAGAAAAATAAAACGTCAGATTTTCATTTTAAAAAATGTTGTAAATATCCGCCTTGCACTTCTTGACAAATGAACATCCTGTTAGTGAATTCTTCCTTCACATTATGAGGGTTTTCAGGGTTTATTTCTGCACACATGTCGATTATTCCGGAGCCATTTTAAGACCTTGAGATTTCACATAGCCCCATAGAAAATAATCGAGGTGGTGAGCGAGCTGATCACTCTGTTTGACCTCGGCGACCAATCAGGATAAGTTGCATCCAAATAATGTCTAGTGTCTCTAAATACATATTAACTTAATTTCAATACCAAAGACAATATGAAGCACATAACATATACGGGAAAATTAGCACTAAAATAGGAAAATATCTAAAAAAACAAATCATAAAGTAGCATTTTGTACAAATAATACTTTAAGTAGATATATTAAGAATAACAAGTCTAATGCAAATATGGAACACAAATCTGAGGTACATAAATTAAAATGTAGTTCTTGTGAAAAAGTATATATTGGTCACACGAATAGATCTTTTTATAAATGTATAAAAAAAATAAATCATATTAAACAAAAAGCAGATTCTAATTTACTATTTTAATCGTAAAAAAATCACTCTCCAAGATTTTTACAAATATTTGCATATTAGAGTTTCTAGATCCTGAAAAACATTGATATTCCAATTTCTTCGGACTGTCTGTCCGGACGCGGCATAGCATATTCGATTAACTTAAGATTTTTGTCAAAAATCTATGCTATGTTTGTTAAAAATTCGATATGGCAGCCTCACAAAATCTTAAAAGAATTATTATTAAGAAACTGCTTATTCAATGTATTTCAAATTTTGCGCTATAATCAAGAGTCATACAAGGATACACTGGTAAAATTTTAGTGAAGCTATAATAACAGATGGCCGCCTAAAATATTTAAAAATTCAGTAGGAATATTGACTTGAAAGTTTGCACAAATGTCAAGTGTAAAACAAAAATAAACTTAAGAAATTATAGTTCTTGGGATTAGAACGGGTCAAATTGGAATTACTATCCGACGTTTTTCCTTAGATTGCACGAGGCATATTCAGGGATATGTATAGGTGTTAAGATCGGTTTTTACATGTGATGTAGACCGCAACCCGTCCCTCTATTGAAGTTTTTTTTTATGTTTACAAATTTCAATAGATTCTCTAATTTTTTATATATAATATCCTGGAACCGATGCTAGAACCCTGGTTTCTTTTACATTTATAATATGGCCAGTGGTATGCTGGTGTTCAGCTACATCAGATTAAACAATTTGCTTATTTTTAATACATCGTTTATGTTCCTTAAGTCTAGTTGATATTGAGCGTCCTGTTTCTCCCACATAAAAATCTCCACAGCAGCAAGACATTTTATATACTCCTGTTTGAAAAGGTACAATATCTTTCGGGGATCGCAAGCATTGTCTTCTTATGTGAATTGAAGATTGTACGTATGTTGGACCGCCGAAGTAATCATACTATTTGGTCTGTAGTGCCATGTATGTAAAGAAGAACACGACTACCTAACGGTGGCTCCTTATCATTCTCCTTTCGCGGAGTTGGATTACTATATCTTGTAATTGAACGCGTAATCTCTTCAGTGCGATATCAATTCCGTCCAAAGTGATTCCAAGAACCATGATTTCTTAATTGACCAAAGCCGTGAAAGCTTCAGTTCTATGTTAGGAATAAACTGATAAAAATTTTAAGTGCGAATCTTATTATACGATAAAACAAAATGGCGGCTTAATTAAATGTTTAAATGTTCCGTAAAATTCCATTTTCTAATATAAACTATTTTAAGAAGGAAAATTAATAAATAACATATTTTATTTTTAGAGTTCATGAAAATAAATAAAGATAATAATAATAATATTAATAAACAAGACTAATTGAAAACAAATAAAAAATTGGTAAATTCACATTTTCTGTTACAAAATTCCACTACACACATAAACATTTTATGAATCCATAGTTGTTTGATAATAATTCCAAATAATTTGTGTTTTCTGTGCATAATGGAATTATGTACGAGGAAAGTTAGGGGCAAAAGTAAATTTACCGTTTTTTTTCCAATGATACATGATATTTAAACTACAGTTTCCAGCTAAAAATTCCAAAAAGATTAAACACTACTAGATGAAAGATAAAAAGCAAAAACCTACAGGGTGGTCTAATATAAAATATAACTATAATTAATATTTTAAACTCAATAAATTTCTCCAAAGTAGTTATATTCATTAATTAAAACATTGTTAATGTGTTAAGGATTACTAAAATTATACTTCAAAAAATTTAAACAGGCAATTTAATTAAAAATATTTTTAAAGTTTTCAAAACTAGATGTGTAAAATAAGTATTTGTAGTTAATATTATGAAGTTGCACAACAAAGATAGTTGTGCAAGGAGTTTTATCGAATTTTCACAGTTTGTGAAAAATTAATAATCTCTATAAAGCTTAAAAAAAGAAACTTGCTATTCAAAACATCAAGTATTATAACAAGATTTTAAATCAATTAAACATCAATACGATAGTAAACTAATAAAAAAAAAGAAAATTACATTTATTTTTTCTAAATGGTAAAAAAGTCGATAAATTAGCTTTACCCGGAACATCCTTCGTAATAAATCCTTCCATATGTACTGTACGTATTAATGAATAACTACGTCCTGAACTAAACTACCGGCTAATTTACCGATTTTTTTATTTTTTTATTTTTCTAACATTATTATCATTGTTATTGTTATTATTATCATTATTATTATTAACATTAATGTTCCATAATTTATTCACAAAATCTATAAAAAATAGATTATGTCATTATTGTTTTCCTCTATAAAAGAAGGTTTTATTTCAGATAATGGAATTTTACGGAATTAATAAACATTTTATTAGGCCGCCATTTTTGTTTGTCATACAGGATTCGCACTAACGTTTTACCAGCTCATCTCTGCTTTACACTTGATTAACGCGTAAAATGGCAAATCAATTATATAAGTAGCCTTTGTTCCCTGATTCTTTTAACAATCCATTAGGCCGCCATTTTGTCCTTCCATAATGGCTTCGCATCAAAATATACCTGGTAATTTTTGTGTAAAATGAGTTAGTTACTTAATAGTAATTTTTTAACATTTTATTAAATGTTACTATTCCGTCCCTATAATATGATCATTGATTTTTCATCAAATATTAAACTTAATCGAATAAGTAGTTTTTGAGCTATGCTGCGTGCAAACAGACCGATGGAAATGGGGAAACATGTTTTTTGATATGTAGGGACCCTAAAAGACCAAGGTGCATTGTTGCACGCAGTTTCGAAGTGATTTTTGTAAGTGATTTTCTTTTGTTAAAATCAAGAACAAACTAGAATATTTGACAACAGCGTGGTGTGAGATATCTAAAAAAATTGTCTATAATTTCCTAAATCTACTTTTCACTTAAAGCTAACATGAATTAATATAGAGTTATATTAGCACTTAATATATGTGCTTAAAACTAATGTGCTATTTGCCTGTATTTAAAGTATTTTGCAAATAATCCAATACTGTCTGCATATATTTTATATTATTGATTTAGTGTAGGTATGTAAAAAATTAAATACCGTCCGGTTGAACCGTTGATTTTTCCAATCTCCACTGGCTCGTGGTTTGCTTATACTGATAGAAAGTAAGATTTGGAAAATGGTAATCAAGTTTTTAGCACTCCTGGCATTTAAAAACAATATTAATCTCAAAAAAATTAAGCCTTAATTAACTATAACAACATAAAAATCACTTAAAACGCACTGAAAACGAAACTGCTGCTAGATGTCGAGAAATGTGACACAATGGAAGGTGCTATCGTCTACATACTACTCGTTGGGCCGGGCGTTGCTATATTTCGCCTTAGGAATTCTCTTTTTGTGGATTTTTATGGAAATTTTTAATTTTTTCAATTCGGTTCTCGTTTTTTAAAAAGCTCACATACTTTAGACGAAATAGATAATAATGATATATTTTGCCACAATATTTATTTTGTTTATCCATTTGAATCTGATTTTATGATTATAATTTTCTTACATTACGCAATTTGACAACAAGGTAATCTTGGTTCCTAAAATATTCATTACTCTAAGGTTATTTGTGACAATGTTCCATAACGCTATACCGGGGCATTCTGTCACAGGTAAAAGGCCGAGGAAAAAAACCATATTACATATTAAGAGTATCTTTTTTTATATTAGAAAAGATAAGTAGTGATGAAACAAGAAAAGAGAAAAGTTATTACGAAATACATTAGAAACTATGGACAATGTCATAATCTGAGTGACAGTTTTGACACACATAAAATTAATTTCCATTACTGCAATTCTCATAAGCCCATCCAATGCGCTAGGTACACTGCAGTCACGGTTCTTTGAAATCACTGTAGCTACCTCCACATATTAGGCAATACGTTTCGTTTTCCAGATATAGGCAAATATGATTCATGCATGGTTATCCAGTAACAATAAAATGGGACTTTCATGGGTGCACTTGACTGTATGTACGAAGTGTTCTATAAATGACAAAAACTGTTAATTTTTCATCCAACCCGAGTGGTTAGTTATTTCAGTACCTCCTAAATGACTTTGCAGAAAGTGATCTTCGGTATTTACTCGAGAGAAAACCAATAACGGAGGAATTCTATTTCGGGCAGCGAATACTGGAATGGCCATTTTCATAAGTGTTCCCCTTTCAGCAGAAGTTAATGAAACATTTAATGAGATCCCATTTCTAGCAACAATGAGATCAGGACATTATACTATAGTGATTCAAGTTTCATCCACGTTGTGAATGTCACATGGGCGGAAGTGATAGCGATCATACAAATTAGCAAAATTGTAGAAGAACCAGGCGAAGTTAATTTCATTGGAACTAGTAACTCTGGATAAACTTGTCAATTGTGGTGTCGGTATTTTAAAAGGTAGAAAAAAGTTAAATATGTTTTTTTTGTATTTATCTGACTCACCAGGATTTGTGAAAACAATAAAGAAATTGCCATTTAAAAGTAACTAAAAAAATAGCATAGACGTTATTATTTTAAAAGGTATACCCTATATAATATAGTTTTATTAAATAGGTCTCTTCTTGCTGAATTTAGGTATATCAGATTTGGCAAGGATAAAGTTCACAAAAGCTCTGCATTAAGAAGCGATGTATTAGAAAGATAAGTTACATTTAACTGGATGGCAGGATTTTTATCAATTTCCTCAGATTTCTTTAAAGATTTTCTTTAAAGGCATATTTATAAACAGCAAGTAAAAACACATTTACTGGAATAATATTAAACAAAGTTTTTCAATAAAAATGTGAAGGTCGAGGCTCATTTGTTACTTAAGTTACATTCCAATTTTCATTAGTTTATTTTTTAGCAAATCCTGGGGGGTTCAAATAAAACTTATTATTTATATTTAACTTTTAACATTATCCTTGAAGATAAAGGTTGTAGACTCTGTTTTAATTATAAACAGAAATCTTGTACATAAAAACGGTACATTTTTATTTAGCATCTCCTTCTACCTTTTTGTAATGTTAATTTATAGTGAAATACTCTGCACTACCTGCTAGGCTCGGTTTTCATGATTTCTCTATACCAATCAAAACCCCACCCCCGCATTAAATTAAATATCGTGATCTAATACTCTTTTATTTCCCATGTTCGTAAAATACAATGCATTGTGAGTTGATTATGACACCTCTGCAGCAATACCCGTTATTATGCTCCGAACTTAAACACCTATACTACTATTGGCAAACGGCTAATTAAAGGGGTATTATGTATTGTGCAAAATAATTGTAGTACATCAATGAAAGTAGATTTATTTGAAAAACCGTATTGGGATTACCATTAAACCCGCTTCGGAAAGGAAAACGTTGCATCAACGATTTGTGATCGAAGCGTTTTGTGTAACTATCAGACTAACGAGGTTTGTATTGTTGGAGTAAGGCCGTAAGCAAAAATTGATGTACATTTACAAAACGCTCCAAAGATATCAAGCTATCATGGCTTTTTGTCAAAAAAAAGATAGACACTCTCAGTTTGGAAATACTTTCCATCATTTCACCTTGTATTGCAGGAGGAATTTTCAGATAGTTTTACTCGATAGCATATTGAATGAGTTCCGAAAGTCTTTGGAACGTAGTTCCCACCAGACTTGCTTAGGGAAATTATCTGCAAAAAAATACAAATACCTCTAACAATAATCGGAGTTTAGTTATTTTTTAAGTTTTGTTAGTTAGTTAGGCTCAGAATTACAAAGTTGATCCTCTTCACTAGAAAATGTAGATTCGAGATAAGAACAATGATCGAAATATTTTTGTTAAGGTAGACAACATTTTTGGAGATTTTCTCAAAAGCACCTTCGTTATCTATACCTAAATACACCCAAGGTAGCCTTCTTATTATACACTTCGCTACCAGATGTCCTTGTATTGACATAATAACACTTCGATTTTAGTGGATCTTGTATATTTCCATACATTTAAACAACTTTAACAATTTCATAAAACACTGAACCTTAATCTAAATTTGAAATATTGTAAGACAAAGGAAAAAATGGAAAGGAGGCGTCGAGACTACAGGTCTCCGCGGCCATCTTACTTGAACCTCTCTCTCCTTCGACTCTAATCTTCCCAAAACTCCTTTGACAAGAGCCACACTAGTCCCGCTAGACTTACGCAAGCAACCCGCCGAATAGAACAGACAGAGGCGGACTGGAAATATTTTATACATTACAAATATTAAATATGGTTCGGAATTTCCGAACAGTCCTCTTTTTTTGTAATTTCCTTTTTTATATAAAAGGGTTACATTTAGCTTTTCTAATAACAGTGTGACAACTGTCTGTGTTTCAAAGCACTGAGTTAATAATTCAAAGATCGTTCGCTTAAATACTTTTACCATAGAATTTTATGAGTCACACCTGTAAGTAAATGATATACTGACCCGTATGCATAAAAAGAAGGGAAACCTTAAAAGATGAAGAAAATCCTTTAGTCAGTAGCCCAGTCACCAGAGAGTTTTGGTGGCTGTCACAGGAATAATATAATTGTTGTCTTTTTTTTGTTAATAGTACCTCTCAAGGGACTGTTTAGGAATGTACAGGGTGCCCACACGTAGGTCATGTAAAAAATGTCCAAAAAAAGCCAATATCTTCCAAATTATCGCAGGTAGAGCAAAATTGTTTAATTAAAAAATATAGGGCAGATTATTATCTATAAAAATCACTATTTTTTTTACCCGGAACTTCCCTTGTTACGAATCTTTCATTTTATTAGGAATAGTGAACTGTTACCCAATTTAGTTCGGTGACAAAGTGATTTAGTAACACACATATACTGACTTTTAAAACATTTTTATTCGTCGCCATTTTGTTCCTACCATTTTTTTACTAGTTTCTACCTATGTCACATTTGATTTTTGGACAATATATAAAATAAATTCACTATAGCTTTTATATTAACACAGACCGCCATTTTGATACGTCACGTTGAATTCGTACCAGTTTATCCCTATATCACATTTAATTTTTCTTTTTTTTTTTTTAAAGTCAATTGAATAAGATTTTTTTGCGTTGTTTTTTAAACATTGTATTTCTCTGCTGTTTTGTTGCGCTATCGTAAATTCGTACCACAACTTTACGGATTCTCTCTATGTCACACTTAATGATTGAGCAAATTATTATAAATAAATAAATATTAATCTAATAAGTAGTGTTTTAAGCTAATTTAAAATTTAAAAGACCGCCATTTTGTTTTGCTATCTTATATTCATACCAAAATGTTACCAGTTCATTCCTATATCACCCTTGATGTTTGTGCAAAATTTAAGGTAAATTGGAAGAGTAGTTTTTTAGTAATAATTTTTTTAACATTTCACTATGCCGCCATTTTGTTGTGCCATATTGAATATTTACCAAATTATTACCAGGCCATCATTTAAGCTATGCCGTGCATTGACAGACAGACAAACCGACAGACAGGCCGACGGAATTGAAAAAAACTTATTTTTTGGCCTCTAGTGACCCCAAAACGTGAAGATATGTAAAACCTGAGAGAACGTTTTTTTCACGATTAGAAATATTTTATTTAGCTGCCATTTTGTTCCGCGATTTTGAATTACTACCACAGTTTTATTAGTTCATCTATATACCTCAATTAATTATTGCACATAGTTTGAAATCACGGCCTTAAGTAGTTTTTCAGACTGAGTTTTTAAATAATTTACTAAGCCGCTATTTTGTTCCGCCATCTTGGATTTATACCTAAATTTTACCAGTTGATTGCTACATAAGTTTTACTACTTGATTTCGGTGCAAAATTTCAGATAAATTGGGTAAGTAGGTTTTTAGTTATAATTTTTTTAATATTTCACTAAGCCGCCATTTTGTTTTGCCATATTGGATTTTTATCAAAATCATCCCCCATATGACCATTAATTGTTGACCAAAAGTTGAGGACAGTTGGGTAAGTACTTTTTTAACTATGCCGCGAACACACGGATGTCTACTTCAAAACGCATTTTGAATTATAAATAAAAAATAATGTTTACTAGAGTTACTGGGAAATTTTTCCGCGCCCTTTGGTGATAAATTCAAGAATTTTTCTCATGATTCGAAAACAGCGGAGAGGAAAATCATTGAGATTTTAAATTATTTTTTCTTGAAAACTATATCTACTAAAAAAAATCTCAATAACCTTTTTTATAGGTAACGATCTGTCTACATTTTTTAGTAAAACAATTTTATTCTATTTGCAATATTTTAGAAGATATTATATAATATTATTTAATTAAAATTAACTATCAAAGTAGATAGTTATGGTGTAATGCGGAACAACATTGGTTACCATCAATTATTAGATCTTATTAACCTCTCCAGTGACTTGGGAAAATTTCATTGAATTATCTTGAAAGGATTGATTAAAAGATACTGGTATTTATTATTGCCCGATACGTTAAGAAGCAATTTCCTAATATCACAAATTTTTACATTGCAAAATGCAGGTAAAAAGTACCCCTAATTATAGGACAGCTTTTTTTATACATTTGGATGTTTATTTGGCAAATGCCTACGCACAAATTAATAAATGCAGTTAATCCTTCAGTATGATCATTGAATTGAAAGTAAGTGTTAGTATTTTGGAAATTTGACATTATGGTGCTCTCAGAAAAGCAGCGTATTGAAATTTTCATATTGTTGGATTGTGGAGACAAAGTACGGAGCCAGGATGAAGTTTGTTTGTTGTTCAATGAAAAGTATCTCGAGAATACTATACGCGTTCAAGTTTAAGTAGGATATTTCACAAATTAGAAAAGCATGTAACAGTTAGGAATTTAACTAAAACAGACTGACCCCTTAGTTAAATGCGAACAAAAAACTTGATATAATTCTATCAGTACAAGAAAGTCTACATTCTTCAACCTGGATATTTTTTTACTGGTGGGTTTAAATATGTACAAGTTCTAACGAATTGCTTATTAGTGGTACGATAGCGCAATTGGTTAGAGCAAAGAACTAGTGATCCAGAGGTGCGGGTTCGATCCTCGCTCGTACCATAGCTTTTGCTGTTTATAAATATTTCTAAAAACTTTTAACGTTTCACTAGGCCGCAATCTTGTTCCCGCATAATGGAAAATTTGGTTTAGTAACTGTCAGTAGAGCTTCTGTACAGCGATTCTTAAAAAGCCAGAATTATCATACGTATAAAGTACATATAGTATAGGAACTTCTTGAAGATGACTACGAACTACGATAGGAGATTACAATTCTGTAAAGATATGACTTGGTCGAAATTTTTCCAAATCGGTGGATAGGTCGACGGGGTACCGTTACCAGCCAAAAGTAAAACAATACTTATGTAGGCTTCTTTTACTGTAACGAAATGATCACGTTCCTAATTTGTTGTTAGTATCGGATTCAGTTTTAGAAGTCACGCATAGAGTTCCCACCTGTTTCTTCTTATTAAAAATCAGTTACAATATTTTTTTTTAATTTTCATATTTTCTAAAAATATTTGCTGCTTGTGGAATTCCTACCAAAATATTGGAAGTTTATCTCTGTATACGGATCTTGAATCTAAAGATAACGAGAATTAACAAAAAAGTATTTACCAGTTCACAGTAATTTTTGTGAGTATTTATTTTTCCATTCGATACCATTTTCTTAAAACCCCGATAATAAATGAGACTAATAAAAAATCAAAATTAAGAATAAACCCAAGGCGCACAAGGGGATGTTTATCCCAAAATACTAAAAGAAGAGTTCTTCTAAACTGTTTTATAAAACACATAACAAGTAGGGATTGAAACGTTTTAATTAAATGGAGCGGTCTGTGCCATTTCAACAACTCACATTTAGCAGTTAATTTTAAAATATTTTCGTGTCATCTCATTATACTTTCCTTTGTTCTTGTGAACTTTGTTTTATTATTATTTTAATTAAGTTTTAATTTAAAACTGAGCTTGTTTACTTATAAGTTTTGTGTTTGTTACTTTTTAAAAAAGTTCTGGGGTACCCGTCAAAGCGTCACGTACAACAATGTATTTTAATATAGTTTTAATTAAAACAACTTCATTCAAACCTTTTTTTTTCAAACCTGTCATGATATTTGCACCAGTAAAACAACATTTAATAAACGAAGAAAATTTAATTTTTTAAAATAATTGTTGATGATATTTAATAAAGGTTTTTTAAAACAAAATATTAATATTACGGTGTTAAGCATCCTGTGGCTACCTCAGCACGCGATTTGGGTGTTTATTAAAAAATCATATTTGTCTTTCATAATAGCCGCCATATTCTTAGCTAATCTTTACGCAGAATGTTTTGCGAATAAATAGTTTTGTCAAACTTTAATTATTGTAATTTTTACTAAGTATCGTAAAAATCACCTTTTTTCAGATCTCAACGTTTCAGGGTCCCTAGATGCGTTTTCTCAATTCCATCGGCCTGTCCGTCTAAACCACTTACCCGACTTCAAATTTTGGTCTAAAATGAACTGTTATATGGGAATAACATAGCAATATTTTGGTAAAAATCAAATATGGCTAAATGAAATGTTAAAAAAATATTATTAAAAACTATGTATCCAATTTATTTCAAATGTTGCACAAAAATCAAGTATTATATAGGAATGAACTGGTAAAATTTTGGAACGAATCCAAGATGGTAGAACAAGATGGCTGTATAATAAAATATTTAAAAATTCAGCCCAAAAAAACTACTTAATGGATTGATTTCAAATTGTGTGCCATAATTAATTGTGGTATAGGGATGAACGTTTTAGTGTCTCTAGATACTAAAAAATATGTTTTATCAATTTCGTCTGTCTGTCTATTGGTCTGTTTGTCAATTCGCGACATAGCTTAAGAACTACTTATTAGATTGACTTCAAATTTTAGTTAAAAATTAAGGCTCATATGGGCATGATCTGGTAATATTTTGGTAAGAATCCATTATGCCGGAACAAGATGACGGCCTAGTGAAACGTTAAAAATTTTTAGAAATATTTATAAACGGCAAAAGCTATGGTACGAGCGAGGATCGAACCTGCACCTCTGGATCACTAGTCCATTGCTCTAACCAATTGCGCTATCGTACCACTAATAAGCAATTCGTTAAAACTTGTACATATTCAAACCCACCAGTATCATAACCATTGTTGATCCTGCCATATATTCTAACCTTATGGCGCGGCGTTCCTGACTGGACATCAAATCTGACATCGCTATAAGGTACATTGGTGGTTATGATACTGGTGGGTTTGAATATGTACAGGTTCTAGCAAATTGCTTATCAGTGGTACGATAACGCAAAACTAAAAACTACTTATTGTTACTTAAATTATGCCCAAAAATTAATATATATATATATATATATATATATATATATATATATATATATATATATATATATATATATATATATATATATATATATATATATATATATATATATATATATATATATATGTATTACTAAATTGCAATGTGTGGAACTAAACTGAGTCATACTTCATTATTCCTAGTAAAAGAAAAGAATCACCACGAGGGAAGTTCAAAGGAAATTTTAGAAGTTTTGAAGTAACCGACCGTCAGTATATGTATATGTATTAAACCCTCTTGACAACGGACACTCTCAACAACGGACACGGACAGTAAAATTTGGAACATTTTTAATAAAAACAGTAAAATTTACCTCCTCAGAACGGACAGATGTTCAGATGATTTTTGAAAAACACACGTTTAATGCCGGTATTTTTTTTTGCACATTATGGACAATATTTAGATCTATGCTAATAAGCGGCGCGGCGCGGCGTTTACCTATTGTTAATAGCACTAGTTTAACAATAGGCTGGCTTATGCTGTCTGGCTTGTAGGTAAATTGCGGTGAATTGCATAATAAATAGATCACCTTATTTTTATAAAATGTAGTCTTCATTAACAGAATATCTTAGTTTTGATGTTGCTCTGATGCGATCAATATGTCTTCATACAAAAGAAAGTTTTTGAGTCTTCAAGAGAAAGTTGAAATAATCCAGTACGCGGAAAAAAACAAACTTAGGGTTAGAGTATTAACCGAAAAATTCGGTGTAGGAAAAACTCAAATTAGTTATATTTTGAGAAACAAGAGCGATCTTAACAAGCGATTCGCTGAGACCGAAAACTGAGGGTGCTGCCATAGACCAAATTGTCTACGACTGGTTTTGTAAAGTACGCTCCAAAAACATTCCAATATCCGGTACAATATCTAGAAGTTGGTTTTGAAGGATCAAATGGATGGTTGGAGAAGTTCTGTCAACGTCATAATATCTCTTTCAAATCCTACTGTGGCGAAGCAGCAGCTGTAGACTTGATTCAGATAACTGATTAGCGGACGAAATTATGTGCTATTATCCAAAACCACGCACCGAGACATTTATAACGCCGATGAAACGGGACTCTTTTTCCGCGCCTTGCCAAATAAAACGTTTTCTTTAAAAGGCGAAACATGTGCTGGCGGGAAAGCGTCCGAGGAGAGACTCACTATTTTATTTTGCTCTGCTATGAATAGAGAAAAAGAAAATGCACTGGTGATTGGAAAAAGTAGAAAAACCCCTTGTTTTAAAGGATCAAGCGTGGAAAAATTGCTACTTGAATGGTACTATAACAAGAAAGCATGGATGACAAGGGATATAATGTCGGATTGGTTGATGAAATTTGACCGAAAAATGCAAAGGCAAAACCGAAATGTACTTTTATTTTTGGATAATACTGCATCTCACCCAAAACTGGAGTTAAAAAATATTAAAATAAATTTTTTACCGCCAAACACGACATCACATTAGCAGCCATTGGACCAGGGCGTGATTAAAAATTTTAAAAACCACTAAAGAAAGTTTTTAATCAAGCGACTTTTGTCATTCATGGAGTACTCTGAATCTACCTAACAATTGGAGAAATCACTAAATGTTGTAAGTGCCTTGATTTGGATTGTTGCTGCATGGTAAAAAGTCGAATCCAAGAGCATTAATAACTGCTTCCGCAAAGCTGGATTCGACGAAATTCTCGAGAAAAACGTTGACTACGATAGCGAAGATGATGTGCCATTATCCGAATTATGTAGAAACCTCAATGTATTCTCTTCCGACTTAACTTCAAATTCAGAAATTGATGAAAGTTTATTCACGAAAAATCCTAACATAAGTGTAAAAAACACCACACAGATCTAAAACATCGACGAAAGCAGGCCGTTTCCATTAATATACAGTAGTTGTACCCAACCGCGAATGATCATTGCACCATTTCCATAGTTACTCACATTCTTTTCATAGACTCAGATTCATGTGCCAAACTTTACGTCAGTGCATCAGTGAATTTCAAAACAGTGAGAACAGTCAGATTTTATCTGACAGTTATGGTGAAGAAATAATTTCTTCTAGTTTTAAGAACATTAAGGACGCATATAAAATGTTAAGGGATATTGAAAACTTTTGTATGTTATCTGGAGATTCTGTTTTAGAGGAAAAAATCTCAGAAGTTGCGTCTAAAATGGAATCTCAAACTATTAAAAATAAATTAACTAGTTTAAGACAAACAACACTTGATAATTTTTTTAAATAGAAACTTTTTATAAAGTAGAACTGTATCAAACTGTATATGTAGGTAGTATAATAGTTTATATTAGGTAGTACATTTTTATTGGATGCATATATGTATGTAAAAGATGTTGGTGTATACGTAGTAACAATTGTGTTAATAATTTGTACTAAACATATTATTTTTTTACTTAAAAATAAAATATTTTTTAAATAAAATTACATTGGTATTTAATTTGTTCACTCCCCACAACGGACAGTTTCTGTGGCACGGCTACTGTTCGTTGTTAAGAGTTTTCCCTGTATTTGGTTTTTTAAAATTAGATCATGTTTTGCATACGTTTATTGAACTGAACTGGTTAAAAATGGACAACCGAGGATATTTACATGTAGTTCATTTTTAATGGAAATTCTAAATGATCAAATCCTACCGTCTCATCTTAAAGAAATATTTTTTGCTTCAAACAAAAATTCACTCTCGAAATGTTAAATTGCGAAATAAAATTACACTACCTTATCAGAGTGCCATATTTCAAAAGTCCTTTACTTTTAACTATAACGGTGTAAAATTATATTGAACTCAAGAAACATATTTTTAATGCTCAAAGGAAAGTTTGAGTTGTAATATTTTTAGGGTTCACATTTCTCCGCGTAGGAACATAAAAGAGACACTCTTAATTTTTTGTTCTTTGTGTTTTTGATTGTTTTTAGATAAATATTTGACTTGCAATATTTTGTCTTGGCATTGAATAATTAATTATTGTTTTCGATTTAACAAGTGTGGCAAGGTTAAGTGGAGTAGTCTACTCCACTGACTAGATTACGCCCTGTTTCTACCTGTTATATTTTTTAGTTTTATTCTAAAATTATTTTGTAAAAATATACAATAAAAGACTAACATTATTCCAATAATATATATATATATATATTTAAAAAGTTAGTCACAATGGACAATCTATTCATTATAGAGAATATACCAAATTTAATAAAAATAAATATTAAAGAAAATTAGATATTAGTTAAGCTTCCCATGGCCGATTTTAAAGACTTTTAACACTCTAGTATATTCAGCTGCACTGATTATAAATTGAATTAAATTTTGTCGGCGACGTTTTGGTCTCGAGTTATTTATTCATCATCAAAATCTGTAATATATTTTAACCATTATACACTTAAATCTATTTACAAATATTACCACAAATTATGTACAAAATCGTAGAAGGGATCAATTAAATAGAGAAATTACGTTTATTTTAAGTAAGTATATATTTAAAACATTTGACATTAGAAAAAGAGGTTAGAGGGAAAACTAAGGAATCATATGGAATAGTCGATAAACACATGAAAACGTTTGTACATCAAAGATCTGAAATGTGTAGCGAACTCCTTTAAGTCTATCACACAACTGTCAAGTTAGTTAATAAATTAACAACTATTTCATTTTGAATTAGGCGGAGAAACAAAAAACACATACATATAAATAAAGCTCAAACATGATCACATCGATTTGGATCTAAGCTTAAATAATTAATATACTAGAAATGAAAAAATGTACTTCAAATCAATATTTACTTAAAAATATGTCTTTAAGATATCTATAAAACATTTGTCATAAAACTACTTAACTCAAAAGTACTTTTATACTTAATCTGACTTTATGAGCTTCTACATAAACACCTTCTTAAAACTCTCTTTCCTAGTCCTAAGTCTAATAAGTTTTAAGAATTCTTATACCTAGATATTTAAGTTTTATGGTGTATTTATATTTATTTATAAATATCGTCATAAATAAATCAAGTCTTCAGACTTGTAAAAGAACTACATAAGTTTATTATCCGTTATTGGTTTTAAGATTTCTTAATAAAAATACATCTTAAAATATAATCACCTTATAATCCACTACGTAAATTTATTGTTGCTATGGGTTTTAAAAGGTCTAAATAAATACGCCTTTTAGAAAATAAACAATTTGTAACTTGTAACTTCATAAATATTTTATTAATAATAATAATAAACACTCAGAATCTTATTCACAAAACTGGTTAGCCGTGTCTTTAATCATTTTAAGTACACGGTTTTATGTCGCGGTCTTGGTTTTAGGCTATCTGTGCCTTCAAAAAAACATCACGCTGAGCAACTGCAAAATTTTACGTCACAAATTAGAGTAATAGGTTTTAAAACGGGTTTATTGTGGGGTAGACAAATTACATTTATTTGCAATAAATAACTACAATTTATTATAGCAGAAATTAGGACCAAATAGCCCTAAAAACAATATCGTCATTTCATTTGTACCACACAAGGTATCTGTGAGATGAATGAAATTAAGAATTTTTGTAGAATAGGCAAGTACATGTAAATATTGTTAAAAAAAATCGCAGATGGCGTTTTTAACTTCTCTTAGCTAAAGCAAACATTCATTTTGATAGAAAAAATGGTTGGAGTGAAAGCAAAACTTTTAACATTTCAAGTTATTTTCCGATTTACCACTAATTTTGGAGGCGCGTGTGTTCTATATCCCCAAAATATAGATATTTACAATAAATTTCGATGCACAGGAAAAATTGTGATACAAATGATCTTTTACGCAATTATTATAACAAGGATTTTTGGTCACTAAGAACATCTTTATGTTAAGATGTCGTATCTATCATTTTCATCAAGTTACCTCTTCGTTTCCGCAATACTAGTGTTCGCCAATTATCCTTAAAAAATTTTGAGTTCAGCTAGATAACTCTAAAATGCATTTATTTATGGTGGAATTATAAGATACTTTACGTAAAAGAGATAAGTGTAAATTAAAGTAAGAATAAATATACTTAAGAATGGTTTTATGAATTCTTTAAGCCTAGAGTTCTTAAAAGAATTTTGCTTTATGAATTATTTAAAAAATGTATTTAAAGACCTCTTAAGATATGGGGCCTTTTTAGCTTTAAGACGTACTTAACAACTTCCTGAAGAATCTTTTCAATCAAATTTAAAAAGGTTTATGAAAGGGTTTTATCAGTATTTTAAAGACCTTCATAACATCAATTAGCCGAGTCGAACTTACAAATTTTTCAACAGGTTTTTTGGTAAACCTTCCAAAGAATGTCTTATCAACAATTAATTAAAATAAAACCAATTAACCTTATAAGTGGTTGTAAGTTTTAATTGCGAATATGTGTAACTAGTTAATTTTTGCTGTGTTTCATACCATTTCCCTTCAAAATTTGCCGATAATAATTTAGTGAACTAAGTTTAAAGGTCTTAAAAACCAAACCAAAGACTATTACCTTAATTAGCATAATTTTAATCAAAATGAGGATATTAATATTGCGGTTTTAGAATTTAATAAAATATTGACATACCAATTTGACAAACACGCCACCCTGAAGATTGTGAGTCTTAAACTTCCATATCGCCCTTATACTACAAATATTATTAAGCAAATTATTAAACTTAAAAGTAGGCTTTTACTTAATTTAAGCTCACAGTAAAGGAATGCCATAGAAGTTTATATTTAGAACTAAAACATATCTATTATTTGCCATTAATCAAGAAAAAAGGCTTACGTGAAATTTGAATTAGGAAAACTTGATCAGATTTAAAAAAAACTTGGCAGAGATTACATGAACTACCCCCCACATCTAAGAATACCTGACAAAATAAGTAAGAGCTTTTTGGATACTAATAACTGTGTAATGATTGTTTTCCGAAAATCTAGAAGACAGCCATAGTGTGTACTTTAGCAAAAGTTACAAATCTAG
Source organism: Kuschelorhynchus macadamiae (assembly GCA_030620095.1). Lineage (NCBI taxonomy): Eukaryota > Metazoa > Arthropoda > Insecta > Coleoptera > Curculionidae > Kuschelorhynchus > Kuschelorhynchus macadamiae. The sequence goes on along the minus strand of JAUTXW010002049.1, from coordinate 1,630,012 downwards.
AACAATTTACAGATCTGCAACCTATAAGCATACTTCTAATTCTTTCAAAGGTGCTGGAAAAAATCGTGTTCAAGATGGTCGCTGATTATGTGAATAATAAAAATATTTTGCCGATCAACTACTCCTGTGTGTGGCGTTACGCAAAAAAGGATCTTGAGGCCAATTTTGTTTAATTTGCGACCTGGGCGCAGTTTCAAACTATACTGATTTTTATACGTATGCCGACGACCCACAGCTTATAAAAAGTGTGAATCCCCAAGATTGAACAAAATGCATTTGTAGCCGTGTATGTTAATAGTGTAAACTTACTTACCAGAAAAAGAACATTCGAAAAATTGTATGTGTGATATTTGATCAAAATTTTAAATTTGATGAAACAAATAAATAGAGTAATAAAAAACACATTTTTAAGGTCAAAAGTTTATTTGCATATTAATACCTTCTTTCAGAATCCGTAGAAAGGAGGCTTGTAAAATAAACCATTTTTCCACTCTTTCAATATTGCCCGCCGGTTTTTATAATTTGTTATCTGTTGAATTTAAAAACAAACTTCAATATTCACAAAATGCTTGTGGAAGGTTTCTTTTTCTCTTTTTGTAATCAAAAAAATCTAGATCTTGGTACAAAAAAACAATTTCCAGCGATTTTGAAAATTTTTTTGCGTTTCCGACATGAAGATTTTTTTAGAAAAATTGATTTTTTTTTAAATGGTCTGCTCAATAAAGCTCACATATAGCAATCAGCCTCAGTACGGTTTATCAGATTATGAACAGGATTGGCATCCTCAAGTATTCCACCATGAATATTATACAGGATTCACCAAAAACTCTACCGATTCTAAATTTTAACAATGTTGAATTTGTGCTCCGCAAGGTAGGTAGTATTACAGGCCTTTGTTAACCACTGTATTATTGGGCCATATTCTCAGTTAATTCAAAGTGATGGGTAAACAGTTTAAGTAAGGCTCTATTAACAAAAATAGCATGTGAAACTGTATTTTGTTGGGAAAAAGAGAATTATATCAACGATAAAAACAATTTTTCATTTCTTATTAAAAAATCTATTTTAAATTAAAGGCAATATCTGAAAGCACTAGAGCAAATTTCAAATGTAAAAAAAACTGTTTCTGTAAAAATATCCATTATTACTAAAACTGGCATTATCGAATTCAAGATCGATAGAAAAAACCAAACCCAACAAATCACTATTTAACGTCCACCTTTTAGTTTTTGGTGAACCCTGTATACAATATTAGAAAATTAAAGGATGCCAATCTTGATCACAATTTGATTGATTACCACAAGTGGGCTTTGTTCAGCAGATTATTTTAAAAAATCAATTTTTCGAAAAAAAAACCCGTGTGTCGGAAACAAAGAAAAAAGTTCAAAATCGCTAGAAATTGTTTTTTTTGTACCTAGCTCTAGATTAGTTTAATTGCACAAAGAGAAAGAGAAATCTTCTATACTTAGAATTCTGGTCGAAGAAACTTTTAAACTTAAAAATTACAGGGTCTTAAATAACCCCCTGGATAAGACGGATGCTATGGTGTCGTGAGACTGCTCTTATCAGGCTACATACTATGGATATTGATCAAACGAGAGCCGAAAACCGCAACTCAAAATCTTCATCTGTATTGAAAATATTTCATTTTGGATTTCCGGTAAACATTTCCTTGGTGCACTTCTAAGTCCCATCAGTTTATTAAAAAAAGTTTTTGACTAAGTGTCCTCTCTATCTTTTTAATATGTTTACTCCTAAAAGAGACATGCATGACTTAAACCTTAAAGGAAATATTTTTGAAATACTTTCGCATCGAGTGTTGTTTTCAGTACACTGCTACGTGTATGTTAAATGACCACCAATTTTATAGCATATTTAGAAGCATGCCAAAAATAGATTTAAAAGGGAATTTAAAGAACAATTATTGAGAAAGAAGACAGACAATTGAATTACATGCTCAAGTAAAATATTTTGTTTAATGGGTTATTATACCCGTTATCTGTATTGAATATTGATGTTATTATATAGGTAGTTCAATAACCAGTTTAACTCTTTTTTTTTTCTTTTCTGAATTGTTGTTTTTATTTGTATTTAACATCTATTATAATTATTATTATAATTTTTATATTTCATGTTTTTATTAGATGTCACATACTTTTTATAACAATTAGGTAGTGTAAGTTAGCATTCAAATTAAATGTACTACTTGTTGAAATGGAAGAACCTATGGGAGCTTCACCCTTTGTGTTGTAATTAATTTCTTACTTCACAATAAACCTTTTTGTATTCCATTCTATACTATATACTTGTGAGAATAAGGGGGGAAATAATAGAAACATATTATAGAGTTTGAATATAAATAAGTAACTGCAGAACGAAAGGTCGCTGAAAAAAATCCAATTTCAGATCCGTGATCACTGATCAGTGCACAAGGAACTACTAGTGTGCCAGGAATTATGTCAAAATTGCTGCCATGGTAAGCTTAAAACCAATTATACCAAGAACTTAGAAATATTGAAGGTAAACGTAGGAAAGTACATACCAAACTACAATATTTAATTATATTATAAAAAACTACACTACCTGTATATGTTTGAACTCGTTGACCGCAGTAATTGTGAAGGAATCTTTGAATCTGATGGTTGCTACATAAACCGATTAAGTCTAAACGATAGCAGTTGATATTTAAAATAGGATGCTCTATAAATGCAGAAGTGCACTCATGCATTCAGCATTGCAAAACTGTGTAAAACGTTACATGTATTTGGTAATCTAATATTAACTTGTTAATACAATACAGAACGCACAGTAAGATCGAGATAACTTTAATTTACTGAAGCTATAATCATAGTGCAAGGCATGTAGTCTAGTTCTTTATGGCATTACATAAGAAGGGTACTGTAAAGTCGTAATTGAAATTACAACAAAAAAACGGAAAAACATAACTTTAACTGACAAAAGTGGAATCTTTATATGTTTCATATTTTAAATTAAAATAATATTAGTTCCTTGAAAACTTTTATTGTTATATTAATTATTATGTCATATTACTTATTATGTTATATTATTTATTATGTTATTAACTTTTACAAATCACTGCCTTTTTTAGTAAGTGATTAAAACTACCAAAAACTAGTCCAAATATTAAATATAAAAACTTAGAATTGTTTAGATTAAGTTATTTGCTTCTCTCGTAAAAGGGAAGAATTCGAATCGTGAACAAAACATTCTCCCTAATTTTTTTAGATCTTCCCGTGTCGGGGTTCTTAAATGCCGAAAAATATGTTTTCTCAATTCCGTCGGTCTGTCTGTCAGTCTGTTCGCGGCATAGCTAAAAAAACTACTTACCCGATTGACTTCAAATTTTGATAAAAAATTAAGGGTTCTATGTGGATGACCTGGTAAAAATCCAATAGTGAAAAAAATGACGGCCCAGTGAAATGTTAAAAAAATTATTATTAAAAACTACATATCGACTGGTAACATTTTGGTACGAATTCAAGATAGTGGAACAAAATGGCGGCTTAATAAAATATTTAAAAATTCAGCTTGAAAAAACTAGTTAATGGATTGATTTCAAAATGTGTGCTATAACTAATTGTGGTATAGGCATCGACTAGTAAAACTGTGTTACTAATTCAGAATGGCGGAACAAAATGGCGGCCAAATAAAATGTTTGTAATCGTGAAAAAATCACCCTCTCAGGTTTTACATATCTTCACGTTTTAGCATCCCTAGATGCCAAAAAATATGTTTTGTCAATTTCGTCGGTTCGTCTGTCGGTCTGTCTGTCTGTTCGTCAGTTCGCGGTATAGCTTAAAAACTAATTGCTCGATTGAGTTTAAATTTTGATCAAAAATTAAAGGTCATATGGGGATGGTCTGGTGATATTTTAGTAAAAATACAATAAATCGAAACAAAATTGCGGTATAGTGAAATGTTAAGAAAATCATTATTAAAAAATTGCTTATCCAATTTATCTAAAATTTTGCCCTAACTTCAAAGTATTGTGTTCAACAGGTAAAATTTTGGTACGAATCCAAGATGGCGGAACAAAATGGAGGCTAAATAAAATGTTTATATTCGTGAAAAATCACCCTCTCAGATTTTACATATCTTCACGTTTCAATTCCATTGGTTCGTCAGACGCCTGTCAGTTCGCGGCATAGCTTAAAAACTACTTAACAAATTGACAAATTTTGCGCAAAAATCAAGTGTAACCTAGGAATGAACTGGTAACATTTTGATATGAATCGAAAATAGGAAAACAAAATAGCGTCCTAATAAAATATTTTAAAAATCAGTCTGAAAATACTACTTATTAAAATTATATCAATTTTTGTACAAAAATTAAGTGTGATATAGGGATAAACTGGTAAAGTTGTGGTACGAATTTAGGATAGCGAAAAAACTGGCAGCAAAATAGGATTTTTAAAAAATCAACGTAAACAAATCTTGTTCAAACGACAGAAAAATTAAATGTGGAAATGGGAGAAACTGGTACGAATTCAACATGACGTAACAAAATGGTGGTAGGTGTCAATGTAAAAACTATTTATTGAATGTGTATGTAACATATTCTGTGACTATGTACCAAACTAAACTGGGTCACACTTCACTACTTCTAACAATTGAAAAAAAAATATTACGAGGTAAGTTCCGGGTAAAGGAGATTTACCGATTTTTTTTGTTTAGTATTTGGTTTATTTAAAGATTTTTTCAGAGAACTATTTCTTCTGAACATATTAAATTTGCCCCTAATCAAATAAGACCTAGGTTTTTCTAACTTATTTAAAAAAATTAATTTAATGTTTTTCTTGATAAAAACACTATCATTACTCTGTGACTTAGATTTAAATATTCTTCAAAATTTGTGAGTGCAAGTTATCTGACTTGTTAAGCATATTTTTGTGCAATATCAAATGCTTTTCCAGCTAGTCAATTAAATCTTGGCTACAGGGAACAGCAAGTAGTGTTATTTTAAAATTCCAATTTTCTGAAAATTGTTTAATTACATTTAAGTAAATTAAATGGCATTTTGTCCGCCATTAACTCATTGGGTGTTCAATGTGCAGAAAAAAAATTCATAAAATTATTTATTATACTTTCTGAAATTTTATCTTGTAAAATAACTCCTTGAAAAATATTCGGTTATAGATTGATATGAATTGCCTGCAAACTCAAATATATAACTTGCTATCTTTTCGAAAGATCTTACTTGGATTTTGTGGGAGAAAATAGATTAGGCTTGGTAAGTAAGTTTTTACCCGGACTATACTCTAAATTAATAGTACCCTTCATTAATTTTTACTTATTTGTTGTAATCTTGGTGATACTAGTTTTGACCTTTTGTTACGAGAGATGCCTAACAAGATCTATTATGGATGAATGAATGATGATGAATTTTTTTCAGTCGCAAAACAAATTGATAACATTTCTTTATCTGTTTGAGAGAACTTCCTTTCACTTTCAGTAAACGTGATGCAAAACAAACGGGTCTATGGGATTGTAACAGTGTACAATCCGGACGATGTTATACATTTTAGGCGGCTCTATGCTTTCATTTCTTTTTATTCTGTCATAGTCTGGTTTTATACTTGGCAAAAAAATATGACCAAGATTTTTAAAGCTAGTTCGCTTGTTCTGAAATGTATTACTATTAAACTAAATGTTTAAAATTTTCACGAATAAATTTATAGTGTCATTGTGAGATTATTAACCCAAGCAGCGTTAAAGTTCCAAAAACTGATGGCGATTGACACCGTTACAGTAACTTGGTGAGAAATAGGTATTGGTCACCAAAAATTATTCTTTAAAGCATAAACTGCAATAGAATCAAAGCTAACAGGAACTTTTTCTAAACAATTACTTGGTTTGGCTACTACGAAGTATCATTGCTTCATTGTAAATCTAATTATGGCTAGAATAGTAGTGGAAATTTGACCGTAATGAACCCCTTAAGGCCCTTCCTTTAGTTTTGTAGTTACTAAATTTATTTTTGTGAAAATTCATACCTAATTTCAAGTTGAATATAGTATAAGTTTAATTTTTTACCAATTAATTTCCTGTTTAATGGCATAAGCATTTCTAAAAAAATAGTCTAGGCGTCCATTATTGGTACATATGTGTCCATGTCGGCCCTCTTTAAAATAAACGAACAAAGATTTTGTTTTCAGTTTTATTAGATAAAATTATCTTTGCAATAATAACATAGAACAAACTAACATTAAGTGAATAAAACATTAAGTGCATAATTCATAGATAAATATTTTACAACGGTGGCTAACATCAGCACACTCATTGTAGCATCAAGATCGATAGATCTGGCAACGAATTCATTTGTGTCTCTTACGTGATTGAGAGTATAACTCATTGAGGTACAGGCAACTAGTATCATCGGAGTCGTGTTCACTTCCTTTTTCTAAAAAAAAAATTCCAAGGCAGATTCATCTTCATCCGGACTTTCATTTGCAATGACAAGTTGCCATTTTACTGCCCTGCTATGTTGTTTTCTTATCTTTATTTCCTTCTAAATAACTTTCTCTTTAAGCTCACAAATTTTTGGTGTTGAATTTAAAAGACCAGTTTTTCCACGTCTTTTGTCTTCTTTTTATCTGCACCAATGGCTACAACTTGAGGAGTAGGTAAAATTTATTTCATCGAGATGTCGAGAACTGACGATAAAGTCGAGTTATAACCAGACGTACTTGGTTAGTCTCGAATGTATAATTCTATTTGATTTTCGCTAACATCGCCTTGAGTCTTGGGAATATCCGTATCTGTTGCTAAAACTGGTGAAAACTCTCAGTCCTCAAAAAACATGTGGATTGAAAGAGTGAATACCAGTCTTTTTAAACGAATTTATCCCATTTGATGATACAACAATTTTTAAGTAAGCTTGAATGAGAAGACCTGCTATTTTGAATTGGGTCATTGCGTTCATGGGTTTTGACGGAGACATAATTGGATTTCTTGATAGAAATATGCATGGAGAGGACGAAAGAATCCAACGTCCAATAGTTAAACGTGATGAGAGCGATGTGCAGGAAAGCAAAACACAAGCACACCATTTTCTTTTGAAAACTGTAGAGATTTAACACTCTTATAGCTACCATGACCATCAAGAAGTAAAAGAACATTATTCTCATTAGACGCTTTCGTATACCTTACAAAATAATTTAGCCATTTGCAAAATAATTTTTCCTTGTGCGAAAGCTCTGCTATCAACGGGAGCAAAATACATAAGGTCATCTGTCATACTTTAACGAGCCTAAATAAGAGCAGGAGAAACGTAAGTGCCTATGGCATTCATTGCACACACTATGTTTATGTGTTGCCCACGCTCTGCACTGCTAAATGCACCAACTTGCTTGCCCCCTTTTGCAGCGTAGTTTTTTTCTAGACCGTAGGTAAACCTGACTCATCGATACTATATCAATGTTCGAGGAGAAAGTTGTACTGCTTAATAATATTAGATAGAACATTGGAATAGGGTTCCATATTAGGCTTGTAAAAACCATGGGCTCTATTTAATGACGTACTTTTTGGGCTTCTCAAAGATATGCGTGGACTGCGCTTTAGGAATCCCTAACCCATTTCCAACCTGCCATTTTCATTTAACGATTAAAAAAGCTTTCTTTTATTTTTTCGGCTACTTCAAATTCCATCCGCCGCAAGTCTTTAAAACTTAGTCCAAAAAATCGTGTTTCGGTATCATTCATATGACTTGCAATCTCCTCTTCGACAACTTTGGGAAAGTTGCTCTTCATTCTTCCAAATATCCCTTAGAACAGTCCCGTTTAGCCAAACGCCTTCGTAAGGTTGTTTAGGAAACATTGAGGGTATTTGCAGCTAATTCATGTATTTTATTTATTTAGCTAATTTAAAGTCCATATTGTAGTTTTGTATGTTCTGAATAGCCCGTCGCATGTCATGCTCATCCCACTTGGATGGCCTATCTATAAATTACATAAAATAACTCAAAAAAATATAATAATTTCATTACCACAGATAAACTCCTAGTCCATCATTGGAAACAGTTGAGTAATCCATCATAAGAAATATTGCATAAGTCAGTTAAAAATTCTTCGCTCTTTTATTCTTAGATATAACCTCAATTTGTATCCGGCAATTGACACGCAACAAGTAAACTGCAGTAACAAAAGCAGATTCTAGTTGAACGTGAATGAAAAGTTACTTAACATCATGCGAAGCTACTTCGTGATAACAATACAGCTTTAAACGTATTTTTTATTTTTACAAAAACGGCTTATATTCTCATGAGCGCTTGTAAATAACTTCAATCACCGCAACTAAGAAGGCGGTAGCCTCTTATGCGCGGTACATTTGAAAATACAGCTAGTGATCCGTTATTGGTGAGGGACTATCACGCGCACATTTCCCCTATGTCTCCTATGTCTTACTACCTAAATGGGACTACAACTTTATAGTACAAATTGTGTTTGCTGCGACAACTGAACGACCACTTTAAAATAAGCATTACTAAAAGGAATCTTTGAATAAACCCACCCACAAGAGCTTGAAAAATAAGCTCACTATACAGAAACTTAGTAGTAACATTATATACTACTTCTTGTTAAGTAAATTCAACTTGAATGATTCAAGGAAACTTTAAAGTTTTTTTTTCATATTTTCTGGAAAAAACGAATCACTATTTTTTATCCTTTGGTTGCTCTAGTGGTTTGCATTTGTGAAATAAGTGATATAAGTGGCTTTTTTAATTAGTATTAAGGGTTATTCTGTTATTTATATAGATAGTAACCTTGTAAAACCACTTAACTCTTCAAATATATAATTTTTATATTTATTATTTTGCTCATTATTAGGGGTTGTTCTTTTTTTGCAAAAAGCATTATTGTTGCGGCGCGTTGATATTTTTCGTCCTACCTTCTAGACTTTCACAGTAACTTTTCGGTCGTTTGGATTTGGGAATACTGGTTAGCGAAGTTGTGGCTAATAAATATTCGTATATTATTATGGCTATAATAAGTAAATTTTAATCAGTTTACTTCAGATTGTATTGAGAACACGACGGCGACATATTATAATAATAAGAAAATCACAGTTGAATTGGAACGAAAATTCATCAGCGTAAAGCATCGCCGCGCGCAGCTAGTAATTGAATAAGTACCCATCCGGGGACGACCCTACACCATTTTGTGACATGCTACTTATAATAGGCAGTAGTTGTTGTAGAGATACAGTAACGATAGTGGCAGTACTACCTTGTTCTCTGTATCGGAAAGTGCAAATGCTTTCGATATTTGGAGAACATCGAACTCTGACTCCTATAATTGGAATCACTAAAAAAGTTTAATGCAATGGTGCATTATTCTTAGGCCTCGGGCCTATGTTCAAACATAAAAAAAGGATATTACTACAAACTGTGGGTTCGATAACGTGTCCAAACTAGAATCGGAACGTAATATTTCCAATAAAGTTGGAGGTATGTCGAAGTTACCCTGAAATGATACCTCATTTTGGTAACTGCAAAATGTCTAACGAGGCCTAACCAGTTCACACTACATTTAATTGCATCTTCAAAGTTTTTTTTTAGTTCGTGATATATAAATGCTTCATCAAGGGAAAAACCGGATCCATTTAATTTATGCAAATCACTTAATTAATTGAGGCAGGTCTTACTTTTGACACCATATTAAATTCACCGATTAATGACCCTTATTTTAGAACGTACACTCCAGCAACACGGAATAATCTTACTTGCCGCACAAGTTGCTTTTCCCAAATTTGCTACTATAAATAGATCAAAACATAACACCGTTGGACAAAAAACTATTTTATTTGTATCTCCTTAATTCAAAATTAAAAAGATTTAAGTATATTTACTAATCTTTGTTAATTCAAAAGCCTTGCTTTTCTTCTTTTAAAAAATACTACATGAAATAATAATTATTATCTAAAAGTTTTTTGTAGAAAAATTTTAAATCCTAATTCTATACTCTCCTAACTAGCGTTCAAAACGACTATTTGGTGCAGCATTCAGACAATTTTTTTCGTCTTTACAAAAAAATGTAATCTGTAACGCCAGAGAGTCCTTGTGTATTAACCCTTTGTTTATAAAACTTTTTGCTCTAAAATGCTGTTACATGTTTGCACTATTTTTCATTTCACCCTATAGTATGCGTAAATTAATAGCAATATCTATATACAAACTGTGATATCTCTGTGTGGAAGAATTCGTTACAAGGGAAGTTTCAAGCAAATGCCAATTTACCGATTTTTTTGTCTATTTTGACTGGATAATATTATCTACTGCTCAAAATCGAACTTTCTTTATTTCATAGACCGACGTACTACAGTACTCTCGATCCATGGCAATTTTTTTGCGTTAGATGCAGCACCGATGTCCTACTTTCGCATCGTGGGAGGTAATCTTAGATTTTGCTGACACGATCATGAACGGATTACGTAAACCGTTTACTTTTGCGATCGCATCTTCCTTTCACTTGCGGGTTGCACATCTGCCGCCTCGGATTTCACTTATGCGGCTTTTACGACGTCAGTGACGACAACGTGCATGATTTACAATCTCTGGTTTTTACATTAAAGTAAATAATCGTGAAAAGAGTTAAAACTGAACCTACAATACAATTTAATATCTCTGGTGAAACAAAAAAGCACACTGAAATATATAACACTAGAGTGTTACTATTTTCTTTGTTTGATAAATAACCACCTCCTAGAGAGACGCACAATATAATGCGCAAAGATGTAAAAAAAGGTTATAAAAAAAGAATGGAAAATGCCTAATCAACAAATAAGCAAAACTTCTGATAACAAAAAAATTAAATATTAGTTATAAATAGAAAATACACCTTCGAGTAACACGAGATATTGTTTAGTTAACTAAATAAAAAAACAACACATTAGTTGCTTCCTTAAACCTATCTTATCGTGGAGAGAGAACAAACTAAAAAGTGACACTTCAAACTCTTTTTCTATCCTAGCTAAGAACTATATTTTTTGTCTTCAGTGCAGCCGATGTACAAAATCCAGTTTCGGAGAAGTGTACAAAGTTGATCATCCAGTCCGATCCACAATTTAAACAGAGGTGCATTAACAAATCGCCTTTTTATCTCGCTGTTTGCCATGACGTCTAAGAATAGTTCTTGATCTTCAATAAGAGACATTCTAGAGTATTTTGAATGAACCTGTTGTTTTCTGGAATTTTAGTTTCTTACGAAAAGCGTTTACTTTCGCTTTCAAAATATCTTGCATCATTAATAAGTGGTCTAGAATCAAAACGCCTTTCCTCTTGGAAAAATATTGCGATTTTATATCTTAATTCGTTAATACGTTATAGAAATTTCCTCTTTGATAACCACTTTGATTCACAATGAAAAAGTGAAGCTAAATAATCTCCACGCATAGAAAATAAGCCGGACTTAAGGTATTTATTTCTATTTAGTTTACCACAATTACAAGTGCCAATATTTAGACCATCTTTTTGACAGCAGGAGGTTCTCTGTGAATCAAGCAATGTGTCCAAATGTACTGCGAGAACATTTTTGGCTCACAAACGCTGGTAAGCTTCGGAATCTTCCGGTCATTGCTAGCAGTCCTCCTATTGAATGTTTGTCACATTTAAATAATCGTCCAGTATTTTGAATAATGCAAGGGCCATAGCTTTGTTTTTTATTGGTTTGCAAAACTCTAGCTTTTTAATTGTTAACCGTGCATTTCCAAATCTAACATAAAGTTTTAAATGCAAGCCTTGTTGCTAAAAATCTCCTCGTCAAGCTGAACTGAGAAAAGTGTGCAGTGCAATTTTAACAAAAATTGATGTTCTCTATCTTCTGATATATCGCTAACTAGACGACGATAATGTTTTTAGACAGAGGAATGGGCACCAGGTATTTGGAGAAAAAATCTCCAAGCATAATGTCTATATTTTGAAACGCAGCTGGCGGAATAACTTCCTCTCCAGTATGTGCGACTTTTTGCATTTAGCTATTCTATAACAAATTATGTAACTAATGACAACAGATCATCGGTATATTATATTATAATAATCTTTCGAATTTGCTAAATAAAGATTCCGCAACTATTAATGATTATCCTGTTTTTTTTACTGATGCCTATTCGGGATATAATTTTTATATGCTGCTGTTAACTGCAGAATTCTGTTATATCAACTCAAAATAGCTAAAGCCCAATCCGAAACGTTTGGTGTCAGAAGCTCTAACTGAAATCGAAGAAGTAAGACGCATTTCCTAATAGAAACGGCAGAGTAGTTTATTACGAAAGCAAGTTCAGATTTTTATGTAAACATTGTGATAACTTTGTACAAACAGTGGTGTAACGTAACCAGCTGTTAGCGATGGAGGAGCAGTCATAATGGTGGCGCCAGAATAAAATAAAACAGCAATAAAGAAAATAAAGCATCGGTTGCCTAAAAAGAGCGCCACATAAAGGGAAGGGCGCCACGTAAAGGGGCCGGGTGGGGCATAGGATTGCTCTAGCCCCCACTAACTACGGCTCTGTCTACAACAAAATGAAAAAGAATCAAGTAGGCATAATACACGAAATACAAAACTTGAGAGAGATCCAGGAAGACCTGAGGGAAATTCTTGAAGATATAAGAAAAAAACCAAGAAGTAAAGAATTGAAGAAAGAACAAACAAGATATGAAACCAACAATATAAGACATGAGAAAAAAGCAAGAAGAAAGAAGGCGAGAACTGAAAGAAATTATGAAGAAAGACGAAGAAGTCGTGAATCAAGAAAGGACAATAAATTATCGAGAGGAAATAACAATACAAATTTTCGTTGAATTGACAATGGTCAAGAAAGCTGCAAATGGAGAAAAAGGTACAAAAATAAGTCCAAGGAACAAATGAAACAGACAATTCAAAGCTTAGAACTCCAGATTGCAACGTTAAGTGACCAAAGCTTGTCAAAATTTGAAGTTTCATTAATATGTGTCATAAAACCGCCTACATTTGATGGAACTGTACCATGGTCTACATATCTGAGGCAATTAGAAGCTGCTACAATTTGGAATCATTGGGACTCGACAGAAAAAATACGAGTACCATATGTGCCCTACCTGGAGAAGCAATGGCAGCTTTAAGAAATAATCCTAAAGAAAACCAATATGAATTTGGAACATTAGTAAACTCTCTAGAAATGGGCTTTGGGGAAGGACATCTACAGGAATTATATAAATTGTGCCGAAAACAAAAACATAAGTAAAGTCTTCAAGAGTATGAAGCAAGTTGATCATAAGGCTAATCAACCTATCATTGTACTCTGAAGAGATCAAGCAAGGCAGTAAGTAAACAGTTCTAAGGTCTTCGTAACCCTCATACGAACCAGGGGTTAAGTTGAAAAATATTTTGCTTTTGACTAAGCAAAAATCCGTCTTTACTTAACATTTCAACTTATTATATACCTATTTTATTACTTTTTTTTCTTATGTTATTCTATATACATGTTACACTATTAATTCAAAAATTCACTTTTTAAAAAATTTATTATTTAACTTTGAAATTACTTTATACAATATCGGAACTTAAACTGGCATAAAAACGGTATATAATATGAACTAACTAATATTTACAATTCAGAGCGTTTTATATGTTTTAAAATGCTGATGCGGCACCTTCCAGCTGTGGGAATTGCAACTCGAAAGTACTGCTTACATTTGAAATTACTTTATACAATATCGGAACTTAAACTGGCATAAAAACGGTATATAATATGAACTAACTAATATTTACAATTCAGAGCGTTTTATATGTTTTAAAATGCTGATGCGGCACCTTCCAGCTGTGGGAATTGCAACTCGAAAGTACTGCTTACAATGCATTCCTTGAAATGTTGAAATTGCTACATCCGATACCGTGTGACCGAAGGTCATTGCCTACACGTGGCTATAAACGGATATAACAACTCCCCCTTTTGGTCAAAAGTTAACAACCTGTGTAAACTTTTGTAAGATCATTATATTTCGTCTTCGTCTTCGTCTTCTTCTTCTTGGGTTTGAGGGTGGATGGCTGGCCGTCTTCTCGCGAGGATGCTGCTGAGCCTGAATTTGACTGTCTTTCGCTGTTGTGGTCTAGGCGGAGGTGGTGAACCATCATCCAATGGAGCCATGGTGATGCTGGCTACTCTTTTACGGCGACACTTACACATTATGTACAAGACGAGCAGACTGACTAGAAGAACTATCGTGACGATCGTGAACCATGACAGATGTTTATAGACAAAAGGTTGGTTGATTAATTTGTCTAGTTCTTCGGAGTATTGGTCCAATTTGTGCTGGGCAATATTGAGATTGTACTGGGAAAATATAATATGTTATATTTTAAAGTCATTGACTTCTAATTATTATTATTCCAATAAATGCAAGTATCAACTCAGCAATTACTGACAAACGCCCAGCACAGCTTTTCTGAGAATTATAGACTTAGGTTTAGTTAATTAACTTGTAATATTGATGACTTCGCATTTTAATTATGTACGAATTAGAATATTACGATGCAATTTTAATAAATTAGATTAATAGAAACCATCAACGATTGTGTTTGATTTTCGGTGCGCTAAGCAGAACATTACATGGCGATCCTGCCAGCTAAGAAAAAAAAAATGTTTTTTGGAATAAGTGTTAGATAATGTGTTTGTTAAAAAAAAAAAGTGAGAGTGTAAAAAGATGGGAAAAAATCAGTCAAAGGAGGTAAAGGAAGAAATAATAATTGCTCAATCTGGAAATAGTGGTGGATCAACAACAACAGCAACACAAGGACAAGATAAATACGTATCCCTTCTTGGAAGTCGCTGGACTAATAATTGCTGCTTTTGTAGTAACAGCAATTGGTTACTATTATTATAGAAGATTCAGAAAATTTTGCTAAAAAATATTAGAGCAGAAATAAGAAGAAGCCAAGAGTTAGTGTAAGAGAGAAGACTATTCACCCTGACGATTTTGGTTCGATTTATCGGACCCATCGGGAACGTCAACTAGCACCCAAGCCGGGGCTGGCATCGTGGGAACGGGCTAGTAGTGGGCGCAATGCCGCTAGTTCGCAACGTTGGACCCGTCAGCTTCTACGAAAAGGTCACTAGTTCGCAACTTTAACCATCAGCTCCTAGCGGAAGGACTTCACTCAACACACATATTTGGAGGAAAGATGGATATAAGGTCAGATAAAATAAAAATTTATTTTTTTTTTAATTTAATTATTAAATGGCTAGTGTATTTGTAAGCGATTTAAATGAATTATGTCAAAATGCTAAAAAATTTTTTGCTAATGTTGGTAAAGAACCCGCAGATAGAAGAGAAAGTTTGGCCAGGGTTAATAAATTATTGACTGACAATGGGTTGTTAGAAATTAAGTTTCAGTCTTTAAAAATAGAATTTAGTAAGGTACAAAGTAAAATAGCTAATACTGATAAAGTTAAAAGTATTTTTAGTGAAATAGAAAAATATATTAGTGATTCTAAGCAATTACTCTTAAATAGGTTAGGTAGTATAAATAGGGAAATAAATATGACGGATAAATTCGATATAAGAACGGCAGCATCTCTGCTTCCATGTTTAGATGGTTCGGAAAATATTACTAATCAACTAATTGATTCTATTCAACTTTATAGCGTTATGTTAGATAATGCTGGTAAATTGCTTTTAATTAATTATGTTTTGAAAACCAGGCTAACTCCAAGTGCAAAACTTCGTTTAAAGCTTAGCTATAATTCTATTGTCACTTTAATTTCCGACATAAAGCAACATCTAATCCCAAAAAAATCTGCTGCCGCTTTGGCAACCGAATTACATAATAGTAAGCAACATAATAAATCTATAAACCAATATGGAAAATCGATTGAGGAGTTGTTTATTAATTTAAGGTTGGCACAGGCAGATAATGACAACAATAAAATTGAAGTGTTAAAAGAAGTAAACGAAAAATTAGCTATAAACGCTTTTTCAAACGGCTTGAGAAACAACGAACTTCGCACGATAATTAAGGCTAGGGAATATTCTTCTTTAAAAGACGCCATAGTAGGTGCCGCTTCCGAGGATGTACTAAAACCTTCAGATTCCTCACAATCTATTTTTTACATGCATCAAAGAAATTTTGGAAGAAATTCTCACAGGAACTCTAGTTACAGGGGAAATCGACCTTTCAGGGGAAATTTTAGGGGGCAATCAAGTAATAATAGACCCAGGAATATAAACAATAACAATTATTATGCTACGCGAAATTTTAATCGTAATTACAATGGAAGCCTTCGAGGTCGAGGCACTAATCAAGGCCGTACTAATTACCGCGGTCATCAAAATCAAAACACTTATAATAGAAATTATGTAAATGTGTTAGGTACGGAAATTATAGGCTCACAAATCCAACAGCAAAATGGGGAATCATCTAATCAGCGATTTTTTCGTACCTAAAAGTAGAAAATATGTTAACTTAAATTTAAATGGTATGAATTTTGTGCGCGTGAGATATGGTATGAAAGAGTTATTTTTTTTATTAGATACCGGTGCTAGTATTAGTGTTATTTTTTATGAAACTTTAGATAAAAACGAAAAAATAGATATAGACAAAATAATCGAAATAAGAGGTGTAGGAGGTTCTATACTTTCTGGAGGATCAGTAAATTTAAATATTGCATTAAATAATTACAATATTCAGCATGATTTCTCAGTTCTAAATAAATTTGTTCCAAATATACAGGGAGTATTAGGCTCAGATTTTTTTGCTAAGTATAAAGCTAGTATTAATTATGAAACCTTTTTGTTTTCCTTGTGCTGTGATAACTATCAAATATCCCTACCAATGTTATCAAATACTGACTTTAACTTACAAATACCCCCAAGAAGCGAGGCGATTAAATATTGTAAAGCAGATAATGAGGGTGAATATGTTATTATATCGGAAGAAGTGGGAGAAGGAGTATTTGTTGCAGGAACTATAGTGAAAAGTAAAAATGGAGAAATACCGGTTAGATTTTTAAACGCAAATGATCGCGAAATTAACATTAAAAATTACAAACCTACATTAGAGCCTATATCAAACTTTCAAATTTATAATTTTCACAATAATGATAATCTTTCTGTAAACCGTGTTGATAAAGTATTAGACTCAATAAATTTTTCTTTATTAAATCAGGAGGAAAAAACCTCTATTGAGAAAATTTGTGCTAAATACGCCGATGTTTTTCATCTAGAAGGTGACGCTCTTAGTGTTACTAATCTCTATAAACAAAAAATACACTTAAAAGAAAATTCATCACCAGTTTACGTGAAACCCTATAGACTACCCCAAGCACAAAAATCAGAAATTAATAAACAAGTAAAGAAAATGCTTGATGAGGGTATTATTGAAGAAACTAGATGCGAATGGTCTTCACCTCTTTTAATAGTACCAAAAAAGAGTAGTAATATGGTGAAAAAATGGAGGGTTGTAATCGATTACCGGTTACGTAATAAACAAGTAAAAGATGAAAAAATGCCATTACCTTGCATTGCCGAAATTTTGGACTCATTATCTGGAGCAATTTATTTTTCACATTTAGATCTTTCCCAAGGGTATCATCAACTAGAATTACATCCAGATAGTAGGCCATACACTGCTTTCACTACTAACGAAGCCCAATTTCAAATGAAAAGGCTGCCAATGGGATTAAAAATTAGCCCAGGTGCATTTTCTAGATTAATGACTGTCGCTTTTTCTGGACTAAATTACGATTCGTGTTTTATTTATTTAGACGATCTTATTATTTTTGGCAATTCATTACAAAATCATAACATAAATCTCATTAAGGTTCTGCAGAGACTTAGAGAAGTAAATTTGAAGCTCAATCCCAGTAAATGCGATTTTCTTAAGAAACAAATTTTATATTTAGGGCATTGCATTTCTTCGGAGGGAATATCTCCAGACCCCGAAAAGTCCAAAGTCATAGCTGAGTATCCAATTCCAAAAAATTCCGACGAGGCAAAACGCTTCGTTGCATTTGCAAATTACTATAGAAAGTTCATTAAACATTTTGCACATATAGCACTTCCCCTCAACGAACTTTCCAAAAAAGGAAGATTATTTAATTGGACTGAGGAATGCCAAATATCTTTCGATAAATTAAAACAATTACTTATGAACCCCCTATACTGGAATACCCAGATTTCTCAGAAAACAATACTTTTATTTTAAAAACCGATGCTAGTGGATATGCCATAGGATCTGTTCTATGTAATAATAATGATAAGCCTATAGCTTATGCTTCACGCACTCTAAACTCAGCTGAACAAAACTATTGCACAGTTGAAAAAGAGTTATTGGCCGTAGTTTGGAGTGTCAAGCATTTTAGGCCATATTTATATGGTAAGAAATTTGATATTTTTACAGACCATAGACCACTAGTATATTTATTTAAAATGGTAAATCCCTCGAGTAGGTTAACTAAATTTAGACTTACGTTAGAGGAGTACGATTTTACTATAAATTACATTAAAGGGTCAAGTAACGTAAGCGCGGATGCCTTATCGCGTATAAAAATAGACATGAACGAATTAAGAGGAATAAATGAAAGTATGAATGTGATTACTCGAGCACAAGCGAAAAAACAAAAATTGCCTCAACAGGAAGAATTAATAAATTCTACTGACGAAAGGACTGATCACCCTGGAATCGTAGAGTTATTAAAACGTCCCGTTTGTAGTGTAGAATTAATACCGATAAAGAGAGCATTGTTCAATAATTATAAAAATAAAATATTTAATAAATACTGCAGTAATGAAATTTTATATGATGAAGAATCTCAAGTTATTTATTTTTGCCAAGATTGCCGATCGACGCATGACCTAGGTACATCGTTGAGGAATCTTACTATTACATGTAAAAAATATAATATTACAAAACTATGCATAGTAAAAAATAATCAGACTAGTCAATTTATAAAAGAGATATCGCAATACAAAAATGAAATATTGAACATTGGTCTTAAATTATGTATTATTAAAAGTGTTAAAAGGGTAGAAGACAAGGAAACCAGACAATTAATTCTTAACGATTTCCATAACCTTCATACAGGAGGACACGCTGGTATTAACCGCATGTTTAATAATATTAAAAAATATTATTTCTGGAATGGGTTGAAAAAGGATGTGGAGCTTTTTGTCAAAAGATGCAATGATTGTCAAAGATATAAGTATAGTAATCCGAATAAGCAACCTTTGGTAATAACCTCTACATCATCTTCAGCTTTTCAAAAAATGTATCTTGATTTAGTTGGGCCAATAAAACCTGATATGAATGATAATTCTTACATTCTTACCATTCAGTGCGAACTAACAAAATTTATTGAATGTTACGCTTTACCAAACAAAGAGACACTCACAGTATCCAAAAGTTTTGTTGAAAATTTTGTACTTAGGTACGGTATTCCCCAAGAAATTTGTACAGACCAAGGAAAGGAATTTCTTTCAAATATTTTTCAAGAATCTTGTAAATTACTAGGAATAAAAACTTTAAATTCAACAGCTTACCACCACGAAACACTCGGTGCTTAAGAAAATAACCACAAGCACTTAGGGGCATATTTAAGGAATCATATTTCAAATTATGCAGAAAATTGGAGTACGTGGGTGCCATACTGGTGCTTCGCGTATAACAATTCTGTGCATACCGAAACTAAATATTGTCCCTACGAACTTGTGTTTGGAAAATATTGTAAACTTCCATCAAACCTTGCTGAAAATAGTGATCCACTGTATAATTTCGATGACTATCCTAATGAACTTAAGTATAGAATTCAAACTGCTTGTCTAGATGCTAAAAATAACTTATTATTATCAAAGTACAAACGTAAGGAAAAATCTGACCAAAATTCTAAAAATATTGTATATAATATAGGTAGTAAGGTATTGTTAAAAAATGAAAATATGAATAATAAATTCGAACCTTTATACATAGGTCCATACAAAGTAGTAGAAGATAGAAACCCAAATTTGGTAATAGATGTTAATAATAAGCATGTATTGGTTCACAAAAATAGAATTAAGATGTATTATTCTTAGTTAAGTTGGGCATTACATACACAAAAAAAAAAATAATAATAATAATAATAGTAATAATAGTAAGTGTTTTACTTGGGTTACTATAATTAGGTTAAGATTTGTACAATATATTTTTTTTTTTTTTTTTTTTTTTCTCGCCGGGAAGGTGTACTGGGAAAATATAATATGTTATATTTTAAAGTCATTGACTTCTAATTATTATTATTCCAATAAATGCAAGTATCAACTCAGCAATTACTGACAAACGCCCAGCACAGCTTTTCTGATAATTATAGACTTAGGTTTAGTTAATTAACTTGTAATATTGATGACTTCGCATTTTAATTATGTACGAATTAGAATATTACGATGCAATTTTAATAAATTAGATTAATAGAAACCATCAACGATTGTGTTTGATTTTCGGTGCGCTAAGCAGAACATTACACTCCTACGTCTATCTTGTTCAGTTTTAGAGGTTTAAGGTCTGGAATGTGAAGCTTCGATGAAATATGTTGGCAGCACTTGTATGGGATTATCACTGGGTGGCTTTTATAAGTAACATTTTGATACTTATCAGTGAGTGCTTTGGCGTGAACTCTTGTGCTTCCTATAAAGACATTACAATATGGCTGAAGTCTAAGAAGGGGATTGACATTGATAATACTTGTCCTGACCTCTTTTCCTTTACACTTTATTGTAACTAGTAGTGGATCTGACACTCAACCAGAAGTTTTGATCGATGTCTTTAACGTTGTATCCTTTTGCAAGAAGAAGAGATACCTGGCACGTCTTTGGTAAATGGTTTGGTCCTCTAAGTAGCTGAGCTTCGCAAATCGCTTCACTGTCTATCGGGTAGGGTAGAACATCTGAGCAGATCTTTTGGCCTCGTCCTAGTGATTTGCAGCTTCCCAGGTTTTGAAATGAAATATATAACATTGAATCATCGTCCCGCGAAATATATTTTTGTGTTGTAGGGATTATATGATGAAATTCTGTTCGATTATCTAATACGGGTATTGGTTAGAGATGATACAAAGTATAGCTTTCAGGGTTTACTAAGGGTATTTTTAGAATAAACACTACTTTAGTATCAGATTGATATGCTTCAAGCTCGATAATCTCAACATACTGGGCAAGCGTTGAAGAGTATACAGGTAGAGGAAGATTATTTTTTCTGAGAGATTGTGAAATTTCTTGAAGGGAACTAATCAGATCTCCCGGGCTTATTATTGAACTGTGCAAGATATTTAGCCTAGCGAATGATATCGCGTTCAGAGCGTCGTTAAGAAAATTTTCTATAAAAGAATAACTCTCCATTAATGATTCACATAAATCTAGAGTTCTTATCTGGGCATGGTAAAATGCGAGGTCGTCGGAAATGTCCATTATCGATTTGTGGATTTAGTTTATGTCCCGGTTAAATGTTTCTTCGTCTATTTGAAGATTTTGTATTGGCGCGTTAAAGGTTTTTATTACTGAGGTAGTAACCGATATCTGATTTTTGAGGAGATTTTCGATATGTCTTTCGTCTTGAGAGACTTTATCAATGCATTCATTTAATTACTCACCGTCGGAAGCATCGAGGTTTCCAGTTATGGATTTCCAGACAGTGCCTATACCGTTGAATATTCCGCGCTTCTCCCTGTAACTGTATTTTTTCGTATCCGCGATTATTTCTTTGTATTTTAAATTGACAGTGTCGGATATTTGATTGAGCAGGCTGACATGAGTTTGTATTTCGGATTTGAAAGATAACATTCTGGGCGAGTCAACGTCTACAAAGCCATATAATAATCCTTCTAGGATTTTATCATTATTCGCGATAGCTTCCTTTATGTAAGAAAGATCTTTATACACGAGGAGTGTCCATTTGTCGTTTGACATTTTTACAGAACCTTCTTCGTGGAAGAATATTCCGAGTGTGTTGTTGATAGGTGTAATCGAAAATTGGGTCAGGCCTACCGAGAAGAGCCCGAGGAATCTGCAAAGAAGAAGAATACTTATTCAAAATAGGGTTTTAGCCTATCGAAGTTGACTTTAGTTCATCGGTTTGTTCGAGGATTAAGAAGGATAGCGGAATTTTGAAAAACTTCTGTAATTTCAAAAGGGCCATTAAATTTGTTTTCGGTTTTAGATTTACTACTCTTTAACATACACTTTATTTCCGACTTTGTATTCAGGGATACTAGTTACGTGTTCGTCAAACCTGACTTTTACTTTTTCTTTTTGTCGTTCTGTTTTTGCCCTAGCGATTTTGTAAAAATATTCCATACCGTTATTAAGGTCTCTTACGTATTTTGATATTAATTTTTCCTGGTTGTATAAAGTTTCGGGTGGTCTACTTGACATGTGACCAAAAATAAGTTCAAACGGTGTAAACCCATTGAGTTTTATTTTTCGTATTGTTGTAGCAGATCACCGCGTAGGGTAAAACATTAAAGGGATGTTCTTTTGGGTTTTCGGCTATATTTGCTATAATCATTTCTGATAAGGTTGCATGGAACCTTTCAATGGACCCGTTACACTGGGGGTGATTGACACTAGAGAAAGTTAATTTTATGTTAAATAGTTCACAAAGATCTTTGAATAATGAGTTGTCAAATTCGCGCCCATAGTCGCAATGTATTCTTAGGGGCGTACCGAAGTGTTGGAAAAATATTAATAAGGTATTTACAATTGTCGACGCTTTTTTGTCTTCGACTGCGTAAGCCTGTATGAATTTTGTAAGTTCGTCTCGAATCGTAAGTGCGTAATATCTGGTTGGATATTCGAAGATGTCAATGTTTATCCTTTCAAATGGGGTTTTCGGAGTTTCCGTTATGACGAGAGGCGTACTTACGTTCTTTCGGCATATTTTTACCTTTTGGCATATTTCGCAGCCTTTTATTAATTTTTCGACGTCTTTTGTTAAATTCGGCCAATTATACTTTTCTCTTATGCGCCTGACTGTCTCGTAAATTCTCCTATGAAAATTAGTTTTGCCTGAATGGTAGTGTTCTAAAATTTGGGGTATTTCGTCGGCGTCTGGGGTTTTTACAACATTTTGGCAGATTTTAAGTTTTATTTCTTTGTCGGCGAAAATGAATGAGAAAATTTCGAGGATAGGCAGTGCTAGGTTATTTTCCACGTAATACGTTTTGGAAGGGTCGAATTCATTTTCGGCCTTAAATAGGACATAGAACAAGTGTTGGGCTACAATTTCCGGATCAAATGGTATTGGGATAATAAAGTATTTTCTATCTTTCACGGTTTTGCTAGAGACAATGTTAACGCTCATGTTTTCAAAATGGACGCTTTCTTCGAAGATATCTTCGATTATTTTGTAATGCATTTCTTCTAGTTTATTTTGCCAGAAAAAGGTAATAATTAGTTTATGTGGTTTATCTAAAAGCTGTGAATTTGAAAATTCGACTTTGGAATAGTCAATTATTGATTTGGTTTGGTATAGGTCTACAAACTTGTTGTATTCCTGTGTAATGTACTCGTCGTCTATCTCGACGTCATTGGACTTTGGCTGGTTTTGATTTTCGTTTTCGCTATGATTTTCGTTGGCTGCAAAAATGGGGAATTTTGATCGGAAATTTGCGCATTCTTGGATATAATTAATTTTTATTCGCGATAGAGCATCTGCTTTCTTTAATTCTTCAAATGCACTTTTACATTCTGAATCAAAGAAGAATGGGATGTCCTTTTTCAAGAGATTAGTTAATGGTTTGGATACTTTTGCAAAATTTGGAATGAATCGGCGGTAATAACCCGCTAATCCCAGAAAAGATTTAATATCCTTTGGGTTTTTTGGTTCTGGGAAATTTTGAATGCATTTCACTTTTGAAGGGTTAGGTTTAACACCATCTTTGGTAACGAGGTGTCCCAGATAGGCAACTTCTTTCCTGAAAAACTCGCACTTATCTGGTTGAATTTTGAGGTTTGCTTTTCGGAGACGCTTAAAGACTTCTTTTAGCCGGTCTATATGCTCATGTATGGTGGGAGAGTAGACGATTATGTCGTCCATATATACAAGGCAACGCTCGTTTTGAATGCCCAAGAGAATGTTGTCCATGACGCGTTGAAACGTGGACGGGGCATTCTTTAGACCGAATGGCATGCGGACAAATTCATAGTGTCCATTGTCAACTGAAAATGCTGTCTTTGGTATGTCATCGGGATTGATCTCAATTTGATGAAAGCCGGACGCGAGATCTAGCGTAGAAAAATATTGACATTTACCAAGTTGGTCCAAAAGGCTGAAATGTTTGGTAGAGGATATTTTTCATCAATTCTGAGGTCATTGAGCTTTCTGTAGTCAATAACTACACGCCATTTTTGTTTCCCGGACGCATCAAGTTTTTTGGGTAGCACCCATACAGGTGAAGACCACGGTGAAATGGAAGGCCGTATAATTCCCTGGTCTAACATCTTTCCCATCTGTGTTTTCACTTTCTCTTTATGTATCTGAGGATACCTATAAGATTTTATGAAAACGGGCTTTGCATTATTAGTTTCTATAACATACTTGATTTCATTGGTGAAAGTTACTTTATCACCTTCGATGTAAAATATGTCAGAGTATTCTAGACAGAGATTTGTGATCATTTCCTTTTCTTCGGAATTAAGATGCTCGGTTCTTAATTCGTTTCGAATGATCTGTATTCTGTCGATTTGATCGGCTTCATAATTATCTTGGGTGTTAAGGTTTAGGACAACATCATTAGGGGTAAATGGTTCGATAGAAAGATCGGAAAAATCGATGGTTTTTGGCATGGCGTTAGCATTTAAAATAGAAGTCATAAATTCACCGCTTTCGTTAACATGTACAATAGCATTTGGTAAACGAACTTTTTCTTTTTCTTGAGACATTAATAGGGCGTCTGTATTTTTTAAGTTACATGTTAATTTAAAAAAAATTTCTGTGCGAGCGTCAGAAATTTTGTTGTTTATCTCGTTTTTATCGATATTTTTTTCTGTTGTAATAGCCTCAACTTTATGCAACGGAATCGTTTTAAAGTTCGTTATTAAATTTTTTGATTTAAGATCAATTATACACTCATAATGTTCGAGAAAATCAAGTCCTAAGATTCCATCAAAATCGATATCTAAGTTATAAATGTATACCTTGTGTGGGTTACCTATTTCAAAAGGGACAAGAGTCGATTCAAATATAGACAATTTCTTATTTGTTATTCCCTGAATAGTTACGGTTTCTGGTGATCTGAGGGGAACATTTTTCACCGTATTTTCTTTAAAAATGGATATCCCTGCTCCGGTGTCAATTAAAAGTTTGAATGTATTTGAGGCATCGTTAATATAGTACAGGTTCTTGGGGTTGACAGTAAGAAACGGGTTTAAAGGAACGCTTGTTCCGGAAAATTCACATTGGGGTCCAAATCGTCTAAATTCATTGTCTGAATCTGACTCTGCAGTTCCGACACCGAGTTGTTCGATTGGGTAGTGATCTCCGGAGGATGGTTTTTGTAAAGGGGAGGTGGAAAATTTTGGAAATCTGAGTTGTCAAATTGTTCGAATTGTGTTTGTTCGTTTTCAGTATAATATTCTTGGTATTCCAAGTTGCTGTCATCTTATTCGTCGTAATATTGTGGTCCTTCGTAAGATTGGTAATCATAATTTACATGGTGAGCTCTTTGTTAATTTGAAGAGAAATTCGAATTTCTTTGCATTAGAGGTGGACGAGATGCAGCATGACTCTGTTGGGTAGCTGCAGGTTGTCTATATTCAGACGAAAATGTGTTGGGTCTATTTTGCTGTGAAAAATGAGGCACTTGGCTAGAAGAAGGAAACTGCTTTTGATAATTTATGTTACCATTATTTTGAGAATAACTAGGATGAGACATTGATTGGGAACGGCATTCTGCAGCTATGTGGCCGTTGCGTCCACATTTCAGACATTTTATAACTTGTGGTAACTGTTTCCTAATTGGTTGGGGAGGTTTCGGAGAAATTTGTTTATTTATTTTTTGAGTTTCGAAATATGAGAGCTGTAGTTCACGCCTAATGCGGGAGTGAGCTTCTAAACGATCTCTTGGATTACCTGCACGAATAATTTGGCCTAGGCGAGGTTCTAGTCCAGTTAAAAGAGTATTTAGGCTCATTGTCTCAATTAGTTTGCTTTGGGCAGCTTTTTGATCATTACTTAGGTTGGAAGCTTTTTGAATACTTGAGAGCATTTTTGCATTCAAAACCTGTAAGCGATTGTAAGATGTAAGGGCGGACTCGCCAGGTACTTGGCGGAGTCTTTGAAGGTCTTGTATAAGAGACGATAGGTCCCTCGAGTCGCCGAAATGAAGGTTTAAGAGTTTTTTAATCTCGCAATATGTTGCAGGGTTTCTTGAATTTACTAATTGCGCAGCTCTACCTTTAAGTTTGTTTTTAATGTGAATCGTTAATAACAGTTTTTGGTCAGTTGTTGCCATTTGATTAGCACAATCGCACGCGTTTAAAAAGGTACCCAAGGAGATTTGATCGCTTTCAAAATCAGGCACTATAGAAAATATTTCGGAAAGCCTGTAAGGCTCAATTTCTACCTCAGCACCTTGTATCGGTTGTTGGGTAGGTGGCTGAGTTTGTTGAGTTTGTTGAGCTTGTTGAGATTGTTGGGAACGTGTCTCGGGCATTTTGCTAAATACTATTTGTTTTTAATTTTCAAAATATAAATTGGGGGAAAACAAAACATTAGGCAAGTATTGGAGAAAGAAAATTAGCATATAAAATTCACCTTTCTTTTTAAATTTATAAAACTAAAATCAGGGAGTATGTAGAAAAATCACGTATAGAAAATCGAACAGAAACAGAATAAAAATAAGATACAACACTTAAACGGGATAATTCAATGTCACTTACGTTAGCAGGAGCATTAGTCGTCTTAGTCTCTCAGGGCTGCCAGGGGTTTCACTAGGTGTTCCTTCCGCAGGTATCTTCGAGTGAGGACGCCTTAAATGTGGTTCTTTTCTTCGTTAAGGGATTGAATCCGCCGTCAACAGTTAGGTCTTCCTTGTTCTGCCGACGTTAGACGAATCCTACCGACTGCGCCAATTTGTTACACTATTAATTCAAAAATTCATTTTTTAAAAAATTTATTATTTAACTTTGAAATTACTTTATACAATATCGGAACTTAAACTGGCATAAAAACGGTATATAATATGAACTAACTAATATTTACAATTCAGAGCGTTTTATATGTTTTAAAATGCTGATGCGGCACCTTCCAGCTGTGGGAATTGCAACTCGAAGGTACTGCTTACAATGCATTCCTTGTGGTTCACGTGGTTATAAACGGATATAACATACATATATAAATATTTTGTGCCATGTCTCATTGTTAAAAGAAATAAATAAAAGTCTTACGAACCCTTGCATCTTCTCTTGCCGAACTGATTATTTCATTTTTATACTCTCCTACTTTGCTTTTTATTAGAGCTGTAAATCACTGAAAGTTACAAAAAGTTGCATTCATATTTTCTTTTTTTTTATCTACTTAAATTAAATTAAATTCCACCATATATTGGCATTACTTTTACCACTTTCTAGTTTTAAAATAATTGCCTCTTTTCCTTTGATAGAAAATATTTACTTAACGCCTGAATGGAGAACATTTGAGATAACATTTTTGGACACCCTAAACACGGACGCACGAAAAGGGACTATGCCACAGAAAAATAATTGGTCTCTATCATTATAGTTATCATAATAAATATTACACTGAAGTACATGTCAAAAATATAAATAGAAACTTGACCATAGTTGTTGTGTTTACCGTATTCCATTTAAAAACATAATCATAGTACTACTACCACTACTAGCTCAGGTGCAAAATCCATCTGTATTTCTGCAGTTGGAATGCTTGTGGTCTATTCATAATAGCCACTTTTAGAAATCACTCCGATAATTGATATCAAGTTGTAAAATGGACTAGAATATCTAATGATCTTTCCGTAATGAGTCTATTATTTTTTGGTCAAGACCAAGTACTTTATTATTATTTGTTAATTTTATGTCATATAGTACGTCTTACTTTTAATATTTGAACCGTTTTTTCCATCTAAAGTTTAGTTCACTAGAATTTCTTATCATTCGTTTTCAAATGGTGTTTAGATGTATTTTGCCCATCTTTCCTTTGGTGTCAAAAATAATTATATCGTTTTTATTTAACAATATGCTATACCAAGAACGTTTTCCAATACTCCTAGAGGACTTCGCAAAAGCGAAACTATTAAAAGAGACATGCGAATGATGGCGCACATCGTACAATACGACCACCACCGGAAATTGAGGAAACCGTGCTTAATTAAGAAACAAGCATAAGAAAAATTGCCATAACTCTGAACATTAATCATTTGCTCGCCTGGGAAAATTTTAATTGATAATTTATTATACCCTTATCACATTCAAAGGGTACAGGCTCTACTACCGCGTGATTTTCCATTCCGTACCAATCTTTGTGAGTGGTTTCTTCACAGACTAGCAGAAAAACTCTTATTTTGATAGTAATATTTTATTTACTGAAGAGGTCAGATTTTCAAGAAAGGCGATTAAGTATATATTTTCACAATAGTCATTTGTGGGTATCCTCATGCTATATCCTAATCTAATTTTAAAGAACCGTTTTCAGTTAACGAGTAGACCGGAATTCTTTGCAGATTATTTAATAGGATTATTTTTTCTTTCAAGAAAACTTGATTGATTATCATACCGTCACTTCCTGGAAGAAGAGATTCCCGGTTTGCTGGAAGCTTATCATGCTAAAAAACCAAATATAGTTTATGCCTGGTGGGGCTCTAACTCATTTTATTATCCTGGTGCGTAAATATTTCAATCAGACTTACCGTAATCGGTGGACAGGCCGAGGAAGACCGCAACCATGGCCTCCTAGGTTGCCTAAATTAAACACTTTAGATTTTTTCTTATGGGGCACCCAATTCAAAATAAAGAGGATTTGAGAAATCGCATAGTAGCAGCATGTGAAACTATAATGAATACCCCTGGAATATTTCATAGGGTACAGGGATCAATGAGAAGAAGGGCTAATGCTTGCATCGCGGCAGAAGGGGGATATTTCCGACAGTTCTTTTAATTTATTATGTTAACTATGCGTAGGATTTAGTGTAAAGATTTTTTTAAACATTCACTTCTATTTATTTCATTCTTTTAATTAACTTTTGATAATCAAAAACAAATGTTTCAATAATAACGTTTTATTAAAAGAGTAAAGTTAAAAATGAAAGTTTATTTGAAAATATGAATTGGTTTATATTTCCTTGACACGATTTTTTTAACAAAATAAGCAGAATACGCAAATACAGGGTAAACTAAATTATGAGCTAACCGAAAAAACTACATGCATAATTGAATACTTCGCGAAATAACTTCTAAACCATAAAAGATATAAAAAAATTGCAAAATGCAAAAAGGTTTTAGAACTATCTGGAGTATCGCATTTTATTATAAAAAAGGTTAGTGCCGTTGCAAAAACAAACTTGGGAAGAGTAGAAGGGTTCGGGACCCCCCAAAAAAAGTACCACCTTGTAGATTATTCCAAATGCCAATAATTATAGTGTATTATAAGAATTACAAAAACTAATATGTATTCAAATTTGCATTCAATTATCTTTAAAAATGTAGAAGATAAATTGAAAAAATCAAAAAAAAAGTTTTATCCTGGATCTTGAAAAATAGGCATTTTTGGATATACATCGGCATTCAATTAAAAACATTCTGTATTTTGTAAAATTAAGTTTTCAAAATTGAAAAATAAAAATGTTTTCGTAGTCATAGATTTTTTTATATTAATCCTAAACATGTCTAAGAACAAATTCTATTTTAATTTTAAGCCTCTTGCCTCACTTACAAAAATTATTTGAATAAGTAGTTTTTACACTGATTTCCTAAAAACTTCGTTAGATTGTCATTTTGTTCCATCATGTTGAATTTGTGCCAAAATTTTGTCAGTTTTTTTTTGTGCAAAATTTGTCGACTGAGTAGGAAGGCTTTTTAAGGTTGATTTTTTGAAATATTTTATTTGTTCACCACTTTGTTCATCTTGAATTCGTACCACAATTTGTCCAGTTTATCTCTATACATCACTTAATTCTAGGGCAAAATTTGAAATCAATCTAATAAGTAGTTTTTACAGGCCAATTTTTTTTTTAATTCAATTAGGCCGCCATTTTGGATTCGTACCAAAATGTTACCAGCTCATTCCTATCAAACATTTAATTTTTGTGCAAAATTTGAGGTAATTTAGATAATTAATTTAGTTAAGGCCGCCAATTTGTTTCGCCAGACTAAAGTCTTACCAAAATGTTGTCATTTTCATATAACCCTTAATTTTTGACTAAAATTTGAAATAGATCGGGTAAGTTTTTTGAGCTATGGCAAAATCTCAGATAAACAGATAGACAGATCAAAGGAACCTGAGAATGTGATTCGTGAAGATTTGTAAAAACCGGGGAAGGTGATTTTTCACGAGTAAAAACATTTTATTTGCCCACCAATTTGTTCCGCCGTCTTGAAATTTTCCACTATTCTACCAGAATGCAATATTGCAGTTATTTCTTGCACAAAATTTAAAGCCATTCTTATAAATACTTTCTGCAGGCTAATTTTTAAAATAATTTATTGAACCGCCATTTTGTTGCCCCATCTTGGATTGGTACTAAATATTTACCAGTTTATTCGTAAGTAATCCTTGATTTTTGTGTAAAATTTGGGGTGAATTTGCATAAATACTTTTTAGTAATAATTTATTTAACGTTTCACTATACCGCCATTTTGGTGTTTTACAATGTTAGCAAGCCATCCTCATATTATCCTTAATTTTTGACCAAAATTTGAAAATCAATCGGGTAAGTAGCTATGCCGCGAACAGACCGACGGACAGATCGACAGAGAGACGGGCGGAATTGAGAAAATATGTGTTTTGGCATCTAGGGACCCTAAAACATGAAGATCGGTAAAAACTTGAGAGGGTTATTTTTTATGATTACAATTCTTCCCATCTTACGAGGGAAGTAAAAATTGTGTGTTATTTTACCACAATGTGCCACCGTGATCTGAGAACAATAATAATTCAACACACGCCATAATTAAGGTAAACTGTATAAACTTTGTCGCTGCACTTTTTACAAGACCCATAATTTGTATTCTCCTGCTGTCGGACTAAAAACCAATGTGCAATACACGTACTATCGAGATCTATTTTAACTGATTCGTTTAGTAAAGTAACAGTAATTAGTTGTTAATAATCCAAAGCGATTAACTGAAATTACTCGTATTTTTATGGAATTAATTTATAAATGATTTGTACGTAGGCGCTCGATTCGATGTGAACAATCACGAATCTTGCCAGCTGCAATATCCCTTGCAGCGCACGATTTTGTAGCCAGGATCTAATGTGGGTAGCGTAGAGTTGCAAGTTTATTAGTGCGGATTAAATACGTTTAATTAATAACTGATATCGGGCTCTAAAGACTGCTTTTTCATGGGCAATGGAAAATTAAATGCTTATTTCCTTATATGCTATGTATCAATGTTTTAAAATGCTTTCTTTTTTTAGCATATCCTTAAACATAAGGATGAAATAGATAATCCAAATAACACATAATTAAAAATGTTACCGCGTTTTTTTTTATTCTTAAAACTTATTAACAACCACATTTTAGAGTTAAAATATATATTTTAATAACTACAGGTTTAACTAAAAATTCGAAAAAAATGAATGATTGCATTGTTTATTAAACTTTAATTAATAATAATAATACTCAATTTATATTTTGAACTCTCAGAGATTAGGCAATAACAATCTCCCCAAACATCTATCATCTCACTTTCAACTACACTTCCAAGGATTGAAAAGATGTCATCTATCGGCACTTAGCACTTATCTAAATGTAAGAAACTTGAAATTCCTTTTTCCAATATTTTGTCCTAAACTTATCAGTACATAAAAATCAAATCAGATATATCCTTATTCACACTTTTTGTATTTCAAACACGCCAAATTATTGTTATCATTTTGTATACAAAAGACGTTTTTCCACGGCACAGTGAAGACCTAGAAAAATTTAACAGTTCGCAGCAAAAGAGAAAAAAGTATTCAGAGAGTAAAACAAGTCAAATTTCATTCACCCATACAACAAGCAACGAACATATTTTATTATTTTAAAAGGGTTAGTGGTTTAAAAAAACGATAAAATTTTATATCCTTTTTTTTTCACTATAAATGTAGCTAGGTAACTAGTTAGTGTTTAAAGATGATTTCGAAGTCAGTCGATAATGGCCTAATCGGTAAATATACACTTAAATGTGAGGATTGTGATATCAACGCGAAACTAAAGAAAGAAGACATGAAGTACATATCGATATTTTGCTTGAAATATGACGAAACGTAAATATCGTTGACGCATTATAAATATTAGATGTCAATTAAAATTTGATAACAGAATAACTTCGATATTTTTAACGTATCGCTATTCTATATCGATGTATAGCGGTCTGCGCCCTTCACTACTCCACTTCTCAATGGGCTCGGACTTCAAGACATGCGCGCGTTTAGGTACTTACTTTTTGTGTTTAGTTTATGTACGTACTTATCTACATTTTTGAGACTTCCCCCCCGCTCTGTACATCATCCCATCATCCTAGATCCGTTACTGGATGGAAAGTATTAGTGACAACCATTTTTATCCATTTATTTGGAAATATGACAGAAGGCTTATATATCTATAATTTCTGCTGCATCTCACCCGAAGTGTATACTTATTTGGATTATATATCTTCAAGAATTAGTATAATTAAAGATAATATAAGCAAGACATAAAACAGGCCCTTATAGAGGAGGCTAACATCTTTCATTACTATACAAATGCGCAACAGCAAACAAAAAATCCCGCCACAAAAGTTTCGTTGTCAAAACCAACAAAAAGCACAATCCAAAAACATCTAATTGTGTGTTAAAAAACAAAAAACATTGAACTTACCAAATCTTTGGAACAAAACTACTTCGAATTTAGTTATAAACATAACGTAATTGGTATAGGGCAGTCAATGTAGAGAATTATAGTGGAAAGAGGTAGGCAAATAAAACAACTATGGTATTTCCTGTCCCAAATATTTGGTGGTTAATTATCACTTTTTCAAAGGCCAATATATTTCATTTGAATGCCACACAGGGATTGGCCCTTGAGAAAGTGGTAATTAACCACAAAACGTTTGATAGCAAATACTAAAATGGTTTTATATTCCTGTCCTCCTCCCACTATAATTCACTACATTAATAATAAACGTTATATACAGGTATTGTCGAAATATCGCCTTTAATGTTAAAATATTGTAGTCCGTTTATTGACAAATTTATAACACATAGAATTAACTCTTCCATAGAATCAAATTACTTTCCTGACCTGTGGAAAATATCGATAGAAAAACCATTGAAGAGAGAATAATAAGTATTTTACCAGCCCTCTCTAAAATGTATGAAAAAGTGTTATATAACAAAGTTTACGAGTTTGGTGTAATATATAAAATAATTCTTGATAGTCAGTGTGGTTCTAGCAAGAAATTTAGTACTTCTGTAGCCTTAACAAACGTGATGGCTGATGTTGCTCGGGCCTGTGATAAAAGACTTAACAGTATTTTAATATTATTAGACTTTTCTAAGGCGTTCGATACCATTAGTCATAAATCTTCTTATTTCCAAGCTAAAATATTATGGTTTCCAGGAGGATTTATGTTTAATTTTTGCCTCTTATTTTTCTAATCGTCACCTGAAGATATTTTCGGATAATAAGTACCCCGACGAAACTCAAATTAAATCTGGCGTGCCTCAAGGCTCAATATTAGGCCCATTATTGTTTTTGATTTATTATCTAAATCTTTAAATTACTGTAAGGTACACACATATGCGGATGATGTACAGGTTTGTTATTGTTTTGATTTTGATGATTTTGTTGAGTCGGAAACCAGGATAAATAAAGATTTAAAAACATTAACGCAACTTGCTGATGATCATAACCTAAACCTTAACCCTTCGACATCGTATCTTATATTATTTGGTAGCAAAAATAAAGTAGAATTTCTTGAAAATAATATTAATATTACCACAAACAACATACAACTCTCAGTCGCTGATAGTGCAAGAAATTTAGGCGTTATTATTGATAACGATCTAAGATTTCGAAATCATTTGAAAAAATTAAGACAAAAGTCATACCTAACATTGAAAATCCTGTATAATAATAGACATATTTTAACTTTTAATTTAAGAAAAAATGCTTTGCGAGTCGTTAATTCTGTTAAATTTTAATTATTGTGATTTTGTGTATGGATATTGTTTGGACATGGAAGTTAAGTTCCGAATTCAAAGAGTTCAGAATGTCTGCGTTCGATTCATCTTTGGTCTTAGAAAATCTAATCATATATCTCGATATTACTCTGAACTGAATAGACTAAGGATGGATTCGCGCAGGCTTCTTCATCTTAGTACTTTTTTTAATCAAATTTTGAGGGAACCTGATGCCCCATCCTCTTTATGTGAACTTCTCATTTTCCGGAGTAATACTCATGCAGTTAATATTCGCCATGGTTATAGATTCACAATGCCTCGGCACCAAACTGCCATTTTTCAGCGATCATTTTCTTATCAAGCAGTTGTTTCGTATAATTCATTACCTACTGATTATTGAACTTAAATCTTAATTTGTTTAAAAGTAAACATAAGAAGCTTCTATTAGCGTTGCAAGGTAATTAATACGTTTTGTTATATGATTCAGTGTGTGAATGTCCATCGGTCCGTCCATTTTTCGATTGTTACGTTGTCTGCGTTCTAAAGGCGGTTGACAGTTAAAATATATAAATAAGATTTGATAAACATTTTAAATTTATTTTTATAATGTCTTTCAGGTTATTTGCCATTAAAATTATTAATTAATTAAGAAACTTGAAATTATTAAATGTCATTTGTAGTTTTAACATGGTTCAGGAGAGTAGCTCTTTAAAGCTAGACTGCGCCATGTTGGAACTTTATAATTTAAATTAGAGTAATTTATTATATATCTATATGAAAATTTCCACCTTCTGTAATATAAAGGCATTATTTATTTATTTATTTTTATAAGCTCAGAAGGTTTAATTATGAAATATCCATTAAACCTTTATGTGCCGAAATAATTAAGAATACCCTGAAAACTTAAATTAACAAGTACCTTTTTTTTAATATTTTATACATTGCCCTAGATATGTTGTTAACGTTTTAATATGTTTTAT
Organism: Kuschelorhynchus macadamiae; assembly: GCA_030620095.1. Lineage (NCBI taxonomy): Eukaryota > Metazoa > Arthropoda > Insecta > Coleoptera > Curculionidae > Kuschelorhynchus > Kuschelorhynchus macadamiae. The sequence goes on along the minus strand of JAUTXW010002049.1, from coordinate 1,594,695 downwards.
AGAAACGAGAAAGAATTTTTTTGAATATATTGATAACATTCATCCGAATACAAAATTTACAATTGAAATATAATCTAATAATAGTGTAAAATTTTTAGAGTTAACCGTCGAAAGTTTAAAGAAAAAACATGTTTTTTCTGTATATCATAAACCTTCAATTACGGATTCCACTATACACAATTCCTCAAATCATCCAATTCAACATAAACTACCGCTTTTCATAATATGATTTACTGCCTTTAAGTAGAACTAATTTTGAAACGAAACATTAAACGAATCGCGATACACAACGCATATTTAATAAATCTAATTGATGACAATTTACAAAAAACAAGTTAGATAACTAAGCTGCCGGTTTGATTTACGCCAACATAAAAAAATCGTTAAATTTCCTTTACCCAGAATTTCCCTCGTTATAAATTTTTTCTTTTATTAGAAATAGTGAACTGTAACCCAATTTAGTTCTGCACATAGTCATTTAATAACACAAGTACATATACTGTCTTTTCAAATATGTTTGTGTGCCATTTTTTTTTTCACCATATTGGATTCTTACCAATATTTTATCAGTTTCTATCTATGCCACACTTGATTTTTGGCTATAATTTAAAATATATTGAATACGTAGTTTATATACTGATTTTTTTAAGATCGCCATTTGGTTCATTCATGTTGAAATCGTATCAGTTTATCTTTATACCACATTTAATTTTTTTGTAAAATTGGACGTCAATAAAATAAGATGTTGATTTTTTAAACATTTTATTAGGCCGCCATTTTACTTTGCTATCTTGGATTCGTACCAAAATGTTACCAATTCATTCCTATATAACACTTGATTTTTGTGCAAAAATTTACTAAGCCGCCATTTTAGATTTTCACTAAAATATTACCAGCCCATATGATCCCTAATTTTTTACAAAAATTTTATGTCAATTTTTTCGGTATTAGGGACCTTGACACGTAAAGATTCGAAAAAACCTCGGAGGGTGATTTTTCCACGATTAATTACTTTTTACTTCCCTTTTACGAGGGAAGTAAAAAATAAATGGGTACAATTATATCCTATATAGGTAATTATAGCTTTAAAGTAGATACCTTCCGAAACGGTTAAAAAATCAAAATAGCATATAAAATAAATAATTAAGTAATTTTATTTAAAATAATAAAACAACTTAATCAAGTGTATACCTGATAAATTGTGTTGATTGTGATAAATCGTATATAGGTTAGGTTAGGTGCAGGTATTTTTGTAAACGAACACTGTAAAAGCTTCATGAAAGGAAAGAAAGACTGAATCCAAATACGCAAATCACTTTATTGAAGTTGGTCATAGTGGCGAACTTTTGATAATAATTTTAAAGTGTTATACAAAGGGACTAAAAGTCATAAATTGAATATACCGCAGCATCTAGAAATAAATAAACTTAAAAATTCAAAATATCTATTGCACTATCCGGAAGAATTCAACAATTCACCCTTATTGTTAAATATATTTCATGTAGTTTAATTTTAGATCTAGTTTGTAAAATTTCTAATTTTTTTTTTGTTACTAAAAATGTCCGAATAATAAATTGTATTAGACGTAGATATCATTCATAGTCCTTTACTCTTAAGGTTTGTTGATTCGAGGTGTAACGACCGAAGAAGCTATTGTGTAGCCAAATATGTCATATTTTATATATGTTTATATTGTTTAAGCAAATAGAGTGGAGGTTTTTGTAAAAAAAAAGTTTTTATTTTTACCATTTTACTAATATAGTTCTCACACACTTTAACTTTTTATATGTAACTTTTATTTTCTACAACCTCTAATAAAAAATACAGGGTTATTTGTTTATAATACATTATAATTACTTTGCTTACTAAATATAATTTTACTGGAAAAAGTGTAAGTATTTCCGGTTCTATTTTAACAACATAGTGAAGGCATTAAAAAATGTAATATATAAAAGTTAAACTTTCGTTCTAAATATTCCAATATTCTGGTGAACAAAAGACTTACATTTCTGCCTATGCGTCGACGTAGTAGTATATTACATAAAATGTGTTGAAAATGATCACTTTCACACGTGTAGTGTAAACTATTTTTCCTACGACCACGAATATTCAGCAGTATTTTTATTTATTATTAAACACATTTTCACCATGTGTTTATTGTTTTAAATTTTGCAATCATAATGTAATGGTCTTTTTTTCGACATTACTTTTTTATTCTCCACAAAGTTGACAATACCGAGTCGTAGCCACCTAAATGCCGGGCATGTAATTGTCACTTTTAGCATGCATAGTTAGTTACCAACTTGAAAATGTTTAACAGTGAATATTTTTTTAAAAGATAATGTTTTTTAAAATATAGTTCGCCCTTTAGCACGAACCTTGGGCTCGTGCTATAAAATCATATCTTATAAAACTACTGTTTTAAGATAATATTTTAACACTAGTGTTAAAACGTGGGTAATTACCTTGATTAATTTTAAAAAGAGTAAGTTGAAAGTAGGCTTTGCTTTTTCAATTTTCTTTTGTCTCATTATACTTCAAATACTGTCGTAATGAAATAATAAAGCACCCAATACTATTTTTAAGCGTTAAAACTGTATACAAATAGCAATAATTTGGTCTTTATTGTATGGGAAGTAACTACAAATGTATTTAAACAGGTTAGGATAAATAATTGCACTTTAAAATGAAAATTTTAAATGTCTGAACTACAGGGTATTATAATCACGGAAAACCAGTTATTGGCAGTAACTACCAATAAATGGGTTGCCTCATATTTTGTGTAAAATAGTTATTGGCAACTTTTTATTTACAATCTTTTTTACTTAGTTTTTAAAGTTTAAAACCTGATCTACCTATAGAGCTTTCAGAATGCAAATGATAAACTCAACATAGAATAAGTGTCGAAATTTTCGACAAACTCTTCAGTACTGAATGGGGGGGCTCATTTAAGAAACTCACTTATATATATATATATATATATATATATATATATATATATATATATATATATATATATATATATATTTTTTTTTTTTTTTGGTAAAAATTCTTGGGTACTGGTTTATTTTCTTAAAAGAATTATAATAATATATAATAATAATTATATCCTTAACGTTTCGCGTTTCATAGAGAGCTTTTTCAAAAGGATATTATTGGCCTACAATAAATACAAAACTATGAAACATCGATTGACACACTAAGAACTATTATAATAAAATGTTAAAATAGGACGTTACAATTTTTAAAACTCCAGTTTGAAATTATTGTTAAAATAATGTTAAAATACATTGGTATACGCACCTTGGAAATAAAAACAACTCACTGTGTGTGTTTCAAGTGAGAAACCAGTACCCAAGAATTTAATTAATAAATTTAACAAAAAAATATTAGACATGGTTTAAGAAAACGCAACAAAAAAAAAATATATATATATATATATTTTTATATATATATATATATATATATATATATATTTATATATATAAATATATATATATATGTGTCGATTTTTACTAATAATGAAGAAGCGTTATTGGAGCAGTGGATTTTAGAAAGTCACTTAAAAGGGTTTCAACGTAGGCGAGATCATATTCAATCAGCAGTAAAATCTTTTCTTGATGAAAAATCCTGAACCACATACTTTTAAAAATAGTAGCCCGGGAAAACATTGATACGAAGTCTTTTTGAAAAGACATCCTTTGCTGATTCACAGGACTCCTGAAAGTGTTACACCATCAAATGCTAACGTATCCGAAAAGAACATTAGAAACTGGTTTACGAAAATAGAAAACTTCCTCCAAGAAAAAACTTCGAAGAGATTTTCTTAGATCCAACCAGAATTTTTAATGGTAATGAAATCTGTTTTTGCTCGGCTCCAAGGAAGATAAGTTGTTAGCTCCAAAGCGAACGAAAAATTTATACGAAGAAGGAGTGGGAAAATTAAATCTGACAGTAATGTTCTTTTTTTCCCCATCAGGCTCAATGGTATCACCCATAATAATATTCCAATACAAACGTCTTAAAATTATTTTTAAAACCTTAAACTTTGGAAATACCTAAAATATTCAACTTTACAATAGGACAATAACTGGTGCAATAAGCATGCCAATAACTACTATACACTGCTAATAACTGGGTTTTTCTACCGCCGAGGTCTAGAGGTTAATGCCAATAACTGAGTAATTTTTAATGCCAATAACTAGGAAATGTGGCATTAAAGAAAAAATAATAAAACAATATTTGCAATTTATATTTTATTTTTATATTTGCAGCTTTACCCTTATAGATTTTGTAATTCCTGGGATATTTATCCTGTCTTGCTTCTGATTAATCACAGGATCAAAAATGTCCGAGCAAGTCGCTTAACCTGCCGATAACTAGGTGTTTTACCATAGTATATTAAAACATTAGTTTCATAAGACATGATTTTACAACACGAGCCCTAGGTTAGGAAATGAGCCGCATATGAATTTTCTAAAGGGCGAGTGAGATTAAATGTGCACTATGTATTAAAAAATATCTTTAAAAAACATAATATGCTGTTGAACATTTTAGTTGGTGACATGCACCACAAAAGTGACAATTCAATTTTAAGACGTGACCGGTTTTAAATTCGAGGTGGCCATGACTTAGCGTTGCCATCTTTGCAGAGAAAAAAAACTAGGGTCGAAAAGAAAGCGTATCAAAAAGACGTCTTTATAATTGCAAAATTATTTTTCTATTTTGCAACCATAAAGACATCTTTTCGATATGCAAATATATAATATTTTTGACATTTTTATTTCTCTATACAAAGTTGGCAAAACTCAAAATTGAAAACCGAAAATGGTGTGCATTTTGCCACTTTCGTCATGTATTGTCACCAACTTGAAAAAGTTCAAAAATAAATATGTTTAATGAAACAAAAAAGTCTGTCTGTATAACATATATTATCCAAATCGAAACTAGTCATCCTCAATGCTGCTCGCTAGTGAAGAGGCTGAAAAATATAGTTTTAAGATCAATGAACTTAAAAATTTTACATGAAACAAAGACAAAACAAACGCTGACGAGCACCAAATTATATTGCTTAAGAAGCAGCCATATTTTACGTAAGCATGATGCAACAGAGAAAATTATTTGCTTCCATTATCATCCATTATGCCCTCTTTAGTCATTCCTGGCAGGGAGACATAGAGAGCATAGACCCACATATATGCCTTCACCGTCCAACTGCAAAGACCAAGGATCTCCCACTTTGATCGGACCTTTATTCTCCGATTATGGAATGTGTTAACAAGTGCCTTTCCCTCTTTCCCTAAACTGCACATCTTTAATCCCGCCTCAATAAACTTTCCCTGTCTTAAAGCAAGCACGGTACCTAGTACCGCCTTCGGCCTTCATGGTATTCACAGGTAAAAAAACTGGAAAATTATATTACTGTCAATCAGCTGGTTGAACATATGTTGGTGCTCAAGAGCCTATAAAATAAAAATGATGCATAATAAAAAGCTTGACTCTGTAGATATAAAACTGAAATACGTACAAGCACAAGATTGATTGGATTAGGAAGTTAAAAATTTTGTATCAAAGTTTTTTAGAAAAATTGATTGAGCCAGTGTTTTTTCATTTTATAAAGAAACAACTCATGCTGAACAAATAGTCCCATAAAAAACAAAACAATTCCAACAATAAGCCAATCCTACTGTATTTATTTTTTCTTAAGATTCCTAGCTATCGTATTCTTTCAAACGGATATTGCGCCGGTAGTTTTAATACCCAATATAAGCCATAAGTATTTCAAAGGTATTTCCGTTCGTAAAGAAAACGTTTAATTTCTTTATTGAAGTAGGTGTAGCCGCCATAATATTCAAAGAGTTCGAGTGTATTTCCGGCATTTGGAAATTATCCAACTCGTGTATTTGTTGACTGGGTTCAAAGTATCCTTTGTTAGGTTCTTGTACGTTACCAAGGTTAACAGGGACGTGCTAATGTCGGTGTACTTAAATGGAATATTTTAATGACTGCCGTAATGTTTGCTCTTGATTGCTTGCTAGGACAAAATAGTGAGTAGTAAAAATTATTATAGTAGGAAGAAATAAATTCTTGTGAAGAGGGCGTTACAAATTCTAGACTTACCTAGTTGTGATCCTAAAAATCCTTGCTTTGGGATTATAATTCTGACATCAAAATTATCTCGAGTATTAAACACAGTGTTATTATTTAACGATTCTTATAATAACTGAATTTTTGAAACCTACGTTATATGAATAATTTATTCACTTTTCATATACTGCCATAAAATCTTCTTGTTTCGTAAATTAGTCCAAAATTTGACTTAATTATCAATAATACACAATGGGATGATTAACCTTATCAAGGAACTCAGCAAAGTCCCGACCCTTTGAGCCATTATCTACTGCATAATTTTTAATGTTGTTTTTCTTTTTCTTTCTACTTCCCTCGTAGCAGCGAAGTATTGTAATCGTGAAAAAAACCACCCTCTGAGATTTTTTCAGATCTTTACGTCTCAGGGTCCCTAGATGCCGATAAAATTTTTTTCAATTCCATCTGTGTGTCTATTTGTTCGCGGCATAGCTAAAAATCTACTTACGCGATTGACTTAAAATTTTGTTCAAAAATTAAAAGTCATATGGGGATGAACTGAACATTTTGGTAAAAATCGAATATTACAAAATATGTAAAAAACTGCTTACACAAATTTTATACAGAAAGCACGTATTATGTACGAACATGTTTGGCACGAATCGAAGATGGCGGAACAAGATGGCGGCTTAGTAAAATATTTAAAAATTCAGCCTGAAAAACTATTTAATGAACTGATTATAAATTGCGTGCCATAACTAATAATTGTAGTATAGAGATGAACTAGTGACACTGTAGTATTATTTCAAAATAGCCAACCAAATGCCGGTCAAATGAAATGTTTGTATCCGTGAAAAAATCACCCTCTTAGATTTTACATATTTTCACGTTGTAGCGTCCTAATGCCAAAAAATAGGTTTTTTCAGTTTGATCGGTCTGTCTGTCGATTTATTTGTCTATCTGTCTTTCAGCGCAGGGCACAGCTTAATAGTTATTAATTAGATAAGTAGTTACTTATCAGATTATTTTAGTCAAACATTAAGGGTCATATGGGGATGTACCTGGTAATATTTTGGTAAAAATCTAGTATACTGGAAAGAGATGGCCGACTAGTGAAAGGTGAAAAAAAATGTTTACTTAAAAACAAATTATGCAATTTGCCTTAAATTTTACAAAAAATAAAATGTTTACAATCGTGAAAAATCACCCTCCAGGTTTTACATATCTACACATTCAATTCCGTCGGTCCGTCTGTCGGCCTGTCTGTGTGCCTGTCAATTCGCGGCATAGCATAAAAACTACTTACCAAACTGACTTCAAATTTTAGTTAAAAATTAAGGGTCATATGGGGATGACCTGGAAATATTTTGGTAAAAATCCAATATGGCGCAACAATGTTAAAATATTACTACTAAAAAAACTAACTATCCAACTTATTTCAAATTTTGCACTATAATCAAATGTTACATAGGAACGTACTGGTAACATTTTGTTATAAATATAAAATAGCAAAACAAAATGGCGGCCTAATAAAATATTTAAAAAATCAGCCTGAAAAAATCTACTTGTTAGATTAATTTCAAATGTTGTGCAAGCATTAAGTGTGATATAGAGATAAAATGGTAAAGGTAAGAATTTAAAATGGCGAAACAAAATTGCGGCCAAATAAATTTTAAAAAAATTCTTCAATTGACTGAAATATTAAATATAATATAGGGATAACCTGATAGGAATTCAACATAACGTATCAAAATGGCGATGTGTGTTAATGTAAAAACTACTTATTGTATTTATTTTAAATAATGTTCAAGAATCAAGTGTGGCATAGGTAGAAACGGGTAAAATATTGGTAGGAATCCAATATGATGGAACAAAATGGCACCCAATCAAAATGTTTAAAAGGCCACTAATGGCCATGTCGTGAACTAAATCGGGCCACTCTTCACTATTCCTATAAAAAGGAAAAATTCATAACGAGGGAAGTTTCGGGTAAAGGAAATTTACCAATTTTTTAATTGTATCTTCCATGAAAATATTTTTAGAACAAAATTAAGGAATCTGATTTCACTTATATAGAATAACACACTCTCATAAAAAAATAGAAAGTTAGTACAATTTTATTTTAACTAGCTCCTTTTAAGCCACTCCAGCAAGTATTAGAATTTTAGAGCATTTTACTGCTTTGTGGCAAGTAATAGGTTTTAAGGGGTCAATAATTGAATAAAATATCTCGACCTCTTTGTACTTATACTTTGTAAGTGTAGAAACAAACCTATTTATGAATGTTACGACAAACTGATTTTTTGACACCATGTAGCCTCACGAAACATTAGCATGCATCTCAAAGGTAAGCTTGTTTATATAACATATCCAATATTTAAATTTTTCTTAGAATAATGTTAATTTAAAAAATATCCGTGCATGGTGCAGTGCTTGGAGGTCATCTTCATTTTGTACAATTTGTTTAAAAATGCTATGTGACAAAACATTAATCTGCTTTTGGTTTAAAAAAATAGATGTCGCCACCTAAAAATGAACTTTTTAAATGGAAAATAAACGCGAAGATCCAGAGCAAATAAACTTTCGGTGCGGAGCACCCAGGGCAATTAATAGGATACTTTGTAAAATTTGTGTTTCAAATAACCAATGTTATAAATATATATTTCTTTAGGGGATTTATTTTCCCATTATTTATATTATCAAATTATTAAAACTTCTAAAATTAAATATTATTCCGTCAACATCGTGTAGGTACCTCACAAATTTTTCTAACAATCCTCCACGATTCTTCTGGAAAATGGATCTGTGAGTAATTGTCTGATTTTTTGGTATTAAATTTCATAACATTTTGATCAAAAATTAAAACTGGCATACCCTCGTCATACACACCGTGAGTGTTTTACATACAGGGTGTCAAAGTCTATGGTTCGACCTAATAGCTTCTTGTAGATTTAGACCACGTAATTACTTAAAATTATTGTATTTAAATCACTAAATGAATTTTATAAATAATAAAAAATCGTATGTAAAGAAAAATTACAGAACATATAGCGTTAAATCACGGTTTCTAATATAATAGAATGTTAATAATTCTGTGATTTTTTGAATTAACTGAGAATTGCTATACATTGATTACCAAATATTTTTTTAATAAAAATTAAAATATTGAAAGTATTCTTAACTAAAGAGACATTATACAGGGTTTATCATTATATTGTTTACAAATGCTGAAATACCGTGTGACTATTTCTGTAAACATTTGAATTAAACCAATAGGGACGGGTATTTAAATATACCTCTAATTTAAATTCTGTAATGTAAAGAGAATTTGAATAATATTAAGGTATACTGTAAGATATAAGACATTCTGTCATCATACTTTTTATTCAAAAACTTAATAAAAGAAAACAAGTGTCGATACTTTACATTACAAGGATTAGCGCAGAGAAATTCTGAATTATTGTATTTTCAGTCCTAGATTAAAGGTGGGGCGATAGCCTCTAGAAGCCGCAGCACAGAGCCGAGGTTTTGTGGGGATGTAACGTTGAATTGTTGTAGGGCCCACATGCACAAATACGCTTCGCACGGCGGAGGCCTCCAATGACTGAAAGACTTAAATCCTTAGGTCCACATGAACGGAGTATAAATCTGAAGACCTTTTTTAGTCATCAGTTATTTGCAAAAGACACCTCGCACAACTTAGAGGCTCCCAGAATTACACAATATATATTATTTACAATTCAGAGAACCTTTTTATGTCATTAGTTATTTTTGCAATAATCTCATTCAGGGGCCTCTAAATACTTAAAGGCCCAGGCCCCATAATTCGTTAATCCGGACCTGGTATTATTGAGTTGGTCAATTTTATTATTTGTTACGTTGTATTTAAAATAACGTTTTACGCATTTGCAGTAGATACTTAATTTTTAGGTGTTGAAAATAGTTTGTACCAGATATGTTCTATAGAACATTTCGAAAATGCCAATTAACTGCTAAAAGGTACAGAAATAATGGCCCCTAAAGTTCGGATGCTATAGTGACTTGGAACAACTTAGAACGCGTTTTCTTTTTGAAGTATAAAGTAAAAAATGTCTTTGCTTGTGTAGGTTATAGGAAAATCAATGTTATTTTTGTTAAATTGTTTTCTCTTTCAAAAATTGTATCTTTTTGGTAATTAAATAACTGACTACTTTTTTTTTTCACGAAACGCTTTTAACGAAAGTTCAGTTTTTAAAGAGAAACGCCATATTTCATTTTTGTCTGAAGTTCCAGGTCGTTTACTATATTAATGTGATGCTTGCCGGCATATAAAAGCATATAGAACACACATGCAAAATATTTTTATTTCCCTCGTAAAAGGGAAATATTGTTTCCCCACGCCATCAGTCTGTCTGTCTGTTGCGTTATAGCTAAAAAACTCCTTACCCGGATTACTTCAAATTTTGGTCAAAAATTAAGGGGGATCATGGGGATGGCTGTGTAACATTTTTGTAAAAATCCAATAACTCGAAATAAATTGGCGGCCTAGTGAAATGTAAAAAAAAAATATTACTGAAATACTGTTTTTCCAAATTACTTTAAAATTTGCACAAAAATCAAGTATATATATATATATATATATATATATATATATATATATATATATATATATATATATATATTAAGTGGTAAATTTTTGATACGAATCCAAGACGAAAGGTTAATAAAATAATTAAAAAACAGCCTGAAAAAACTAGTTAATTGATGGATTTCAAATTTTGTACAAAAATTAGTTGTGATATAGAGATAAACTGATAAAAATGTGGTGCGAATTCAAGATGGCGGAACAAAATGGCCGCCAAATAAATTATTTATAAATATATTGTCACGGGAATCACCATCCCAGGTTATACATATATTCACGCTTTAGCGTCCCTAGATGCCAAAAATATGTTTCCTCATTTCCGTCGATCGACAGTTCCCGGCGTAGCTATAAACTACTTAACGGATTGACTTCAAATGTTGGTTAAAAATTAAGAATCATATGGGGATGACCTGATAATATTCCAGTATAGCAGAACAACTGCTAATTCAACTTTTATATGGTCAACCGCGTTATATTTTTTGTCCCCTACCCTTAAAAAAACAAATTTGTATACCTGGACAAAGCACCCAGAGCAGTTCTGAAAAGTTGGCGTACTGCACGTATTCTAATTTTTTAGCTATTTTTTAAGACTGCTGATTAAAATCCGCTGGCAAATGTATTTTATTATATAATAAGGCAGTAATTAAGCTAAAAAATCTACGGATGAACTTTGGATAAGTTGAGAATAATATTAACGTTGGGTATCTAATTTACCCCCTGGGGACAAAATTCTCACATCTAGGATGGTTTTTTTCCATTTTTGCTTTAAGATTTAAAATTCCCACAAACGGGAGATTTTGCTCATGTTGTATATATTCTTCATGTACAGGGTGTTCGGTTATATTTTGAACGGGGTCTATACGCTTTATTTCTCAAAATATCAAAAAATTTTACACATAAAAGTTTTAAGATTTAGTCTGAATCGTCAGAATTTGTTATCAAAAAAAAAACATATGAACATCGGAAATTGAGAAAATGAGCATCAGCTTTGTTATTTTAAATAAAACACCCCGTATATTTTTAGTTTATTGAGAAGAGCTTTTTCTCCTGATCCCAAAAATATATGGTTTTTCTATGCTCACTGTAACCATTATCCCATAATTTTGAAAAAACGTGGAAAAATTATCCGCTCTGGCTTAAATATAGTAGAAATAATAGAAGGCTTTGGTTTCAATTGTTTTTACTTCAAAATGGCCGTTCTGTCACTCACTTATCAACTTGTTTTAAAATATGAGCCGCTGTGGCGTATTGGAAAACTAATGGGAGGCTTTGAAATCAATAATTTATTGTTCTTATGTTTTTCCTTCAATACGGCCGTTCTGTCATCAATTACTTAGCCACCTTTTTGCCTTTATTTTCAAAACTATGGGATTTACTGATCAAGAAAAAGCCAATATTTTAAAATTATACTTTCGTGTAAATAATTATCGTGAAACACGAAATCAATACAGGAGAGAGTATCCTAATTTAGTTGCTCCCTCAAT